>JARQOD010000008.1:24289713-24455248 GCA_033576555.1 Oophaga sylvatica | reverse complement strand
TCCGCAAAACTATTCTAGGAAAAACTGCGTTCCAGGAGGCAAATAGCGCTCTGTCCCTCCCGAGGTCACTCCGTATGGCTAATTAGTACTGTACAGCCACATATGGGGTATTGCCACGTTCACTAGAACCCTCAAACAAGTGCAGCAAAATTTGCACTGTATATGGCGTTTCTTCCCTTCTGAGCTTTGCACTGTGCCTCAAAAGTAGTTTTCGACGACATATGAGCTATTGGTGAACTCAGGAGAAATTGCACAACAAATTTTGGGGTCCATTTTCTCCTGTTACCCTTGTGAAAATACAAAGTTTGGAGCTAAAAAGATTTTTGTGGGAAATATGTGATATTTTTTATTTTCACGGCTTAACATTATAAACTTTTGTGAAGCACCTGTGATTTCAATGTGCTCAATACACATCTAGTAGAAAAAGCAAGGGAGACACAAAGTGCAATAGGGTCTTATCCGATAGTAAGTTATCACTTTTTTAAGTAGGAAGCTGCTCACCTGGTATTAGGTGGTTAACGCACATGTAGGAGAGGCTGCCGCAGACCCACAGGTCGGTCAACGACCCGACAATACAATGCACTGCAGAAAAGATGTGGATTCCAGTCCGCGCTGCCCAAATAATAGCTTTCCAAGACGTATAGCTTACTAAGCTATATGTGGTATTTTCCTGAAGAAGGGGTGGTATTCACCCTGAAACGCGTAGATTAAACCACTTCTTAACTGCTACGACGTCTTGGAAATCTATTATTTGGGCAGCGCGGACTGGAATCCACATCTTTTTTGCAGTGCACAATACACATCTAGATAAGTTTACAAAGGGGTCAAATTTCCAAAATGGTGTCACTTGTGGGGTGTTTACACTGTTTAGGCACATCAGGGGCTCTCCAAACACGATATGGTGTCCACTAATTATTCCAGCAAATTTTACATTCAAACAGTCAAATGGCACTCCTTCCCTTCTAAGCCCTGCCGTGCGCCCAAATAGTGGTTTTCCTCCACATATTGGGTATCGGCGCACTCAGGAAAAATTGCACAACAAATTGTATGCACAAATTTCTCCTGTTACCCTTATGAAAATGCAAAATTTGGAGCTAAAAAAGATTTATCTTGGAAAAATGTGATTTTCATGGCTTAACGTTATAAACTCCTGTGAAATACCTTGCAGTTAAAGATGTTCAATACACATCGAGATAAGTTCCCAAAGGGGTCTAGTTTCCAAAATGGTGTCACTTGTGGGGGGGTTTCCATTGTTTAGGCACATCAGGGGCTCTCCAAATGCGACATGGCGTCCGCTAATTATTCCAGCAAATTTTACATTCGAAAAGTCAAATAGCGCTCCTTCCCTTCAGAGCCCAGCCGTGAGCCCAAACAGTAGATTTCCCCCACATATTGGGTATCAGCATGCTCAGGAGAAATTTCACAACAAATTGTATGGTGCACTTTGTATTGTTACCTTTGCGAAAGTAAAAGAAATTTGGTCTAAATGTACATTTTTGTGAAAAAAAGTAAATGTTTATTTTTTCCTTCCACATTCCAAAAATTCCTGTGAAGCACCTGAATGGTTAATAAACTTCTTGAATGTGGTTTTGAGCACCTTGAGGGGTGTAGTTTTTAGAATGGTGTCACGTTTGGGTATTTTCTGTCATATAGGGCCCTCAAAGTCACTTCAAATGTGATGTGGTCCCTAAAAAAATGGTTTTGCAAATTTTGTTGTAAAGATGAGAAATTGCTGGTCAAATTTTAACCCTTATAGCTTCCTAACAAAAAAATGATGTTTCAAAAATTGTGCTGATGTAAAGTAGACATGCAGGAAATGTTATTTAACTATTTTGTGCAATATGATGCTTTGATTTAAGGGCATAAAAAATAAAAGTTTGAAAAGTGCAAAATTTTCTCCAAATTTTTGTTATTTTCACAAATAAATGCACGTCATATCAAGTAAATTTTACCACTATCATGAAGTACAATATGTCACAAGAAAACAGTCTCAGAATCAGTTGAATCCATGGAAGCGTTCCAGAGTTATTACCTCATAAAGTGACAGTGGTCAGAATTGTAAAAATTGGCCTGGTCAGGAATGTGAAATAGGCTTCCGGGCAAAGAGGTTAAATAACCCTCACCTCTTTCTAGCAGACTACACACCATCCATTACTCACTCCCACACTTGAAATGTATTTCTGGACTCTGGATTTGGGCTCTGCTTCATAATAATGAAAAGAGTTGGGGCATTAGTGGTTTCAGAGTTTGTACAAATTTTATAGGAGTCATGGAGGTCTCCACGTTTTCCAGGAGCCTCTCAGATGTCCAAAAGTGAGATACATCACGTATCTCAAATGCATTAACATTTTCCTTTTCTTTACTCCAGTGTAAATCATATTTAATCATGGTCGTACTCTCCCAGAATGTTTGGGAAATAATGTCCTGGACTTCTGGAATAGCCAAGAAATTTCCTAGAATCCCAAAATACCTACCGCTCCTATTGGATTGGAATTGGTCAACTTGGGTGCCGAGTATTCCTTGATCCCTTCAACGTCATAGTTAGCAGGAATACTGGAGTAGCTATGTGCTAGTCTGTGCTAATAAAGTACTGTACATTGCCCAGGTTATTTAAAACATAGATAGGGCAAAAAAACTAATTTATTTGCCCTAGATGAAGGGCAGCGTAGCTATAATTCTCAGTAACTGGCAGGTGAGAAAAATGGAGTGTACTGAATCAGCAAAGGCTAATTAATTATTATTGTGGAGACACTAAACAGCTAGGAGAGGAAGCAGAAACCAACGTGAAGTCAGATGAGGCTAATGGGTCATAACTCATGAGTAGAAGATCAAGAATTCGGGATCTATAGTACTTAGCACCAACACTAAGCTGAGCATCAACCAAAAAATATGTTGCCTCTACATATCTTGGCTTTTTAATATCACTAATTTTTTGGGTCCTGCAGCTAAGATAGAACATTGCCAATCTTTCCAATCATAGACAACATGATTGTTCTTCATAGATAACAGTGGATGATTTCACAAATTCCCTTCTCCCGCTCTCTGACTACAACCTTCTTTCATTCTCTATCAAGAACTGCCATCCCGCTCAGGTCACCCCAACTTTCCACACATATAGAAACATACAGGCCATTAACACCCAGAAACTTATGAAGAACTTGCAGTCATCGTTGGCCCCTATCTCCTCCCTCTCATGTCCAGATTCTGCACTGAAGCATTACAATGAAACCCTACAAAGTGCCCTGGATGAAATTGCACCTCCTATGCATAGAACAATACGACACAGACGGCGACAATCATGGCACACGCTGCAAACACGTTTCCTGCAGCGGTGCTCCAGGTGCGCCGAAAGTCTGTGGAGAAAATCTAATCTATCCGAAGCTTTCATACATTACAAGTTTATGCTTAAAACATACAACACTGCCCTTCTCCTCTCCAAACAAACCTATTTCAACACCCTCATCACCTCACTATCCAATAACCCCAAACGTCTCTTTGACACTTTTCACTCCCTACTGAACCCAAAAGTGCAGGCTCCAATCACAGATCTCCACGCTGACGATCTGACCAATTATTTCAAAGAAAAAATCGACCACGTCCGAAATTATCTCCCAATCCCCTCATACCATGCACTGTCCTCCCTCCCCCACTGCATCCAGCTCACTCTCTGATTTTGAACCAGTCACAGAAGAAGAAGTAATCAGGCTCCTTGCATCTTCTCGCCCTACCACTGGCACCAGTGACCCCATTCCGTCACATCTCCTCCAGTCCCCTCTCACCTAACAAAAATATTCAACCTCTCTCTCTGTAATGTAAGTAGTACAGTTCATATAGCGTCTTGTGCTTGGGTGCGATGAAAACACAGGAGTCACAGGTTTGATATAGAAAAGTCCTGTATTACTTCATACAAGTTGGCAGAAATAGTCACACAGTTTGCAGACACAGAAACAGGAGACACAGCAGGCCAGAGTAATCCAAGCTCAGCAATCACTCTCCAATACAGATTCAGGATCTTCTTCTCTGTTACCGTAAGTCCATGCAAACGTGGGTCTTTCAAAGAGCAGGGTTCAGAGTCCACAAGTGCTTCAGAGTTCCTCAGTAGGAATAGCTGGAGTACAAGGTCCAAGGCTTACAGGAGTCAAGTCACAGGTTCACTGCAGGCTAGATTCTGAAGCACTGATTGCTCAGCTGTGGCTGCTTAAGAAGCAAAGGAGAGAATCAGGGCGGGAACATGCAAGCTGGAAACTCCATTTTGACTGAGGGCAAGATAGCTGCAGCAAGACAGAAAGTAAAATGGCTGATGACCTCAGACCAGGCTTGTGTGGGTAACTCTGATGAAACTGACGGAGCAAGCGAGGAGCATTAACGTTATTGACCGGTTCCCATGAGTTGTCCTCCACTGGGTAGCCCTGCCATTTAATCAGATATTGTAACTGATTTCTATACAACCTGGAATCTAAAATCCTTTCCACCACAAATTCTTCCTGACCATCGACTAGCACTGGGTCAGGGCAAGGAGAGGAACGTCCAGGAAACGTATTGGGTGTCGCAGCCTTTAGTAGGGATACATGAAAGACAGGGTGGATTCTCATAGTTCTGGGCAGTTGAAGACGACAAGCAACGGCACTTATAATTTTACTGATTTTATAGGGTCCAATGTACTTATGTCCCAACTTAGACGATGGAATCCTTAACTTAAGATTTCTGGTTGACAGCCAGACCAAGTCTCCTACCTTGAAAGCTGGTGCAGGTTTACGAAATTTATCTGCTGCTTTCTTGTACCTTTCTTGAGCCGATTCCAGATTTTCCTTTAGAAGATCCATATTCTTCTGTAAAGACGTGATTCTTTCAGCCACTGCTGGTAAAGGCGTTTCTATGGGAAATCGTGGTAGAATGTTAGGATGATAACCTAGATTAGAGTAAAAAGGAGACTGTTTAGTGGAGGCACTCTGAGAGTTGTTATACGAGAACTCAGCTAATGGAAGTAGATCCACCCAATCATCCTGTAGGTGGCAGATAAAGCAGCGGAGATACTGCTCCAGGGTTTGATTGGTTCGTTCGGTCTGTCCATTAGTCTGGGGATGAAAAGCAGAAGAAAGGTTTACTTTAATGTCCAATGCTGCACAGAAATTTTGCCAAAACCTAGAAGTGAATTGCACCCCTCGATCCGAAATAACCTCATCCGGTACTCCATGTAAGCGAAACACATCTTTAATCATCAAATCTGATGTCTGTTTTGCAGTGGGTAAGCCGACACAAGGGATAAAATGAGCTGCCTTTGTTAGACGGTCAACCACCACTAGAATGGTGTTCTTCCCCTGAGAGGTTGGTAACTCCACAATGAAGTCCATAGAAATGGATCCCCACGGGCGGGACGGGGTGGGAAGAGGCTGTAACAGACCAGTTGGTGAGGAGCGAGGTGTTTTGCATCTTGCACAGACCTCACATGAAGTGACATAATTCAAAACATCCTTCCTGCAAGTGGGCCACCAAAAGAAACGAGAAAGAAATTCCTGTGTCTTTAGAATTCCTCTATGCCCAGCTATCTTGGAATCGTGAATGAGTTGCAATACTCTTAATCTGACTGTTTCAGGAATATACAGACGTTGTCCCTGAATCCACACACCATTCTTAAAGACAAGACTTACGTCCCTTGGGGGTTGTGCCAAAAAGGAATCCGCATGGTATGCTTCCTTGATGTCCTTAAGTAGGTCTTGATTATGAATTACTCCTAGGAATCTAGAGTCAGGAAGAATAGTCTTAGGAGGAGTAATTGGACATGTCTCTGCTGAGTAAATCCTAGAGAGTGCATCAGCCTTTCCATTGCGCGATCCTGGTCTATAAGAGATGATAAAATTAAATTGGTTTAAGAAAAGATTCCAGCGAGCCTGGCGAGGAGTCAGGCACTTAGCCGACCTGATAAACTCAAGGTTACGATGGTCTGTCAGGACGACTATTTGCTGTGCAGCTCCCTGAAGAAGGTGTCTCCATTCTTTGAAGGCGGCAATAATGGCCAACAACTCTCTATTGCCCACATCGTAGTTCCTCTCAGCCGAAGACAACTGCTGGGAAAAGAAGGCACAGGGATGCAAGACATTCTTCTCCCCCTGTTCTCTGAGAGAGTATAGCTCCAACGGCACAGTCTGAAGCATCCACCTCTATTATGAAGGCAAGCTCGGGGTTGGGATGTACTAGGATAGGTGCAGTGGTAAATTTATCTTTTAGACGGGAAAATGCTTCCTGGGCTTGGGGAGTCCAGGAAAACCTAGACTCTTTCCGGGTAAGTTGAGTGATAGGTGACACTACCTCAGAGAAATTTCTAATGAAACGTCTATAGAAGTTGGCAAACCCGATGAAGCGCTGTACCTCCTTCACATTTCTAGGACTTGGCCAATCCTTGATGGCTTGGGTTTTGCTTCCATCCATACTAATTCCTTGTGTAGACAGTACATACCCCAGAAATTGAATTTCGGTCCTATGGAATTCACACTTTTCAAGTTTGATGTAAAGATGATTTTGTCTTAGACGTTCCAAGACCATTCTCACATGTCCATGATGTTCCTCTGTGGAGTTAGAAAAAATTAGAATATCATCCAAATAAATTACCACGAATGTATCTAGGAGATCCCTGAAGATGTCATTCACCAAGTGTTGGAAAGTGGCTGGGGCGGTACTCAGACCAAAAGGCATAACTAGATATTCAAAGTGTCCATAGCGTGACCTGAATGCAGTCTTCCATTCATCCCCAGGTCTAATACGGACTAAGTTATAGGCCCCACGAAGATCTAGTTTAGAAAAAATTTTGGCATGTCGCACTCTCTCCAATAACTCAGGGATTAAAGGCAATGGATAACGGTTTCTAATAGTAACCTTATTGAGTTCCCTATAGTCTACGCATGGTCTCAGAGATCCATCTTTCTTCTTTACAAAGAAGATGGGTGCACCTGCAGGAGATGAAGAGGGGCGTATGAAGCCCTTGGCTAGATTTTCATCTATGTAATCCTTTAAAGCCTTTAGCTCGGGCCCCGCCAGGGGGTAGATCTTACCAAAAGGTATCTCTGCTCCAGGCAATATTTCAATTGGACAATCATATGGACGGTGAGGAGGAAGCTGGTCAGCGTTCTTCTTGTCACATAAATCCACATAGTCCTGGTATACAGCTGGTAGTTCAGGGACTGACATGATTCCTTTAGGAACAGAGCAAGCTGAAACTTTTGGACTCATCTGTTTCTCTGGAAAGTGTAATTCCTTGGTCTCCTGTTGTGAATGGGTTTGAGATGAGTTCTGAGCAGAGGCTCCCTCTGGTGGTTACAAGCGGTACTAGTGAAGATTGTGAGGACTGGGAATCAGGTGTTACTGACTGGTCTTATATAAGGGAGTCATTTTCCCATCAGGGTTGCCGGTGATCAATTGTTCTGGTCTGAATCCTTCTTTCCAGTTTCCCTTGTAGCTTGCTGTGTCGTGTCTGCATCTCCTGCTACCAGATAAGAATTTTTCTTCTTTTGTGTTTTTGCTATATTTTTGCATTTTGTCCTGCACTTCTGTGGGGGCCTTCAGGGTCCCCTCCGGGGGCTTTTGCCCTCTCTGTTTAGTTCAGCCACTGAGTTTTGTACTTTTGCTTTTTCCAGTTTTTTCAGTGGCTGCTGTTTTGATTTTCTTACACCAGAGAACTAATTTAGGTGGTAGAGGTCGTGTGATCTCAGGTGATTTTGAAATTAGTAGAGTTGGTGTTTTTTCAGGGTTTTCTGAGATTGCAGTAAGTACCCTTCCTATCCTTTTCTATTTAGTTAGTTTGGGCCCCAGCGTTTGCTCATACTATTTTCTTTCTGTGTCAGTATTTCCTCTTGTCTAACCGCCATTACATGTTTGGGGGCTTTCTATTATCTTTGGGGTTCTGCTCCGGGGCAGATAGCTTTCCTATTTCTGTCTTTAGGTGTAGTTAGTTTCTCAGGCTGTGACGAGGCGTCTAGGACCAACGTAGGAACGCTCCACGGCTGCCTCTAGTTGTGGTGGTTAGTCAGGGTACTGCAATCTCATAGATTCCAACTGCTCTGGTGTATTTCCTTTTTACCTGCACTCCTCAGCTACCGAAACATAACAGTATCACCGGCCCATAAATTGTATGGTACTCACAGAAGGGAAAAAATATTGTGAAGGAAGAAAGGTTGTCAGAGTTGTCAGAGATATTTTTCTGTTTGTTGCATTTTTTTTTTTTTTTTTTCCCTCTGTATCTCTGGGTGCTGGGGAGGATTTTTTCTCCCAATGGAGTTTGCACAGTTGTCTGGCCGTGTGGATCAGCTTGCCACTGAGGTTCAGAGTATTGCTGCATATCTTGCTAGGTTGCCTGTTGTGGAACCTAGGATTCCCATGCCAGATTTGTTTTTAGGGGATCGAGCTAAGTTTCAGAATTTCAAAAATAATTGTAAATTGTTTTTTGCCTTAAAATCTAAGTCCTCAGGAAACGCAGCGCAGCAGGTTCAAATTATCATCTCTCTCCTGCGCAGCGATCCTCAGGATTGGGCTTTTTCCCTGACACCTGGGGATCCTGTTTTGAGTGATGTTGATGCGTTTTTTCAGGCTTTGGGGTTATTGTACGATGAGCCTAATGTCACTGATCAAGCTGAAAAAGCCTTGTTGGCATTAAATCAGGGGCTTGATGACGCTGAGTTGTACTGTCAGAGATTCCGTAGGTGGGCAGTCCTGACCAAATGGAATGACGACGCTTTGGCGGCCCTTTTCCGGAAGGGTCTGTCGGATAATGTAAAGGATGTTATGGTGGGATTCCCTGTCCCCTCTGGTTTCAATGATTCTATGTCATTAGCGATTCAAATTGACAGACGTTTGCGTGAGCGGAGAAGTATGCATGGAGTGGTGTTGCCTTGTGAGCCAGCTCCTGAAACCATGCAGTGTGATAGAGTGGTGTCTGGGGCACAGCGTCATGAGTTTCGAAAGCGCAATGGGTTATGTTTCTACTGTGGTGATGCCTCTCATGCTATTTCAGTCTGCCCTAAGCGGGGAAGACGTTTTGCACGCTCAGTTGTCTTGGGTAGTGTTCAGACTAAGTTTTTATTAACTGTCACTCTGATATGCTCTCTGTCCTCATTTTCTGCTCAGGCTTTCGTTGATTCTGGAGCAGCTATTAACCTGATGGATTATGATTTTGCTAAACGTTGTGGGTTTCCCTTGATACCCTACAGAAGTCTATTCCCTACTGGGGATCGATTCTACCCTTTGGCTGAGAATAAACCCCAGTTTTCTACTCAGGTGATAATGAGGGTTGAACCTGATCACCAGGAGTGCTGCAAATTTTTGGTTCTATATAATCTGCATGACATTATCGTGCTGGGTTTCCCTTGGTTACAGTCTCATAATCCTGTTTTGGATTGGAAATCTGTGTCTGTAACCAGTTGGGGCTGCCAATGTGTTAATACCAACACTCCTGTTTTTTCTGCCTCCCCCCAGGCTCAGGATGTTCCTGACTTTTTGTTTGATTTTTCTGATGTGTTTAGCGAAAGTAAATCTGCATCCTTACCTCCCATAGGAGCTATGACTGCGCTATTGAATTAGTGCCGGGTAGTAAATTCCCTAAAGGTCGCCTTTTTAACTTGTCTGTACCTGAACATGACGCTATGCGGTCTTATATCAAGGAATCATTGGAGAAGGGTCATATCAGACCATCTCTCCCCTTAGGTGCCGGTTTTTTCTTTGTGGCCAAAAAAGATGGTTCATTAAGGCCGTGTATTGATTATCGTCTCTTGAACAATATTACTGTGAAATATCAATACCCGTTACCCTTGATTTCTGACCTGTTTTCCAGGGTGAAAAACGCTACTTGGTTTACCAAGCTTGACCTCAGGGGGGCGTATAACCTTATTCGCATTAAGCACGGGGATGAATGGAAGACGGCATTCAATACCCCGAAGGGCATTTTGAGTACCTAGTGATGCCCTTTGGGCTCACTAATGCTCCTTCCGTCTTCCAGTCCTTCATGAATGACATTTTCAGGGATTTTGTGGACAAATTTCTGATTGTTTATTTGGATGATATCTTGATTTTTTCTAATGACTGGGACTCTCATGTGAAACATGTTCGAACTGTATTCCAGATTTTGAGAGAGAATGCTCTGTATGTGAAGGGATCAAAGTGTCTTTTTGGCGTACAGAAGATCTCATTTCTGGGATTCATTTTGTCCCCATCTGTTATTGAAATGGACCCGGTCAAGGTTCAGGCCATCTGTGATTGGGTCCAACCTACTTCATTAAAGGCTCTTCAGAGATTTTTGGGTTTTGCCAATTTTTATCGTAAATTTATTGGTAATTTCTCGGTTATTGTTAAACCATTAACTGATTTGACCAGAAAGGGTTCTGATGTGGTGAATTGGCCTCCTGAGGCAGTCTCTGCATTTCAGGAACTTAAGCAGAGATTCACTTCTGCTCCTGTTCTACGGCAGCCTGATGTTTCTCTGCCATTTCAGGTGGAGGTTGATGCCTCTGAAATTGGGGCAGGTGCCGTTTTGTCCCAAAAAGATCCAGAGACGTCTAAAAGTAACCCTTGTGCCTTTTTCTCTCGAAAATTTTCTCCTACTGAACGTAATTATGACGTGGGTAATCGGGAGTTATTGGCCATGAAGTGGGCTTTTGAAGAGTGGAGACATTGGCTGGAGGGAGCCAAACATCAGGTGGTGGTCCTTACGGACCATAAGAATCTGGTCTATCTGGAATCTGCCAAGCGACTCAATCCTAGACAGGCCAGGTGGGCCTTGTTTTTCACACGTTTTAATTTTGTGGTTTCCTTTCTTCCTGGCACTAAGAATGTTAAGGCGGATGCCCTCTCGAGGAGTTTCCTTGCGGACTCTCCTGAGTTATCTGATCCTTCTGTTATTTTGAAGGAGGGTGTAGTTCTTTCCGCCATCTCGCCCAATTTGAGACTTGCTCTGGAGGGGTGTCAGGAGGATAGGCCCGAGCGCTGCCCTGTTGGAAAATTGTTTGTCCCGGACCAATGGAAAAAGAGTGTGATGTCTGAGATTCATTGTTCCGCATTGGCTGGGCATCCCGGAATTTTTGGTACCAGAGACTTGGTTAGTCGGTCCTTTTGGTGGCCTACCTTGTCTCGCGATGTCAGGGAATTTGTGCAGTCCTGCGGGACTTGCTCTCGCTCCAAGCCTTGCTCTCGCTCTAGTGGTTTGTTGATGCCATTGCCTGTGCCCAAGAGACCATGGACCCATATCTCTATGGATTTCATTTCCGATCTTCCTGTTTCTCAGAGAATGACCACCATCTGGGTAATTTGTGATAGGTTTTCCAAAATGATACATCTTGTGCCATTACCTAAGTTGCCTTCCTCCTCTGAATTGGTGCCGTTGTTCCTTCAGCACGTGGTTCGTTTACACGGCATTCCTGAGAACATTGTGTCTGACAGAGGAGTCCAGTTTGTTTCCAGATTTTGGAGGACTTTTTGTTCTAAACTGGGTGTTCAATTGTCTTTCTCCTCGGCATTTCATCCTCAGACCAATGGTCAAACTGAGAGAACAAACCAGACATTGGAGACTTATCTAAGATGCTTTGTGTCTGCTGATCAGGATGACTGGGTCTCTTTTTTGCCTTTGGCTGAGTTTGCTCTTAATAATAGGGCTAGCTCTGCCACTTTGATGTCTCCGTTTTTCTGTAATTCTGGGTTTCACCTCGATTTTCTTCAGGACAGACGGAGGCTTCTGTCTGTCCAGGTGTTGACTCTGTTGTGGAGCGTATGCAACAGATTTGGGACCAGGTAGTGGAGAGGTTGTCCCTCTCTCAGGAGAAGGCCCAGCGGTTTGCTAACCGGCATAGGACTGATGGTCCTCGGTTTAAAGTGGGGGACTTGGTCTGGTTGTCCTCAAAGAATATTCCTATGAGAGTAGCATCTCCTAAATTTAAGCCTAGGTTCATTGGACCTTATAAGATCATGGAGATTATTAATCCTGTTTCTTTTCGTTTGCTTCTTCCAGGGACATTTAAGATCCATAACGTGTTCCACAAGTCCTTGTTGAAGAGGTTTGTTGAGCCAGTGGTTCCTGCTGCTGTGCCTCCTGACCCTGTTTTGGTTGAGGGCAATCTGGAGTATGTGGTTGAGAAAATATTGGATTCTCGTTTTTCTAGACGAAGACTCCAGTATTTGGTTAAATGGAGAGGTTATGGTCAGGAAGACAATTCTTGGGTGTTTGCTTCGGACATCCATGCTAGGAGACTTATACGTGCGTATCATAGAACTCATCCTGACCGACCTGGTTGCTCAAATGAGGGTTCGGTGACCCCTCCTCAAGGGGGGGGTACTGTTGTGAATGGGTTTGAGATGAGTTCTGAGCAGAGGCTCCCTCTGGTGGTTACAAGCGGTACTAGTGAAGATTGTGAGGACTGGGAATCAGGTGTTACTGACTGGTCTTATATAAGGGAGTCATTTTCCCATCAGGGTTGCCGGTGATCAATTGTTCTGGTCTGAATCCTTCTTTCCAGTTTCCCTTGTAGCCTGCTGTGTCGTGTCTGCATCTCCTGCTACCAGATAAGAATTTTTCTTCTTTTGTGTTTTTGCTATATTTTTGCATTTTGTCCTGCACTTCTGTGGGGGCCTTCAGGGTCCCCTCCGGGGGCTTTTGCCCTCTCTGTTTAGTTCAGCCACTGAGTTTTGTACTTTTGCTTTTTCCAGTTTTTTCAGTGGCTGCTGTTTTGATTTTCTTACACCAGAGAACTAATTTTGGTGGGATAGGTCGTGTGATCTCAGGTGATTTTGAAATTAGTAGAGTTGGTGTTTTTCAGGGTTTTCTGGGATTGCAGTAAGTACCCTTCCTATCCTTTTCTATTTAGTTAGTTTGGGCCCCAGCGTTTGCTCATACTATTTTCTTTCTGTGTCAGTATTTCCTCTTGTCTAACCGCCATTACATGTTTGGGGGCTTTCTATTATCTTTGGGGTTCTGCTCCGGGGCAGATAGCTTTCCTATTTCTGTCTTTAGGTGTAGTTAGTTTCTCAGGCTGTGACGAGGTGTCTAGGACCAACGTAGGAACGCTCCACGGCTGCCTTTAGTTGTGGTGGTTAGTCAGGGTACTGCAATCTCATAGATTCCAACTGCTCTGGTGTATTTCCTTTTTTACCTGCACTCCTCAGCTACCGAAACATAACAGTCTCCCAGTTAATGGTAGGATTCTGAGCCTGCAGCCATGGTAGCCCTAGAATAATGGGAAAGTGGGGAGAAGAGATAAGCATAAAGGACAGTTTCTCTTGATGATCTTTACCCATAAGAACCCTCAAAGGCTCTGTTTCCTGATCCACTGGTCCAGAGGTCAGCAGGGAGCCATCCACAGTTTCCATCTGTACTGGAGTAGCCTTCTTCACTGAACGTATTCCCTGTTTCAGAGCAAAGGAGACATCCATAAAATTTCCACTTGCCCCTGAGTCGATCATAGCAGAGCTAGACACCCAAGCTGAGTCAACCCAGAGTTTGATGGAAAGAAAGCAATGAGAATTGTTTTTCTTACAACTCAGCTGGGACACCGCTGAGGAAACTTGAAAAATGGCAGCGTTTACACAGTCAACATCCTCAGAGGTAACGGAGTTTAAGTCCGAGAAATCAAGATCTGTTGCTGCAGATCTCTCTGGAGCCTGAAGCTCGGACCTGACAGATCCCCTCTCGCAACACTCACAATGAATGAGTGCTGCAGTAGTCTTACGAGAACGGCTGGGGCAGTTTATAATGAAGTGCCCTGACTTACCACAATAGAAACATAGATTCTCCTTAAAACGATGTTCCTTGCGTGCATCACTAACCCGTCGTTGTAAAGAGTCTACCTGCATGGGTTCAGGTTCAGGTTCCCGTGTAATCCTACTCAAAGGTTCCTTAGCTGGAGAGGAAGGTAGGAAAAGGTTAGTACGATTGCTTTCGAACCATCTCTCTTGCCTGCGTTCAGTCAGACGAGTATCAATACGGATGCAGTAGTTAATAAAGTCACCTAACGCAGTGGGAGGGTCGGCACGAGCAAGTTCATCCTTAATCAGTGGAGATAACCCCTTTCGAAAAATAGATTTTTTGGCGGAACTGTCCCAGGTGGTATCAAGGGCCCATCTCCTGAAATCCAAGGCATATTCAGCTACCGAGTGCTTACCTTGGCGCAAAGCTAACATGGCTGCTTCAGCTGTTGCACCTCGATTGGGGTCATCAAACACCTGCCCCATGGCTGAAATAAAATCATCAAGGTGATTCAAACAATCATCCTCAGTCTCAATCAGAGGGTTTGCCCACATTAAAGCCTTGTTGGTAAGCAACATAATTATAGTAAGCACCTTAGATCGTTCAGTGGGAAATTGTGAAGCATGTGCAGAAAAAAAAGATTGCATTGATTAATAAATCCCCTGAATTTCTCACGTTCACCGCCAAAACGAAAAGGGGGCAACTTGGGAATCCCAGCACTCGGGGCTACGGCAGGAGCCTGGACTCGCCCCTCTAGAACCTCAATCCTGGCTCGCAAATCCTGGGTAGTCTGTCCAACCACTTGCAAATTGTGATTATTGAGGTCCTGTAGATTTGTAAAACGGGTCTTTATATTCTGCAAATCTGCAAGGATATTATCAGTCACTCCGCAAAGTTCCTTTATGCGGGCCTCCATTTTCCAGATCTTTTAAGACAGGATTACTGGAAGAAGAGGAGAGAAAAAAAAACAATAGTGTTCACCTGTGGCAACACTGCAGAGAGAAAAAAAAATTAAGGGAACTGCTCACCTGGAATGGTTGTGAGAAGTCACAACCACTATCATCACAGAAAGTTTCAACCAGACATCTGATATCCAGAGTTACAGCAGACAAAAAAGAGAAAAGGAAAAAAAAAAAAAACAATAGTGTTTACCTGTGGTAACACTGCAAAAAGAAAAAACTTAAGGGAATTGCTCACCTGGAATGGTTGTGAGAAGTCACAACCACTGTCATCACAGAAAGTACAACCGGACGTCTGATATCCACAGTACAGCAGACACAGCCTTCCAGACCCAGCAGACACTAACGTTTCGGCTTCAGAATCTTGTAATGTATGTAGTACAGTTCATATAGCGTCTTGTGCTTGGGTGCGATGAAAACACAGGAGTCACAGGTTTGATATAGAAAAGTCCTGTATTACTTCATACAAGTTGGCAGAAATAGTCACACAGTTTGCAGACACAGAAACAGGAGACACAGCAGGCCAGAGTAATCCAAGCTCAGCAATCACTCTCCAATACAGATTCAGGATCTTCTTCTCTGTTACCGTAAGTCCATGCAAACGTGGGTCTTTCAAAGAGCAGGGTTCAGAGTCCACAAGTGCTTCAGAGTTCCTCAGTAGGAATAGCTGGAGTACAAGGTCCAAGGCTTACAGGAGTCAAGTCACAGGTTCACTGCAGGCTAGATTCTGAAGCACTGATTGCTCAGCTGTGGCTGCTTAAGAAGCAAAGGAGAGAATCAGGGCGGGAACATGCAAGCTGGAAACTCCATTTTGACTGAGGGCAAGATAGCTGCAGCAAGACAGAAAGTAAAATGGCTGACGAACAAACTGAGTTTCAGGAATATATACATAGAACCTTACACTCTCTCACCTGGTATCTTTCCCTCCTCATTTAAGCATGCCATCATACTATATCCATTACTTAAAAAACCATCCATTGACCAAAACTCTGTTGCTAACTATAGACCTGTCTCTAATCTTCCCTTCATCTCTAAACTCCTGGAATGCCTGGTCCACACCCGTCTTATCCGCTATATCTCAGATAACTCTCTGCTCGACCCTCTTCAATCTGGTTTACGCTCTTTACACTCTACTGAAACTGCCCTCACTAAAGTCTCTAATAATCTTCTAACAGCTAAATCTAATGGTCACTACTCCATGCTAATTCTCTTGGATCTCTCCGCAGCATTCGACACTGTGGACCATCAGCTCCTCCTCACTATGCTCCGCTCCATCGGCCTCAAGGACACCGTTCTCTCCTGGTTCTCCTCTTATCTCTCTGACCGTTCTTTCACTGTGTCTTTTGCTGGTTCCTCCTCTCATCTTCCCCTTACTGTTGGGGTTCCTCAAGGATCAGTCCTAGGCCCCCTCCTCTTCTCTTTGTATACTGCCCCTATTGGACAAACAATCAGTAGATTTGGTTTCCAGTACCATCTCTATGCTGATGACACCCAATTATACACTTCTTCACCCGTTGTCACGCCTGCCTTTTTAGAAAACACCAGTGATTGTCTTACTGCTGTCTCTAACATCATGTCCTCCCTCTATCTGAAACTGAACCTGTCAAAAACGGAACTCCTCGTGTTTCCTCCCTCTACTAACCTACCTTTGCCTGACATTGCCATCTCCATGTATGGTTCCACCATTACTCCCCAGCAACATGCCCGCTGTCTTGGGGTCATACTTGATTCCAAGCTTTCATTCACCCCCCACATCCGATCACTGGCTCGCTCTTGTTATCTCCACCCTTTTCTACCTTTTCTTACTTTCGACTCTGCAAAAACTCTTACTGTTTCTCTTATTCATTCTCATCTTGACTATTGTAACTCTCTACTGATCGGTCTCCCTCTTACCAAACTCTCCCCTCTCCAATCTGTCTTGAATGCTGCAGCCAGGATCATATTCCTCACCAATCGTTTTACCGATGCCTCTACCTTGTGCCAGTCATTACACTGGTTACCCATCCACTACAGAATCCAGTACAAACTTATTACCCTCACTCACAAAGCACTCCATTTCTCAACACCACCCTACATCTCCTCCCTTTTCTCAGCCTACCATCCTACCCGTGCCCTCCGTTCTGTTAATGACCTGAGGTTAGCATCCTCAATAATCAGAACCTCCCACTCCCGTCTCCAAGACTTTTCACGTGCTGCGCCAATTCTTTGGAATGCACTACCCAGGTTAATACGATTAATCCCCACAGTTTTAAGCGTGCCCTAAAAACGCATTTGCTCAGACTGGCATACCGCCTCAATGCATTAACCTAACTATCCCTGTTGGCCCATTCAAAAAATTTTCTTCCATAATCAGGTACCTCATATTATGTTCTCACCCGCTTTATGCATTTAATAGCCCTCTGTGTCTGTACTGTTACATACATTGGCTGTTAACTGGTTCATGCAGAATTACATGAACACCCGATTCTTACACTATGGCTGGTCCGAACAATGAAAGCAATTGTTACCATCCACCTTTTGTGTCTCCCCTATCTCCTCATAGATTGTAAGCTTGTGACCAGGGCCCTCATTCCTCTTGGTATCTACTTTGATCTGTGTTTATTGTTATGCTGTAATGTCTGTTGTCTGTACAAGTCCCCTCTATAATGTAAAGTGCTGCGGAATATGTTGGCGCTATAGAAATAAAATTATTATTATTATTATTATTAACATGGTCTATGGCATCACAACTGGCCATGGACAGTGGGTATGACCTGCCAAAACACATGACTTTTATTATGGCCACTGTCACGGTAGTAACTTGCGTGCCACTTTAGCGCAGCCCTACTTCCCATGCTCATCACGTTTCTCCCCATGTCAGGCCCTCTCACTGAGTTTACGTTTGCAATGCTCCTCAATGCTGTTTCTGCAAGTAGTTTCCATTTGGATTTAGGGGCGTGGTCGGTCTCTGCAGGAATTTAACCCTGCTGTGTCCTTCAGAAATTTGGTTCCCTGGCCTATGCCAGCAAGGTCTATATTAAATTATACATATTCTATAGTGGTAGGTGCCACATAGAAGAAGTGATGAAAAAGGACGTGATAGGTTTAAAATAAATAATTTTTATTGAATAATATTAAAACCAGAAATAAAGTAATTAAAGACAAAACAGGATTTAACAAAAATTGGAAGGAGACCCGCAAAGCTGCAATATATACGAGAGTATCAACATTATGTCACCAGAGTCTGGAGGTGTAGATTTAGCCAAAGAAAGGGGAATAGTAAATCTCCATTGACATATAGTGGTGTACAATGTCTACTTAAAAATTCACCTAGTCCGTGAAGGATATGTGTGAATAGCTAGAATAAATACAGGGATAATAAGTAGATGCCTAATAAACGTGCAGAGAAAGGAGATGTAATTAGATTGAACTAAAATTGTCATATCTAAAAGGGAGTCATAAACAATGTAATCCCACTTACATCATAAAGGGTCAGCACGTGGTATGGCAGAGAGGAATACAGCTGAGGGATCTCCTGGACGCCCAACGGGCACCGTTTCGCCGTGTGGCTTCTTCCGGGACTCCCTTTTAGATATGACAATTTTAGTTCAATCTAATTACATCTCCTTTCTCTGCACGTTTATTAGGCATCTACTTATTATCCCTGTATTTATTCTAGCTATTCACACATATCCTTCACGGACTAGGTGAATTTTTAAGTAGACATTGTACACCACTATATGTCAATGGAGATTTACTATTCCCCTTTCTTTGGCTAAATCTACACCTCCAGACTCTGGTGACATAATGTTGATACTCTCGTATATATTGCAGCTTTGCGGGTCTCCTTCCAATTTTTGTTAAATCCTGTTTTGTCTTTAATTACTTTATTTCTGGTTTTAATATTATTCAATAAAAATTATTTATTTTAAACCTATCACGTCCTTTTTCATCACTTCTTCTATGTGGCACCTACCACTATAGAATATGTATAATTTGATGATTTGAAGTGTTCATTGCCGCCATTATCATAGGATCATGAGAATAATAAATAAGGTCTATATTAGACAGCTCCTTCTAAACTCTTTGCCCGAATGTCATGTGGTTTTTTGTATTGATTCTCCAGTTATCGACCCAACTTGTATACCTAACCTGTCTGACCTTTCTGCTCCTGACCTTGCCTTTGAACTTTGCTCCTGTGCTGCCTGTCCCAACCTCAGACCATCTGACTATGCTTCTTCTCACCCTCCTGTACCTCGTACCCATGCCTCTGACCCTTCGGTCAGCTTCTGCAGTCCCAGGGACTGCCCTTGAGTGGTACCTGGTGTCTACTGGCAGCCAAGTCTATCCTCATTATCACAGACCTCAGTGAAGACCCAGGAGTCACTTAGTAATGCCCTTCCACGCTGTGCTCGATCCATAGCGCAGTGGGTCCACATTCACCAGTGTTACAGCCACTACACAGTGTTTCCTTGTCTCATAAAAGGTAATACAAACAAATAGGCTTCCACACATTTGGGTTGTGACTAAAAGCCTGAATACTGGAGAACATGTTCTTATGGCATCATACGTGGCTATTGACTGTGGGGTAGGACCTAAAAAAATAACTTCGTGATCCCATAGGAAGTCATCTTCCTTGGTCTATTTCTCCTCTAGGGAGGAGCAATGTTCCTCAGGTGACTGCTTTCAACCAACTAGGAAAAGCAGCTCATAGGAGGGCTCCTTTGGTAATTACTTGGATTCTTAAATAATTTTGTGTGTTTTCTAATTATTTTCTGGTTTTAGGTTCAGTTCTCATTCATATTCAGAGTTTTATGGGACCTTCACCTGGATTACCACCATACAGTGACAGAACATCAATGGGTTGCATTATAAACAAAATCCACCTGTCAGCATTTGGATTCATCATGCAAAGGCTCCTCCATACCATCATAGGTTTCCAAAGTATGACCAGAACCTAATGCTAGAGAGTTTTGGGGATTTATGATATGTCATGGTACATTAGCCTATGACTTGATATCATTGTATTTATCTACCACTCACGGGGACCCACCACCTGAGGCTGATTCAAGAAATCTTCATTATTATAAATAGGTGTCTTGTATTGTTCATTATGTCTTCACTATTTAAATTGTACTCCTCGGTATTGAATTAAGGGTATTTTCACTCAGTGACTACGGCGGTATCAACTCTGAATGGGGCCCCACGAGAGGTATTAAATGATTTAATGTCAGGGTTCGGCACAGGTCTAACAAATGTGTACATGCTATAATTTGTTTACAGGAAATTGGCTGATTATGGGTTTGCAAGTCCTACACGGTGCTTCATTTTCTACATAGGATTTCCTACATTACCAGACACAAATTGTTCTCTGGGCAATAAATGGAGTCATTCTTGTTCCATAATTGTATTTCTTCAGTTCAATTAGAACTCGTGAGAGCCATATTGGGGTGCTAATTTGTAAATGTCAATAGGCTTTGCCATCAAGTAGAATGTGTTTTTAAACCACATGCTCTCCTATGTAACTCTCCTTAAAGTGCTTTTCCCCTTAAGAAAACCCTTTTGTTTCAGAAGGGTTTTCTTAAAATAATAAACAGAAGCCACTGGCGCTCAACACTAAAATTGAGTTTTAGCAGGCTTGTTTGGTTGACAACTACCAACTATTGTCAAGGGATAGTAAAATAAAAACTATAAACAAAGAAGCCAAACGGCGCTCAAAACCAATAATAAATAAATAAATTGTTCCTGTATAATTGTTCAAGGTCAGCATATGTCCGTATTAAACGTGCGACCACTCAATGTAAAAAGGGGGCAGTTGCTTTCACCAGAGTTGGGGTGTCAAAATAGAGTACAAATGGATGTAACAATAAAATGTATAAAATAAAGATGCCACGTACAAAGTTATACTGATGGTATTACCTGTATTGCTTTTTATTGCTGGATACTGGGAAAGCTGGGTACAGTGCTATCGGTCGTATGTCTGGAAAGCTGGATGCGTGGTGAGGTGGCAAGAGACGCCACGTTACAAGATTCAGAATATGTTGAAGGGCTGTTTTTAGGCAGTGGCATTTAATAGTTAGGCATGGTATTTATTGGTTCAGTACACTAGGGATGTAATATCCTGATGAAGGAAGTCGTAAACTCCCGAAACGCGTTGGTTAGGACCGTACAACATTAATAGCAACAAGCGTAGATGAAATTAAATGCTTATTACGGAGTGTCAAGATGGAAAGCTTGAACATGGGACTCCTACTGAACACAAAGAATGACTGGGACACATTTCAGATGGACGGCAATGAACTGGAAGTTGTAAACGACCTCAACCTACTTGGATCAATGATCACTAAAGATGCAGTGACGACACCAGAAGTCAATAAGAGAATAGCTATGGACAAATCAACAATCAAGTCAGTAGACAAGGTCTTCAAATCGAGGAACATTTCACTGGCCACGAAGGCACGGCTCATACATAGTCTGGTTTTTCTGTGGTAACATATGGATAGAAAACCTCGACGATAAAGAAACAAGACAAAAGAAGTATCAACACCTTTGAAATGTGGTGCTGGAGAAGGATGTTATCAATATCAAGGAAGGCAAGAATAACAAACAAAAACAAAACAAATCAAGCCAGACACGTCACTCGAAGCAAGGATCACCAAGCTATGACTTTCCTAATTTGGACACATCATACAAGGAGAGCAATCATTGAAGAAGGACATCATGGTCGGAAGAATAGAAGGAACAAGGCAAAGAGGAAGACTGGCAACCAGATGGCTTGATACATAAATATAATGGCAGAGAAGACCCTTGTGGACCCATTCAGGTTTACACAAGATCGATCGCCATGGCTGGAGATCGAACTGAAGGTCAATAAATAATAATAATAATAATAATAATAATAAAGCTAAAGTCCTGAGAGGGTCCTGTTGTTGACCATTAGGCTGTTAATGGAATTCTATCCAGGAGACAGTCTTCAGGATAATAAGGTTTAATATGGTGACCAGGAGCATTAACACTTTCAGCACACTTCAAGGAATGCTCAATGAATAAAGGATTCTTCCCCTTATATTCACTAAAGCCCCCAATACTCCTTAGAAGCCTGCCAGCCGAATAATGGTTTTGCTATATGTTTGGCCAGCGGTAATGTTGCTTGGTTCTCCTGTACACAGGAACACTTGCTCTTCCAAGATAACAACTGTCAAACATCATTGGGGATGGCTTATCTCAGGGAGAACACATAAATCAACAGTCTAAAATCATGCCAGATCCTTAACTCACCCAACAAGCATTTCTCCCCATACACAACAGATGTTCGGCAGGTTTGGATTACTTTAGTCTAATGTGTAAGGGGGGCTTTATACCTTTACCAATACTCTACTCCCTGTTCCAATCGTATATTTTGAACATAAACATTAACACCAATTGTTTCCAAGATATGTGCACAGCTCATCATTACTTATGGTCAAAATATGGCTTTCATTATTTCATTATGACTATTACACAACGTTTCTTTATCCTGTCATAGGTAATATATACATATAGGCTTCGCACTTAAAAGAACCTTCCCCCACTATACTATATGGCTGTCACGATCCATTTTTGGATCTGTGCCAGATCTGGATTTTCATAGTAAAACTTTTTTCTTTCAGGCCATCGGGGGTTAATGTCTGTTTTTTCCCCCGGTGGCCTGCTGGTGTTATTGCATTACTACAGTGTTGCAGGGTCAGCTGATGTAGGTAGTGACTACTCCCACCATCCTTTATAGAGTCACCTGATGCATCAGCTGACTGTTGGTGATACAGGTCCTTCTGGAAACCAACCAAGCAGGAGAAGGAGCTTGCTGAGTGCAGTGGTGCTTCAGCTATTACCTTGATCTGGTGACTTTATCCTGCTGTGTGTAACTTTGTAGCAGAAAGCTAAGTGTGGTGATTTTGTTGCCTTTACCCTTTGTTGTCTGTTCCTTTCCTTTGTGTTTCATTAGTGCTGTGGTGTGACCAGTGCTCTCACCGGCCTGCTCCCTACCTAAGGATTAGCGCAGGGCAAATGAGGGTTTTAGGTATCCTGCTTGGCGACCGTTGTTAAAGTTTCCCCAGTGTTCCCTTGTTTGTTGTGTCGTCCGTTGACGACCATTTGTGGGGTCGTGTCGCGCCGCTTGGGTCACTTTGGAACAGTGGCTTATAGCCCTTATACTTGAGAACACTGTCTTATGGCATCACAAGTGGTTTATTACCCAATTTCCTACTTCCAGAGCACTATCCTGATTAGGATTTATGCCCGGCTACCCAAGGCAAGAGAGGATATCATTGTGGATTATTCTCTGTAAATTTTGAAGTCATATAGAATCATAGAATCATATATATTAGAGTTGGAAGGGACCTTCAGGGTCATCTGGTCCAACCCTCTGCTCAATGCAGGATTCACTAAACCATCTCAGACAGGTTTCTGTCCACCCTCTGTTTGAAGACTTCCATTGAAGGAGAACTCACCACTTCTCATGGCAGCCTGTTCCACTCATTGTCAAACTTTTTTTTTCTAATATCTAATCTGTATCTTCTCCTTTTCAGTTTCATGCCATTGCTTCTAGTCTTTCTTTGTGCAAATGAGAATAATGATGATCCCTCTACACTGTAACAGCCCTTGAGATATTTGTAGACAGCTATTAAGTCTCCTCTTAGCCTTCTTTTCGGCAAGCGTGGAGTGTGAAGTGTGGAGCTGCAGCAGCTGGGACCCATATATAAAACCTTTTACAGTGTTGTGTCTCATACAACCATATCAGGTGAGTGGTTCTGCCTTATGATTAATGCTATAATTTGGATAAAACCCTATTGTGCTTTTATTGTTCCCCCAGCTATTATCTAATTACCCAGAGCTGTATACACACAATGTGCAAGCCACAAACACATGGGCTCAGTGTACTCCCTGGCCAACATATAAAGACTTCAATGGACTGTGTGCATGGTGCCCCTTTATAAAGTACAACTACACCTGGCTGTCATTGGAAAAAGTGATTTCCCCTCTTAGGGATGGCAAAACCAATGGAAACGGACGCCGGTAACAGTTCAAGAGAACTATGCTAACCAGGAGGCAACAAGCTTTGTTAAACAAAATTAGAAAGCTGTTGTTTAGCAACACGCCAACACTGGCGACAATTTTCTCGCACTTTCAACAG
Source organism: Oophaga sylvatica (assembly GCA_033576555.1). NCBI lineage: Eukaryota > Metazoa > Chordata > Amphibia > Anura > Dendrobatidae > Oophaga > Oophaga sylvatica. Next base: position 24,431,427 of record JARQOD010000008.1, on the reverse strand, counting down.
TGTGGTAAGCACCTCGGGAGTGTTTTCTTCTACTCAATCTTTACTCAGCTGAGTGAACCTCTATGCTCTTCTCTCATTTTTTTCCCAGTAATGAAAGCTCACTCATCCAGTAGGGCTGATCTCTTCTTCCTAGGGCAGGATACCAAGCACTGTATTTCAGGATGGAGTTCTTTCATGCTCCTCTGCAGCCCTAACTACAGATGTAGCAATGTGCAATAACCTTATTTCACAAGGTAAGTCTTTCACACGTTGGTGCAATTCGGCCCGATTTCGGATCACCATACATGTGTAAGATACTGCAGGTACGGAGGATGTCGCCACCGATATGAGGCAGATCAAGAGTTAAATGTTTATTAAACAAAACAGAACACTCCACGCAGGGAGGAGTAATGAGGGTAAAATGCAACAAGAAAGCAAAACAGTCTTTCAAGAGAAAAATGAACGAAAGGCATAAAAACACTTATCAGTCTGCAGAAGGCTTGATTGGAGGGTTCGTTCCTCCAACATTGGCACCGTCAACAGCGGCACATGAAGTCACTTCCAGATCCCAGTCCACGGATGGAACGCGGTCTCCAAGGCAAACAAAAGAAGGATGTAGGGTGGGGCAAGGTCCTGCTCCCACCAGTCTTCGTGACAAAGCTCTGTACAGCCCGAGTCAACTCAGGGACGATACTGCATTCCTTGGCCGGTTCAAGCACTCTTCTCAGGAACTCAGGCCTCTGGCACAGCTCACCAGACCTGAGCGCGTCAGCGTCTACTGCTAACCTTTCGGGGGAGTCTCCTCCAGTCACAGAGGCTGGAGGGTCAATGTCAGTTCGAGGGGTGCTCACAGCGTCGAGACTTTCTGCTCCTGTGCTGAGTCGGGGGCCTCTCGCATGCGGGGCCTGGGGCGCAACTGGCAACTCATTCTCCTGTGCACCTCAGTCTCCCACCCGGACTCCTCTCAGCTTCCCGCGCGCAGCACCTTTTAACTCCTCCCCGCCCCCTACTGTCACAAGGGGCGGTTGGTCCATGAATGGTAGGCATTTCCCCGAAAATACTGAAAGCTGCGCCGGTGGTTCTGGACACAGAGCAGAGGAGGCAACCCCATTTGAATCCATCTTTCTCTTCATCCCCATATACATGGACTGTCCATGGTTCTCCTGACCTGAGCATGACAGCTTCATATATTTACAGCTATGTGAAAAACTGTTTGCCCCTTCCTGATTTCCTATTCTCTTGCATTTTTGTCACACTTAATTGTTTCAGATCATCAAATTTATATATTAAATTAAGATAACACAAGTAAACACAAAATGCAGTTTTTTAATTAAGGTCTTTATTGTTGAGGGGACTAGAGAACCCTCCCCCTGCCCTTAAAACATAAATTAACTGTGGCTTATCATACCTTTAAGAAGCTGAGATCACATTCCCTAGCCACACTCAGGCCTGATTACTGCCACACCACTTCTCAATCAAGAAATCACTTTGAGCAGGGGGTTGGACCAGATGACCCAGGAGGTCCCTTCCAACTCTACTATTCTATGATTCTATGATTCTAAATAGGACCTGCCTAACAAAGTGAAATAGACCAAAAGATCCTCAAAAGCTAAACATCATGCTGTGATCCAAATAAATTTTGGAACAAATGAGAAGCAAAGGAATTGAGATCTATCAGTCTGGAAAAAGTTATAAAGCCATTTCTAAAGCTTTGGGACTCCAGCAAACCACAGTAAGAGCCATTATCCACAAATGGCGAAAACATGAAACAGTGGAGAGCTTTCCCAGGAGTGGCCGGCCGACCAAAATTACCCCAAGCCATCTCATTCAAGAGGTCACAGTCACGTAGTGATGGTCTTCATTAAGGAAGGGGGGCCTCAAACTGTCCCTGGAACTGAGACCCTATCTCTGTTCCGGGGGTATTCTGAAGATAGAGAGGCCCGAGTCTCCGACCTTACTATGCTCCTGTTAATGTCCTAAGTTGTCCCCTCCCTCAGGAGGTCTTGGACCGATATGTTAATGTATAAACACATAAGACAAACAGGGCTAACAAAAAGCAACTTACATACAAAAACACTCACAAAAGGGTAAGGAATAAAGGGAATGATAGGAGTGTACAAACCAAATGGGAATAGGATAATGGAGAAAGCATACATCCAAAACCACAATGCAACAATCTCCAGCAGCAACTATGAACTCCAACTTCAGCTTACCAACTCCAGCAAGTCAAGAAGTAAACTTTCACAGGCAGGGATGAGAAGGTCTGGCCAAGTTATATAAAGAGATAAAATAAGCAGGTCAGGAGCAGCTGTGAGATGGAGATACATATCTCTAACCAGCATACAAAGAGTCGGTAACCTCTTCAGCGTCAAAGGAAACAAAGTCCATTTAATATGAGGAACGAAACGCACAAGCTAAATGGAAGACCTGTGATTCACAATGCATAAAGATCACCTAACCCCAGATCTCCCAAGATGACATAACACACTTGTGACAGTCGCAAAACGACCCCACAACAACATTCAAAGAACTGCAGAGTCAGACCTCACATGCCTCAGTTAAGGTCAGTGTTCATGACTCCATCATAAGAAAGAGAATGGGCAAAAATGGTCTGCACGACTAAGTTCCAAGATGAAAGCCACGGCTGAAAAATAAGAACACAAAAGCTATTCTCAGGTTTGATGACCCCAAGACTTTTGGAGAATACTCTATGGACTGACAAGACAAAAGTTGAACTTTTTGGAAGGTGTATGACCTATATCATCTGGCGTAAAAAAATACAACATTTCAAAAAAGGAACACCATACCAACAGTGAAATATAGTGGTGGTAGTATGATGGTCTGGGGCTGTTTTGCTGGTTCTGGACCTGGAAGACTTGCTGTAGCAAATGAAACCATAAAGTCTGCTGTGTACGAATAAATCCTGAAGGAGAATGTCCGGCCATCTAATTATGACCTCAAGTTGAAGCGCACTTCGGTTATGCAGCCGGACAATGATCCAGAATACACCAGCAAGTCCACCTCTGAATGGCTTAAGAAAAAAGAAAATTAAGGCTTTGGAGTGGCCTAGTCAAAGTCCTGGCCTTAATCCGATTGAGTTGCTATGGCATGACCTTAAAAAGGAGGTTCATGCTTGGAAACCTGCTAATGTGGCTGTAGTACAACAATTCTGCAAAGATGAGTGACCAAAATTCCTACAGAGTGATATAAAATACTCATTGCCAGCTATCACAAACTATTGCAGTTGTTGCTCCTAAGGGTGGCCCAACCAGTTAGGCTTAGGGGCAATCACTTTTTGACACAGGGCCCTGTAGGTTTGGATTTCTTTTTCCCTTAATAACAAAGACCTATGTTATGTTTTGGTAGCTGAGGAGAGCAGGCAAAAACGGCAATATACCAGAGAGGTTGGAATCTACTGGATTGCAGTACCCTGACTAACCACCACAACTAAAGGCAGCCGTGGAGCGTACCTACGTTGGTCCTAGACGCCTCGTCACAGCCTGAGAAGCTAACAACACCTAAAGATAGAAAGAGGAAAACTATCTGCCCCGGAGCAGATCCCCAAAGAACATAGGAAGCCCCCAAACATGTAATGGCGGTTAGACAAGAGGAAATACAGACACAGACAGAAAATAGTATGAGCAAACGTTGGGTCCAAACTTCCTAGACAGAAAAGGATAGGAAGGACACTTACTGCAATCCCAAAAAACCTAAAAATTACCAACTCTACTAATTACAAAAACACCTGAGATCACACGACCTCTACCACCTAAATTAGTTCTCTGGTGTAACAAAACTAAGCCGCAGCCACTGAAAAAACTGGAAAAGGCAAATGAACAAATAACAGAGGCTCAGATAAACTGAGAGGAGCACAAGCCCCCGGAGGGGACCTGGCTGACCTCCACAAGAGTGCAGGAAACAATGCAAAAAGCAAGCACAGAAATAAAAACAGAAAATGTCTTATCTGAGAGCAGGAGAAGAGGCAAAATTCAGCAGGCTTCCAAGTGAACCAGGAACAACAGCAGTTAGACAAGAAAAATTGATCACCGGCAACCCTGATGGGAGGGAACCTCCCTTATATAGGACCAGTCTGTAACTCCTGATTGCCAATCTTCACTAAATGGTTCAGCACTGTCTGCAACCACCAGAGGGAGCTTCTGCTCAGAACTCATCTCCAACACGTTCACAACAGTACCCCCCCCCTTGAGGAGGGGTCACCGAACCCTCACTTGGGCAACCAGGTCGGTCAGGATGAGCTCTGTGATACACACAGATCAGTCTCCTAGCATGGATGTCCGAAGCAAACACCCAAGAATTGTCCTCCTGACCATAACCTCTCCACTTAACCAAATACTGGAGTTTCCGTCTAGAAAAACGAGAATCCAATATTTTCTCAACCACATACTCCAGATTGCCCTCAACCAAAACAGGGTCAGGAGGCGCAGCCATAGGAACCACCGGCTTGACAAACCTCTTCAATAAGGACTTGTGGAACATGTTATGGATCTTAAATGTCCCTGGAAGAAGTAAACAAAAGGAAACAGGATTAAGAATCTACATGATCTTATAAGGTCCAATGAATCTAGGCTTAAACTTAGGAGATGCAACTCTCATAGGGATATTTCTTGAGGACAACCAGACCAAGTCCCCCACTTCAAACCGAGGACCATCAGTCCTATGCCGGTTGGGCAAACCGCTGGGCCCTTTCCTGAGAGAGGGACAACCTCTCCACTACCTGGTCCCAAATCTGCTGCATACGCTCCACAACAGAGTCAACACCCGGACAGACAGAAGCCTCCGTCTGTCCCGAAGAAAATCGAGGGTGAAACCCAAAATTGCAGAAAAATGGAAACATCAAAGTGCCAGAGCTGGCCCTATTATTAAGAGCAAACTCAGCCAAAGGCAAAAAAGAGATCCAGTCATCCTGATCAGCAGACACAAAGCATCTCAGATAAGTCTCCAATGTCTGGTTTGTTCTCTCAGTTTGTCCATTGGTCTGAGGATGAAAAGCCGAGGAGAAAGACAATTGAACACCAAGTTTAGAACAAAAAGTCCTCCAAAATCTGGAAACAAACTGGACTCCTCTGTCAGACACAATGTTCTCAGGAATGCCGTGTAACCGAACCACGTGCTGAAGGAACAAAGGCACCAATTCAGAGGAGGAAGGCAACTTAGGTAATGGCACAAGATGTATCATTTTGGAAAACCTATCACAAATCACCCAAATAACGGTCATTCTCTGAGAAACAGGGAGGTCGGAAATTATATCCATAGAGATGTGGGTCCATGGTTCTTGGGCACAGGCAATGGCATCAACAAACCACTAGAGCGAGAGCAAGGCTTGGAGCGAGAGCAAGTCCCGCAGGACTGCACAAATTCCCTGACGTCACGAGACAAAGTAGGCCACCAAAAGGACCGACTAACCAAGTCTCTGGTACCAAAAATTCCGGATGACCGGCCAACGCGGAACAATGAATCTCAGACATCACACTCTTTTTCCACCGGTCTGGGACAAACAATTTCCCAATAGGGCAGCGCTCGGGTTTATCCTCCTGACACCCTTCCAGAGCCAGTCTCAAATTGGGCGAGATGGCGGAAAGAACTACACCCTCTTTCAAAATAACAGCAGAATCAGATAACTCAGGAGAGTCCGCAAGGAAACTCCTCGATAGGGCATCTGCCTTAACATTCTTAGTGCCAGGAAGAAAGGAAACCACAAAATTAAAACGTGTGAAAAACAAGGCCCACCTGGCCTGTCTAGGATTAAGTGGCTTGGCTGATTCCAGATAAACCAGATTCTTATGATCCGTGAAGACCACCACCTGATGTTTGGCTCCCTCCAGCCAATGTCTCCACTCTTCAAAAGCCCACTTCATGGCCAATAACTCCCGATTACCCACGTCATAATTACGTTCAGTTGGAGAAAATTTTCGAGAGAAAAAGGCACAGGGTTACTTTCAGAGGTCTCTGGATCTCTTTGGGACAAAACGGCACCTGCCCCAATTTCAGAGGCATCAACCTCCACCTGAAATGGCAGAGAAACATCAGGCTGCCGTAGAACAGGAGCAGAAGTGAATCTCTGCTTAAGTTCCTGAAACGCAGAGACTGCCTCAGGAGGCCAATTCACCACATCAGAACCCTTTTTGGTCAAATCAGTCAATGGTTTAACAACAACAGAGAAATTACCAATAAATTTACGATAAAAATTGGCAAAACCCAAGAATCTCTGAAGAGCCTTTAATGAAGTAGGTTGGACCCAATCACAGATGGCCTGAACCTTGACTGGGTCCATTTCAATAACAGATGGGGACAAAATGAATCCCAGAAATGAGATCCTCTGTACGCCAAAAAGACACTTTGATCCCTTCACATACAGAGCATTCTCTCTCAAAATCTGGAACACAGTCCGAACATGTTTCACATGAGAGTCCCAGTCATTGGAAAAAATCAAGATATCATCCAAATAAACAATCAGAAATTTATCCACAAAATCCCTGAAAATGTCATTCATGAAGGACTGGAAGACAGAAGGAGCATTAGTGAGCCCAAAGGGCATCACTAGGTACTCAAAATGCCCCTCTGGGTATTGAATGCCGTCTTCCATTCATCCCCATGCTTAATGCGAATAAGGTTATACGCCCCCCTGAGGTCAAGCTTGGTAAACCAAGTAGCACTTTTCACCCTGGAAAACAGGTCAGAAATCAAGGGTAACGGATATTGATATTGTCCAAGAAATATCGTCACTCCTTGCGGAGATCAACATGCTAAGCATGCCGAGATGAGGAGACTTAAAGCCGCAATGCTCCTCTGGGAAATATGCTAATTATGCAAATTGTCTCTTCAGAGAGGAAGAGAGCTAGAACTCTAGTGCCACCTTTTGGAAGGTAGCAATCCTACAAGTCAATGTCGACCCTTTAACGAGCCTTATCACATGACCTAGGATAATAGCCAAACCAGAATCTCAATTTGCAGACACTGTATATATTGGATATTGATATTTCACAGTGATATTGTTCAAGAGACGATAATCAATACACGGCCTTAATGAAAAATCCTTTTTGGCCACAAAGAAAAAACTGGCACCCAAGGGTGAAGAGGATGGTCTGATATGACCCTTCTCCAATGACTCCTTGATATAAGACCGCATAGCGTCATGTTCAGGTACAGACAAGTTAAAAAGGCGACCTTTAGGGAATTTACTACCAGGCACTAATTCAATAGCGCAGTCATAGCTCCTATGGGGGGGCAAGGATGCAGATTTACTTTCGCTAAACACATCAGAAAAATCAGTCAAAAAGTCAGGAACATCCTGAGCCTGGGGAGAGGCAGAAAAAACAGGAGTGTTGGCATTAACACATTGGCAGCCCCAACTGGTTACAGACACAGATTTCCAATCCAAAACAGGATTATGAGACTGTAACCATGGGAAACCTAGTACAATAATGTCATGCAGATTATACAGCACCAAAAATTTGCAACTCTCCTGATGATCAGGTTCAACCCTCATTATCACCTGAGTAGAGAACTGGGGTTTATTCTCAGCCAAAGGGGTAGAATCAATCCCCAGTAGGGGAATAGACTTCCGTAGGGGTATCAAGGGAAACCCACAACGTTTAGCAAAATCAAAATCCATCAGGTTAATAGCTGCTCCCGAATCAACAAAATCCTGAGCAGAAAATGTGGACAGGGAGCAAATCAGGGTAACAGTCAACAGAAATTTAGTCTGAACACTACCCAAGACAACTGAGCGTGCAAAACGTCTTCCCCGCTTAGGGCAGACTGAAATAGCATGAGAGGCGTCACCACAGTAGAAACATAACCCATTGCGTTTTCTAAACTCATGACGCTGTGCCCCAGAATCCACTCTATCACACTGCATGGGTTCAGAAGCTGGTTCACAAGGCAACACTATTCCACGCATACCTCTACGCTCACGCAAACGTCTGTCAATTTGAATCGACAATGACATAGAATCATTGAGACCAGAGGGAGCAGGGAAACCCACCATAACATCTTTTACATTCTCTGACAGACCCTTCCGAAAAAGGGCTGCCAAAGCATCATCATTCCATTTGGTCAGGACTGCCCACTTACGAAATTTCTGACAGCATAACTCAGCGTCCTCAAGCCTCTGATTTAATGCCAACAAGGTTTTTTCAGCTTGATCAGTGACATTAGGTTCATCGTACAATAACCCCAGAGCCAGAAAAAATGCATCGACATTACTCAAAACAGGGTCCCCAGGTGTCAGGGAAAAAGCCCAATCCTGAGGATCGCCGCGCAGGAGAGAGATGACAATTTGAACCTGCTGCGCTGCGTTCCCTGAGGACTTAGGTTTTAAGGCAAAAAACAACTTACAATTATTTTTGAAATTCAGAAATTTAGCTCGATCCCCTAAAAACAAATCTGGCATGGGAATCCTAGGTTCCACAACAGGCAACCCTGCAAGATAGATAGCAATACTACGAACTTCAGTGGCAAGCTGATCCACACGGCCAGACAACTGTGCAAGCTCCATTGAGAGAAAAAAAAATCCTCCTCAGCACTCAGAGAAACAGAGGGAAAAAAATAAAAATAAAATCTCTGACAACTCTGACAATCTTTTTTTTTTTTCACACTATTTTTCCCTTCTGTGAGTACCATATAATTTTCAGTTTGGGCCAGTGATACTGTTATGTTTTGGTAGCTGAGGAGAGCAGGCAAAAACGGCAATACACCAGAGAGGTTGGAATCTACTGGATTGCAGTACCCTGACTAACCACCACAACTAAAGGCAGCCGTGGAGCGTACCTACGTTGGTCCTAGACGCCTCGTCACAGCCTGAGAAGCTAACTACACCTAAAGATAGAAAGAGGAAAACTATCTGCCCCGGAGCAGATCCCCAAAGAACATAGGAAGCCCCCAAACATGTAATGGCGGTTAGACAAGAGGAAATACAGACACAGACAGAAAATAGTATGAGCAAACGTTGGGGCCCAAACTTCCTAGACAGAAAAGGATAGGAAGGACACTTACTGCAATCCCAAAAAACCCTAAAAATTACCAACTCTACTAATTACAAAAACACCTGAGATCACACGACCTCTACCACCTAAATTAGTTCTCTGGTGTAACAAAACTAAGCCGCAGCCACTGAAAAAACTGGAAAAGGCAAATGAACAAATAACAGAGGCTCAGATAAACTGAGAGGAGCACAAGCCCCCGGAGGGGACCTGGCTGACCTCCACAAGAGTGCAGGAAACAATGCAAAAAGCAAGCACAGAAATAAAAACAGAAAATGTCTTATCTGAGAGCAGGAGAAGAGGCAAAATTCAGCAGGCTTCCAAGTGAACCAGGAACAACAGCAGTTAGACAAGAACAATTAATCACCGGCAACCCTGATGGGAGGGAACCTCCCTTATATAGGACTAGTCTGTAACTCCTGATTGCCAATCTTCACTAAATGGTTCAGCACTGCCTGCAACCACCAGAGGGAGCTTCTGCTCAGAACTCATCTCCAACACATTCACAACAGATCTATATTTAAAAACTGCATTTTGTGATTATTTGTGTTATCTTTGTCTAAAATTTAAATTAGTTTGGTGATCTGAAACATTTACAAGTAAGTAAACATGCAAAAGAAAAGGAAATCATGAAGGGGGCAAACACTTTTTCACACAACTATATATGAAGCTGTCATGCTCAGGTCGGGAGAGCCACTGACACTGCTTTGTATGCTCCACCCATGTTTGGAAGGTTCCCACCATGTTTGCGTGGGTTTTCTATTACACTCCAAAGAAATACTGAGAGGAAATTTAGATTGTGAGTCCCTATGGGGACAGTGATGATAATGTCTGCAAAGCACTGTGGAATATGATGAGGCTATATAAGTGAGTAAAATAAATATAAAAAATAAGCAATTTAGAAAAGACCAGAGCGAGACCTCACATCCGGAGAACAACTTTATTAATACATAAATATGAAGAACAATACTTGCTGTATAGTTTTCCTCATTAACAAATGCAATAAAAGTAAAAAAAAAAGTTTAAAACAAATGAAATATGAAAACAAAATCTATAAAGGTTCAAATCACCTCCTTTTTTCCCCATTAAAAATTAAGAAATAAAAAGAATTATACAAATACACATATTTGGTATTGCTTATTTGTAAAAGTCCAATCATTCAAAACATAAAATAATTGAATCCGATTGGTAAAGGGTGTAATGAGAAAAAAAAATCAAAACGCCACAATTGCAGGTTATCGGCTGACGCAACAGTGCAAATGGTGTAAGAACAGGCGATCTGCCCCAAAATAGTATCAATAAAATCATCGTCTCAGGGTGCAAAAAAACTAGTTCTCACACAGCCCTATATCACAAAAACTAAATGTTACAGCTCTCGGAAAATGACGTTCAAACATGTTTGAATTTTTTTTTTCGCCATTTCAGTAGAACAAAAACTATGTTTGGTATCATCGCACTCGTACTATCCTGGGGAATATTATTGCTGGGTCATTTTTACCGTAAAATTAGTACTGTAAAAAAAAGACAAAAAACAATTGTGGAATGGCTCTTTTTTTTGCTATTTTGCCACACTTCGAATTTTTTTCACATAAAACGGATAGTGTCATTTAAAAGTGCAACTTGTCATGTCAAAAAAAGTTTACATGGCTATGTGGACAGAAAAGTAAAAATGTTATGGCTCTTAGTAAGGGGAGGAAAAATTGAAAGGGAAAAAATAGAAAATTATTTGGCTGGAAAGGGATTAAAAACACTGATTGGTGTATACAAGAAATTTGCCCAGGTCCAGTGTGCTGGACCATAAGGAACACCACATTCTCCAATTAAATAATTTTATGTCCTCGTTAAACTCCTTCCTAATAAAAAATTATTAAAAAGGAGCATAATTAATGCAGCAATATGTTGGAAAAGACTCAAAATACAAACCTACAAGAGGTGTACAATTGGTAAAATAGACAAGTACGAAATAAACCCCATAGCAGGAAATACTGTAAGTAATAAAGATAAATGTAGATCTGGAAAAAGAGGAGATGGGATAGATGCACACAGCGGATATGACAATCTGAAGCCACCAGTGTGATGCTTCGGGCAATATTCTGCGGGAAATCTTGGCAATCATGTAGGTGTTACTTGGACACTTACCACCTACCGCCTACCAAAACATAGAGACTATTATTTTTTTGAGCACGATAAAGCCCCACTGTCAGTATGGTTCAGAATTGGTCTGAGGAATATGACAAAGAGTTTAAAGTGATAACTTGACTCCATATTCCCCAGGTCTCGATCCGATAATCAGTTGGATGTGCTGGAGAAACAATCCATGGAGATTGTTTAACATGGCGCTGGACAGCAGTGGTGGGCGAGATACTCATGTTTCACACCCTGGCACGCTACATGAAAATGGATGTCCTGGCTGATTGTGTGGACTTTAACTACGAGGGCGCTTCATCCTTGCAAACCACATGGTGCCAGTGACTTAGACTGGCCCGGACCGGATGGTATACAGGTCAATGAGGGAGACCACCACTTAAAAATAAACTTTTACTGAACATAACGTGGGGGGGGGTGTATAAATGATAGAGAGTTCAAATCTTCATGAACATTTCTCTTAACACATAGAACATCTTTATACACATACTTTCTTTGCTTCCTAAACTCACATGGTTCTGCCTCAGTTAGTTCCCCTGCCTTCACCACAACCCAGCACACTGCTTCAGGAGCTTCACTTGTCCCCAATAACAGCACTAGAGTTCAAAATGCGAAAATGGTTGCACTCAATCGTGTTAAAGCATGTCAATGTGAAATACATGAAGTGTGAATAGCAAAATGGCTATTTACACTTAAATAGCCATTTTGCTATTCACACTTCATGTAATTCACATTGACATGCTTTAACACGATTGAGTGCAACCATTTTCGTATTTTGATATGTAAGTTGTTTTTTGGTATGCACCTGTTCAGACTAGTTCTTGTTGTTACTTCTGCCTCTGTGGCTGTTACTTAACTTCTCAACTTTCCGATGCCTCTGAGCTACAACACGAGGCATTCTCTTTGTCTCGCTTTCCCTGCTCCTATTCGTCTCTTTACCACCGGCTTGTGAACTTGGGACCGTTACGCTAGACCTCCTGCCACAGATCCCGTCTTCGGTGTATCACTCAATCTGACTATCTCTTTTCCTCGTCTCTACGCTGGATCACGCTATCTGTTGAATTGGTCTCCTCTCACTTCAAGGACATCCACTTCGTGTGGCTCTGCTTACTTGGCAGACCATAGGTCCACTGCTACTGGGCCCTATCTGACTTCCTGGCAGGAAAATCCTCTGTCCCTTCCTTCACTTTAGCCCCATCCCACTCTGGACTAGTCCCAACTATTAACCCTAACCTTCCCTATTAACTCCCTGTTGCTGGGCAGAACATAATCTATCACTAATAACTTACATTACCAAACACATTACGTATTAAAACACACTGCAAGAATACACGTGCTTTGAAGGGGAACGTGGGAAGAACTTCCATCTTCTTTCAACCTCATCGAGCAACGCACAAGACTTATAGGATGTGTTGCTAAGGTCTTGACGTCAGATATCACAGGATATCATTTGCGGTCTTGTACAGTCAGAACTGTTTTGGTATTACGTGGGGGCTGACACAATATTAGTTTGTTAGTTTTAATGTTATGGCTTTGATGGTGTTAAAGATTCAGACTCTGGAGGAGACTCACAATGGAGTACACACACTTACAAAAATCATCAGTCAGATACGTAAAGGGGGGACTTCAATCTTGAAGTGAGGCATTACGCAGTTTCCATTGAATGCATAGATACGACAAATCCTCCCTAGAGAGCGAAACTCTTTGTAAATGACTGTACTGAATATGGGGTGAATATGGGGTGAATATGGGGATTGCCTATCCCTCTATTAACTAAGAAATCACTGACACGTCATTTGCAGTTATGTTTTAAAAAATCAGACAATTTCTAAAATGTGACTACAACACCTCTCATGTCCGACTGATTCTGCTTCATCTAACTGGACGTCTGCAGAATGAAAGCATTTTATGCCTCTCTGTCTCCGGCCTCATTAAAGGAAATGGGGCATTTTTTAGGATAATATGTAACTCGGCAGAGTGTCGCTTGCCTCTCTCCTCCTACACTTGGCCTCCTCCTGATGCTTCCATGCTTTTTCCCTATCACTTTCTCTCCCTTTGTCCTCCTCTCGCATTCTTCTTTTCCATTTTGTGTGGCGGCTCCTGAATGAAAAAAGCAGTTTCCTTGGAAACCAAATTGTGGTCTGTGCCAGGGTCCATTTTCAGAAAAAAAACACACACACATTGGAGAATAAAGCAGATCTGTAACCCACCTGACCTTGCAGTAAAGAAGCATTAAAGTGAATATTAGAAAAACACAGGGGGACCCATGTCTCCCATGTTTTAGCACTAAATCTACAGCTCGTTCCCCTTAGCGCTCTTCTTCTCCGAGCATCAGACAGAAACCAATGTGTCGACTGGAACACAATGCTCGGAGAGCTGGACCTCCAGGGACAGAGATGATAAGACCTCTGTGCTACAGTCCTTATCAACCCTGACATACCCACTTAGGGTCTGGTTAATAAGCCCACTGGGACTTTAATTACCATAGACAAGAACGGAGCAATCTTCTTCTTGCAGTTCCTGAGTCTTTGCATTATCAATATCTCCAAATATTAAGAAGTAAAAAGATGGTGCAAAAAATTAGAATAACACAGATATGATGGGAATTAACCAATTCACCCAGAAGCCTGTTTTCTCCTTCATGACCAGGCCGTTTTTTCCAATTCTGACCACTGTCACTTCAGGAGGTATTAACTCTGGAACCCCTCAACAGATCCCACTGATTCCGAGACTGTTTTCCCAAGAAATATTGTACTTTATGATAGTGGTAACATTTGTTCATTTCGACTTGCATTTACTTGTGAAAATTTGGTAAGCATTTTGAAATTTTGAAATTTTCAAACTTTTCATTTTAATAATAACCCTTCAGGTGCTTCACAGGAATTTCGGTACACTGATACCCCATATGTGGGGGGAAAATCACTGTTTGGGCACGCAACAGGGTTCGGAAGGGAAGGAGCACAGTTCGACTCTTTGAAAGCAAAATTGGCTGGAATCGAGAGTGGATGCCATGCCGCGTTTGGAGATCCCCTGATGCCTAAACAGAGGAAACCCCCCACAAGTGACCCCATTTTGGACACAAAACCCCTGAAGGAACTTATCTAGATGTGTTGTAAGCACCTTGAACACCCAGGTGCTTCACAGAAGTTTATAAGGTAGAGCCGTGAAAATAAAATATCACAATTTTTTCCCACAAACATGTTCTTTTAGCCCCAAGTTTTTTTTTATTTCCCCAATGGTAAAAACACTATTTGAGCACACGACAGGGCTCAGAAGGCAAGGAGCACTGTTTGACTTTTTGAATGCAAAATTTGCTGAAATTGAGAGCAGATGCCATGTCGCATTTGGAGACCCCTGATGTGCCTAAACAGTGGAAACCCTCCGCAAGTGACCTGATTTTGGAAACTAGACCCTTCAAGGACCTTATCTAGATGTATGGTGAGCACCTTGAACCCCAGATGCGTCACGGAAATTTATCACGTTGAGCTGTAAAAATAAAAAAAAATCAAATTTTTTCTACAAAATCGTTCTTTTAGCCCCATTTTTTTATTTTCACAAGGCTAACAGGAGAAAATGGGTATCAAAAATTGTTGTGCAATTTCCTCTGAGTATGCCGATACCCTATATGTGGTGGAAAATTACTGATTGGGTACACGGCAGGACTTGGAAGGGAAGGAGTGACTGTTTGGAATGCGGACTTTGATGGAATGGTCTGCTCGAGCCATGTTGCGTTTGGAGAGCCCCTGATGTCCTAAACAGTTGAAACGCCCCACATGTGACCATATTTTGGAAACTAGACTCAACAAGGAATTTATCTAGATGTGCGGTGAGCACCTTGAACCCCAGGTGCTTCACAGAAATTTATAATGTTGAGCTGTGAAAATAAAAAAATCAAATTTGTTCCACAAAAATATTCTTTTATTAGTTTATTTTCACAAGGGCACACGGTAGGGCTTGGAAGAAAAGGAATCACAGTTTGGAGTGTAGACTTTGATGGAATGGTCTGCAAGCCCCATGTCATGTTTGGAGAGCCCCTGATGTGCCTAAACAGTGGAAATCCCCACAAGTGACCCCATTTTGGAAGCTACACCCTTCAAGGAATTTATCAAGAGGCATAGTTTTATAGTAATGATTATATTGTTTTTAGCTTTACTGGTGTATGAATTTATAATATGGTGGTATGTGTAAGTTGCGTGGAGTACATCAGATTATAAAGTGTGCTGTGTCAACAGTGTAAAAACTAATTTTAATAATTTGAGGATGTGTGGTACTTTTGACGCAATCCTTAATGCAAAGGACCTGTTTCTCAGGTCAGGTTTCACAATGGTAATTTGTGTCTTTTCATATTCCCCTCTTGGAGCATACTCTGCACCTTTTTTTGCGATCTTCCCTTCTTCGCTGTTTGGGGATCTTTTCCTGGAAAATGTTGACCTGGGACGATACGGGCACCATGAGTTTCAGAAGTACTGGGACCCTTACCTTCCCAAGTGCCAAACATTAGGGCATTCATGACTACCTCGGGAAACTGAAGGAAGGTCCCCGTATTGCCTGCAGATCGAAACAGCACAATAGCATTGTACAGTGCCATCTATATAATGTGCATGGCCAATTATTTGTACCATACTTTGGCTTTTCGCATGGCACTGTATGGTTTGAGGACCTGATCTGATAGATTTACATCCCCTCGTGAACTTATTATCCAGGATACAATCTGGCTTTGGGACTTGTGTTTTAATCCCTTGGACAGTGACAAGGGAGCTGTTGTCACGGTGTATGGCAGTCAAGATATGGACATCCCTCTTGTCCTTATTCTTGACCACCAGCATGTTGTCACTGCATTGTGCTCTACTTTTGCCCTTTCTCTGAAGTTGTCCAATTAGTGGCTTCCTGATTTTTTTTGCATGGTGCCACCTGCAATTGTACCTGTGACAGAGAGTGTCTTGAAGAGAGGGATACTGGCATAAAAGTTATCAATGTGGAGGTGATAACCCTTATTCAGCAGTTTGTGCAGCAATTGCCATACAATTTTCCCACTCACCAGGACATGGGGGGCATTCAGTGGGGGTCAATCTGTGTGTCCCTTCGTGGACCCTAAATCTGTGGGTGTACCTTAAGGTACTCTCGCACAGCTTGTACAGTTTGATTTCATACTTGACCCTCTTACTGGGAAGGTGTTGTCGGAATTTTAGCCTCCCTTTGAAATGAACCAGAGATTCATCAATAGCGATGTTCCCCTGGGGTGTGTGCGACTCAGCAAATTTTCTGCTGAATTGTTCAACTGCTGGCTGAATTTTATATAGACAATCAAAGTTAGGATCGTCTTGGGGAAGACACTGCGCACTATCAGTACAATGCAAACATTTTTGGATCGCTTCAAATCGTGTCCTTGTCATGGCCATACGGAATAAGGGTGTACTGTAGAGAATATCAGTAATCCAGTATTGCCGAAACTCTAGTTTTCTGACTATGTCCATATGCAGCAAAATTCCCCAAAATGTCATCATTCTGATGCATTTACAGTGGTCCTTCTGGCATATGATGAGATGGGATTTAGATGAAAAATTGATGGGCATGCAAGTTTGTCTGGGCCACCATAAGATTTATTATTTCCTCACTGAAAAAGAATATGAAATAGTGAATTTAAATGAGGCCTGTAACATCAAACTGGATTCCAGAGCAATCAATAAAATCTGGAATAAGAGGCTGATAATTTCCGAGGGCTTGAGTTTATATGGGATCGATTGCTGTAAGGGTTGCCAGGGTCCTAGGACGCCTTGCTTTGGGTCTCTCCTCACTGGAAGAAGAAGAGGAATAGAGAAATGTGGGCTCTTCCTCAGAGGCTGAATCCGTGTCGGAGGCAAGGAAAGCGTATGCCACCACTGGTGAATAGCGTCTTCTTGACAAATGGGACATTTTAATTGCGTTCTTCAAAACACTGGGGATAACTGTGTAAGTGATGCTTTTACAAGTGTAATGTGTGGGGCTTGTGTAAAGAGTACTATTTATTATAAAAAGTAGAGAGAAAAAGTAAAAAGGAAACATTTAGAAGAAACATTTAGAAGAAAAAATGAAAAGAAGAATCAGTAGATGTAAAAAAAGAAGTTTCTAGAAAAAAAATGACAGTGACGTTCACTCCACTATTGCCCTACCTATGAAGTTACGGTACTCTGTATTCTTCTTTTTTTTCGAAAAGAAAATCGGACGTCACTTACATTGCAAAGAATAAAACAGCGTGGTAACTGGAAATAGCAGTGCCGTATATACACTTTGTGGAAAACGCAGCTCCGGCAGAGTGGGATATATACGGCTCATGTCGGGAAGGGGGTTAAAAGTTGCCATTAGACATGGTAAAATTATGAAAAAACTATAGGCAGCCATTGACAATGAAACATATATAGAAGCAAATTTACCTTCAGGATAATTGGAGTTTTAAAGATGAGATTTGTTGTCACATCTAATTATTTAGAAAGATTTCATAGTCTATTCCCTAAGTGAAAATCATCCCCAATATCATCAGGTTTCATTATGAAGACTATGTCGATGGTCCTGAACCATTCATGATCTCACCATGTCTCCTTGTGAAGAGGTCCATCATCCTGAACCATCCAAGATCTCATTATTTTTCCTCATGAAGCTTCTTTCCATTGTCCTGAAACCACCTATGATCTCATCATGTTTCCTTTTGAAGCATCTGTCTATGATCCTGAAACCCGCCATAATCTCTCCATGTTTACTTATGAAGCTTCTGTCCATTGTTCAGAACCATCCATAATCTCTCCACGTTTCCTAATGAAGATTCTATCCCTTGTCCTGAAATCACCCTGATCTCACCATGTTTCCTTATGAAACTTCCGTCCGTTGTCCTGAAACCACCAATTATATCCCCATCTTTCCTTTTGAAATTTCAGTCTGTAGTCCTGAAATCATCCTTGATCTCACCATGTTTCTATATGAAGCCTCTGTCCATGGCCTTGAACCATCTGTGATGTGATCACACCATATTTTCTTATAAAGCCTCTGTCCATGGTCCTGAAGTCACTAATGATCTCACAGTTTCCTTATGAAGATTCTGACAATGGTCTTGAAGCCATCCATGATCTCATCATGTTTCTGTATTAAATCTTTGTCCATAGTCCTGAAACCACACATGATCTCACCATGTTTCCTTATGAAGCCTCTGTCTAACGTCTCAAAACCCTCCATAATGTCACCATGTTTCCTTACATAGCCTCTGCCTATGGTCCTGAAATCACCTGTGATCTCACCATGTTTCTATATGAAGCCTCTGTCCATGGCCTTGAACCATCTGTGATGTGATCACACCATATTTTCTTATAAAGCCTCTGTCCATGGTCTTGAAGTCACTCATGATCTCACAGTTTCCTTATGAAGATTCTGTCAATGGTCTTGAAGCCATCCGTGATCTCGTCATGTTTCTGTATTAAAGCTTTGTCCATGGTCCTGAAACCACACATGATCTCATCATGTTTCCTTATGAAGCCTCTGTCTAAGGTCTCAAAACCCTCCATAATGTCACCATGTTTCCTTACATAGCCTCTGCCTATGGTCCTGAAATCACCTATGATCTCTTCTCTCCATATTTCCTTACTAAGCCTCTTTGTATGGTCCTGAAATCACCTAAAATATCACCATGTTTCCTTATGACGCCTTTGTCTCTAGTCCTGAAATCTAAGTAAGGAGGGATTATGACTGGCATCATGTTTAGCCCCTGACCTCGCTGCAATGAATCAATGAGCTTGTAATGGAGACAGATTGCCTTTTACTGGCCACATAGGAGCAAGTCACATATTCCTTCTAATCTGTTGCTGACAGCTTGTTCTACAGAATGACAGTCCTGGATAAACTGCTCGACACACACATATATGGATTTTCACAGCCAGATAGACACACGCCCCATGATTGGGATTTAGGGGTCACCAAGTACCAGGAATGTGACAGTCAGAGAGACATTTTCACGCTGGGCTAACCGAACGCCAATCTTGTTAGCCAGTCAACCTTTGTCTATGGGAGTTGCCTTGCACTGGGAGATCTGGGGCTCAAGCTGAATAAAAAGTGCTTAAGATTAAAACATGCTGTCAGATTAAAACAAAGACATATATTTATTTAATGTTACATAGTACAAACAATATGCATAGAGTGGAATCAATCTGGTGCCATAATAAAATCATATTTTTGCAGTTATCCAAGAAACTGTTAGCTACTGCATTTGTTAAGGTAGAAGCTATTATTTTTCTTAGTTGACTAATAAAAGGAACCCTTTCACTAAAAAGTAGCCTCCTAGGCAATCAGTTCATCCCCGGGACCCTGCAACTGGACTTACGTTTGTACAAATTGTTGTACCACCTAATGGCAAGTCAACCATGGGTTAGCCAAGGTGAAAGCTGTTCTGTGCTTTAGCTTATAGAAATTGGCCCCAAATGAGAGAAACACCCTCTATTATGTCTTTATCCCACAATTAGACATATATATATATGGATGGGGGATGACTTCAGCAGCTTAACTCTTCAAAAGTAATTTCAAGCTTCTACTTATATATTCTGGCATCTCTCAAAGTTGGTAAAAGTTCTAAAAGCATTTTCCAAACTCAGCAAGATCTATTCCAGTGGTGGACACAGACAGAATAGGGCCCCTGTGCAAGAACAACACATGAGCCCTTTGCTGTCCAACAGTTCGGTTATGCCAGAAGCTCCTCGCTGGATTTGGAGGTGGTAGTGGCCCCCGTATCTCTTGGACCATTGTGCAACTGCATCAATGATATGTCCTCCCTGATCTATTTATAGTATAGGTGATAACTTGCTGATCAATGGGATGGTTGATATAGAAAACTCATATTTTAATGTCCTACTAGAGGATTCTTGTGGGACCCTCACCAATGAGCTAAAGTGGGGAGAAGCTGTTGGCATATGCAACAGATTAGGACTTATTATAAGTAAAAGGAGGAATTTATGCTGACCTGACAGTAGATGGCGATGTTGTGTAACGTTTCCTTCTGTTTAATGTATTGTATAAGAAATAGTCTCACTTGTAGTTTCACTTTCGTTTTGTTCCTGTTTCCTGATGCAATGCTGAAATGACTGTGCATTATTTTTTTACCTCATGTAGTTACAAGTAAAAGCTTGTTATCCCATGAAGCCTGCTCTGTGAAGTTTTCTACTGCAAAGGTGTGGGGATTCAGAAGCTGTGCAACAGAAGCTACAAAGCATCTCTGTTTATGGAGGACCCAGCACATTCATGTATCATGCAGACAGCCCACTGATTTCAATAGACAACGTGTAATGATTGCTTTTTCCCAGTGGTGGCGCAGGAGAGGGACTGAACACTCGTGGCTCAAAGAGGATCTTTCACTAGGGGTCCAACCATCAAGGCCCCCAGTGATGCCGAGAAACAGGGTTTGGAAGAGGAATTGAATACTTGTGGCTCATAGGGGATAACTTTTATATCACCAGGGGGTCCAATCATAATGGCTCCCAGTGATGGGAATAAACAGGGCTTGGAAGAGGCTTGGCCAAACAGAGTGGTGGTCGAACATGTGCACCTGCACTTCATTCATTCATAACGGGACCGCCGGAGATAGCAGAGCGCTGCATTCATCTGGTCTTCAGCACTCCCTTAAAAATTAATGGAGCGTTAGTGAGAATAATCGACTTCTGCTCAACTCACCCGGGGGACTTCAGAGTCCTGGTTCTCAGGATTCCTGGGGGCTATGACAGTCAGACTCCAAACGATTGGACAGTTATCCCCTATTCCATGGATAAGAGATAACTTTCAAACTTGAGAGTACCCTTTTAAGATTACAGCTGATTGCTGAGGATCTCAACAGTAACACATCAAGTGATCAGTCTAAAGTAGATGACCCCTTCAAAGGGAAACTATCACGATCGTTAGATGACCAGGCAGGATGCTATCGAGCAGAAAGAGCTGAGCAGATTAATATATAGTTTAGTGGATAAAGTGAAAATGAATAACACTTATTATTTATTCCAGAAGTCAAGTGGGCGATCCTAACCAGTGACTGTCTGCTATCTCCACCCACTGGACTCCTGAGCAAAGAATGCATAGAAATTAAAATTAATAGATTATAAGTTATAATAAATCTATTTTTCAGAAAATTATATATCAATCCGCTCAGCTCCATCTGCTCTATAACATACTGACGACAGATCTCACTGCACGTTCAAAGTGATTGGTTCCCTTTAAGGATTTATTTCTTCTTTGCTTTTATCCAAAGTTTAGTCTCATTGCTTGAGAGGGATGCTGCACGTGCCACTGTGTCATCAATCGTCTCAGCGTCTCAATGCTATCTATTCCATGACTTTTGCACATTAATCCCATCAATGACAGAAGAAAAGACTGGAGCCAGCAGACAGAAGAAGCAAAAGTTTTCTCGGAAGCTTTAGCAAAAACAACACGTCTCGAAACAGAAGGTGGTTGTTATGCTGCAAAAAAAAAAAAGAAATTGCACAGTGTCGAAATAATTATTTTTCTCGGTGGTTACTGTAATGTCAATTCCAAGAGGTCACTTGAGCGGGAAGAAAAAAAAAACCCTTCACCTCTGTTCTCTCGCTGGAAATGTCAAAATTAAATGCAGATAAGGCAGTGGGACTCTACTATTAAAAGTGAAAGGGAAAGCGGCCTCATTGTCCGTAGCTGCAAATAGCTATTCATTTTTCTTGTACGGATGAGAAATTAAAAGTTTTTTTGCTTTAGGGAATAATGTTAATTTTTCAGGGAGACACTTTTGGTACATTTGTGATTGATCTGTAACCACAAAGTTAAGGTGAATATTATAATAAGGCTTCTCAAACTTGGAAACAGGTCTAAAGTGGTTGTCCTCTACTCGGACAACGCTGTCTTAATCAGCATGTTTGCACTTATGCTCACCTCTGGTGCCGAGTGTCGGACACACCGTCCCGTGGCTAGCACGAGATTGTTATGTCACGTGAGCCCTGTGCTTCACTCTCTCTATGGACTTAATAGACATCAAGACTCTGACTTCCTCTTCATAGGCAGAGAGACTAACCAGCGCTATGGGGCTCACATGATATAAAAATCTCTCTAGCGAGCATCGGAAGAGCGAGTGCCAACACCGCTGCAACTACGTCGGCATCGAAGGTGAGTACAAGCATTGCTATTTTACTAGTGCAAACATGCTGATTGAGACAGCGTTGTCCGTCTTATGGACAATCCTTTAAAGGGAATCTGTCACCCTACGTCATTATACTTGGTGCTAATACCATTCTAAAAACGCCTCTGTATAATCTGATTTTTGCAGTGCAAAGCACAACAATTAGTATAACATGAAGTGGAGTGTAGAAGAAAAACAAGAAGCCACCGGAGACTGCTGGAAAAGATGATGGCTCATAGGTAGAAGTATAGTCACTTTATTAAGGTTATGCATTTCGGCACCAAACAAGTGCCGTCATCAGGCCATACTCCAAGGCATTGCCTCAATTGAGTTACAGAACCTCTACCTATGAGCGTCATCTTTTCCATCAGCTCCCGGTGGCTCCTTGGCTTTTTACTACACTTACCACTAGAGAGGAGCAAGCCTTTCAAGGTTGGATTCAGCTTGGATGGGCGGAACGTCCCAATGTTCACCAAGCAGTTACATACACACACACATACAGAGTTATATAGGTTAAAAAAAAGTCCTAGGTCCATCAAGTTCAATCTTTCTCCACCAATCGTACATTTGGCCATTAATTTAACTATAACCCATAATATGGTTAATATGACTATTAGCAGAAGCGATTTAGATTCTGAAATGTGGACTCCTGACTGAACCACACTTTTAGCACAAATGATATAGATGCTGAAATATGGCCTGGTGTATGGCCCACACTATTAGCAGAAAGGATTTAGATTCAGAAATGTGGCCTGGTGTATGGCCCACACTATTAGCACAAACAATTTAAATTCTGAAATGTGGCCTGGTGTATGGCCCACACTATTAGCAGAAAGGATTTAGATTCTGAAATGTGGCCTTGTCTCTGGCCCACACTATTAGCACAAACTACCATATTTTTTGGATTATAAAACGCTCCAGATTATAAGACGCACCCCAAATTTTGAGGATAAAATAGGAAAAAACTTTTTTTTAATAAAATGGTGGTGCTTCTTATAATCCATGTGTCTTATTGCTTACCGGGGGTGGTGGCTGCGGTGAAGCGGGGTCCCAGGGTCGCTGCTGGAGGAGGAAAGAGTGGAGCGTTGCTGCAGGCCTCATGTTGAGATGTGGGGGTATTCCGATGTGTGGTACGCCGCTGCTGGTGTCCGGTGCTCCGGTACTGTGGGTGGTACTCCAGTGCTGCGGGGGTCTGCCAACATTTTGTGAAAGGCCAGAACCCCGCAGTTCCAAAGTTTCCTATGCAGAGGACTCCGGAAAAATGGCTGCAGGGGCAGCACATGCGCAGATGGAGATTTCTGCACCAAGATCTCAGGAGTGAAGAGAGGTGAATATTCATTCCCTTTAGTAGCGGTACACTTGACCGCCGGCAGCTGCAGGAACCCGGCTGCAGACACTGTGTGCACTACTGAAGAGCAATGAATACTCAGTGCTCTGCGTGCATACAGTCCTGGCATGCAGAGCAGTGAGTATTCCGGCAGCTGCCCTTCGGCTTGCAAGCAGTGCATGATGTCCCTGCCATGCGCTGCTTACAAGCATAAAGAGGCTGCTGGCATCGGAACAAGATGCTGCGAGGGAGCGCTGGGAAGGTACCGTATTTTCCGGCGTATAAGACGACTGGGCGTATAAGACGACCCCCCAACTTTTCCAGTCAAAATATAAAATCTTCTTAAAAGTGGGGGGGTCTTCTTATACGCCTAGTGTCGTCTTATAGGGCGGTGCGGAGGAGGTGGTCACAATGGCAAGGTGACGTACCATTATCTCCTTGCGCTGCTCTGTGCGGCTGTCTGTGTGGCGGCAGCTCTTGATGAGCATTGGTGGCTCAGCCGGAGGCTCCTTTTGCATCGTGGGGGCTCGGCCGGCGGCTCCTTATGCAGTGTTGGGGGTCTCTGCCGGCATTTCCTCAGAGACCGGAGGCCACCGCATCGTAGCAATGGAGCTCCGGTGGCCTCCGGTCTCTGAGGAAATGCCGGCGGAGACCCCCAACACTGCATAAGGAGCCGCCGGCCGAGCCCCCACGATGCAAAAGGAGCCTCCGGCTGAGCCACCAATGCTCATCAAGAGCCGCCGCCGCACAGACAGCCGCACAGAGCAGTGCAAGGAGATAATGGTACGTCATATACACCTTCCCTGTGGGACGCCCCCTCCCTCGTCATTGAGACCACTCCTCCGTACCACCCTATAAGACGATACCCGGTGTATAAGACGACCCCCGACTTTCCAGAGGATTTTCTGGGGTTAAAAAGTCGTCTTATACACCGGAAAATACGGTAAGTGTAATGTTTCGATTTTTTTAATGTTTTATGATGGGGCCATGAATACCAGGATGGGGCTGGGGGCCAATCATAGCAGGATAAGAATGGGGCCATAGATACCAGGACCGGGATGGGGGCCAATCATACCATGTTAAGGATTGGGCCTTGCATACCAGGATAGGGATGGGGCCATGCATACTAGGACGACATGGAGACACTGCATATCAGGATGGGCGTGGGGGCCAATCATACCAGAATAATTATGGGGCCATGCTTACCAGGGCTGGGATGGGGGCCAATCATACCAGGTTAAGGATGGGGCCCTGCATACCAGGATAGGGATGGAGCCATGCATACTAGGACAAGATAGGGACCCTGCATACTAGGATAGGGATGAGGGTGACCATTCCTACCAGGATAGGGATGAGAGGGCTATCCCTACCAGGCTAGAGATAAGGGGGACATGCATACCAGGCTAGTGATGGGGAGGCATGCATACGAGGGAAAGGATGAGGGCGCCATGCACACCAGGATAGGGATGAGGGAGCCATGCATACCAGGATAGGGATGACGGGGCCATGCAGACCAGGATAGGGATGAGGAGCCATGTATACCAGGATGGGGATGAGGAGCCATGCATACCAGGGTAGGGATGAAGAGCCATGTATACCAGGATGGGGAAGAGGAGCCATGCATACCAGGATAGGGATGAGGGGGCCATGTGTATCAGGATGGGGATGAGGGGACCATATTTACCAGGATAAGGTATATTAAGTACAATTGACCACATCTTTGCTTCATTTTTTCTCCTAATTTCTCCCTCTAAAACCTAGGTGCGTCTTATGGTCTGGTGCATCTTATAGTCCGAAAAATATGGTAGATTCTGAAATGTGGCCTGGTGTCTGGCACACACTATTAGCACAAACTATTTAGATTCTGAAATGTGGCCTGGTGTATGGCCCACACTATTAGCAGAAATAATTTATATTTAGAAACATGGACTCCTGGCTGGACCACAATATTAGCACAACTGATTTAGATTCTGAAATGTGGCCTGGTGTCTGGCACACACTATTAGCACAAACTATTTAGATTCTGAAATGTGGCCTCGTTTCTGGCCCACACTATTAGTACAAACAGTTTAGATGCTGGAAGGTCGATTTCACACAGAATTCTATCTATCTAACTTTCTAACTACTTGCAGCAGGAGCAGCCTCTTTGTGCTTTTACACTGACAAAATGGCTCAAAAACAACACGTCCACTTTTAATGTGGAGAGGGATATGTGACTTTGGCTGCCAATGACAGAAGCCTTCATGTCCAGACGTTATGGATGATTTCTGTGCCCTGATTGGCTGCTGGAATCTCCAAACATTAAGTTAATAAATTTAAAAAAAAATACAGTCCGACGCTACTCTGACCTCTCCCCACCACCTCCCCTCATCAAAAATGTCCCACCTGCTGATTGTACATCACCGCTATCCTAGCCAATGTCCTAACAAACGCATTAGTGACTGGACACTCGATGATTCACCGAGCTTTGGTAAAATGTTGCCAATTTTGAGGAAAAATGTTCGGGACTCCGAATACGAATCCGAATTTGCAATGTTTGTGCCAAATTTGAGATTGGCAAATTGCGAACATTTTCAGAACCAGTTTGCTCATCTCAACTTACGACAGCTGCCATTGTAGAAAACTGGCATGAAAAAGGAGCTCTTTACAAGCTTTCCGACAGAATTGCGCCGGTTACAAGGAAATCTTGCCAAGGATGAGAAGTTTTGCTTACTCTCACAGACATTTTATCTACCCAAAATCTCAACACTAAGGAGCCCCAAATTGTTTTAATTTTTCCATTAGATTTAGTATAAGATAGCATGCGCCGTGTATAAATTATCAGTAGAGGATGAGGATGGGCACATCTGCTCGAATTCAAATTAGGCAAAATCGCTTGAATTCAGAATTGAATGGTTGCTCGTGATCCGATTATCAGATGTACTTGTAGTATGCTGCGAATGCCGAATCGGCATGAGAAAAAAATGCAGATCTGCATTTCCCCATAGAATATCCCTGGTCTGAGCGCTATCCGATAAAACATCAGGTAGCACTCAGGTGTGTTATAGACTCATGTGAGCAAACCCTAATACTACCTCTCTCCCCGTATACAGAACAGTATTTCCCGTTCCTCTCTCCTCTCATCTATCTTCTATTTCCTTCCCTTTACATGGCCTCCAGAGCTGTTGCTCTCCATTAGTCAATATGGGGCGTAATTGTCCCGGGGCAGAAATGGGATTACAGGGGACGAGGAATCTGGGCCTCTGAACTGCCCCTAAGGCTAAAGGAGGCCCTGTCTTTCCTTAACTTGGGAGTACACTTAGAGGTAGTGAGGCCCAAGTCACCAACCTGTCCCTGTCTCCTGTTTAGCCCTGGGCTAAACCCCCCAACCCCCTCCCCAGGAGGTGAGACAGGGAATAATGTGAATAACACCAAAACAGCAAAAGGAAAGACAGACACCTAGGAGTTAAATAACTAAAAAATGTATATACTCGCGTATAAGCCAAGATTTTCAGTCCCCCTCTCGGCTTATACGCGAGTCATAGGCCGGGGGGTCGGCGGGGCAGGGGGAGCGGGGGTGTCAGAGATCATACTTACCCCTCCGCCGGCGCGTCTCTGCAGCCCCTCTGCTTCTCCCACGATCTCAGGCTCCTTCCTGCAGCGGTCACGTGGTACCGCTCATTAAAGTCATGAATATGCACATATTCATGACTTTAATGAGCGGTACCACGTAACCGCTGTAGGAAGGAAGAACTGCCGGAGACCGCGGGAGAAGAGCAGGGGCTGCAGAGACGCTCCAGGAGGGGGTGAGTATAACCGATATTCACCTGTCCCCGGTCCACCGCTGCACACCGCTCTCTCCTCGCGTCCTCTTGCTGTGATGTTCAGGCAGAGGGCGCGATGACATAGTTAGTGCACGCCGCGCCCTCTGCCTGAACAGTCACTGACAGAGGGACCCGGAAGACGGAGCAGCGCGCAGCGGTGGACTGGGGACAGGTAAATATCTCAGGTGCCGGGGCCCTGAGCAAGCGGTGACACCAGCACCTGTCCCCCATAGCACGCCGGTGTCTCCGCCTGCTCAGGATACCGGCACCTGGCTCCCAGCGATGAGAGGTGAGTATGTCATTTTTTTTTTTAGTTGCAGCAGCAGCGGCAGCGTATGAGGCCTATACTATGGCACATATGGGGCATAATCTATGGAGCATATGGGGCATAATCTATGGAGCATATGGGGCATAATCTATGGAGCATATGGGGGCATAATCTATGGAGCATATGGGGCATAATGTATGGAGCATATGGGGCATAATATATGGAGCATATGGGGGCATAATCTATGGAGCATCATATGGGGGCATAATCTATGGAGCATCATATGGGGCATAATCTATGGAGCATCATATGGGGGCATAATCTATGGAGCATCATATGGGGGCATAATCTATAGAGCCTGGGCCGGCTCCAGGTTTTTATGGGCCCCGGGCGAAAGAGTCTCAGTGGGCCCCTTTAACACAGACTACGATTCATGATGCTCTGATACTGCAGAGAAATATGGGCATAGTACAATGCCAAACACTTCACTTCTTCCATTACATGAGTGATATCTATTGTAAATTGTACAATAGCTCAAAAACCGCCAAATCCTCACAGCGCACAGTACAGACTGGACAGTACAGTCCTCAATACAATATTATGGGCACCACATAGTCCTCCATACAGTATTATGGGCCAAATATAATGCTCCATAAAGAATATTGGACCCCATATAATGCTCCATACAAAATATGGAGCTCTCCTCTGCACTGTGCTGCGTTCTGCACTGTTACGGCCCAGGAAAGGGCGCTGTGGAAAGACTCCCCATTATCATCATCATTGCCTCCCCATCATCATCATTGCCTCCCCATTATCATCATCATTGCCTCCCCATTATCATCATTGACTCCCCATCATCATCATTGCCTCCCCATTATCATCATCATTGACTCCCCATCATCATCCTTGCGTCCCCATCATAATCATTGACTCCCCATCATCATCATTGCCTCCCCATTATCATCATCATTGCCTCCCCATTATCATCAGTGACTCCCCATCATCATCATTGCCTCCCCATCATCATTATTGCCTCCCCATTATCATCATTGCCTCCCCATTATCATCATCATCGCCTCCCCATCATCATCATCATTGCCTCCCCATTATCATCATTGCCTCCCCATCATCATCATCATTGCCTCCCCATTGTCATCATTGCCTCCCCATCATCATCATTGCCTCCCCATCATCATCATTGCCTCCCCATCATCATCATCATTGCTTCCCCATTATCGTCATCATTGTCTCACCATCAATATCATTTTCTCCCCATTATCATCATCATTGCCTCCCCATTATCATCATTGACTCCCCATCATTATCATTGACTCCCCATCATCATCATTGCGTCCCCATCATCATCATTGACTCCCCATCATCATCATTGCCTCTCCATTATCATCATCATTGCCTCCCCATTATCATCAGTGACTCCCCATTATCATCATAATCCCTTTAATGATGTCCACTGTGTTTTGCTCCCCATGCTAGTCCCTGTGACGGAACTGCACATTTGATGACAGGTGTGCTTGCCATAGACCACATCATGTAAGGTTTTCTATAGAATAGATGACCACAATCCACTTGTGAGACATTCATAGAAATGAACATTAGCATCAGATTGACTCTATTTCTTTGTATAGAAGTATTATCAGGGCAAGCTGTAATCTGGTCATTGCAAAGAGAGGAGGAGGAGGTGACCTGTGACATCACCTATTGTGTATGGTGGATCCTGTTATCTACTGTATATAGAGGAGTTATCAGTCATTGTACAGGAGGGGAGAAGGCGAGCTGTGACATCACCTACTCTGAATGGTGGATCCTGTGTTATCTACTGTATATATAGGTGTTATCAGTGATTGTACAGGAGAAGGAGAAGGTGAACTATGACATCACCTATTGTGAATGGTGGATCCTGTGTGATCTACTGTATATAGAGGTGTTATCAGTTATTGTACAGGAGGAGAAGGTGAGCTGTGACATCACCTATAGTGAATGGTGGATCCTGTGTTATCTACTGCATATAGAGGTGTTATCAGTTATTGTACAGGAGGAGGTGAGCTGTGACATCACCTATTGTGAATGGTGGATCCTGTGTTATCTACTGTATATAGAGGTGTTATCAGTCATTATACAAGAGGAGGAGGTGAGCTGTGACATCACTTATAGTGAATGGTGGATCCTGTGTTATCTACTGCATATAGAGGTGTTATCAGTTATTGTACAGGAGGAGGTGAGCTGTGACATCCCCTATTGTGTATGGTGGATCCTGTGTTATCTACTGCATATAGAGATGTTATCAGTTATTGTACAGGAGGAGGAGATGAGCTGTGACATCACCTATTGTGAATGGTTGATCCTGTGTTATCTACTGCATATAGAGGTGTTATCAGTCATTGTACAGGAGGAGGAGGTGAGCTGTGACACCACCTATAGTGAATGGTGGATCCTGTGTTATCTACTGCATATAGAGGTGTTATCAGTTATTGTACAGGAGGAGGTGAGCTGTGACATCCCCTATTGTGTATGGTGGATCCTGTGTTATCTACTGCATATAGAGATGTTATCAGTTATTGTACAGGAGGAGGAGGAGGTGAGCTGTGACATCACCTATTGTGAATGGTGGATCCTGTGTTATCTACTGTATATAGAGGTGTTATCAGTCATTGTACAGGAGGAGGAGGTGAGATGTGACATCACCTATTGTGAATGGTTGATCCTGTGTTATCTACTGCATATAGAGGTGTTATCAGTCATTGTACAGGAGGAGGAGGTGAGCTGTGACACCACCTATAGTGAATGGTTGATCCTGTGTTATCTACTGCATATAGAGGTGTTATCAGTTATTGTACAGAGGAGGAGGTGAGCTGTGACATCCCCTATTGTGTATGGTGGATCCTGTGTTATCTACTGCATATAGAGGTGTTATCAGTTATTGTACAGTAGGAGGAGGAGGTGAGCTGTGACATCACCTATAGTGAATGGTGGATCCTGTGTTATCTACTGTATAAAGAGGTATTATCAGTCATTGTACAGAAGGAGGAGGTGAGCTGTGATATCACCTATTGTGAATGGTGGATCCTGTGTTATCTACAGTATATAGAGATGTTATCAGTCATTGTACAGGAGGAGGAGGAGGTGAGCTGTGACATCACCTATTGTGAATGTGGATCCTGTGTTATCTACTGTATATAGAGGTGTTATTAGTCATTGTACAGGAGGAGGAGGTGAGCTGTGACATCACCTATTGTGAATGGTGGATCCTGTGTTATCTACTGTATATAGAGGTGTTATCAGTCATTGTACAGGAGGAGGAGGTGAGCTGTGACATCACCTATTGTGAATGGTGGATCCTGTGTTATCTACTGTATATAGAGGTGTTATCAGTCATTGTACAGGAGGCGGAGGTGAGCTGTGACATCACCTATAGTGAATGGTGGATCCTGTGTTATCTACTGTATATAGAGGTGTTATCAGTCATTGTACAGGAGGAGGAGGTGAGCTGTGATATCACCTATTGTGAATGGTGGATCCTGTGTTATCTACTGTATATAGAGGTGTTATTAGTCATTGTACAGGAGGAGGAGGAGGTGAGCTGTGACATCACCTATTGTTAATGGTGGATCCTGTGTTATCTACTGTATACAGAGGTGTTATCAGTCATTGTACAGGAGGGGGAGGAGGTGAGCTGTGACATCACCTATTGTGAATGGTGGATCCTGTGTTATCTACTGTATATAGAGATGTTATCAGTCATTGTACAGGAGGAGGAGGTGAGCTGTGACATCACCTATTGTGAATGGTGGATCCTGTGTTATCTACTGTATATAGAGGTGTTATCAGTCATTGTACAGGAGGAGGAGGTGAGCTGTGACATCACGTATTGTGAATGGTGGATCCTGTGTTATCTACTGTATATAGAGGTGTTATCAGTCATTGTACAGGAGGGGAGGAGGTGAGCTGTGATATCACCTATTGTGAATGGTGGATCCTGTGTTATCTACTGTATATACAGGTGTTATCAGTCATTGTACAGGAGGAGGAGGTGAGTTGTGATATCACCTATTGTGTATGGTGGATCCTGTGTTATCTACTGTATATAGAGGTGTTATCAGTCATTGTACAGGAGGAGGAGGTGAGCTGTGACATCACCTATTGTGAATGGCAGATTCTGTGTTATCTACTGTATACAGAGGAGTTATCAGTCATTGTACAGGAGGAGGAGGTGAGCTGTGATATCACCTATTGTGAATGGTAGATCCTGTGTTATCTACTGTATATAGATTTGTCACCTGTCTTTGTAATCCTATCTGTATAATAATAATGAGACTGCTGAAAACTGGTCTAACATTAGGTCTGGTGTCCAGAGGAAAGATGTCAAAATTTCTGATCTAGTTATATGTATAGTGATAGGAAAATGGAAAAAAAAATAAGTATAAAATCTGAATTAAACAATAGTTCATTTTCTGATGACACATTCCCTCTAAAACACAAGGGGCCCACATACAGTACCTTTAGTATTTATGCAGCCCCTGCTGTGATATAGCCCTACCACAAAAATGAGTACAACAGTAGTGAGATTTTCAAGACCTTTCTACAAGTTTCCTAAGTACAGACTGGAATAAACAATGAGCAATTTTTGATTCCTCTCCATTATCCGCGGCTAACTTCTTCTAAAAACATTACTTTAGATTTCAATGGAGATGACCTTTCATAAACCAAAGTAAACAATACATTTCCTACATTTGCAGAAGAATCTACTTCTCTTCAGTGTTTGCTTTGTAACTAGTTTCATAAGGAAACCATTACAAAGATTATACAATTATTTCCACATACAATATAGATATATATATATATATATATACTAGTAATTAAACCCATTCTACGACTTGGTACATTTATCCAGTGTCTTCAATAAAATGGCGCCGGAGATCGTGGTATACGCACGCTGTGACTCTGGCGCCATTCTATTGAAGAATTGTACTACAGCGTCAACATAGCAGTGCGCATGCGCCGGTCATAGGGATAATGGTGACGGTCGGAGCGTGCACACTGCTATGTTGATGTTGTAGTACAATTCTTCAACAAAATGGCTCCAGAGTCAGCGCATGCGCATCCCATGATATTTGGCGCCATTTTGCTGAAGACACTGTGTCTACAAATTCACACAAAATGGCACCATAGTGCGGTATGCACATGCGCTGACTCGTCGCCACACTGTGCAGGGGTCGCCCATTCCGGCTTCAGACAAAAGGACGCATTTACTGTTATATATAAGTATATAAGATATTTTGATTAATCCCAAGTGAAGAGGAGTGTGGTCTCCATTATGTGATTGTGCATTTGTATGTGTATATATCGGGGTTGGGAAACCTTTTTTTCTAGCAAGAGCCATTTGGATATTTCTACTATCCTTTGGGGCCATGCAAAATTATCAACTTG
Organism: Oophaga sylvatica; assembly: GCA_033576555.1. Taxonomy (NCBI): domain Eukaryota; kingdom Metazoa; phylum Chordata; class Amphibia; order Anura; family Dendrobatidae; genus Oophaga; species Oophaga sylvatica. The sequence continues at coordinate 24,398,312 of JARQOD010000008.1, read as the reverse complement.
AAATTTATCCTGCTATATTTGGTCAAAAATTTAATTACCTCACCCCTAATGTGATGGCCAGAAATGCTACTCTTTGGTGTGACGTATGATGTTAGGTGGTAATGATCATATTAGGTGCAACTGCTTTTCCAATTTTGCATGGGTCTGGAGCACAGTCCACTCTTTTGTAATGAATTTGGAAATGAACTTGCAGCAGTAAATTGTGAACACAAATGCATATTACACTGCAGGTCTCCTCACATGGGGAAATCACTGCTCTCACTGCATTTATGGACCTTAAGAAGTGGGAGGTCTCCAGTATATACATCACATAGGAGACACCAAGACTGCTGCATGCTTGACATAGAAGACATTGAGACTGCTCTATATGCATCACATAGGAGACGCTAATACTTCTGTATATACAGAATATAGGAGACACTGAGGTTGCTGTATATACATCCTATAGGAGACACTCAGACTTCTGTATATACAACATATAAAAGACACAAACTGCTTTATACACATCACATATGGGACACTGAGACTGGTGTATATACATCACATAGGGGACACTGAGATTGGTGTATATGCATCACATAGGGGACACTGAGACTGGTGTATATACATCACATAGGGGACACAGACTGGTGCATATACATCACATAGGGGACACTGAGACTGGTGTATATACATCACATAGGGGACACTGAGATTTGTGTATATACATCACATAGGGGACACTGAGACTTGTGTATATACATCACATAGGGGACACAGACTGGTGCATATACATCACATAGAGGACACTGAGACTGGTGTATATACATCACATAGGGGACACTGAGATTGGTGTATATACATCACATAGGGGACACTGAGACTTGTGTATATACATCACATAGGGGACACAGACTGGTGCATATACATCACATAGGGGACACTGAGACTGGTGCATATACATCACATAGGGGACACTGAGACTGGTGTTTATACATCAGATAGGAGACACTGAGACTGCAGTGTACATCTCACAGAAGACAATGAGCCTGCTCAATATACATCACATAGGAGTCACCAAGACTGCTGTATATACATCACATCGGAGCTACTGAGACTGCTGTATGTACATCACATAGGAGACATCGAGACAGCTCTTAACCTGGAATCAACCAGAATGCCCTGTGCACTTTGCCATAAGGGTGAAACAGCTCCTTATAAGTAACTCAAAAAATGTATTTAATATATTTATAAAAATAAAACAAGACCAGGATCTAGAAATATTGAAAAAGTGTGGATTTATTGCCACATATAGTGTGCAACATTTTGGCTGAATATAAGCTTGATAAAGGCCCATTGGTAAGTTGAAATGTTCACACACTATGTGGTGTTAAGAATTTTATATTCCAATTTTCAGTTAGTGTTGTCAGAATACATTTTATATATAGAATATGTCATAAGATGATTTTAAAGTTTTTGCCTTCACAGTCTGCAGCCACCACTTTAAAAGATTGAAACCCCAATAAATGGAGTTTATATTACTACTCTTCCCCATTGGTGCAGGTGGATTTGCTACATCAAATTCAGAGTTCTGCCATTTATGTACTTTTCGAATTGGGCACAGGACTGTGGGAGTAACTTACCCAAGACTGACGGATATTAGAAAAGGATAAACTATGAATTTACTGTTTATACTTGTGTGGGGGTGAGGGACTATGGAATAGACTCAACTCAAGAGAACTGAGACAGCTACCGATCACTTGTTGAACCCATTTTTCTCTCTTGCCTCATGGCTAAAATACTGGAGCAGTTGTGGACTTGATTCAAGCCTCTGGTCGCACAGGCAACCTGCCACTCTATTTTAAGTAAGCACCAATGGGCTCCTCAATAATTATTGGCCAGTGAGAAGACAAAAGGGCTTACTTTTGGGTGAACAGGACCATATGCATACTGTATGTTTGCCATATTTCATGTTTTTTTTTTTGCACCTTACACCAAAAAGAGTCCAACATAACCCAAGCCGATACAAAACAATCCTATGACTGGGCAAAACTGTCAATGAAAAAGACCTGGGCGTATGGGTGGACGACAAACTCACATTTAGTGGCCAATGTCAGGCAGCTGCTGCCAAGGCAAATAAAATAATGGGATGCATTAGACGAGGCATAGATGCTCATGAGGAGAACATAATTTTACCTCTATACAAGTCACTGGTGTGACCACACTTAGAATACTGTGTGCAGTTCTGGTCTCCGGTGTATAAGAAAAACATAGCTGAACTGGAGCGGGTGCAGAGAAGAGCGACCAAGGTTATTAGAGAACTGGGGGTCTGCAATACCAAGACAGGTTATTACACTTGGGGTTATTTAGTTTGGAAAAACGAAGGATAGGGGTGATCTTATTACAATGTACAAATATATGAGGGGACAGTACAAAGACCTTTCTAATGATCTTTTTACTCTTAGACCTGTGACGGGGACAAGGGGGCATCCTCTACGTCTGGAGGAAAGAAGGTTTAGCCATAATCACAGATGCAGATTCTTTACTGTAAGAGCAGTGAGACTATGGAACTCTCTGCCGTCTAATGTTGTAATGAGTGATTCCTTACTAAAATTTAAGAAGGGACTGGATGCCTTTCTTGAAAAGTATAATATTACAGGCTATATTCACTAGTTTCCTAGATACTGCGTTGATCCAGGGAGCTAGTCTGATTGCCGTATGTGGAGTCGGGAAGGAATTTTTTTCCCCAATGTGAAGCTTACTGTTTGCCACTTGGGTTTTTTTTTGCCTTCCTCTGGATCAACATGTTAGGGCAGGTTAGGATAGGATATGGGTTGAACTAGATGGACTTAAAGTCTTCCTTCAACCTTAATAACTATGTTACTATGTTATAAGTCAAAAAGAGAATATGAAAATATTGACCTGGTGATTAGCTACAGTAATAAAAATAATAATTTCCTAAAAGTAATGGAAAGGAATATCTAAAGTTATTTTTGAATAGACCTTTCCAATATGTTTTATTTTTATTAACATTTTCCAGTAATTTTTAAACTTGCAACTAAAATAGATTTTAGTTACAAATCAAAAACATTGTTTTTTTGGTGCTTTTATTTGGTCAATGCCAATCAGGAGCCGTAAAGCCAAGATTTCCAACTGTTCTCAACAATTCAGTAGCTTTGTTCTGCAGAGGTGGTGAATGCGTGTTTTCCTTTCCCTTGCCCAACAGGAATAAGTAGTGTTGGCAGCTCCAGAGGCCAAATGGAAATGCACAATCGGAAATAATATAGGAATCGTTTTTTTACTAGGAGATGGCTTTTCACTAGCCAAACAAAGATGTCTTTGGAATGAAAAAAAAAAAAGCCATGTAGGGGGAAAGAGCTAGTCTACATCCGGAACGCTATAGAAAAACCCTTCTCAGAGCAGCATGGAGCAAGCCCTCGATAATAAATGGAACCCATTAATGCAGACTCTGAGAGAGTGTTTGGCTGTCACAGGCACTGATCCTTTTCACGGAGCTAAACAGCCGGCATCTGAAATATTAATAAAATTTTTACAAGTCTTGCTTTTCTATGCGAGCAGCGGAGTTGTTTGAAATCAGAGACCCAAGAGCTGTAAGAAACGTTCTCAATACAAGTGCCTCTCATTAGAGGAAGTCAGAGGACGAGGACATGGAAATCACAATCCCAGGCGGATTAATGAAAAACATTTATTCCAGAGCAACTCTAGACTTTCCGCTTCAGGCATTGGCACACACAGGCCTCGGCGTTAAATGTGCACCTTTGCCGGCCTTGTAGATCCAGACCGCCTTTCAACCGTAAAACAGCAAGGTTGGAAATTCAGAAAGAAACAGCTTTACGGTTAGAAGGAGAATTAAAATAGCGCAGAAGAGTAAATTACAAGGTTTCCTCTGCTGTTTATAAATTGCCCTCTATTGTGCGTTAGGAACGAGTCGTGCGTTCGCGAGATTCCAAGATGTTCACCATTGGGTGGTAATCAGGAATAAATTTTTTAGATCAAGATAATAGAGGCTGCCAACAGTCATCCCTATTCATATTGGCAATCACGGCTACGCCTTGGAGAATTACATCGATGTAATTATTGCGGCTCGTTAATGAACTTGTTTAGATAAAAGCCTATTAAAAACTAGAAGTTAAAAAACAAAAAGGAAAACATCTAAATGAGGAGAAATCCTTGGCGCATAATCATTAAGCGGATTATGCTGAAGAAAAACATGACACGGTAAGAAGAAGGATGGAGCTTGCTCGTCGGCGGAGGGTTTCACCTTAGTAATCTGCGGAGAAATCGGAGACTTAACAGAATTTAATGACGCCTTGTGAATTTGCTTTCGATTAGATGTCATTTTGTGCAGACTTTATTCATTTCGGTCCTGAGAAAGTTTGTTGTTCTGTTATATTATAGAGATCAGATTAGTTCTAATTAAAAAATAATAATTTGGCACCCTGTGGCATAATGCCCATGTTCTTTTTTTTACCTAGCTCAAGTTACCATCAAATCACCCTCCTATTGCTGGGAATACCAGTTGGCTCAAACATGCCGTGTTCCCGTGACTCCGCCAAGGACTCAGAACGAAGTGTCTGTAGTTTTAACTGGAATCGAGGAAAAGATGAGAAGGTAGCAATGTCAGCGGGCAGGTTTCCAAGTAATTTGTGCATTGCGTGGGTCCTGTAAAGTCATGGGTGACACAGTTTGAGTCAGATAACACGGCGTAGAAATTGAGCAGACAAATAAAGCAATGGCAAATTAGGGGCATAAACTGGAGACAGAAAGAGACGTCCATGGACACTGTACATGCGGTACAGTATGGGAAGATGCCATATTCTGAGCATGTGTGGTAGAGGAGCACTTGAATTGCCAGAAACTCTGTTGATAAAGGATGTGGTGAGACCCAACCACCACCCAAAGAACGTCCTACAGACCTAAAAGACAGACATAACCAACTATATTCTTCCTTTAAAATATTTTCCATTGTTTACTGTCACATTAGTTGATTAAAAGCTCCATATATATTAGATTACTGTCGATGAGTTCGACCAATGGTCTAATGTGTATGGGGTGCCAGCTCACTGATCATTGGGAGTGATGTCGATTGGAGATGTCCAATTTTAGACATTGTTCTCTACGAGATTAGTCACCAGACGAAGTGTCAGTCGGCAGCTTTCTCGTAGGGAATACAGGAGCGCTTGACAGAACGGGCTCTCTGTGCATGGGAGAGTCGGCTGAGATGAATGTCAGACGATAGTTCAGCCAAAACATCATTCGGCCAACAGCCATCTAATGTGTATGGCCAACTTAAGAGTTGTGTCACGCAAAAGCCACCACCATTAATAAACAGTCCACTTCGAGAATTGAATGTTAGTGTTCACTAATCTCTACTAAAGATGAGCGAATTTGTTCGGATTCGGTTCCGAATACGATCGGAATAGAATATTGTTCTTGGAATATTCGTCGAACACAATCGAACGTCATTAGAGTCAATGGGAGTAGAAATTACCGAATATGTTTGGAACCGGACATAAGACATACATCCGGCCCAAATAGTGTTAGAATATGGCCCGAATATGTCAAAATCAGATTCGGGGCCAAAATCCGAACAAATTCGCTCATCTCTAATCTCTACCAAACCATTGTTAAAAGTGCACCAACTTGGATGGTCAGTGATCATCATTGGTCATCATGTCGTACGAAGATTGAAAGTTATCACTGGACCAAGTGGTAATAACATCCAATCTAATAATGACTGGAATTGTCTTATAAAACCGTTCACTTTTATTCCCAGGGATTTCATGTAAATGCCCCTCTTACCCACACGCACTCTGCCCCCTCTACAGCCATTCCTTTATACAATGATGATATTTTTATTTGAGGTCTTAATGAGCCGCATTTGAGCAGTACGTTGGCGCCGTATGAGGGTGAGATAATGACGCTTAATCCTCCAATTTCATCCTATTTAGAGAGGAGCTGACTTGTGGCTGCTCTCTATCACATGCACAAATTGTTGACAGCCCCAGAAAGATAAGTGCTGGGATAACATGATTTACACACAGATGAGTGTCATTTCTCGTCCTCCTGGGGTGGAATTCACAGCATAAGCAGTTATGTATTTCAGCCTTCTCTGTAATGTACAAGTGTAATTGTGTTTTATGATATATTTTGTATCTAGGGATGATTCCTCCATAGTCTCTGGAAGGCAATGTTATATCAGCGGAGGTGTGGAGGGGGGTGTTATAGACATTTAATGCAGCAGAGGAACAGGTAGATGTTCCCAGGCACTGAAAAGCTGCTATTGATTATGGAAAGAGATTTTGGTTCTCCTTATGAAAGTGAAAGAGGAGGTAAAAACGTTTCCAGGGAGTGTGAATATTGATGCACTTATTGACGGCTGTAGTATGTTTTTGTTTTTGGTTGGTTGGGGATTAAAAATGCACAAAGTGAACTAAAATGTCACCACAATTGTTAGGCTTACCTGGTGAGGAGGATCCACTGAAACTCAGGTTTGGGTTGGCACATGGACCCCGGGCGTTGATGAAAAAGCAGGAAGGGCAGCGAAGACTTGGCACACGCAGGAATCTCAGGAGCAGCAGGATGGATGTAGTGTAACCCAGCAGGGATGGAGGCAAGTAAAGCCCAGTATGCACAGAAGGTGGAGCACACCAACATAGAGGTCTAGAGTCTCAATCCCAAGACACAGGCCTGAAATAAGCCTAGGGAGATGCTGTAATTGCCAAATATAGCCACATTTTTCCCCAAAATCTGATTTTCTGCGAAACAACCACTGCAAATCAAAAGTGTTCCAAAGCCTCCAGTTGCCCTGAAAGGATGTGTGTAACACTCTGAGGTCTACTAGGGCTTCTGAGGTCTACTAGGGCTGTGTATCCAACCCCTTTGAAGCTCTTTACTGCAAACACCAGTCTCAGTAATGTCAAAGTGGTCTCAACATATATGTCAATGGGTAAACGGATGGTAACCGTTATTATTCACTGCTGTGCTGTCACATACTATCTGTAATGTTTATTCATAGTTTTATGGCTTTCTTTCCTTATTTCTATGGCTAAGCTGTGAGGTTCTCTCAGTATCCAGATTCACCTCTAAATGGCTGCTGCCTTCCCTGCCTAGGCTTTCACACTGACTATGATAGTCTCTCTGGATTTAATGTTCAGTACCATGTGATACAATAGCTGCAAGGTATTTTGTGGAAGTGAATCTTCTTTGGATGTTGTAATGTTCTGTATAAATGGTCAGAGTCCAGTTTAGGTAACTTACATGAGGCAAATTGTTCAAATTCCCTAAGTTCAACAAATTCCTAAAAACTTACCACTAATTAGAAAAAAAATTATTTGTTCATCTTTAGTGTTTGTGATTGGCTTTTGGAGACTTTCTTGGCTCGGAAAACATGTAGGGGTCTTGCGTAATATGGAATAAAGTATTGTGATATTGCTTGACTTTTGGCCCCCGTACATATTAGACTAAAGTCGTCCAAACCTGGCGATATCACTAGAATTGGCCTTATGTATCCGTCGGCCTCCTGCCATGTATGAGGGGCTCCCAGTAGAGAAAGATTCAACGTGTTGGATTTCTGATGGCTGATCCTTTTCTTCTCACAGAATTAAGGCACTTCCAGGGGAGTCTGTTATGTTTCGGTAGCTGAGGAGAAATTGCAAAAATAGCAAAAGTAGTAATACACCAGAGAGGATGAAAACTATTGGATTGCAGTACCCTAAACTAACCGCCACACTAGAAGTAGCCGTGGAGCGTACCTACGGTGGTCCTAGACGCCTCGTCACAGCCGGAGAGATAACTACACCTAAAGGCAGAAAGATGAAAGCTATCTGCACCGGAGCAGAACCCCCAAAGAAATAGGAAGCCCCCAAACATGTAATGGCGGCTAGACAAGAAGAAAATACGGACACAGACAGAAAATAGAATGAGCAAACGCTGGGGCCCAATACTGTCTAGATAGAAAAGTATAGGAAAGAATTCTGACTGCAATCCAAAAAAACCCTGACAAAAATACCAACACTTCTGATTAACAAAAAACCTGAGATCACACGATCTCTACCACCTAAATCAGATCTCTGGTGTAACACACAGCAATTCAGCTAAAAACTGACAAAGAAACAGAGCAAAAGTGCAAATACTAAATGAGCACAATTGCAGCACCAGACCCCAAAAGGGGACCAGTCTGAAGTCCACTGCAAGCAGCAAACCAGACAAGGAAAATCCAACCAGAGGAAAAAAAACAGCAAATCACTTATCTGAATGAGAGCAGGAAAGCAAGCTGAACTCCTAGAAGACAGGAAGAACAATTGATTACCTGCAAGGCTGAAGGGAGTTCAGGTCACTTATATCAGACCATTCAGAGCCAGCTGAAGGCCATTCGGTAATTAGTTCATTACCCTCAGCAACCACCGGAGGGAGCTCCAGCTCAGAAGTCGCCTCCAGATTATTCACAACAGGAGTCGTTCTCCAAACAGCTATCTCTTGTGTTTGGGAAGTTTTTAGAAAAGGTTAAGGTATTCATGCTTGGCTTTAAATAGATATATGTAGAAAATGTTTGGGTGTTTATGATTAACATAGGATAAGGTTGAAAATATCTTGTTTGGTTTTAAATATGTTTGGATGGCCAAGCATGACTTGGATTAGGCTAAAACAGTGATGCTTGGCTTGGAGTATGTTTTGGTGGAAACTGTGAGCTTTGAATTAATTTCTATGGCCTTGTTTGGCTTAGAATAGGTCGGTGGTCATTCCTGGGCTTGACAAAAATGGTGATCCTGGATTGGAATGGGTTGATTTAGTGGAAGTGTTGAACCTGGATCTAGCACAACTTATTTCCTTAGAATAGCTCAAACAAGTCGTGATTCACATTACGTGAATCACATAAACAGCTGCCATTTTATTCATTACATAACTTTGTATCAGCCAGAGAAGGATCACGTGACCTCAGACGGACTTCTCCATAATGCCTTGCAGCTATCACTTCCTATGGTATATAACAGAGAATTGGGATGTTACTATTTAATCCCTTGTAATTACTATGAATTGAATTCTATATCCTTTGGGGGCAGCCTTCATTGAGCCATTGTCGTATTTTGTAGAGCTGCCAACTTCCAAGGCTAGGTAAGGACAGACATTGGGGAATTATAGGATCCAAAAAAACTATAGTCGCTCTACCATTGTAAAAATTATTTACTGTGTTTTCAGAAACTATCCTGCATATTGATAAATAATTTTGGTCTTAGATAATAGCTATTATCATTGTGATGAATCACGGGTGTGGTTTTATTATTACTCAGTAAAGATCTAAAGTTTTTATTGTTTTTTTTCTAGTTTATTAAAGTATTGTGGGTATGGTTCCAAGTCCATATTTTTTTGGTAGTTTTTATACAGCAGAGGCAATGAATATGAACTCAGCAAAGAAGAAAAAGTTCCAGCTCCTTAAAATTCAGAAAATGTATTGATCCATTAAAATGAAAAATTCATAAGTGGCAAATGCTCCATGAAGAATGCCATATACAGCGACGCGTTTCGATCAAGAGATCTTCATCAAGGCTGCTACACATATGAACAATTGACAAATCTATATAGTACATCACAGCCAATACCATCTGGGATTCCAATCACTGTTCCTCCAAATCCTTATCAGTACTACAATTTCTTTTGATTCTAACATATTCACCCAGCGGAACAGACCTAATAGTATGTCTGGGGTGACTACTATTGGCATGGAGAATGGTGTTACCCCCAAATGGCTTAATGTGGGTCCTAGTAGAAATAAATTGTCCCTGTGTGCCACTCAAATCAAGATCCAAAAAAGAAATCGCCTTAGGATCAGACCTATATGTGAAACGAATATTGAATTCATTATTGTCAATGAATTTGACAAAATCTGGTATGGCAGATACATCGCCCCCCCCCCCCCAAATGATCAGGATATCGTCGATGTATCTGCCATACCAGATCACATGGTCACAAAATACATTTTCTGTAGAAAAAATATAATTAAATTCCCAATGGGCCATAACTAGATTTGCTAAAGAGGGTGAAAATTTGGCACTCATCGCCACTCCTGAGCGTTGTAGATAGAATTTATTGTCAAAAGTGAAAAAATTATGAGTAAGAAGAAAAAAAATAACTTGCAAAAGAAAATTAATCAAATCATCAGAATACAAACTGAATTTTCTTAGATGGAATTGAACGGCCATCATTGCAACATTATGTGGAATACATGTGTACAAAGACACAACATCGCAACATAACCATGTGAAATTATTGCTCCAGATACTCTTTGAAAACAACCTAAGGACATCTTTGTGATGGAGAGATCTCACGAGGTCAGGCAGATGATGGTTATCGTGTTAAACCTTTTGTGAGCTTACAGTTTAGTCCCCAATTTGACCAAATAAAGAAAATAATTAATAAATTCTTACCAATTTTGCATGAGGATGAAATGTTGGGTGCAATTTTACAATCTGGGGTTAATATTGTAGCAAGAAAAGCACCTTCTATTGGTAATAGGGTTTCACCTAGTATGTTTCAAGCCCATAGCAAGAATGATACATGGCTGAAATTCAAAGGTCTTTTAAGAGTGGCATGATTAATTGTTGGACATGTACACATGCGTTAATTACAAAGAATTTTTACAATAATAATCAGTCTGTCAGTTATGAAATCAAACAATATATTAATTGTAACTCAATGCATGTGGTGTATAAAATCAATTGTACCTCTTGCTGCTTGTCATATGTCGGATGCACCACAAGGAAACTTAAAACTAGAGTATCTGAACATTTGTCCGATATCAAAAATACAAATGTAGATCGAAATGTATCAGCAGCAGCCAAACATTTTATTACTTGTCACGATCGCAACACTGCGTTTTTTCAGGTTTGTGCCATAGAAAATGTGAACAAACTCTGACGTGGAGGTGACTTTAACAGACACCCCATTACTAGAGAGGCTTTTTGGATCTTTAATCTTAATACAAGATATCCTAATGGACTGAATAAGAAAAATGAATTCATGTATCATTATAATTATTAATGTGTTATTTGTGTAATTCTCATTGTTTTTAAATGTTGGTTTTCAATGTGTATCTGCCAGGACCTTTGATCAATCATGTGATTGGAATCCCAGATGGTATTGGCTGTGATGTACTATATAGATTTGTCAATTGTTCATATGTGTAGCAGCCTTGATGAAGATCTCTTGATCGAAACGCGTCGCTGTATATGGCATTCTTTCATGGAGCATTTTGCCACTTATGAATTTTTCATTTTAATGGATCAATAAATTTTCTGAATCTTAAGGAGCTGGAACTTTTTCTTCTTTGCTGATTACTATTGGACGTTTCAACAGACGTTGTTCCGTGCACCTGTGGCGGCTGTTGGTGAGCTGGTTTGCTTTTCTATTTGTTAATGAATATGAACTACCATAGCCTGTATAAATGCAGAGGCAGGGAATGCAGCAGCCTTTTTTTTGTGATGAATCTGGATAGTGAAAGGACATCACAGCTCACAGCTTAGCCATAGAGACAGGGAGATAAAGCGATAAAACACTGAAGAAGCTGTACAGATAGTATGTGAAGAAGATAAGTGTCTGAGTCAAACATTTTTCAGGCAACTGGACGGTTTGGAGTACTTTTGACTTGTGGTGAATTCGTTCGCCACAAATTGTATTTGACGAACCTGGTGAATATGAATGTTAAAAGATTTGGTCATCTCTAATGAACATGGTGTCACGCTGTATAGCAGATATATATATATGTGATGACAGTAATCTATATCAAAAGGGCAACATACAATATAACATGCGCATAGATATATGATAACATAGAATTACCTGACAGAAAGTCCAGTGGGTCAATACGGAATCCGTTATACGCTGTCTCCGGCTAGAGGTGGACCGGGGTCTATGCTGACCCTAAACTGGGGTCCTAACTAATCCCTCTACCTGGAGGTACTGTTAAAGGTACAGAGGTCCAGGCCACCAGCGTAAACCCTGTCTCCTATCAATCCCTGCCAACTGTAATCTAGTCCTAAGAAGGACCCTGATTACCACCAAAGGGAATGAACAGGTAACGGTTAATGAACAGAAAGACATACAAGAAAGACAAGAAATAAAGTAAATAAAGTCTTACATACAACACTCACACACAGTAGGAACACCTAAGGTCTCAGAGATAAACTATAAGCTATAAGAGTAAAAACAACTAAGGAGCTCTTAGCTTAAGTATTCTCAGAACCGATCCAGTCTGCTAGACTACATAAAGGCTTTCACTGGCATCTAACAAGCAGACTGGCAGGTATATGAAGGAATCTAATTAGAACATAATCAAAAGCAGCCGGGCGAGGCTGGACCTAGTCTTAGCAAAGAGCTAGGTAAAATTAACTCCCTCATTACCAAACACAAAGAAACAGCAACTCAGCTGTGAGAAGTCAGAGTGTGTAATCGCGACGATCCTTGTGGCGATACACCCATGACACATGGCATCCACAGCAGCTGGTACCACGGCTCTTCATGCTCTTGTGAAAGTAGACATGCTTCACTCTAGAGAGCTGAGACTGTGGTGTCAGAGAATGAAGGGTAATCGGGGCTGTTTATTCTTGTTAACATGACAATAATAAAACCGATATTATTACTATTGTTCCAAAGAACACGGTAGTATAGAAGTACATGGTGTTGTGCAAAAGACAAATTACCTTTTGCTTAATAGGAAAATGTTCTGGAATTCCCTGTGGGAGCAATTACTAAATCAATAGACCAAGATCGGCTACATTCCAGTGGTGTGACAGCCGAACCTTTAACTGAAATCTTTAACATAATCTCTGCTGACACAATGGGATCCAAGAACGTTTTCTAAATGTTAATTAACAAAATACTTTGCTCTACTCAACTCCAGGATCTCAACAGCACAAGTGTCCACTGCAATGTCAAGTTGGATTGAAGCGACTCCTTAGAACTCACGTATTTTAAATCGAATTAACCAAGTTCGCATCGATGGGAGGATCAATTCCAAATACGTCTAATGGATTAGACCAAGTAAATAGAGTGGACGGTAACAGATTATCTGCTAGACCTAAGACAGGAAATCTATTTGTCCTCTTGATTGCTACTGATTAGAAATAGATAAATGATGGGTAATGTAATTTCATTACTGTTGGGTGGTGAGAACGCAACGTAGAGATGAGGGATGACGTCTGATTATTTTATGTCATAACTCAGACTTCATTTATTCATAGTGCCAAGATTTCCTGCAGCGTTGTACAGAAGTTGTAGTCCTCGTCCTCCATCTAATTTTCCTAGACGAACATTTTTAAGCCTAATATTCCAAAGAATGCCAAAAGGCCTATCAAAATATGTATTCCGAGAGTGAGTGGCAACTAAAAAACTGAGTTTGAGCCTTCCTGCAGCGTTGTACAGAGGTTGTAGTCCCCATCCTACATCTAATTTTCCTAGATGAGCATATTTAAGCCTACTATTCCAAAGGAAGCCAAAAGACCTATCAAAAATATATTTTTCGAGTGTGGAGTGTGCAGCTGAAGAACTGAGGTTGAGCCCTTGAAAGTGTAAGAAAAATATGTAAACTCTATGGGCTGGAGACCAGGAGATGCAATTCGATCCTGAGAAACCCTAAAAGGAGATTGACTAGGCATATTTGAAAGGAGTCTTGTAAAGGGTAGGAGTCTAGATGCTTTAATGACAAAGGCTTAGATGTCCTGAAGAAGACAGTAAGGTAAATACAGGGGTTAGGGAGGTTGGACGTGGAGGAAAGGGGTTTGCAGTACTCTTTGCAGGCCTCAACTGAAACTGTATAGGTACTATTAGCCTTAAGGGGGTTTGTTTTGGAGGTGGTCTTCTGTATCTTTGGAGATAATATCAGCCTAGTGGTAACCAAGAAAGGGTGAGCAGTGGTGAGATCAAACCCCAGGGAGGCTCTAACTAGGTCTAAAGGTACTGCCACACTAAACAATCCCGCTAGTGATCACGATAACGACGCATACTAATGCGATCGCTAGCGGGATTGTTTCTATATCGCTAAGTGCGGCCACATTTAGCGATATAGTTAACGACGCTATCGCCGTTAGCGATCTTCTTAACGACTTTAGCGGTACAAAAGTACCGCTAAATCGCTAAGAAAAGGTGCCACACTAGCGATATATACTTACCCAGCGGGAGCGCCGACGAGAAAATAGGGTCCGGAACGATTCCAGCGACGAGCGAGATCACAGCAGGAAGCTCGTCGCTGGCAGATGCCGCACTGAACAACATCGCTAACGGGATCGCTAAATAGTGACGTTTTTTAGCGATCCCGTTAGCGATATTGTTCAGTGTGGCATACCCTTAAGCCATTTTTACAGGAATCAGAGAAGGTCACTACTGAAGGCCATGAGGCTTGTAGTATGGCCTTGGAGCTCAGTTATGTGGTGCACAAGACTAAAAGGAGCTCTCTGTTGAAGATAGTAGTGGCATAGTAGCATGCAGGATTCTCAGAATCACGGCCTAGAGTAGTGATTCCCAACCTTTCTTACAATGGGAACCACATTTAGCTCTGAGAGAGGTAAGCGAGCCACATTCACAGCCCCTCATGTAGTAACAACAAGCTCCCGCCTCCCCACAGTAGTGACACCATGAGACCCATTTTTGGTATAACGAAAGCCAAAGCTTCCTCACAGAAATCACACCTACAGTGCCTTGAATAAGTATTCATACCCCGTGAACTTTTCCATTTTTTTTCACGTGACACCCACAAGCTTAAATGTGTTTTCTTGGGATTTTATGTGATATAGCAACACTAAGTAGCAAGTATTTGTAAAGTGTAAAGGAAATTATACAAATGGATGTCACAATTTTCAAAAGAAATTATACAAATGGATGTAGGCAAGGAAAAGGGGGGTAGCAGGAAAATAGTCAGCTCACCAGTCTCAGCAGTAGTCCAGAAGATTTTCACACTCAGCAGTAGTCCAGAATCCTCATGCGCACGGAGCCACCTTGATTAGAGGCGTTGGCTGCAGCAAAACATGTAGAAAAAAATCTCCAGCGCAAAAATGGATAAAAATTAAATTTTTATTAGATAAAATTAAAATCCATCTTGATAGAAAAAAGACATATACAGGTGGGGTCCCCGGTTGGCTGAAACTGACGCGTTTCGACCTAGCAGGTCTTAGTCATGGTATACAAATGGATGTCACAATTTTCAGATTAATATTTTTAAAATAATCAGAAAACTCTGTATCTTTTTCTTTTCACTTGCTACTTAGTGTTGGTGTATCACATAAAATCTCAATAAAATACATTAAGTTTGTGGGTGTAACTTGAAAAACTGTTTTTCAAGGCACTGTAGGCAGTGTGTTTGCATCCAAGGT
Source organism: Oophaga sylvatica (assembly GCA_033576555.1). Taxonomy (NCBI): domain Eukaryota; kingdom Metazoa; phylum Chordata; class Amphibia; order Anura; family Dendrobatidae; genus Oophaga; species Oophaga sylvatica. Next base: position 24,382,953 of record JARQOD010000008.1, on the reverse strand, counting down.
TTCCCATTTTACCCTCATTGGTATTCTTGCATCAAGCACTCCCACCATGCTATCACATCCAGCTTCAAGCTCCCCTTTTATCTGTCAGTATCATCCTATGTCCAGCTTCAGTGGTTGATACCTTTTAATGGCTAACTGAAAAGATGGTAACAAATTGCAAGCTTTCGAGACTACTTAGGTCTCTTCATCAGGCGAAGACTAATACAAAATCTTCAGATTTTGTATTAGTCTTCGCCTGATGAAGAGACCTAAGTAGTCTCGAAAGCTTGCAATTTGTTACCATCTTTTCAGTTAGCCATTAAAAGGTATCAACCACTGAGGACTCTCAAGTCTAAATATTTTTCTATCTACTGGCTAACACGGTACGAAGATACACATCTTTCCTATATGTCCAGCTTAGCACTTAATTTATTTTCCTAAACCCAAGGCCTGTACATGAGCATAAAGATCTGCTCTTTTGTGAGGGTCTACTCACCAAAGTCACCATCTGGACACCTTCGCTTCATCATTGTTGACTGCACCGGGTGCCAATGCACAAAGTTGTCAGACAGCCGCAAGCAACAGATCATAGGCCCATGAGTCACAACCGGCTCCCGAGCCACAGATAGGGGATGCCTGATCAAGAGAAATAAGAGTAAGGTGTTAGGAGATAGAGTCTGGCTGAGATGAAGCAATTCTATTTAGGTCAAGGTCTAGATACAGGGCAGGGCCTGAGAACAATGAATCTAGGACCCTTAAGCAAAGTTAGGAATGACTATTTGGAAACCTAAAGTGTAGAAACTCACTGAGAGAAACAGGGCCCTACAAAGCTGAGTTGAACATAAGGAGACTAGGGCTCTAGAAGGTAGGGTGAGAAAACAATCAGTTGATATTTAGTAGAAAGTGATTTGCCGATTAAGACCTGTGTGAATTAACCCATTCCAGGGTGTGGTCCCTGAGAAGTGAACAGCGCCCTGACATAGAAGGTTACACAAATGAGTTCAGCGTTTTGAATCTTTGGGAAATTTTTCTAAGTACTGTGACACATTATGTTTAGTGAAACCTCCAAGATTCTGCGCCTTATCTGTGTTGAGACCATTAAGCATTTTGTGCCTCTTTAAAGTGACAGCTATCAGAAAATTTTCAACGCTTTTCAGAACGCTTTGAACTACGTTGTTTTTTTTTCAAAAGGATTTATTTGTGAATCCTTTACCAATACTACAAATATCTCCACCTAGAAGGAAAACAGGAATTATCTATCGATATAGGCAAAAGTGCAAATTGGAAAAAGCAGAAAAACATATGCTCTATGCTAGAGATGAGCGAATATGTTCAGAAAACGATCACCAAACATAAATGCAGCATGAATGTGGCACATTTGGATTCATGATAGGAAACACAGGCAAATTTTCATAAAATCGGGAAAAATCTGTAACATTCTGTAAAAGTGCGGAAAAATTTTTGCTTTCCCACTAAAGTATTTTTAGCACTTGACTACGATAATGGTGGTGTATGATGAGCGTGGGGCATGTGTTTGATGAGGGGAGAGCTCAGAGGAACGGTGTGGTCTTGTAAAAAAACTTTTTTCCCCTAAGTTTATGTATGCACAATGCGGCTAGCCAATCAGGGCACAGGAAATATTCACAATGTCCTGACACAACGGCTTGTGCCATTGGCTGCTGAAATCACATGTCCCTCTGTATGTAAACCTCCGTTTTAGCACCATTTTGTCAGTATAACAAACAGCAAAGAAAAATAAGATGGTGTGTTATTAGTCTTTTCATCAGAATTGTAGTTGAATTTGTTTTCAGTTTTACTTAAAATTCTTTTGTTTTATTTTATCTATAGGTTCCACAACGGGAAGAAGCCAGACAGGGCATTGACAACGAGCAACTGATTAACCTTGCGCAAGAGCAAGTACCGTTATGGGACACCCGTGATCGTCAGCACTCCGACATTGTTGTGATTCGACGACTTTGGGAAGAAGTGGCCAGATCGCTGTTGCATGATTAGGACCGTGCCACGTCACATGCCAGAAATGATTTTGGTAAGTATTGCAGTGTGGTCTGACGCGCTAGCGTACTTATAAATGTAGGTGCATTGTTTTACAATTAAGTTTTTCCTTTTTTTCCTCATCACAGTGAAGAGAATGAGAGTCCGTTGGTGCTCGATGAAGGATCGCTTCAACAAGGACATGAGAGAGGAGTTTCAGGTTAAAAGTGGTGCTGCTCAAAGGCTAAGGAAATACAAATACCACCGTAATCTTGCTTTTCTGAGGCCTCCGCTTGCTCAGCGAACGTGAGTATCTTTTGTGTTGTCTTACTATTATTTAAACTTTGGGTTTTTTTTACTAATGTTTTTCTTTTATTTTCCACACAGAACCTGGTGCAGCTCAACACAACCTGGATCGTCCTCGGTTGAAGCGGCCCCTCATCAACCAGCCACTGAACAGACGCAGTCCCAATCATCCACCAGCGATGTAGCAACCTGGAAGGCTTCACAGGCTGGGGAACAGGTAGCCGGTCCATCTGGTTTTTCCCTCTCCCAGCCCTCTGCCTCTACTTTACTTGGGTCTGCTCGCCAGTAGCAGAGGTCCTGGGAGAGGTCACTCATGCCCGAGTTTATGCACTTAAGCTCGGTCTTCCAGGATGGGATTAAGGTGGTTGGTGATAGATTGAAGAGTGGGTTCACCCATGTGAACACACTTTTACAGGATGTCAACAAACGCCTTGACCGCCTGAAAGCCGACCTTGAGAGACCGGCGTGACATTTTTTCTCTGCAATAGAGCGGGACGTGTCGGAAAACCTTATGCCTTAACCCCAGCTGAACATCATGCAGGCCTGCCAGGCTGCTTACAGCCACGCATTGCAGCAGCAGCAGTCCCAAAGCTACAATCCACAGGCCGGAGTTTATTACCAGCAGCCGAACATCTACTTTCCAACTCCCACAGCACCGAACTGTCCTCCACCACCACCGCCTCCAGTTCACAGATCCACCACACTGTTGTGTTCATCACCTCTGCAGCCATCAACATCCACCATGCTCCCGAGTTCAGCACTTCTGCAGCCAGCAGCATCCTCCACACTCCCGAGTTCAGCACCCCTGCAGCCAGCAGCATCCACCACGCGGCCGAGTTCAGCAACCCTGCAGCCAGCAGCACGCCAGAAGACTGCTACAGAGGCCACCACTCCCATTCCAACCAGGACGAAGACCCGGAGCCAAAAAACCCTGCTAAAATTGGACCCACCACCTCCACCCTCACCTACCAATGTATCTCTGTTGTCAAATGTGTCACTACTAGAGTTGAGCGATACTTTCCGATATCCAAAAGTATCGGAATCGGAATTGTATCGCCGATACCCAAAAAATATCGGCGATACCCGATACCGATACCGGAAATCCAATGTAAGTCTATGGGAACAAAATATCGGAATTAAAAAAACCCCATTCTTGCCTTTTGGTTAATTGTACATGAAGGAAAACAACAAAGAGTAATGTAGAATGTATTGGGGAAGGTTGAGGAGACATTAAAGGCATAGATGTTTAACCCAATCAAATGGAATAGCATAAATATTTTTTTTTTTAAAGATGTTCGGATTGACGAAGAAATTGACAATGTTGTTAACGTTTTTTCTATTTTGGCAAATATGTATATTTCACAACTTCCATGCTCTTCACCTTTTTAACTTTTGACACACTTTCTCCTTCATAATCTTCAGCAGCATCATCTTTTTCATCAAATTATTCTTCATCTTCACCTTCTTTATCTTCTTCTTAAACTTCTTGCTATTCATCTTTTTGTTAACATTACTCATATTCTTCTTATTAAACTATTATTCTTATTCATATTGTACTTCATCTTCTTCATCATATTCTTATTTGTGACAGAGAATCCTGTACTTGTAATCTGTCAAAGTATGAATTTTTCATCCTTCCGTTCTTGCTGTCACAAAAGATTTAAATTACAACAGTATTTGTCCGTGTTCAGTTTAGCCTGCAGCAGCAGGCATTTTCCAGGGGCACCACGAGGAGGAACGGACTCACCCCCATACACTGCTTAGTCTTCTTCTGCTTATAATTTAGAGCATATATTTTGCTCTTCATTTTGGTCTTATACTTCATGTTCTTCTGCTTTTTGATCTTCTGCTTATTGTTCTTAAGTCTCTTGTTCTGTATCTTGTAGTTTGTCTTAAGCTTCTTAGTCCTGTTTGATATAGGAAAGATGTGTATCTTCGTACCGTGTTAGCCAGTAGATAGAAAAATATTTAGACTTGAGAGTCCTCAGTGGTTGATACCTTTTAATGGCTAACTGAAAAGATGGTAACAAATTGCAAGCTTTCGAGACTACTCCGGTCATAGACCGGAGTAGTCTCGAAAGCTTGCAATTTGTTACCATCTTTTCAGTTAGCCATTAAAAGGTATCAACCACTGAGGACTCTCAAGTCTAAATATTAGTCATGTTTGGTAATCTTTTATTTCTTCTTTGTGATGGCGTTTAGGCTGGTTGGCTTGATGCTCGTCGTCCTTGTGGTCGTCATCTTCTTCGGGGTGGTCATCAGGGTCGTCGTCTTAATTGTTGGAGATCCAGAGTGATTACCCAAAAAAGCATTGAAAAAATCTTCAATTTGTAAATGTAGCAGAAGGTACAAGAGTCAATGCAAGTAACGAGGACCAGCTGACTGTGCTGGAACCCGGAGGGGCAGCAGAAGGAAAAGAGCCAATGGCACAACCGAGGACCAGCTGACGTTACTGGGACACGGTTACTAAGCAGGAGGTACCTGTGCTCCAAAGCACTACCAAGGACCAGACGTTGCTGGAACTCGGATACCGAGATGGAGGCACCTAGGCCAAAGGCACTGCGGAGAACCAGCTGACGGTACTGGAACCCGGATGGGTAGCAGAAGGTACAAGAGCCAATGCAAGTAACGAGGACCAGCTGACTGTGCTGGAACCCGGAGGGGCAGCAGAAGGAAAAGAGCCAATGGTACAACCGAGGACCAGCTGACGTTACTGGGACACGGTTACTAAGCAGGAGGTACCTGTGCTCCAAAGCACTACCAAGGACCAGCAGACGTTGCTGGAACTCGGATACCGAGATGGAGGCACCTAGGCCAAAGGCACTGCGGAGAACCAGCTGACGGTACTGGAACCCGGACGGGTAGCAGAAGGTACAAGAGCCAATGCAAGTAACGAGGACCAGCTGACTGTGCTGGAACCCGGAGGGGCAGCAGAAGGAAAAGAGCCAATGGCACAACCGAGGACCAGCTGACGTTACTGGGACACGGTTACTAAGCAGGAGGTACCTGTGCTCCAAAGCACTACCAAGGACCAGCAGACGTTGCTGGAACTCGGATACCGAGATGGAGGCACCTAGGCCAAAGGCACTGCGGAGAACCAGCTGACGGTACTGGAACCCGGATGGGTAGCAGAAGGTACAAGAGCCAATGCAAGTAACGAGGACCAGCTGACTGTGCTGGAACCCGGAGGGGCAGCAGAAGGAAAAGAGCCAATGGCACAACCGAGGACCAGCTGACGTTACTGGGACACGGTTACTAAGCAGGAGGTACCTGTGCTCCAAAGCACTACCAAGGACCAGCAGACGTTGCTGGAACTCGGATACCGAGATGGAGGCACCTAGGCCAAAGGCACTGCGGAGAACCAGCTGACGGTACTGGAACCCGGACGGGTAGCAGAAGGTACAAGAGCCAATGCAAGTAACGAGGACCAGCTGACTGTGCTGGAACCCGGAGGGGCAGCAGAAGGAAAAGAGCCAATGGCACAACCGAGGACCAGCTGACGTTACTGGGACACGGTTACTAAGCAGGAGGTATCTGTGCTCCAAAGCACTACCAAGGACCAGCAGACGTTGCTGGAACTCGGATACCGAGATGGAGGCACCTAGGCCAAAGGCACTGCGGAGAACCAGCTGACGGTACTGGAACCCGGACGGGTAGCAGAAGGTACCCATGGAAATTTAAGTTGACAGGCCGCGAGCCGGCCGCAGTTACCGAATCCCACAGTACTACAGTGGGTGATTGTCCTATTGTCATAACGGAAACAGCCTTTATTTGCATATCCCGCAGCACACATAGGAAGCACCTAAACTCCAAGCACCATAGAGTCGGCTAACCCGACCGCAACACGACAGGACAACTTATTGGAGGCTAAGTGACGTTTACACTGACAGGAAACAGGAGTGAGTACCCGTGCCAATGACACTTCCGAGCAACAACTGGCGGTGTTGAAGCCCAGGGATGAGAAGACAACAGGGTGGATGCAGCATGACTTTTTGCCGTTCACACAGCAGGGGAACAGCTGACATGACTGAACCCCAGTAACACAGGAGCAAGTGTTCACTGTGCTAACAGCACTTCCGAGCAACAACTGGCGGTGTTGGAGCCCAGGGATGAGAAGAGAACATGGTGGAGGCAGCAGGACTTTTTGCCGTACACACAGCAGGGGAACAGCTGACATTACTGAACCCCAGTAACACAGGAGCAAGTGTTCACTGTGCTAACAGCACTTCCGAGCAACAACTGGCGGTGTTGTAGCCCAGGAATGAGAAGAGAACATGGTGGAGGCAGCAGGACTTTTTGCCGTTCACACAGCAGGGGAACAGCTGACATTACTGAACCCCAGTAACACAGGAGCAAGTGTTCACTGTGCTAACAGCACTTCCGAGCAACAACTGGCGGTGTTGTAGCCCAGGGATGAGAAGAGAACATAGTGGAGGCAGCAGGACTTTTTGCCGTTCACACAGCAGGGGAACAGCTGACATTACTGAACCCCAGTAACACAGGAGCAAGTGTTGACTGTGCTAACAGCACTTCCGAGCAACAACTGGCGGTGTTGTAGCCCAGGGATGAGAAGAGAACATGGTGGAGGCAGCAGGACTTTTTGCCGTTCACACAGCAGGGGAACAGCTGACATTACTGAACCCCAGTAACACAGGAGCAAGTGTTCACTGTGCTAACAGAACTTCCGAGCAACAACTGGCGGTGTTGTAGCCCAGGAATGAGAAGAGAACATGGTGGAGGCAGCAGGACTTTTTGCCGTTCACACAGCAGGGGAACAGCTGACATTACTGAACCCCAGTAACACAGGAGCAAGTGTTCACTGTGCTAACAGCACTTCCGAGCAACAACTGGCGGTGTTGTAGCCCAGGAATGAGAAGAGAACATGGTGGAGGCAGCAGGACTTTTTGCCGTTCACACAGCAGGGGAACAGCTGACATTACTGAACCCCAGTAACACAGGAGCAAGTGTTGACTGTGATAACAGCACTTCCGAGCAACAACTGGCGGTGTTGTAGCCCAGGAATGAGAAGAGAACATGGTGGAGGCAGCAGGACTTTTTGCCGTTCACACAGCAGGGGAACAGCTGACATTACTGAACCCCAGTAACACAGGAGCAAGTGTTGACTGTGCTAACAGCACTTCCGAGCAACAACTGGCGGTTTTGTAGCCCAGGGATGAGAAGAGAACATGGTGGAGGCAGCAGGACTTTTTGCTGTTCACACAGCAGGGGAACAGCTGACATTACTGAACCCCAGTAACACAGGAGCAAGTGTTGACTGTGCTAACAGCACTTCCGAGCAACAATTGGCGGTGTTGTAGCCCAGGGATGAGAAGAGAACATGGTCGAGGCAGCAGGACTTTTTGCCGTTCACACAGCAGGGAACAGCTGACATTACTGAACCCCAGTAACACAGGAGCAAGTGTTCACTGCGCTAACAGCACTTCCGAGCAACAACTGGCGGTGTTGGAGCCCAGGGTCAAGGAGGATGTTTAAATACTATAGCAAGTATTTTCCTTGTTACGTGTCAATTAAAAATGTCTATACTCCAAACAAGAGAAATATAACCTTTAGTACCATAAGATGATGATTTTACTTAAAAAAATATATGTAAATTAATAATTTACAAACATAAACGCATACATTAACATGTTGAAAAGCAATGCAAACCACAATTAAAATAGGTTAAATAATCTGCTATACGGTTTAAAATAAAAGCATACAAGTACATATCAGAATCCATTAATGATGGCTAAGTAACAGTATGTACACCATTTTTATTGTGTAGACAATGAATGGCTGACTTAAAAACATAATCAGCATTACAAGTTATCTTTGACATTCATAAAACTTTACATTTGGTGAATAATATCACTAAATTTTTTTTAAAAATATCTAACATTTCCATCATGTAATACTGATAATATGTGGCAATCATTTATATTAACAAACAAAAAATTTAAAAAGTGCATAGTGCAGAGTGAAAACAGATATTTATGCCTGACTGTGGACTTGCAAGCATGACAACGGATAGATAAGGTATATATAGATGAGACTGCATAGCCACAGATGGTGAATGGCGATGTAATACTGTACCTCAATAAAGTGTGCGTTACTACTACATCCTTTTTTTTATATAGCTTTATAAAAGGTTACGTGCATGTATGGTTGCGCCTTTGTTTGGACGCACAGACTGGCTTCCTGCTGTGACGCGTTGGGTATTGGAGCGTCTGTACGTCTTATGACGCAGACTAACATTCACGGTGCGCATCGTTCATCATCGCAAGCTTACCGACAACACAAAGGCGTTGTCATGACTGCTTTACTCAGTAAACATTCACCTATGATGAAACATACACGCATGTGCCCTATTACATAACAAGCTACAAGAAAATCGAGTGTGAGGTGTGACACAGCTGTTTTGTTAAGGTACAGTATTATATCGACATTGTACAGGTGTATGCGCATTCAGTCTGATAAATAGATATCATTCACCTATTCTATCAGTTGTCGTTCTTTCAGCACCACTTACAGGTATATATTTTGCTATTGTGACTATGCACTATTGACTTTACCAAGGTAATGCATGATTTTTGTTAGCGATTATCATGTTTACATGAAGGACCTTTATGATATGGGCTGTTAACTTTCTAATTAAATATGTATTTTTTAAAATGACACAAATATAAGTAATGTTGAAGAGGACTATTCCTACATGCATTGTTTGCACAATATTACAGGTGTACATCACGTCCCTTAATCAACATTGGATTATTATATTTACTTGTATGCTTTTATTTAAAAGGTAAGAACACTGAAGTATAACCTTCGCACTGCAGCAGTTGTCAAAGTTCAACCCACATTATGCACTTCCAACATTGCAGAATTTGAGTCATGATGTGAGTTGGATTTGTCTAAGCTATGGAGTGACAAGGTTGACCATCAGTATCCTATAGCATAAGTAGGCTTTTGTGTTTGCATTTGTTTTCGACATGTGCATATCTGTAATAATATGTCACAATTATTTTGTAACAGATTTGTGACAAAGACTAATCATTTTATGGTTTTAAAGTTGACGTTTCAAATGTTTACAGCTTAGAAATCAGGGTGTAGCCTCATATCTATGTGTAGCACTAGACACTTTGACATGTCATTTTTTTTCACCATGATTAGGTAGCTAGCAGTAATTTTTGCCGGACACACAGCAGGGGAACAGCAGGCGTTACTGAACCCCACAAACACATCAGCGATTGTTTTCATCTGTGCATCTAACACTTCTGAGCAGCAACTGGCGGTGTTGAAGCCCAGGGTCAAGGAGGGTGTAGGCATAAAATATTGAGTTATTGCCTTGTTACGTGGCCATTGCAAATGTATGTACTTCAAACAAGAATAAATGAAGTTTTACTAGGACAATAAAATGATGAATTTCAATTCCAAGAATAGAAAAATATTTATACTTGAGAGTCCTCTGTGGTTGATACCGTTTAATGGCTAACTGAAAATATGGTAACAAATTCCAAGCTTTCGAGACTACTCAGGTCTCTTCATCAGGCTAAGACTAAAACAAAAAATGAAGAATCACATATTTCTACACACAACAGGACACAGGAATAGGTAAGACAAGTGAGGGAGGGACAAGTGAGGGTAGACCGGCCAAAAAATGAGAACAAGGATGAATTATCAGCGCCACACAATAAGAGAAAAAATAATGGATTTACCTGTGGCAAAACAATTTTGTATGCCCGGTCATAGCATGATGGATATGGAATTACTGGTATTAAAATATAACTTCAAATATGAGAAAGATACAAAGGTTTCAGAATATAAGCTCATCATGACCTTTGACACTGTTAGTGATGGAATGAATAGATCACACGGATTTATGTCATTCTATATCAATTAAGGAATCTGCGTCTCTGCCCTTCCAGGGGCATGAAAACACAAAACCAGACCCCAATCAGAGGGCAATAAAACTTTCTATCCTTATCTAGGAACTGTTCCAATATTTATGTTCATCCCTCTGTGATAATGACAGTTCTGCTACAGTCACTTACTTGTCTTACCTATTGCACTATTCCTGTGACCTGTTGTGTATAGAAATATGTGATGCTTCATTTTTTGTTTTAGTCTTTGCCTGATGAAGAGACGTGAGTAGCCTCGAAAGCTTGCAATTTGTTACCATCTTTTCAGTTATCCATTAAAAGGTAACAACCACTGCGGACTCTCAAGTCTAAATATTTTTCTATCTACTGGCTAACAGGTACGAAGATACACATGTTTCCTAACTTCAAGAATAAAAATAAAGACACTGCAAATATAAACGCATATATGCACATGCCAACAAGAAATGGAACAACACACCACCCAAAAAATTGGTTACAAAATATAGTGTTGTAAATTTAAGAATAAAAGTCCATTTTTGTATTTATGAATAATACTTAAGGAACGCTATGTTAAACCATAACATAGTGAAGACAATGGATTTTGTAATAGTCACTCATCATCATCATCATTGCAATTTAGATGTGACAGTCACAGACATTTCAATTATTTAAGTTAATAAAATCGTTACTTTGTACAGCATGTATGACATGTCCAGCATGGACTCATCAATGTGATGACACAATAATGTACGATAAAAAATAACCATTTAAAAAAACATAATGCATTGTCACAATTTAAGTGTGTGCCTGCAAGTGTAGGTGAAACAAAGGCTACGGATAGCAAAGGTATATTCTATGTCTGTATCAGACAGTGGACAGCCTCTGATGGGTAATGGCGATGTTATACTGTACGTCAATAAAGTCTGCGGCTGCAATCATGCATTTTTTGCTTGTACAGTGTTGAAGAGGGTAAAAGCATGTCTGGTTGCGCAAGGCTTTATCCGTCAACACTACCTTCCTACTGTCACGCGTAGGGTAGGGTAGCGTGTGTCAATTAGATGACTCTATAAAATGTGACGTTACGCAGCGTTATTGCGCCCTAGGGACGCCAAAAATACGACAGCAGTAATCATTTACTGTCTAATACTCCACCTATGACCAACAAAAAAAGAATGTTCCCTCTTTAACAATCTACAAGACTAACAAGCATAATGGTTGACGCTGACTTTATTGAGGTACAGTATTACATCGACATTGTCCATGAGTAACTATGCACTGTGATACCTATATACCATTATTAATTTATATCTGTTGTGGTTGTTTCAACAGCACTTGCAGGTATAACTACCTATTGTCAGTATGCATGATGCACTTTCTAGATGTAATAATTTATTATTGCACATTATTACCAGGTTTACATGCTGGCCATTTCATATATGGTGTGTGAAGTTACAGTTGGCATCAGTATGTGTATTTTATAATGTCTGTCATAAATAAAACTCGTGATGATGATGATGAGGATTTTATGATTCGTACATCCATTGACTGCATTATCTTACAGGTACAGATAAAGTTCCTTAAAAAGCATTAATTGATCAGTATGAAATGTACTTTTATGCATTAATTTCAAAAAGTGAACACTATGTTTTAGTTTTTGTTACCATTTCTAATACACATGTGCAGATATGCGCTGTGATGACAAATTATTATTTGTCCATATTTGTCATAAAAATTTATCATTCTAGGTCTGGAAAACTTCACAATTTCATGTTTTAAGCATAACAATCAGGTGACGGCTCTTCCCTATTTGGAGCATGTTCGACATGGGTTTTTCTGTGCATGTGTAGGGAACAGGAGACTTCTTGCCGGACACACAGCAGGGAACAGCTGGCGTTACTGAACCCCACTAACACTATAGCTTGTGTATTGGTCTGTGGACACGACACTTCTGAGCAGCAACTGGCAGTGCTGTAGCCCAGGGAGTAGAGTTCAGGTGGTAGAAAGATGAACATAACAGGAGACATGGATAACGTTGCGAACCAGTTATTTAATCTGAAAACGGACAGACAAATTCTGGCGAGATCCATGCCTTGTTCATTTTCAGAAAAGTAAGCCGGTCTACATTATCGGAGGATAGTCGCATGCGATGGTCTGTTAGTACACCACCTGCAGCACTAAAGACGCGCTCCGATAATACACTGGCAGCAGGGCAAGCCAGCACCTCCAATGCATACTGGCTAAGCTCTGGCCATGTATCCAGCTTAGAGACCCAAAACTTGAATGGGGAAGAGCCATCTGGGAGTACACTGAGAGGGAAAGACATGTAGTCTGTCACCATCTTACGGAAACGTTGCCTCCTGCTGACTGGAGCCGTCTCGGATGGTGTAGACATTTGTGGCGCTGCCACAAAACTTCGCCACATTTGGAACATACTGGTCTTGCCTTTTGAAGAGGCGCTGCTTGTGCTCCCTCTTGTTGCAGAGCTGTCTCCACTGCCTCGACGCACAGAGCTGCTTTGTAAAGCAGTAGCAGCAGCAGTGCTCTGGGCTGGAATGGAGAACATTATGGATTGCACCAGTGTGTCTTGGTACTCCCGCATTTTACGCTCCCGGTTCAACGGTGTGATGAGGCTTTGTAAGTTGTCCCGGTAGCGAGGGTCTAGGAGGGTGTACACCCAATAATCAGACGTGGTGAGAATGTGGGCGATGCGGCGGTCGTTTCTCAGGCACTGCAGCATGAAATCAACCATGTGCTGCAGACTCCCAACTGGCCAAGAAACGCTGTCCCCTGCAAGAGGCGTCATCTCTGCCTGCTCTGCATCACCCCACCCTCGCTCTACATACTGACTAGAGCGTTGTGTACCTCCCTCTGGAGCGATGTCTTCCTCCTCCATTGACTCCTCCTCATCCTCCTCACAAAGTGAGCCCTGCCCAGCCCTTTGTGAGGAACCACGTTGCGCTGACTGTCCAGAAGGTGATGGAATTTGTGACTCCTCATCCTCCACCTCTTCCAAAACCTCATCCCTTAGTGCTTGCAGTGTTTTTTGAAGCAGGCAGATAAGGGGGACAGTCAGGCTGACTAGTGCATCATCTGCACTCGCCATCCGCGTTGACTCATCAAACGCACGCAAAACGTGGCAGATGTCCTTCATAGAGGCCCACTCAGTAGTAGTGAAGTGTGAACGGCGCAAATTGCGAGTTGATTGCGCCTGATGCAGCTGATACTCCATTACTGCTGGCTGCTGCTCACACAACCGCTCCAACATATGTAACGTGGAATTCCACCTGGTGGGTACGTCACATATGATGCGATGTTCAGGAAGGCGAAATCTGCGTTGCAGAGCTGCAATGCGCGATCTGGCGATGCTGGAACGTTGCAAGTGAGCGCACTCTAGGCGGACCTTGTGCAGCAGTGCATCAAGATCCGGATAGTCCCTCAAAAAACTCTGCACGACCAAGTTGAGCACATGTGCCAGACATGGTATGTGAGTGAGGTTGCCAAGGCCCAGAGCTGCCACCAGATTTCGGCCATTGTCACACACTACCAAGCCTGGCTGGAGATTCGCTGGCAAAAACCACACGTCGCTCTCCTGCTTGATGGCATTCCAGAGCTCCTGCGCTGTGTGGCTTCGATTCCCCATGGAAATTAATTTCAGGACGGCCTGTTGACGTTTGGCCACGGCTGTGCTCATATCGGTCGCATCAGGTAAGCGTTCACGGGTCCATGTGGAGGTAGACCGTGACGGCTCCTGCAGCGATGATTCTGAGGAACTGGAGTAGGAGGAGGAGTCAATGTGGACAGACTTGATTCCTGCAATCCTTGGAGTTGGCAGAACACGTACAGCGCCACTCGCAAGATCTGTACCCGGCTCCACAACATTGACCCAATGGGCAGTGAGGGAAAGGTATCGTCCCTGGCCATGGGTACTGGTCCACGCATCGGTGGTCAGGTGGACCTTGCTACTGACGGCGTTTAGTAGCGCATGTTTAATTTTTCCCTCAACATGCTTTTGCAGACCAGGGACGGCTTGCCTGCTGAAATAAAATCGGCTGGGCACATTGTATTGTGGGACTGCCAATGCCATTAAGTTACGGAAACTGTCAGTCTCCACCAGCCTGAATGACAGCATTTCAAGGGACAGGAGTTTTGCAATGCCAGCATTCAGAGCCTGTGCTCGTGGATGGTTTGCCGAGTATGGCCGTCTTTTATCCCATGCCTGTGCTACCGATGACTGTTTTGTGGCCTGGGAGTGTGAGGATGACAGGGAACTTGCAGCTGTGGGTGGAATAACACTGGGTCTCTGGACAACAGTGACAGAGGTTCTTCCATGGCGATCCTGTGAGGAAGCCGAACCAGCTGTGTGTGAGCTGGAGGAAGAGGCTCCAACACGAGCTGAAGATGTAGGTGCTGCTGTAGGTTGGCCTACATCTCCAGTGTGTCTTTGTAACTCAAACATGTGCTTTGACCGCACATGTTTCCACATATTTGTGGTATTAAGGTTACTGACACTTTTACCTCTTTTTACTTTTTGATTACACAGCTTGCATTTGAAATAGCAAATATCATCTGCAAGTGTGTCAAAAAAGGACCACGCAGTGCAAGTCCTGGGAGCGCCCGTTTTGGCTGTTGGAAGAGAACTGCTACGAACGGGTGCCAAACTGGAGGCTACAGGCAACCGAGTCTGCAGCCTACCTCTCCCTACTGTTTGGACCGTTGGGCAATCTCTTCCTCAGAGCTGCTACCACCACCTTCCTGTTCCTCACGCCATGTTGGGTCTTGGACCTCATCATCTCCACTACCCTCTTCCAACACCTGCTGCTGTTGGGTGGTCTGGCCAGCACCATGCTCAACAGAAACTGGCACCTGAGTCTCATCATCATCAGATGCGTTCTGCGGTGTGCTGACCATCGGCACTGGCTCACCCGCCTCTTCACATTCAGAGAGACACAGCTGTTGCGCATCACTGCATACTGCCTCTTCTTCACATTCCAGAATGCTGCTTAGCTGGGCCCCTGTTTGCAAGCCAACAGATTCTGAGAACAGAAGCAGAGACTCAGCTGGCTCCAGTTCAGAACTCTCTGACTGCCTGGGCAATTTGGCAGGCGGTGAAGAGACAGATGGTTGTTCAACAGTGCTGTGGTCCTGAGAGGAGGTGGAAGCAATTGAAGTCGATGCATTGGCTGCCATCCAACCAACAACGGCTTCAATTTGTTCTTCCCGCAGCAGGGGGTACGCTGAGCTCCTACAAAAGTGCGCATAAAGGAACGCTCACGGGGAAAACTGGTGGATGCTGTGTCACTGGGTGCGGCAGCAGCCACAGAATCCCCACGTCCTCTCCCTGCTGAAACTCCACGGCCACGACCACGTGCCTTACTCCCTGCCTTCTTCATCTTGGTAGATTGATAAAGAAAGTCAGAAAAGTTATAACGCCTAAGTGTGGTTATTCCTCAGAGACTGCAGTGAACACTGCAGACAACTGTTCAGTAGCTGTGAAAGGCCCCTTTGTGTACTTCTATAGTGTTTGCAACCAATGTATTGTATACGGATGGAAGCGCGTCACACTAATAGATTAGATTTTTTTCAAATATAATGGAGCAGCACCAATTAGAGAAAAATGTGAAGGATGAGGCAGTGATACACGCTCAGCAGACTACAACCAGCAGTGGTTGAAGAACTAACTGGAGCGTAATCTGCACTCAAAAAATGAAAAGCTCACAGACTACAGTGAACACTGCAGACAACTGTTCAGTAGCTGTGAAAGGCCCCTTTGTGTACTTCTATAGTGTTTGCAACCAATGTATTGTATACGGATGGAAGCGCGTCACACTAATAGATTAGATTTTTTTCAAATATAATGGAGCAGCACCAATTAGAGAAAAATGTGAAGGATGAGGCAGTGACACACGCTCAGCAGACTACAACCAGCAGTGGTTGAAGAACTAACTGGAGCGTGATCTGCACTCAAAAAATCAAAACCTCACAGACTGCAGTGAACACTGAAACACAACTGTTCACTATCTGTAAAAGGCTTCCTTTCTGTACTTCTATAGTGTTTGCAACCAATGTATTGTATACGGATGGAAGCGCGTCACACTAATAGATTAGATTTTTTTCAAATATAATGGAGCAGCACCAATTAGAGAAAAATGTGAAGGATGAGGCAGTGACACACGCTCAGCAGACTACAACCAGCAGTGGTTGAAGAACTAACTGGAGCGTGATCTGCACTCAAAAAATCAAAACCTCACAGACTGCAGTGAACACTGAAACACAACTGTTCACTATCTGTAAAAGGCTCCTTTCTGTACTTCTATAGTGTTTGCAACCAATGTATTGTATACGGATGGAAGCGCGTCACACTAATAGATTAGATTTTTTTCAAATATAATGGAGCAGCACCAATTAGAGAAAAATGTGAAGGATGAGGCAGTGACACACGCTCAGCAGACTACAACCAGCAGTGGTTGAAGAACTAACTGGAGCGTGATCTGCACTCAAAAAATCAAAACCTCACAGACTGCAGTGAACACTGAAACACAACTGTTCACTATCTGTGAAAGGCTCCTTTCTGTACTTCTATAGTGTTTGCAACCAATGTATTGTATACGGATGGAAGCGCGTCACACTAATAGATTAGATTTTTTTCAAATATAATGGAGCTGCACCAATTCACAAAATAAAATAAAAAAAAGAGTCAGTGAGTGACACGTGCAGATGCCTACAAACAGCGGTGGATGCAGAGCAAACTGCAGCGTCACCTGCACTCTCACACACACCTTGCACAGAGCTGTTAAAATGAAAAAAGGAAGCTTTACACAGCGGTTGGTAAACTAGCCTGCCTAAAGCACAGTACACAAAATCGCAATGTCTAACTGTCCCTCAAAGTCAGCAGAACAGCGTTCTGTCCCTAACTGAGTTCACAGCACAGTGACGCTAAAATGGCGGCGGCGCCTTTTATAGTGCATTCTGACATCATTTCAGCAGCCAATCACAGCCATGCCATTAGTTAAGATGATCGCAGCATTACAGGATGTGCCCACACTTCATAAGATTCCTCATTGGCAGACTAAAATCACATTGCCTCTCAAAGAATTATGGGAACTTCCGATTCCGGTATACGATATTGGAAAAATATCGGAACTAAGTATCGGAATTCCGATACAGCGAATATCGGCCGATACCCGATACTTGCGGTATCGGAATGCTCAACACTAGTCACTACCTCCCCTTGTGTCTGTGTCTGTCCTTTCCAGTTTGTCTATCTATTCCCATCATTCCACTGTGTCGTCTACTCTGTTATGTTTCGGTAGCTGAGGAGTGCAGGTAAAAAAGGCAATACACCAGAGCAGTTGGAATCTATGAGATTGCAGTACCCTGACTAACCACCACAACTAGAGGCAGCCGTGGAGCGTTCCTACGTTGGTCCTAGACGCCTCGTCACAGCCTGAGAAATTAACTACACCTAAAGATAGAAAGAGGAAAGCGATCTGCCCCGGAGCAGATCCTCAAAGAACATAGAAAGCCCCCAAACATGTAATGGCGGTTAGACAAGAAGAAATACTGACACAGACAGAAAATAGTATGAGCAAACGCTGGGGCCCAAACTACCTAAATAGAAAAGGATAGGAAGGGCACTTACTGCAATCCCCAAAAAACCCGGAAAAGCACCAACTCTACTAATTTCAAAATCACCTGAGATCACACGACCTCTACCACCTAAATTAGTTGTCTGGTGTAACAAAATCAAAACAGCAGCCACTGAAAAAACTGGAAAAAGCAAAAGTACAAACATCAGTGGCTGAACTAAACTGAGAGGGCAAAAGCCCCCGGAGGGGACCCTGAAGGCCCCCACAGAAGTGCAGGACAAAATGCAAAAATCAAGCACAAAAACAAAAAGAAGAAAATGTCTTATCTGTTAGCAGGAGATGCAGACACGACACAGCAGGCTACAAAGGAAACAGGACTCAAGGATTGAGACCAGAACAATTGATCACCGGCAACCCTGATGGGAAGGTGACTCCCTTATATAAGACCAGTCAGTAACACCTGATTCCCACTCCTCACAATCTTCACTGGACAGTCCAGTACCGCTTGTAACCACCAGAGGGAGCCTCTTCTCAGAACTCATCTCAAGTCCATTCACAACAGTACCCCCCCCCTTGAGGAGGGGTCACCGAACCCTCACTTGAGCAACCAAGTCGGTCAGGATGAGTTCTATGATACGCACGGATGAGTCTCCTAGCATGGATGTCCGAAGCAAACACCCAAGAATTGTCTTCCTGACCATAACCTCTCCACTTAACCAAATACTGGAGTTTCCGTCTAGAAAAACGAGAATTCAATTTTTTTCTCAACCACAAACTCCATATTGCCCTCAACCAGAACAGGGTCAGGAGGCAAAGCAGTAGGAACCACTGGCTCAACAAACCTCTTCAACAAGGACTTGTGGAACACGTTATGGATCTTAAATGTCCCTGGATGAAGCAAACGAAAAGAAACAGGATTAAGAATCTCCATGATCTTATAAGGTCCAGTGAACCTAGGCTTAAATTTAGGAGATGCCACTCTCATAGGAATATTTTTTGAGGACAACCAGACCAAGTCCCCCACTTTAAACCGAGGACCATCAGTCCTATGCCGGTTAGCAAACCGCTGGGCCCTCTCCTGAGAGAGGGACAACCTCTCCACTACCTGGTCCCAAATCTGTTGCATACGCTCCACAACAGAGTCAACACTGGACAGACAGAAGCATCCGTCTGTCCTGAAGAAAATCGAGGGTGAAACCCAGAATTACAGAAAAATGGAGACATCAAAGTGGCAGAGCTAGCCCTATTATTAAGAGCAAACTCAGCCAAAGGCAAAAAAGAGACCCAGTCATCCTGATCAGCAGACACAAAGCATCTTAGATAAGTCTCCAATGTCTGGTTTGTTCTCTCAGTTTGACCATTGGTCTGAGGATGAAACGCCGAGGAGAAAGACAATTGAACACCAAGTTTAGAACAAAAGATCCTCCAAAATCTGGAAACAAACTGGACTCCTCTGTCAGACACAATGTTCTCAGGAATGCCGTGTAAACGAACCACGTGCTGAAGGAACAAAGGAACCAATTCAGAGGAGGAAGGCAACTTAGGTAATGGCACAAGATGTATCATCTTGGAAAACCTATCACAAATCACCCAGATGACGGTCATTCTCTGAGAAACAGGGAGGTCGGAAATGAAATCCATAGAGATATGGGTCCATGGTCTCTTGGGCACAGGCAATGGCATCAACAAACCTCTAGAGCGAGAGCAAGGCTTGGAGCGAGAGCAAGTCCCGCAGGACTGCACAAATTCCCTGACATCACGAGACAAGGTAGGCCACCAAAAGGACCGACTAACCAAGTCTCTGGTACCAAAAATTCCGGGATGCCCAGCCAACGCGGAACAATCATAGAATCATAGAATGGTAGAGTTGGAAGGGACTTCCTGGGCCATCTGGTCCAACCCCCTGCTCAAAGCAGGATTCTCTAAATCATCCCAGACAGATGTCTGTCCAGCCTCTGTTTGAAGACTTCCATTGAAGGAGAATTTACCACTTCTCGTGGCAGCCTGTTCCACTCCAACAATGAATCTCAGACATCACACTCTTTTTCCACTGGTCCGGGACAAACAATTTTCCAACAGGGCAGCGCTCGGGCCTATCCTCCTGACACCCCTCCAGAGCAAGTCTCAAATTGGGTGAGATGGCGGAAAGAACTACACCCTCTTTCAAAATAACAGAAGGATCAGATAACTCAGGAGAGTCTTCAAGGAAACTCCTTGAGAGGGCATCCGCCTTAACATTCTTAGTGCCAGGAAGAAAGGAAACCACAAAATTAAAACGTGTGAAAAACAAGGCCCACCTGGCCTGTCTAGGATTGAGTTGCTTGGCAGATTCCAGATAAACCAGATTCTTATGGTCCGTAAGGACCACCACCTGATGTTTGGCTCCCTCCAGCCAATGTCTCCACTCTTCAAAAGCCCACTTCATGGCCAGTAACTCCCGATTACCCACGTCATAATTACGTTCAGTAGGAGAAAATTTTCGAGAGAAAAAGGCACAAGGGTTACTTTTAGAGGTCTCTGGATCTTTTTGGGACAAAACGGCACCTGCCCCAATTTCAGAGGCATCAACCTCCACCTGAAATGGCAGAGAAACATCAGGCTGCCGTAGAACAGGAGCAGAAATGAATCTCTGCTTAAGTTCCTGAAATGCAGAGACTGCCTCAGGAGGCCAGTTCACCACATCAGAACCCTTTTTGGTCAAATCAGTTAATGGTTTAACAATAACCGAGAAATTACCAATAAATTTACGATAAAAATTGGCAAAACCCAAAAATCTTTGAAGAGCCTTTAATGAAGTAGGTTGGACCCAATCACAGATGGCCTGAACCTTGACCGGGTCCATTTCAATAACAGATGGGGACAAAATCAATCCCAGAAATGAGATCCTCTGTACGCCAAAAAGACACTTTGATCCCTTCACATACAGAGCATTCTCTCTCAAAATCTGGAATACAGTTCGAACATGTTTCACATGAGAGTCCCAGTCATTAGAAAAAATCAAGATATCATCCAAATAAACAATCAGAAATTTATCCACAAAATCCCTGAAAATGTCATTCATGAAGGACTGGAAGACAGAAGGAGCATTAGTGAGCCCAAAGGGCATCACAAGGTACTCAAAATGCCCCTCAAGGGTATTGAATGCCGTCTTCCATTCATCCCCGTGCTTAATGCGAATAAGGTTATATGCCCCCCTGAGGTCAAGCTTGGTAAACCAAGTAGCGTTTTTCACCCTGGAAAACAGGTCAGAAATCAAAGGTAACGGGTATTGATATTTTACAGTAATATTGTTCAAAAGACGATAATCAATACACGGCCTTAATGAACCATCCTTTTTGGCCACAAAGAAAAAACCGGCACCTAAGGGTGAAGAGGATGGTCTGATATGACCCTTCTCCAATGATTCCTTGATATAAGACCGCATAGCGTCATGTTCAGGTACAGACAAGTTAAAAAGGCGACCCTTAGGAATTTACTACCAGGCACTAATTCAATAGCGCAGTCATAGCTCCTATGGGGAGGCAAGGATGCAGATTTACTTTCGCTAAACACATCAGAAAAATCAATCAAAAAGTCAGGAACATCCTGAGCCTGGGGGGAGGCAGAAAAACAGGAGTGTTGGTATTAACACATTGGCAGCCCCAACTGGTTACAGACACAGATTTCCAATCCAAAACAGGATTATGAGACTGCAACCAAGGGAAGCCCAGTACGATAATATCATGCAGATTATACAGAACCAAAAATTTACAGCACTCCTGATGATCAGGTTCAACCCTCATTATCACCTGAGTGGAGAACTGAGGTTTATTCTCAGCCAAAGGGGTAGAATCGATCCCCAGTAGGGGAATAGACTTCTGTAGGGGTATCAAGGGAAACCCACAACGTTTAGCAAAATCATAATCCATCAGGTTAATAGCTGCTCCAGAATCAACGAAAGCCTGAGCAGAAAATGAGGACAGAGAGCATATCAGAGTGACAGTTAATAAAAACTTAGTCTGAGCACTACCCAAGACAACTGAGCGTGCAAAACGTCTTCCCCGCTTAGGGCAGACTGAAATAGCATGAGAGGCATCACCACAGTAGAAACATAACCCATTGCGCTTTCGAAACTCATGACGCTGTGCCCCAGACACCACTCTATCACACTGCATGGGTTCAGAAGCAGGTTCACAAGGCAACACTATTCCACGTATACTTCTCCGCTCACGCAAACGTCTGTCAATTTGAATCGCTAATGACATAGAATCATTGAGACCAGAGGGGACAGAGAATCCCACCATAACATCCTTTACATTATCTGACAGACCCTTCCGAAAAAGGGCTGCCAAAGCGTCGTCATTCCATTTGGTCAGGACTGCCCACCTACGGAATCTCTGACAGTATAACTCAGCGTCATCAAGCCCCTGATTTAATGCCAACAAGGCTTTTTCAGCTTGATCAGTGACATTAGGCTCATCGTACAATAACCCCAAAGCCTGGAAAAATGCATCAACATCACTCAAAACAGGATCCCCAGGTGTCAGGGAAAAAGCCCAATCCTGAGGATCGCAGCGCAGGAGAGAGATGACAATTTGAACCTGCTGCGCTGCGTTCCCTGAGGACTTAGATTTTAAGGCAAAAAACAATTTACAATTATTTTTGAAATTCTGAAACTTAGCTCGATCCCCCAAAAACAAATCTGGCATGGGAATCCTAGGTTCCACAACAGGCAACCTAGCAAGATAGGTAGCAATACTCCGAACCTCAGTGGCAAGCTGATCCACACGGCCAGACAACTGTGCAAACTCCATTGAGAGAAAGGAAAAAAAAATCCTCCCCAGCACCCAGAGATACAGAGGGAAAAAAAATGCAACAAACAGAAAAATATCTCTGACAACTCTGACAACCCTTTTTCTTTCACAATATTTTTTCCCTTCTGTGAGTACCATACAATCTTCAATTTTTAGGCTGGTGATATTGTTATGTTTCGGTAGCTGAGGAGTGCAGGTAAAAAAGGCAATACACCAGAGCAGTTGGAATCTATGAGATTGCAGTACCCTGACTAACCACCACAACTAGAGGCAGCCGTGGAGCGTTCCTACGTTGGTCCTAGACGCCTCGTCACAGCCTGAGAAACTAACTACACCTAAAGATAGAAAGAGGAAAGCTATCTGCCCCGGAGCAGATCCCCAAAGAACATAGAAAGCCCCCAAACATGTAATGGCGGTTAGACAAGAAGAAATACTGACACAGACAGAAAATAGTATGAGCAAACGCTGGGGCCCAAACTACCTAAATAGAAAAGGATAGGAAGGGCACTTATTGCAATCCCCAAAAAACCCTGAAAAGCACCAACTCTACTAATTTCAAAATCACCTGAGATCACACGACCTCTACCACCTAAATTAGTTCTCTGGTGTAACAAAATCAAAACAGCAGCCACTGAAAAAACTGGAAAAAGCAAAAGTACAAACATCAGTGGCTGAACTAAACTGAGAGGGCAAAACCCCCCAGAGGGGACCCTGAAGGCCCCCACAGAAGTGCAGGACAAAATGCAAAAATCAAGCACAAAAACAAAAAGAAGAAAATGTCTTATCTGTTAGCAGGAGATGCAGACACGACACAGCAGGCTACAAAGGAAACAGGACTCAAGGATTGAGACCAGAACAATTGATCACCGGCAACCCTGATGGGAAGGTGACTCCCTTATATAAGACCAGTCAGTAACACCTGATTCCCACTCCTCACAATCTTCACTGGACAGTCCAGTACCGCTTGTAACCACCAGAGGGAGCCTCTGCTCAGAACTCATCTCAAGTCCATTCACAACACTACTCCCAATGTGTTCAGTCCCATCCATGATCCAATCCTTCAATTTGTTGTCCCTTCCCCTGTAACCCCTCCCTCATCAACTACCACCCAATCCTCACAGCTCCACACCCCCAAGGTCCACCCCATCTCACCCTCAGATAGACCCCGAGCCTCAACCCATTTTTTTTTGATAAATAAAATTTTTATTTTGTTTGCACAATAGCTGTGTTTTATTTGTCTCTTTATGAGCCACCGCCACCGCAAACACACATTTGTGTATTGTATTGTTGAGGGAACTTGTAACAGGTGTTTTACTGGAGGTCTTTTATTATTTAAGTCAGCAAACATTACAGGTACATTTTAACATTACAGGAATATTTTACTTAGCGGCTTAAACCATTCCGTCTTGCCATGCCACACGTCCATTATCAGAAACAAAATAAGCAGCAAACTTATCCCTCATCTGGGCAACTTCCACTGTAGTCCTCAGAGGGTGATCTTGGCAATCCAGCAATGTAACACGTTCCTCAGGTTCTAAGTTGGGTCGCTCTTTTGCCAGGATGTAATTGTGCATAACAACACACACTTTCACAACCTCATCAATTGTCTAAATTTTTAGATTAATGGCTGTTCCAAAAATGCGCCATTTAGATACCAGCAATCCAAAGGCACACTCCACAGTTCTTCGTGCCCTTGTCAGTCGGTAGTTGTAAATCTGTTTGGTGTGATTCAAGTCCCTACTTGAGTAAGGTCTTATGGGGTTGGCACACATTTGAAACGCTTCATCCCCAACCACAACAAATGGCCTTGGCGGTCCTTCAGTGTTCGAAAGAGGTCGTGTGTTGTGAATGTGCTAGAAATGAATTCTGAGCAGAAGCTCCCTCTGGTGGTTACAAACAGTACTGAACTATCCAATGAAGATTGTGAAGATTGGCGATCAGGTGTTACTGACTGGTCTTATATAAGGGAGGTTCCCTCCCATCAGGGTTGCCGGTGATCAATTGTTCTGGTCTCATCTTTGATTCCTGTTCACTTTGTAGCTTGCTGTTTCGTGCCTGCATTTTCTGCTAACAGATAAGATATTTTCTTCTTTTAGTTTTTTGTGCTTGCTTTTTGCATTTTGTCCTGCACTTCTGTGGGGGTCTGCCGGGTCCCCTCCGGGGGCTTGTGCTCCTCTCAGTTTAGTTCAGCCACTGTTGTTTGTTCATTTGCCTTTTCCAGTTTTTTTCAGTGGCTGCTGTTTAGTTTTGTTACACCAGAGAACTAATTTAGGTGGTAGAGGTCGTGTGATCTCAGGTGTTTTTGTAATTAGTAGAGTTGGTACTTTTCAGGGTTTTTTGGGATTGCAGTAAGTGTCCTTCCTATCCTTTTCTATTTAGGAAGTTTGGGCCCCAACGTTTGCTCATACTATTTTCTGTCTGTGTCTGTATTTTCTCTTGTCTAACCGCCATTACATGTTTGGGGGCTTTCTATGTTCTTTGGGATCTGCTCCGGGGCAGATAGTTTTCCTCTTTCTGTCTTTAGGTGTAGTTAGCTTCTCAGGCTGTGACGAGGCGTTTAGGACCAACGTAGGTACGCTCTACGGCTGCCTTTAGTTGTGTTGGTTAGTCAGGGTACTGCAATCCCATAGATTCCAACCTCTCTGGTGTATTTCCTTTTTTGCCTGCTCTCCTCAGCTACCAAATCATAACAGTCGTGGCTGTGGAAAATTGAAATTATTATCATACAAACGTCAGCCTATGTCAGCGTTTTTGAACGTCTGAGAGTCATTTACTTTTCCAAATGAGCCAATATCCACGGCGACAAATCGACATTCAGCATCTGCAATTGCCATGAGAACAATCGAAAAGTATTTTTTGTAATTTAAATACTCGGTGCCACTTCCAGCAGGTTTCATAATCCGAATGTGTTTGCCGTCCACAACCCCCACACAGTTAGGAAAATTACAAATTTCATGGAATTTTGCAGCATTTTCCAGCCAGAGTTCAGTTGTGGGTTGGGGGAGGAATTCTTGACGCAGAACGTCACATAAAGCACAGCAGGTGTCTCCAACAATCCCAGAAAGGGTGGACACTCCAATCCGGAATTGAAAATGGAGAGATGATAAGGTCTCTCAGGTAGCCAGGAATCTGCGGAACAGAAAATGAGAAAAAATTTAAAAAAAATAATCAGTACACGGCATTTAGAACAATCATATTAATGACAGGTGTTTTCGTTTTTCAACATTATGTACCTCAGGGTCACCAACAGACGTTCCTCAGCAGGAATTGTTCGACGGATTTGTGTATCCTACCTGGTTATGGATCCTCGCACACGTTGCAGCAAGTCATCAAGGCTCTGTGCCGACATCCTCGTGTAGTCAAAAAACTTTTCTGGGTTTTCACGCAACTCGGTGTACAACGAGCGGTAGGCTCCATGGCTCTCTCGGAGTTCAAGGATGGGGTGTCACAAGCAAAAGCAAAGGCAAGAGCCAATTTCAATTGTAAATCCAGATTTGGAGAAGAAACCCACTCGTATCGCCACACAGTGTGGCTTCCTCAGGGATAGTGAGGAGGAAAGGAACTTGTCAGCTATATATAGTCAAAGTCATTATACAAATTACCAATAAAACAGGTGTAAGAGGCATCCAAGGCTGGAAAGGCTGGAGGTGGGGAGTTGTCAGCATAATGCAGGCCAATAAGTGATCATCCTCCTGCACATAGATTGTCATGTGGCCATAAGGTCTTAAAGATCCTGCCTCCAGCCTTTCCATCTGGGTAAGAGTGTTTATGCAGGTGACCTTAACAACGCAAAATAGGAAGGGACTATTCATCCACACACACCTGCGCACTTGGTACTCTTGGATGCCTATTACACCTGTTTTATTGGTAATTTGTATAATGACTTGGACTATATAAAGCTGACAAGTTCCTTTCCTCCTCACTTTTCCCTGAGGAAGCCATGCTGTGTGGCGATACGCGTGGGGTTCTTCTCCCGCCACATACTATGATGTGACTGGGTGACTCTTTCCCAGATTCCAGCAGGTCTTATACAGCCTTATTCATTTGCTCTTTCCTTTTTTTCCATTTTACCTGGGGCTATTACATCCCTTATTATAGGGATAGCTCTTTACCTTCTTTATATTTAGGAATTATTATATTCCTCCTAAGGGGTACAATTATCTATAATTTAGAGATGTATCTGTATGTCTTGCAATTCTTGAGTTTTCTGAGCTTTTGATCTACTGTACTGTATTTTTGGTTTCTTTTGTATAGTGTGCTTTATCTTATTACACCCCCGGTGTACACAGTGGAGGTGACTGGTGGGCACTTATATGGCCCTCCATGTTGTTATCTATCTGTTAACCTCTTTGGGTTTTTTAATTGTTTTTAAACCATTTCTTGCTTTGCTTGTTTAACCCCTTAACGACCAAGCCATTTTGTAGGTTAAAGACCAGGCCAATTTTTACAATTCTGACCACTGTCTCTTTATGTGCTTATAACTCTGGAACGCTTTAACGGATCTTGGCGATTCTGAGACTGTTTTCTCGTAACATATTGTACTTCATGATAGTGGTAAAATTTCTTCAATATAACTTGCGTTTATTTATGAAAAAAACGGAAATATGGCAACAATTTTGAAAATTTTGCAATTTTCAAACTTTTAATTTTTATGCCATTAAATCAGAGAGATATGTCACAAAAAATAGTTAATAAATAACATTTCCCACATGTCTACTTTACATCAGCACAATTTTGGAACCAAAAATTTTTTTTGTTAGGAAGTTATAAGTGTTAAAAGTTGACCAGCGATTTCTCATTTTTCCAACAAAATTTACAAAACCATTTTTTTTAGGGACCACCTCACATTTGAAGTGAATTTGAGGGGTCAATATGACAGAAAATACCCAAAAGTAACACCATTCTAAAAACTGCACCCATGAAGGTGTTCAAAGCCACATTCAAGAAGTTTATTAACCCTTTAGGTAAGGTACTTCACAAGAATTGAAGCAATGTGGAAGGAAAAAATGAACATTTAACTTTTTTTCCCAAAATTTTTCTTTCGACACAATTTTTTTAAATTTTATCAAGGGCATCAGTAGAAAATGAACCACAATATTTGTTGTACAATTTCTCCTGAGTACACAGATACCCCATGTGTGGGGGTAAACCACTATTTGGGCGCATGGCAGAGCTCGGAAGGGAAGCAGCGCCATTTGACTTTTTTGGCTGGAATTGAAATTGGACACCATGTCGCATTTGGAGAGTCCCTGTGTGCCTAAACAGTGGAAACCCCCCACAAGTGACCCCATTTTGGAAACTAGACCCCCAAGGAACTTATCTAAATGTGTTGTGAGAGCTTTGAACCCCCAAGGGCTTCACAGAAGGTTATAACGTAGAGCCGTAAAATTAAAAAATCATATTTTTTCCACAAAAATGATCTTTTCATCCCAATTTTTATTTTCCAAAGGATAAAAGGACCCAAAAAGTTATTGTGCAATTTGTCCTGAGTACGCTGATACCCCATATGTGAGGGTAAACCACTATTTGGGCGCATGGCAGAGCTTGGAAGGGAAGCAGCGCCATTTGACTTTTTTGGCTGGAATTGAGATTGGATGCCATGTCGCATTTGGAGAGTCCCTGTATGCCTAAACAGTGGAAACCCCCATAAGTGACCCCATTTTGGAAACTAGACCCCCCAAGGAACTTATCTAGATGTGTGGTGAGAGCTTTGAACCCCCAAGGGCTTCACAGAAGGTTATAACGTAGAGCCGTAAAATTAAAAAATCATATCTTTTCCACAAAAATTATCTTTCCACCCCCAATTTTTTTTTCCAAAGGGTAACAGGACCCCAAAAGTTATTGTGCAATTTGTCCTGAGTACGCTGATACCCATATGTGAGGGTAAACCACTATTTGGGCGCATGGCAGAGCTTGGAAGGGAAGCAGCACCATTTGACTTTTTTGGCTGGAATTGTCATGTATAGTGTACAGTTCCTATAGCGTCTTGTGCTTGGGTGCGAGGAAAACACAGGAGACATAGGTTGAAATGAAATGACTTGTATTACTTCATACAAGCATGCTGAAAAGTTCACACAGTTTGCAGGAACAGCGACAGGAGACACAGCAGGCCAGAGTAACTTCAAGCACTACAATAAATCTCCAAAGCAGGTTCAGGATCTCTTCTCTGTACCGTAATTCCTCTGCAAACATGGATTCACCAAACAGCAGGTTTCCAGAGTCCAAAAGTGTTCCAAAGTTCCTCAGTAGGGAATAGCTGGAGTACAAGTCCAAGGCTTCCAGGAGTCAGGTCACAGACTGAGGCTTGATTCAGGAGCACTGATTGTTCAGCTGAGGCTGCTTAAGAAGCAAGAGGGAAGAATCAGGGCGGGAACATGAAAACTGGAAACTCCATATTAACTGAGGGCAAGAGCTGCAGAAAGACAGAAAGCAAAATGGCCGACGGAAAACTGAGTTTCAAGGAACATGTCAACAGAGACAAAGAACCTTACATTACTCCCCCCTTAGGGACAACCTCCGGATGACCTCAGACCAGGCTTGTCAGGGTACCTCTGATGAAACTGGCGGAGCAGGCGAGGAGCATTTACATTATTGACTGGTTCCCATGAGTTGTCCTCCACTGGGTAGCCCTGCCATTTAATCAAATATTGCAACTGATTTCTGTACAACCTGGAATCTAGAATCCTTTCCACCATAAATTCTTCCTGACCATCGACCAGCACTGGGTCAGGGCAAGGAGAAGAACGTCCAGGAAACGTATTGGGTGTTGCAGCCTTTAGTAGGGATACATGAAAGACAGGGTGGATTCTCATAGTTCTGGGCAGTTGAAGACGACAAGCAACAGCACTTATAATCTTATTGATCTTATAAGGTCCAATGTACTTATGTCCCAATTTAGACGATGGAATCTTTAATTTAAGATTTCTGGTTGACAGCCAGACCAAATCTCCTACCTTGAAAGCTGGTGCAGGTTTACGAAATTTATCTGCTGCTTTCTTGTACCTTTCCTGAGCCAATTCTAGATTTTCCTTTAGAAGATCCATATTCTTTTGTAAAGAAGTGATTCTTTCAGCCACTGCCGGCAAGGGCGTATCTATGGGAAATCGAGGAAGAATGTTAGGATGATAACCTAGATTGGAGTAAAAAGGAGACTGCTTAGTGGAGGCGCTCTGAGAGTTGTTATAAGAGAACTCAGCCAGTGAAAGTAGATCCACCCAATCATCCTGTAGGTGGCAGATAAAACAGCGGAGATACTGCTCCAGGGTCTGATTGGTTCGTTCTGTCTGTCCATTAGTCTGGGGATGAAAAGCAGAAGAAAGGTTTACTTTAATGTCCAATGCTGCACAGAAATTTTGCCAAAACCTTGAAGTGAATTGCACCCCTCGATCCGAAATGACCTCATCCGGTACTCCATGTAAGCGAAACACATTCTTAATCATCAAGTCTGATGTCTGTTTTGCAGTGGGTAAGCCGACACAAGGGATAAAATGAGCTGCCTTTGTTAGACGGTCAACCACCACTAGAATGGTGTTCTTCCCTTGAGAGGTTGGTAACTCCACAATGAAGTCCATAGAAATGGATCCCCACGGGCGGGACGGGGTGGGAAGAGGTTGCAACAGACCAGTTGGTGAGGAGCGAGGTGTTTTGCATCTTGCACAGACTTCACATGAAGTGACATAGTTTAAGACATCTTTCCTGTAAGTGGGCCACCAAAAGAAACGAGAAAGAAATTCTTGTGTCTTTAGAATTCCCTATGCCCGGCTATCTTGGAATCGTGGATGAGTTGCAATACTCTCAATCTGACTGTTTCAGGTATATACAGACGTTGTCCCTGAATCCACACACCATTCTTAAAGACAAGACTTACGTCCCTTGGGGGTTGAGCCAACAAAGAATCCGCATGGTATGCTTCTTTGATGTCCTTAAGTAGGTCTTGATTATGAATCACTCCCAGGAATCTAGAGTCAGGAAGAATAGTCTTAGGAGGAGTAAGTGGACGTGTCTCTGCTGAATGAATCCTAGAGAGTGCATCAGCCTTTCCATTGCGCGATCCTGGTCTATAAGAAATGACAAAATTAAATTGGTTTAGGAAAAGATTCCAGCGAGCCTGGCGAGGAGTCAGGCACTTAGCCGACCTGATAAATTCAAGGTTACGATGGTCTGTCAGGACGACTATTTGCTGTGCAGCTCCCTGAAGAAGGTGTCTCCATTCCTTGAAGGCGGCAATAATGGCCAACAATTCTCTATTGCCCACATCGTAGTTCCTCTCAGCCGAAGACAACTGCTGGGAAAAGAAGGCACAGGGATGCAAGACATTCTTTTCACCTGTTCTCTGAGAGAGTATAGCTCCAACGGCACAGTCTGAAGCATCCACCTCTATTATGAAGGCAAGCTCGGGGTTGGGATGTACTAAGATAGGTGCGGTGGTAAATTTATCCTTTAAACAGGAAAATGCTTCCTGAGCTTGCGGGGTCCAGGAGAACCTAGACTGTTTCCGGGTAAGTTGGGTGATAGGTGACACTACCTCAGAAAAATTCTTAATGAAACGTCTATAGAAGTTGGCAAACCCGATGAAACGCTGCACCTTCTTCACATTTCTAGGAATTGGCCAATCCTTGATGGCTTGGGTCTTGCTTCTCTGTACCGTAATTCCTCTGCAAACATGGATTCACCAAACAGCAGGTTTCCAGAGTCCAAAAGTGTTCCAAAGTTCCTCAGTAGGGAATAGCTGGAGTACAAGTCCAAGGCTTCCAGGAGTCAGGTCACAGACTGACTGAGGCTTGATTCAGGAGCACTGATTGTTCAGCTGAGGCTGCTTAAGAAGCAAGAGGGAAGAATCAGGGCGGGAACATGAAAACTGGAAACTCCATATTAACTGAGGGCAAGAGCTGCAGAAAGACAGAAAGCAAAATGGCCGACGGAAAACTGAGTTTCAAGGAACATGTCAACAGAGACAAAGAACCTTACAGGAATTGAGATTGGATGCCATGTCGCATTTGGAGAGTCCCTGTGTGCCTAAACAGTGGAAACCCCCCACAAGTGACCCCATTTTAGAAACTAGACCCCCCAAGGAACTTATCTAGATGTGTGGTGAGAGCTTTGAACCCCAAGGGCTTCACAGAAGGTTATAACGTAGAGCTGTAAAATTAAAAAATCATATCTTTTCCACAAAAATGATCTTTCCACCCCCAATTTTTATTTTCCAAAGGGTAACAGGACACCAAAAGTTTTTGTGCAATTTGTCCTGAGTACGCTGATACCCCATATGTGGGGGTAAACCACTATTTTGACGCATGGCAGAGCTCGGAAGGGAAGGAGCGCCTTTTTCAACTGCAGACTTTGATGGAATGGTCTGCGGGTGTCATGTCACATTTGGAGAGCCCTGATGTGCCTAAACAGTAGAAACCCCCCACAAATGACCCCATTTTGCAAACTAGACCCCCCAAGGAACTTATCTAGATGTGTGGTTAGCACTTTGAACCCCCAAGGGCTTCACGGAAGTTTATAACGTAGAGCCGTGAAAATAAAAGAAATCATATTTTTTTCCACAAAAATAATCTTTTTGCCCCCAAATTTTTTTTTTTATAAGGGTAACAGGAGAAATAGGACCCCAAAAACTATTGTGCAATTTTTCCTGAGTACGCTGATACCGCATATGTGGGGGTAAACCACTATTTTGACGCATGGCAGAGCTCGGAAGGGAAGGAGAGCGCCTTTTTCAACTGCAGACTTTGATGGAATGGTCTGCGGGTGTCATGTCACATTTGGAGAGCCCCTGATGTGCCTAAACAGTAGAAACCCCCACAAATGACCCCATTTTGCAAACTAGACCCCCCAAGGAACTTATCTAGATGTGTGGTCAGCACTTTGAACCCCCAAGGGCTTCACAGAAGTTTATAACGTAGAGCCGTGAAAATAAAAAAATCTTTTTTTTTCCACAAAAATTACATTTTTGCCCCAAAATTTTTATTTTTATAAGGGTAACAGGAGAAATAGGACCCTAAAATTTGAAGTGCATTTTGTCCTGAGTACGCTGATACCCCATATGTGGGGGGGAACCACTGTGATCGCCTTATTGCGATCTTTGGGAGGCAGAATGAACAAATCCACAAAAGGTGAAGAATTGGTTTTCTTTTTTACGCCGTTCCTTGTGGGGTATTAGTGATTAGGCGACTTTATTTTTCGGGTCGGTGCGATTACGGCGATACTAGATTTACACCCTTTTTTCATGTTTAGCTTCTGTCACACTCTAAAAGACGCTTTTTTTTGGAATAATTTTTTGTAAGAAATTTTTGCATCGCCGTATTTTGAGAGCTATAATTTTTCCATATTTCGGCTGACAGGGTTATCTGTGGGCTTATTTTTTGCAGGACGAGCTGACGATTTTATTGGTACCATATTCAGGCACATAACGTTTTTTGATTGCTTCCTATTCCGATTTTTGTGGAAGCAGAATGAACAAAAAACCAGCAATTCAGGAGCAGCAGTCAGGGGGTTAACAGCCAGGGGCGGTGGGGGCGCCGCTCCTGGCTGTCAGTGCAGGAAGCCTGGCCACTGCAGCGCCGGCTCCTGCACCGATCGCACTGGAGATGCTGAAAATTCAGCATCTCCTGCGCGATCGCTGCTGTGTTTGGTCAGTCAGATTGACTGACCAAGCACAGCGCTGTAGGTGCGGGGACCGACGGCAAAGGTCCCCGCACCGCTTGCCGTGCCTGTCAGCTGTCTGTGACAGCTGTCGGCACTGATCTACCACTGCGTGTTTACACGCAGTGGTAGATCAAAGGGATGACATGCACAGTCCGTCCTGGTGCTGGAACTGACACCTTGCCATGACGGACTGTGCACGTCAGTGGACATTAAGGGGGTTAATAACTATAAATGTTGCTAATTTTGTACATTTAATGGTGATCCTTGCCTTTTACACGCTACTTTTCTTTGTTGTTTGTTCATACCGTCTTAGCGTGTGGTTAGTGATTCCTCTAATCTATATTTACAGTAGTGCCCTAAGTCCTTGTTTCCATAATTTTGTCAGTATAACAGTGCAGAGAGGCTGTTCCTGACGCTGGTCCTGGGTGCAGATAGATTTAGCTAGTTAGCTAGGCATTTGTTTCTAAGTCAAATAGTTTAGTTAGCTAGTGTCCTGTATGGCTGTGAAATCGACCTTCCAGCAGATTTTTTTTCCTTGTGCCATTATTACTGAGGTCCACAGACAAAGACAGCAGGGCACATTTAATAGAAGTGTGTTGTGCAATGCTATTACTGTGCTCCATGCACGAGTAGACCTTTCAAAATAATTTTTTCCAGTTGCTAAATGTGATTCAGCGAGGCATATGTCACCTTGTCATTTAGTGCCGCAGGACTTAATCTGTGTGCAGAACTGTTTCAGAGTAAAAAAAACTATTTTTTTCAGTTGCTAACGTGATTCAGCATGCCATATCTCTCCTTGCCATTTAGTGGCCGTGAAATTCATCTTTGTGCAGAGCTGTTGCAGACTAAAAAGCAAACAATTTTTTTTCTGCTACAAACGTGATACAGCATGCCGTACCCCACCTTCTCATTTAGTGGCGGTGAAATTCATCTTTGTGCAAAGCTGTTGCAGAGTGAAAAAACTATTTTTTTCTGTTTCAAATGTGATACAACACCACGCCATATCCCATCTTATTTTGAGATGATGAAATTCATCTGTGTGCAGAGCTGTTGCAGAGTGAAAAAAATATTTTTTTCTGTTACAAATGTGATACATCATGCCATATCCCACCTTGTCATTTAGTGGCGGTGAAATTCATCTTTGCAAAATGAAAAACCTATCTTTCAGTTTCTAATGCGATTCAACACGCCATATTTCACGTTGTCATTTAGTGCTGATGAAATTCTGCTTTGTGCAGAGCTGGTGCAGAGTAAAAAATCAAATTTTTTGTTGCTAATAGTGTTCTTCTACCACACTATCTGAGCAACATGACTGGGAAAAAGTGAGGTTGTGGTGGAAGGGGGAATAGGCTTGTTATTTAAGGTGTGCGTGGGTAGGTCGTAATGTTAGTGAAAGCAATAGTGAACCAACACTGTCACGTCCTATCCAAACACAACTGACAACTTCTGTTACTGGACAGGCTACAACACTACCTTTGTTTGGCAGTCGCACAGCGGTACACCTTGTTGATGAGGGCCAGAAAGAGCATGTGCTTGAGTGGATGGCTAGAGAAGCTTCAAGTGGCCTCTCCTCATTCTCCACCTCAACCTCACACATAGAACAGTCAACAGAGGTGGCACCCCAATTACCCTTGCTTCCCCTCATGTCGCAACTGTCCAACCACCCACCTGACTGTGTGGGAACCACAGATAGGTAAGTCTGCAGAGCTGTTCACACATTCTATTCCATGGGCATCAGAAGAGTATTTCAAAGATTCACAGAGTCAAGAGGAGGAAATCATATGCACCGATGCACAAAATTTTTTTCTAGCTTGGATCCGAGGCACGACGAAGTAGGGTCTAAGCAGCATCCTGACCCTCATCACCAGATGTTAACCCCCGGGGGAGTGATCCTGATGAGACTCAGATATCTGTGCTGTCAGGGCAGGAAGAGGAGAAGGGTGACTCTCAGGGTGAGGAATGGGATAACACAGAGAAAGCACTTGGCATGAACCCATAGGCACGCAGCTGAGTAGGTAATCTGAGGAGGTGGAGGAGGAGGAAGATGAGGAGATTACGTTGCGCCATACGGCGCAAACACGGGGTGATGCAACCAATACGAGAACTACATCCTCAGCCACAATTGTGGCTGTGGCCAGCAAAGTTTGTGTGTCTGCAGCTCGCAGGGGCTGCAAGGGTTCACTAACCTGAGCCTTTTTTGACACCGCAAAGGTTGAACTAACTCACGTTATCTGTTAACTTTGCAAAAAAAATGAGTAGAGGGAAAAAGTGCAATCATTTGACTACTACATGCATGAACCTTCACTTGCGCAATCAACATGCATTACTCTGGGAATCCCACTGCGATAAACTGCAGACCAGCAGACCTCAACAACCATCAGCTGCCCCATCAACCGCATCTGCTGCTTCTTCCTCCTCTGATACCATGCCAAGTATTGTCACGCAGGTCTCCGATCGCAGAACCTCTCGTTCTTTACCCTCTCCAGTCAGGCTGAGTGAGAGCCCATCGGCTGTAACACAGGCAGACATACCTGCTGTTTTGACCGATATCAGAGAACGAGCGCACCACAGCTTTTTCAGTTATAGTCACGTAAAAGATTGTTTCCTCCTACGCATGAAAAAGCTAAGAGGTTGAACTCCACCATCTCCAGTCTGTTGGCCATGGAAACACTGCCTTTCCAGAGGGTAGATACAAACTGTTTCCGTAAGCTGATGGCCATCGCAGTTCGGCAGTACCAGTTGCCCAGTTGCCATTACTTCTCTAAAAAAGCTGTGCCTGCGCTACACCACATTTCGCAGACATCACCCATTCCTTGACAAAATCTATGTCTGCCAGGGTGCATATCGCCATAGACACTTGGATGAGTAGGCATGGCCAAGGGTGTTACATCTTACTTACTGGGAACTGGGTGACTCTGATGGCTGTGAGGGCAGGTGGGGAAGGGGCTGCTCCACAAGTCTTGGAATCCCCACGGCTTGCAAGACAAACCTCTGTATTTAACACTTCCTCCACTGCTTTTGCCTCCTCCACCTCCTCTATGGCCTCCACCTGTGCCCTCAACCTCTGCCTTAATGAGACACAAGTTCCAACAGTGCAGAGTAAATCCCCACTACCTCCGTACTACACAGCCAGGGCTCACTGCAATCAGGCAGTGTTAAAATTGATATACCTTGGAGATCGCAAATATACAGCTGAAGAGTTGTGGATAGCTCTCCAGGCCGAGTTTCAGCAATAAGTGTCTCCATTGAACCTGGATCAAGGGAAGGCCGTGTCCGATAATGGTGCGAACCTGGTGGCGGCCCTGCGCCGAAGCAAGCTCACACACGTGCGTGGCATGACTCACGTCCTCAACCTGGTGGTACAGCGATTTCTCTGCCATTATCCTGGCCTTGGTGAGCTGCTGAAGAAAGCATGGATGCTGTGTACTCACTTCTACCGTTTTCACCTCTCAGGTCATTGATTTGCATCGATACAGAGGTCTTTGTCCTTGCCAGTTAACAAGGTTGATATGCGATGTGCCGACACGGTGGAATTTCACTCTGCACATGTTGCAGTGGCTGTGGCAGCAGCGAGTCCTGATGCAGTATGTCATGTCAAATAGCCTGGGCCAACGCAGTACAGATGTGGCGAATATTATGTTTATGGAGTGGGCACAAATTAAGGACCTCTGCATCCTTCTGCACAGTTTTGAAATGGCTACCAAGATGGATAACATGGACAATGCCATCACCGGCATCACTATTTCGGTCATCTACATGCTGGAGCAGACTTTGAATAGCCTGTGAGAGGATGTGGTGATCCCAGAGGAAGAGGAGGAATCAGAGGAGGATGGGGAAGGGATAACAATGTCTCAAAGTTCCAGACTGTCGTCACACAGGCAGGCGTCAAGTGAGGGTGGATTACTGCAATTGAGGTAGGCTTGTGATACCAAACTGTTAGTGAAGATTCAAGAGCTGAGGAACAAATGGAGGAGGAAGAGGTGATGGGCAAGCAACTGTCAGGAGATGAAGAGGGTAATCATCCCCTCTCTGTTGTTCGAGGTTGGTGGGAGGGGATGGAGCAAACAAGCATCAGGTTACCCAGCCAACAACGCAGCATGGGCTTGGAACTCATGGTAGAGCCCGACATATGAGTGCTTATTCTTGCACTACCTGCAACATGATTCAAAATAGTGTTGACCGCAACTCCGTTAGATCCACGTTATAAGAGCAAATTTTGCCAGATGCTTTTGGAAATGTGAACACTCCGTGTTGCGTGTCCATCTGCTGGGTTGGCTGCAGTCGAAGAGGTGTTATTCCTTATTATACTATCTCTACTCTGGTGAAATTGATGCCACTTTGTTGGTGTCTGCCACTAATTTTTGGAAATGTGGAGACTTCTGATTGGGTCTCCATCTGCTGGTTGCCTGTAGTGGAAGAGATGTCGGTCCCCATTATAATATTTCTACAGTGGTGAAATTGATGCCACTTTGGTGGTGTCAGGCTCTAATTTTTTTAAATTTGAAGACTCCTGATTGGGTATTCAATCCATCTGCTGGGTTGGCTGTACTGAAAGAGGAGTCGGTCCCCATTATACTAGTTCTACTCTATTGAAAATTATGCCACTTTTTTGGTGTCTGCCACAAATTTTTGGAAATGTGTAGGCTCCTGGTTGGGTCTCCTTCATGTGTGTTGCCTGTAGCAGTAGGTCTCCAAGACCAGCAGGCCTCCACCTCCATGGAGTCAACTACTGGTGTTACTATCCTTAGATTTTTCTGACAATAGTAGTCTATGAAACTGATATTTGTGACACCTGAGTGTGTCTGAGCATCAAAGCAGGTAGAGCTGATGCATGTGGTATCAGGGCTCCCAGCACAGCAGGCCTACACCGATTCCTCACCCATCTTGTCTTCATTTGAAGTTCAATTCAAAGCTGTAAATGCTGTCCCAGACCCCGATACCTCATGCCTGGCTGATTGCAGCCATGTAATTCTAAAATTTATACTGTGGGTGAATTGAGGCCACTTTCCTGGTGTCTGCCCCTCATTTGATGTGTTTTGGCAGCTTTTGGGCCCATTTGAAGTTGTTATGTATGCATTTGTATTTGCCCCCCATAGACTCTAATGGAGTACGGCTATGTTCAGGGAAATATTCGACGAATAAATCGGCGAATATTGCAAAATAGGTGATCGTAAACTGAACAATGAAATATTCTTTTATCTCTACATCTCTACTCTACACCACAAATTGCCCTTAAATACTCAGTCTTCAGACCTTCAGATTGATGGGTTGCATTGAATAAGTGTCCACTTTGAACCTGCTGATAATATTCAATATGTTTTAGAGAGAAGGAAAAAGATCTGATTTATCCTATGGGGAGCAAAGCGTGCAATGTGTTTTGGCAGTAACTGAACATGTTTAATAAACCAGATGTTTTTCATTTACACATTGACTAGTGTCTTTTGCTTAGCCTATCGTAGCTAATAAAATCTTGCCGCAAGGGATCCAATAATGAGACAGAATGAAAGAAATCTTCTTTTTCTTAAAATCGCTCTATTTATGTAGCTGTCATTCTGAAACTCCTAAATTTAAAGCGTCACAGCTGATAATTTTAATCACAAAAATAGAGATGCTACCAAAAAAAAAGCTTCATGTACCTGGCGCTAAATGTATGAATGAATTAAGTCTGCTATTATAGAACATCTCACAACTTTTGCCTAAATGACGATCTGTTGGTGATCGGCTGATCAGTGCTGTCACAACTGGGAGCTGTAAATTTATCCTGCAGTGGCCACTACAGGTGTTATATGGTATTACACTGAAGCAATCCTAATGAGGGGGATCATGCACTGATGCATTCTCCCATAACATTGCTTTAATTTAATTAAGGTCTTGGATTTCTCAGGATGCAAAATTGATAGATTTTCTCTACTTTGTTCCCATTATATGAAGTTCATATGGCTTATTTA
The DNA here is from genome assembly GCA_033576555.1 of Oophaga sylvatica. Lineage (NCBI taxonomy): Eukaryota > Metazoa > Chordata > Amphibia > Anura > Dendrobatidae > Oophaga > Oophaga sylvatica. The sequence goes on along the minus strand of JARQOD010000008.1, from coordinate 24,343,822 downwards.
TGGACAGCCACCATTTTACATGTCTAATCCCTCATTTATCCCATTTACTTTTCAAAAAAGCAGATTTTGCACACAGTTGTAGCACTTTTGAATGGCAACCTTTGAGCTGCTAGGTACCTTAGGCATTTGCCTATATTGCCTACACTGGGGTGAAATATTGCTCCTGTAGCGTAGGACAGTTGATAATGACAATATTGATGATACAGGGTCATTATATAATCACATTTATTTTGCAGTCCCTATTTCCATTTTGTTTTTTCTTCTCACCAGGGGTCGGATTTGAGCATGGTCAAAAAGATTTATCAACCTTGGATATCTTTGACATGGAAAAAAAAAAGTTACATATGTTAGTAGATATCGTTAGTTAAAAAAAAAGTTGCACTAAGTTTGAGGCTACAATCTTTTTTTTTTTGCAATGCATGTTTACACTCATTAATATGAAGTTTGGAGGCTGTTCTTAGTTTCAAAGCTTTTGTATGGACATATCACTTGTGTATGTTTCCCTGAATGTGACGTCTGTGTGTCCAAGAAATGTTACCGCTTCTCGTGTATCAGCCCATGTTCATTCCTAGAATCATTCTCTCTTCTACGTCTCGAAAAGGATCAAGTACATTCTTCCCAATCTACAGCCTGAGTGAGCTGCCCTAAGTCCTTTTCATCATCTCTCCAATGTGGTCTTTCCTATACATCCTTGTTGTGAACGTGTTGGAGACGACTTCGGAGCTGAGGCTCCCTCTGGGGGTTGCTGAAGGTATTGAACCTATGTTGAACAGCAAAAGTCCACCACCTGCAATTGATGAATGGTTATCAGTGGGGACGGACTGGCCTGATATAAGTGAGCTGAACTCCCATGATCCTCGCCGGTGATCAATTGTTTCTTCCTAGTCTAGGTTGGAAATCAGCTTGCTTTTCTGCTGTCTCCTTCTATCATTCAGATAAGTTTCATTCTGTTTTTTTCTGTGCTTTGATTTTCCTTGTTTTTGCCACCTTGCTTTTGAGTTCAGCCGAGTCCCCTTTGGGGGCTTGTGCTGGTCTCTGTTCTCTTTTTGTATTTGTTCTTTTGCTCTGTTCCTGTGATTTTTTTACTGCTGGGTAGCTGCGTGTTCACACCAGAGATTTGATATAGGTGGTCAAGACAGTGTGGTCTCAGCATTTTTGGAATCAGAAGTGTTGGAGTTTTTCCTAGGGTTTTGCTGGGTTGCAGATAGTATTCTCTCTTGTACTGTCCTATCTAGACAGTTTTGGCCCCAGTGTTTGCTCAATCTATTTTCTGTCTGTGTTTGTGTTTTCATCTTGTCTAACCGCCATTGTATGTTTGGGGGCTTCCTATTCTTTTGGGGCTCTACTCCGGGGCAGTTAGCTTTCCTCTTTCCATTTTCAGGAGTAGCTAATCTCTCTGGCTGTGACGAGGCGTCTAGGGTACCGTAGGAACGTCCCACGGCTGCTTCTATTTGTGCGGTTAGTTTAGGGGTCTGCAACCTATTAGATCCCAACCTCTCTGGTGTTTGGCTGCCTTTGCGGTTTTTTGCTCCTGTTCTCCTCAGCTACCAAATCATAACACATCCTCCTCCTCCCAGCTGGTATCTCTAACACTAAGAGAAGGGAGGGAAAGAGCCATCAGAAGCGGGAGCAGAGCTCCAACATATCTGAAAATCTTCAAAGAAGCTCAATCGTGTCATTGATAACTTTGGGCTTAGCACATTTTTTTGCTGCTCATATCACCTTTAAGTAATGAATTCTCTGTGGCTGGAATATTTATTTTTTGACAATAGACTTTTTGCACAGAGGTAGCCCAGTATAGTTTACATTGGCACCGGTCTTTCATCTTCTCTTATCCCATGACCAGTTATTGTTCAGCCCTACTGTGTACTGTTCAGAACTCAATGAACCTCAGTTATTAAAGGCAAACTCCACACAATGCATTACAGAAATGTTTTCTCCAGGCTCCGGCTCCTGGTTCCTCAGCATTATGTTACATTAGAAAGCTCCCCGCACAATGCGGTCCCACATTTCCAGGCAGCAGTTTTGCAAACAACATGACCTTGTTCTATATGACTCTGAAAAATCACTGCACAAAACAGATGACAAAAAAAAATCCTATTCTTTTCACTACGAAGCACTGAAAATAAATGTATCTTTTTGACCATTTATTACAGTCAGAACGAATGAAGAGATAGATGATCCCTACAGTGTCATAATGGTGTCCTATTCATATGGTGCCACAATGGTACCCAGTTCTAAAGGTTTGACAATGGTGCTCAATTCCTATGGTGTCATAACAGGACCCAATTAATATGGTGCTGCAATAATGCCCAACTATTAAGTGTCATGATGGTGCCCATTCACATAGTGCCGCAATGGTGGCCAATTATTAAATTGATGCAGTGATGCCCAATACTTAAGATGTTATAAAGATGCCCTATTCATATGCTGTCATAACAGTGCCCACTTAATATGGTGCTGCCATTGTGCCCAACTATTAGGTGTTACAATGGTACCCTATTCATAAGGTGCCACAATGGTGCCCAATTATTAAGTTGAAACAGTGATGCCCAATTAATATAGTGTTGCAATAGTGTCCAATACCTAAGGATTCATAACCGTGCCCAATTAATATGGAGCTGCAATGGTGCCCAATTTCTACAGTTTCATAGAAGTGAAACATTCTTTATCTGGAGTCAAAATTAAGCTTTTTTTTGCGGAGAATCACATTGGAACGTGATTTCTATGGTGTCCAGAAATCTAATACGTCCTCAGCCTCAATCATCTACTTTGTGTTAATATAACCCAGGGCTCCTACACCACTTGAAACAAGACCAGTTCATATACAATACTTGCTGCCTGTAGCTACCACTAGAGGGAGCTTACTGTACACAGTAACATTATGGAATTCAATGTAAAATCAGTATGCAATACTCACTACAGCTCCCTCTAGTGGTGGCTCTGGGCATCTTTAACTTTATGATTCAACTCTGATTATGAAGAAATTCAGATATCTGGAAGGATTCTCATGTTGGCCAAATATGCCATTGCCACAGGATATGTCACAAATGTCTGATAGATGAGGACCAGCAAATTTCTCAAGAGTCCACGACTCACTATCCAGCCTAGTGCCGTGGTTGCTATGAATGGAGAGGTGGCAAGGCAAGGCATGCGCAGCTTTTTCCATTCACTTCTATGGGCGGCCAGACAGACTTTCCATAAATGTCTTGGATGAGGACACCGCTGTAATTAGAAAGATAATCACTGCAGAGTTTTTGATCAAATTGGATTATAAAATGTTACGATGTTCAAGGAAAAGAGAAGCCCAATTATAGAGATATTGACTAAAACATAAAGCAAAGTAGTGGGATGGAAAAACGAGCAGAAACACTAAGTAAAGTATCTAAGAGGTGGACAAAGGAAAAAACCCTAATTGAAGCTTAACAAGGCAGTGGTGTGTAGGTGGAGAACGGATAACCCCGATACAGAAGTCTTTATTTCTTGATTACTGTCATTCGGGAGGGCAGGAGGCTCACCGTGATACCAGCAGCTGTAAGAAAAGATTGCTGTCTCCTCCAATATGAAATGAATTGGATTTCATTTAGAAAATTAAACAGAACTGAATTCTTGATAACGCCAGCAAAGAAATTGTTCACATAAAAATTAAAGCACAAAAACCTGGCCAGAATAGAAACCTGCTGCAAAACAGGGGAGATGAATGGACGTCTCATGACAGCTGCTGAGGAATTAGACGCCATATCATGGTGCAAGATAATGCTCCGAGCGACAATGGGAATACAACATTGTCATATCTGCTAATGCAAGGTGTAGAAGGTTTTATTAAAAAAAAAAAAAAACAACAACCGTTCCTTACTCACCTTCCGTTGGTCCAGCGTTGAGTGGCCGTTGCTGCTCCTGATGTCTGTTATTATCTGCGGCACTGACGTCACTTCAACAGCGCTGCAGCCTGAGTTCACAGCACGAGCCGCTACATGGAACCGGAAAAACTCTTTAAGGCACCAGTCCAGTGTTTTACTCCATCGCTGTAGTAGCGCTTTAAATCTAAGCCCCCTGCTCCCGTTCATATATTCATCCTCCGGCATCTTCATTATTTTTTTTGGTGCCGCTCCGGTACCCCCGTCCCATCTTCTGACCGTAGCTTCTGACTGGCCAAAAGTCAGAAGCTACACCACGCGCTGTCAATAGAGGCCAGAATGTGGCTCTCATAGACTTGCATTGAAAAGTGACATCCGCGCAGCTCCATGAAACACTGGAGCTGCGAGACCAACAGGAGCGACGCTGGAAACTGATGAAGTCAGCGGCAGGTGAGAATCAGACAGAGGACAGGGGTCTACATTTAAAGCACCACTCCAGCGGGGCAATAAAAAAAACAGCTGGAGTGGTGCTTTAATGCACTTATTTGTAACCTGTAGCTCTTTAGCTAAGGGTGAGTTTCCACGGTCAGGAAACGCTGCGTGTTTGGCGCTGTGCGTTGGTGCAGCGCCAAACACGCAGCGTCCAGATGTTACAGCATAGTGGAGGGGATTTCATGAAATCCCGTCTCCACTATGCGTAACAACACGCAGGCGAAGACCTGCGTATCCGGACATGCTGCGCGTCTTTTCAGACCGCAGCATGTCCTAGCGTATTGCGGCGACGCTGCGTCGCCGCAACGGAATTTGGCACAGGGCTATGTAGCCCTGCGTTCTTTCCGGAGGTGTTCCGGAGGTGTCCTGAACACCTCCGGAAAGAGCGCGCGTCAGAAAGGGGCGGGGCTTAGACGGAGCGGAATTTCCGCTCCGTCAAATGCGCTGTGGTTCCGGACCGTGGAACCACAGCCTAAGGCAAAACTACAACTAGAAGTCCCACTAAGAGTGGTCGTTTTGGTAGAACTGGAGACCCTATTCATAGAAGTTATCCTTTGTCTACAGTTTGGACTGAAGTTAAGAACAGCAATTATCTGGAGGGATCTAATGAGGATCCACGAGAGGTTTTAGTTCCTTGTGGCCAGGGCAGTGGGGTACTTGGTACCCCGCTTCTTAAAGGGGAAGTGTCACAGCGGCAGTGACCCAGTCCGTGGCCCTGAGCATCCAATAAAATGGGTATATTTACAAGGGATAATAGAGTTAGAAATAAAGTGTTTGTGACGCCACCTGTGGTTTCTGGTCAGAGGTGCCCAGTGCTGTAGATTCAGTCCTCTGGGACAGTTGGTGATGCAGCAGAGTTGGTAAAGCTCCCCGCAGGTGGAGCTAAGTCCCAAGGCAGATGTAATATAAGGTGGGTGGTAAAGATGTAGTATTTGGAAAGGGATGTTGCAGTGTTGAGTGGGTGTTGCAGGAAGAACTTGAGAAGACACAGTCAGATGCAGTTTCCAAAGCTTTACTCACAGTTCTGCAGGCAAAGTGTCCAGGGCTCAGGTTACAGATGGTGCTGGAATCGGTCAGTCTGAAAGCAATTTGGGAATCTCCTTATTTCAGGTGGGTTGTAAGGTCTCCTTTCTAGTACACTCATGGCCAAAAGTTTTGAGAATGACACAAATATTATATTTTCACATGATCTGCTGCCCTCTGGTTTTTATGTGTGTTTGACAGATGTTTTTATCACAGACAGAAATATAATAATTGCAAACATATGAGTAACAAAAGCTTATATTGACAGTTAGAATGAGTTAATGCAGCAAGTCAATATTTGCAGTGTTGACCCTTCTTCTTCAGGACCTCTGCAATTCTCCCTGGCATGCTCTCAATCAACTTCTGGACCAAAACCTGACTGATAGCAGTCCATTCTTGCACAATCAATGCTTTCATTTTGTCAGAATTTTTAGGTTTTTGTTTGTCCACCCGTCTCTTGATGATTGACCACAAGTTCTCAATAGGATTAAGATCTGGGGAGTTTCCAGGCCATGGACCCAAAATCTCTATGTTTTGTTCCCTGAGCCATTTAGTTATCACTTTTGCTTTATGGCAAGGTGCTCCATCATGCTGGAAAAGGCATTGTTGATCGCCAAACTGCTCTTGGAGGGTTGGGAGAAGTTGCTCTTGGAGGACATTCTGGTACCATTCTTTATTCATGGCTGTGTTTTTAGGCAAGACTGTGAGAGAGCCGATTCCCTTGGCTGAGAAGCAACCCCACACATGAATGGTTTCAGGATGCTTAACAGTTGGCATGAGACAAGACTGGTGGTAGCGCTCACCTTGTCTTCTCGAATGAGGCGTTTTCCTGATGTCCCAAACAATCAAAAAGGGGATTCATCAGAGAAAATAACTTTACCCCAGTCCTCAGCAGTCCACTGCCTGTACCCTTTGCAGAATATCAGTCTGTCCATGATGTTTTTTCTGGAGAGAAGTGGCTTCTTTGCTGCCCTCCTTGAGACCAGGCCTTGCTCCAAGAGTCTCCGCCTCACAGTGCGTGCAGATGCACTCACACCTGCCTGCTGCCATTCCTGAGCAAGCTCTGCACTGCTGGTAGCCCGATCCCGCAGCTGAAACACTTTTAAGAGACGGTCCTGGCGCTTGCTGGTCTTTCTTGGGCGCCCTGAAGCCTTTTTGACAACAATGGAACCTCTCTCCTTGAAGTTCTTGATGATGCAATAGATTGTTGACTGAGGTGCAATCTTTCTAGCTGCGATACTCTTCCCTGTTAGGCCATGTTTGTGCATTGCAATGATGACTGCACGTGTTTCTTTAGAGATAACCATGGTTAACAGAAGAGAAACAATGATGCCAAGCACCAGCCTCCTTTTAAAGTGTCCAGTGGTGTCATTCTTACTTAATCATGACAGATTGATCTCCAGCCATGTCCTCATCAACACCCACACCTGTGTTAATGGAGCAATCACTGAAAAGAGGTTAACTGGTCCTTTTAAGGCAGGGCTGCAATGATGTTGAAATGTGTTTTGGGGGATAAAGTTTATTTTCTAGCCAAATATTGACTTTGCAAGTAATTGCTGTTAAGCTGATCACTCTTTATAACATTCTGGAGTATATGCAAATTGCCATTAGAAAAAGTGAAGCAGTAGACTTTGTAAAAATTAATATTTGTGTCATTCTCAAAACTTTTGGCCATGACTGTACTATTCTCTGAGACACTTGCTATTGTAAACTCTGTTCAAGTTTCTCTCTCTTTCTCTTACTTTTAAGTAGAACTCCACTCGCATGACAGACAGCTGTAGCCTGCTTCAGTGATCGCTCCTCTATGGCGTCTCCGGCTCACACGTGCTGCTGCGGTGTCATCGAGAATCAGTTTGGGACAGAGAACCTGTTGTCTTCTGTCCTCAGGATTCTGCTGCTGGGGCTTTAGTTACCCACTCAGCCTTGGACTCCGGGGTCCGGTTTCTGGAGCTCAGGAATAGGGGAGAGCTCAGCTATAGCTCCTTTCCCCTCCAGCTTCTCTCCACACGTCCTTCCTCAACCCTTGCTCAGCACTGACTAACTAACTCCTCCCCCAGCCAGAATGTTCCAGAGAAGCTCCCCTGAAATCATGTGTTAGAGCTCCCCCTTCTGGTCTGGAGTAGGAAAAGTGTTGTATGCTGTGTGTTACCTGTTAAGGGGATCCTTCCTTGCTTCCAGGCATGACATTACTCCCCCGTGGAGGGAGGCAAGGTCACTGTGGCAACCAAACTCCTGGAGTGCCACACTAGTATATACAGTTGTGTCCTCCATTTCTGACAATTTTTCATTTTACGACTTCAACACAACACGCTGGCAAAACTTCAACAGGCTGCAGCTCACATCACAACAACTGGGTGGCCACATACAGACATATAGCTTAAACATCTCCCAATGAGGAGTTAAGAAATTGAGTTTTTATTTGCAAAGCCTATCATCTCACACCTCTCATGTTGGATTATTTCATGTTTAGAAGAAACATAAGGAACGTGACAGAGTTCGGTGGTCATTGCGGAGTTTAGTTTTTAGCACTAGGATAGTCGACCGTGCCAAACAGAGCATGGTAGATATCAATCTGACCTGCAAGTTGTTGATAATTAGCCATTTTTGCTTCAGCTCTTGTTCGGTGTTGGTGAGCCCTGGAAGGGAATGGTGCAGAAAGTGCCCATCTAAAAATTATCTTGCGTATTGACAGCATAAGATCTTTATTTTAATTTTCACATTGATCCTATTACTTTTATGAATAGCGATAATTAGAATGATTCTCCCATAAAAATTCCTCTACACATTGCACCTTTGGTGACTTCCATTGGTGACCTGCCATGTGGAGCACATGATGTTTTCCAAACTCCAAGAGCAGTGTTTCTCATCTCCAGTCCTCAGGACCCACCAACAGGTCATGTTTTCAGGATTTCCTTAGTATTGCAGAGGTGATAATTTCATCACCTGCTCAAGCATTAATTCCATCACCTATGCAATACTAAGGAAATCCTGAAAACATGATCTGTTGGTGGGTCTTAAAGACTGGAATTCAGAAACACTGTCCCACAGGAAAAGTGTGTGCTAATTACCACTGATCTAAGATAGCTTTAATCTTGACAGTCTGGAAAGGTGTTTGTTCTTTACTTCTGTTACAATCCTGGATTGTTTGTTTTACCTTGTTCAGTTGCTTGTTGCCTGTCTGGGTCATCTCTAGTCCTTGTTTTTTGGCCATACTCCACTTACTGCAACCTTTACAGTGTATGATTACATGTCCACCTGCTGGCTTGATACAAAGAACTGGTGTCCATTTGTTATCTTGGTTCTAACGGGTGATAACGGGGACTAATACTGGGTAGTGATTTGGGAGGTCCACTTACCCTGTGGCTAAAAAGGGGAGACCTCCCAGAATCCCATAGTTGCCAAATCTCCTGGGATCTGCAAAAGCATCTGGAGAAGCAGCACTCCCTGGATGTTTTCTGTGTATGGCACCAGGTTACTGCATTATCAGACTCAGTCTCGTGTCCAGAGGTAGAAAGAGGGTCATGTCCTACAAAAGGGTTTGCGTTTATGCTTTAAAAAAATGTACTGCTTTCCCCATTTTCCAGGAGGATAATTTCTAATAATTGTCAAGTCCAAGTTAGGTTAAAGTACTCACACACCTCTCCCCCATTGAATTATTATCAACCTGTGCTTACAGTTTGTCAGTGTTATGCTTTTGATCATGGCCATATTTAAAAAAATACTTTCATCGATTTCAATAAATGCTTTTACCAGAAATGAATGAATAAATTCCATTGGAAGTTAATTCTATAAAAATGCTTTAGGTAATTTGCTTTGGTGTAGATTTAGAAAAATGGTGGATGCTGCATGCCATTTTTCTGAACCATAAGAGGGCCATCAAATGGTTAAAAAAAATAAAGAAATGCTTAAACTCACCTTACCTCTCACCTCTCCGGCCTCTCCGTTCCTCACCATCACCCATCCGATCCTTGTCACATCTTTTGAACCCTGCCAGTCGTGTTGAGCCGGACCTTATGGCTCTGATGAGCTGATGAGGCACGCACATGGTCATGGTGCATATACTGACATCAGGACGTCGTGACCTTTTGCACGCTTGCACAAAACCCTCCCGGGTCTCACCAGGGAAGGATGTCTTGGCTCAGTGTGAGAGGCCCGGGGATTTCAGCACTAGCGGCAGGGATCAGAAGATGCAACAAGTACTTGGCAACTGATGGTGAGGAACAGAGGGGCCAGAGAGGTGAGTATAAGGATTTTTCTATTTTTCATATATTATGTTTATTATATTGGGTTCTGCAGAAACTCCACACCATAATAAGGGACAATAAATTTGCAGAAAATAACTTCTCCTGGGGAATCAGTGCAAAAGGGCAAATTAAAATTTTCCCAGATCTCTGGTTCTTACCAATGTACAGATTCTACGTCTATCACAAATAGCAGTCTCCATTCCACAAGTGATGAGACATTCATCAGATGTCTAAGACCAGCCGCACATAGCACAAGGTGATGGCACTGGTGGTCTACCGAAAATCGAATGGCTTTTGCTCAATATCTATCTGATCTGTACAACTAATGTACCCGGCATGGAGACTTACAAAATACACCACTGCTTTCAGCGCTCTCCGCAGTGGAGCAATACAAGGGGAACCTATAACATTGCATTATTGATGGGTAAATTGCTCCTGACTTACGACCGTGTTGACCTTATTACCGGCGCTGATAGAACTATTTGCTTGGTGATTTTCACATTATAGCTTAATAAGGAATCTCGGAACGTCTACCATCCTTTAATTGGATAATTAAACCGAGAACTCCAACTTCAACTCTGTTTTTATTTATTGACTAAAATGTAAAACCAAAACTTCACCTCCCGAGACTGCGAAATAGCGATGTATACGCTGGAGGCGGGTGCATCTGGGACATCAGGACCATAAAACTTCACCTCTAGAGGGTGTTATTGAAAAATAAATCTCTTATTCCCCATTTTCTAATTAGGATGTTTCTGGAGTTTAACTCAAGAAGACTTTCAACAAGAGAGTCTAGAACATCGACTTCATTTGCAGCAAATTATGCTCACACGACACAACGGCAACAACTGCTCCTAATGATTAGGATAATGGGTATTATACCTACCGATAATTCGGTTTCCAGGAGTCCATCCTGACAGCACTATGGAGGACGTCCTCCTCCTCCTTACAGGGACAGGAAGCACACGAGAGGTTAAAAGGTCCCACTCCTCCCCCTATACCTCAGTGATTTGACAAGTACCATACCATGGATCAATGCAAGTGACAATATTTAATTACTTAAACATATTACATCATATGAATTAGCATATAAATTAACATAGACAAGGGAGGGAACTAACCGTGCTGTCAGGATGGACTCCTGGAAACCGAATTATCGGTAGGTATAATACCCATTTTCCAGGACGTCCCCCTGACAGCACTATGGAGAGTACCAAAGAAACCCTCCTAGGGTGGGACTACGGCCTGTAATACTTTCCTACCATATGCCATATGCTGTCCTGCTAGCACGTCTAGTTTGTAGTGCCTGCAAAAGGTATTTATCGTAGCCCAAGAGGCTGCTTTACAAATTTGTTCTAAAGATGCTCCTGCTCTTTCTGCCCATGATGCTGACAAGGCCCTGGTAGAATGGGCTTTTATTTTTATGGGACAAACTACACCTTCAGATCTGTAAGCTTTTATGATTTAAGGTACTGCCACACTACACAATCCCGCTAGCGATCTCGTTAGCGTCGCATACTAATGAGATCGCTAGCGGGATTGTTTCTATATCGCTAGTAGCTACCTAATTTAGCGATAGAGTTAACGACGCTATCGCCGTTAGCGATCTCCTTAACGACTTTAGCGGTACAAAAGTACCGCTAAATCGCTAAAAAAGGTGCCACACTCAGCGATTAGATACTTACCCAGCGGGACGCCAGCGATGAAAATAGGGTCCGGAACGATCAGGACGACGGACGAGATCACAGCAGGGGCCACGTCGCTGGTAGATGCCGCACACAACAACATCGCTAACGGGATCGCTAAATAGTGACGTTTTTTAGAGATCCCGTTAGCGATGTTGTTTAGTGTGGCATACCCTTAAGGTGGTAATCCATCTTGCGATGGAAGGTTTAGAAGCTTTTTTACCCTTATTTTTACCTCCATACAAAATAAACAAATTAGGGTCTTTCCTCCAGCCCCGAGTGGCCTCCAGGTAATCAATTACTACCTGTCTAACATCCAAGGAGTGTAAGGCTTGCATTCGAAGGTTTTTCACAAAAGGATGGAAGTATTATTTCCTGGTTGCGATTTTGCAAAGAGGCTACCTTGGGCATGAAAGCAGGATCTAGTTTCAATACTATGTGATCCTCTCTGATCTGCAGATATGGGTCTTTAATGGATAAAGCCTGAATTTCCCCTATTCTTTTGGCTGTGGTAATAGCTACCAAAAAGGCTGTTTTCATTGATTGGAGAGAAATAGGCAAATCCTTATTTGGAGTGTAAGGAGTTTTACAAAGTGCCCCCAGAACTAGATTTAAATCCCAGGGGGAGACAATTGCCTTATAGTAGGCCTTAATCTTTGGATTGCTTTAACAAATCTAACTACCCAAGGGTGTGAAGCTAAAGGGTAATCCATGTAAGTACTTAAATCTGAGATCTGTACTTTAAGTGTACTAGGTCTAAGACCCATATTAAACCCTGTTTGAAGAAAATCCAGTACTCGCGGAACATCCGGGACTCCGGCTACAACATCAGACCTGCCACCTTCCAGACAGAACTTCTTCCAGATTTTATAATATATTGCTGAAGTTACAGGTTTTCTGCTGGCCTGGATCGTTGTTATCACTTGATCTGAAAGACCACGAGCTTTTAGAATGTCCCGTTCAGGATCCAGGCTAACAGGTGCAATCTTTCTGGGTCCTGGTGTAGAACTGGTCCCTGGTGAACTATGTCCTTCCACTGGGGAAGCTCGATTGGATCCTCTCTGGTCATGGCCCCCAGTAGAGGAAACCAGCTCCTCCTCGGCCAGAACGGAACTATTAGTACCACTGATGCACCGTCTTCCCTTATCTTCCTCAGAACTGCTGGTATCAATGCTATTGGCGGGAATGCATAATTTAGAGGTTCGTTCCACCTCTGACTCAAGGCATCTACTCCTTCTGGATTGTCTGCTGGGTTCAGTGAAAAAAACCTTGGTAGTTTTGCATTTTTCCTTGTAGCAAATAGGTCCACTTGAGGTGTTCCCCAACGTTGACATAATAACCGGAAGACCTTCTGGTTTAACTCACACTCTGTCGGGTAGATCTTCTGTCTGCTTAAATAATCTGCCACTAGGTTTTGTGAACCCTCCAGATGAACTGCAGTTATGGAAAGGATCGTTCGTTCTGCCCATACAAATATCTTCTCTGCAAGGTCCTGCAGTGTTCTGTATCGAGAGCCTCCTTGATGTTTGATGAAGGCTACTGCTGTCATGTTGTCCGATAGGATCTTGACGTGCTGGTTTCTTAAACGGTCCTGATTCCTTCTCAAGGATTCCCAGATCGCATACAACTCTCGGTAATTCGATGACATTCGTCTGATTTTCTCTGGCCATCTGCCCTGAAGAAACTTCCCTTCTAGATGGGCTCCCCACCCCCATGCGCTTGCATCTGTAGTTATTACTATATATGGGGATGGAATCCAAAGAACTCCTCTTCTGAGATTTTTGCTTTGTGCCCACCAAACTAACGACTAGGGTTGAGCATTCCGATACTGCAAATATCGGGTATCGGCCGATATTGGCTGTATCGGAATTCCGATTCCGAGTTCCGATATTTTCGTCATATCGGATACCGGAATCGGGATGTCACTGTCACTGTCAGTGTCCGTCTGTCGGGTCTGTCAGGAGTCAGTGGCACTTACCTGGCAGAAGATCTCCGGCGGTCACGTCCTGGACTGCTTCATGGCCGCCATCCTCTTCTCCCCGGCGGTCACATGCAGTTTCTCGCGATAACTGCAGTGACTGCTGGGTAATCCCGGCCGTAAAGCAGTCAGTCCGATGACGTCACCGCCGGGGAAGCAGGTAATCAGCATGCGGCGTTGCAATGACAGGCTCTGCCTGTCATTGCGATGTAGCAGAGCTGGATCGTCGTGGGACTGTCGTTATGGACTGCGTCGGACAGGTGGTATACTGTTGGTTTGTTTTTTTTCTTTTTTTACAGGAGATCGATGGCGTCGCAGGAATGAGAGAGTAATAAAAAAAATGAAAACTGTGTTGTCTCTTTTATTTCATTAAAAGACTTTTTTCTTGCTGTGTCTTTTTTTTACACATTTAAAAACTTTGGGATTAATAATGGATCGGTGTCTTATTGACACCTCTCCATTATTAACCGGAATTATTGTCACCGTGCAATCAATGGTGACATTAACCCCTTATTACCCCACTTGCCACCGCTACAGGGCAGTGGGAAGAGCCGGGTAAAGTGCCACAATTGGCACATCTTTTGATGCGCCAAATGTGGGGCTGCTGTAGCCTGGTATTATCAGGCTGTTGAGGGCCAAAATCCATGGGCCTTGACAGTCTTTTAATACCAGGCCGCAGCAGTCTGCATTTTACTTGGCTGGTTAACAAAAATAGGGGGACCCCTACGCCGTTTTTTTTTCGAGGGGATCCCCTATTTTTGTTAACCAGCCAAGCTAAGCAGACTGCTGTGGCCTGGTATTATCAGGCTGGCAAGGTCCATGGATCTTGGCTCCTTACCAGCCTGAAAAACCAGGCCTCAGCGGTCTGCTTCATCTGGCTGGTTAACAAAAATAGGGGGGACCCCACGCCAATTTTTTTTTCGAGGGGATCCCCTATTTTTGTTAATCAGCCAAGATAAGCAGACTGCTGTGGCCTGGTATTATCAGGCTGGCAAGGTCCATGGATCTTGGCTCCTTAACAGCCTGAAAATCCAGGCCTCAGCGGTCTGCTTCATCTGGCTGGTTAACAAAAATAGGGGGGACCCCACGCCATTTTTTTTTCGAAGGGAACCCCTATTTTTGTTAATCAGTTCCCTCTGACGTCACTGATGGTGTCCCTGGCTGACCTGAAGTGAAAGTGGAAAGCTATCAATTAAGCTTTCCACTTCCTCTCCTGTCAGCCAGGAGAGGAACTCATTCATTTGGGGGTTTACTGTGAGGCTGCAGCATTAGCTGCGGTCCCTGCAGTAAACATTAACCCTTTCTGAAGGATTACACCGTGGGACCTGACTGTGCATGGATTGGTAAGAATAATTTTGCTTTATTATTTTATTTTTATTACAGGAAATGGTTTTAGCAGGTAAATAAAATATGGTCAAAAACTGTGTGATTATTTCATTAAACTTCTTTTTTATTAAAGTGTGTGTGTTTGATTTTTCTTTCATACAATAGGATTAATAATTGATAGTTGTCTAATTGACAGCTCTCAATTATTAACCTGGCTTAAAGTGACCTTTCAATTGCAAGGTCATTTTAACCCCTTATTAACCCATTCGCCACCGCTACAGGGCAATGGGAATAGACGGGCAAAGTGCCAGAAAGGGCAAATCTAATTAGAGATTTGCCCTTTCTGGGGTGTCTGGGGGCAGATGTTAAGTAGCCGGGGGGGCCAAAAAAAATGGTCCCTCTCTGGGCTATTATTATCTGCCCCCACTCACTGGCTTTGTCTGTCTGGTTGCGAAAATAGGGCGGGAGCCCACGCATTTTTTTTCAGCAATTTTACACCTCATATATATATATACATGTCATTGAATTTGTGACACATATATATATATATTTATATTTATAGTTCATACACTTCTACATAGTATAATAGCCGCTAATTCAATTGCCGGCTTTTGTGAAAATGCAGAACCCGACATGAAATGACACTTGGTGTACATAGGGTTAACCATGTCTTTTCATGTAGTTTGATATCTGATTTGCACAAACAATTACATGAGTGTAAGTGTGCAAAATTTCACACCTGTAGGGGTTAATTAAAGGTGTAAATTCGTAGCAAAAAAGTCCGGTTTTTTTACAACGAATTTACACCTTTAATTAACCCCTACAGGTGTGAAATTTTGCACACATAGACTGATGTAATTGTTTGTGCAAATCAGATAGCAAACGACATGAAAAGACATGGTTAACCCTATGTACACCAAGTGTCATTTCATGTCGGGTGCTTCTGTCTTTTCACAGAAGCCGACTTTACCCGGCAATTGAATCAGAGGATATTTTACTATGTAGAAGTGTATAAACTATACATATATGTATATATATATATGTCACAATGACATGTATATATTATATATGTATTCTATGTGTGTATATTTAGTGTTTACAAGGAAAGAAAGAGGTTTTTTTAGTTGCGATATTTTGTTCCCATAGACTTACATGGGACTTCCGGTATCGGTATCGGGTATCGCCGATATTTTAATGGTATCGGCGATACCATTCCGATTCCGATACTTTTGGATATCGGAAAGTATCGCTCAACTCTACTAACGACCTCTTTGCTCTTGCCGAGAGGTGGATCCTTTTGTCTAAGGATGACTGATGACGATCCCACCACGATAGCACCTCTCTTTGTTGGGTCTTGAATGAGCTTGAGCCCACCTGACGCATGGTATACATGATGTCATTACTCCCAGAACTTGCATAGCTCTTCGAATGGTAACTCGGTTGTTTACCATCTCTGCCACTTTCTTTTTCAAAGATCTTTGCTTGACCTCTGGCAGGAAAGCTGTTCTGTCTCTTGAATCGAGGAGTACTCCTAAAAATACTCTTTTTGTACTTGGAGTTAAGTGAGATTTCTCTCGATTTATCACCCAACCGAGAAATTCTAGCACAGCCATTGTTCGCTCTGTATGGTAATTCAGAATTTCTGCTGATCGAGCCACTAACAGAAAGTCGTCCAAGTAAGGTATTACTACAATTCCTTGGTTTCTTAGATAGGCTACGACCTCTGATATTAGCTTCGTAAAAACTCTGGGAGCAGAAGCTAGTCCGAATGGCAGACCCTGAAACTGGAAGTGGCAGGTGGATTCTGGTAGGCTTACAGCAAATCTTAGAAGTTCCTGCGAGGCTGGATGGATGGGCACCTGATAGTAGGCATTTTTTAAATCTAGGGTACACATTACCGAATTTTTGTCTATCAATGGAATTGTTGACTTTATAGACTCCATTCTGAATCTTTTGTAGCGAACATACTTGTTCAATGGTTTGAGATTCAGAATTGTTTTTGACTCTCCTGACGGTTTCATTATTGGAAAGAGAGAGGAATAGTGACCCGACTTTTCCTCTGACCCAACAACTGGCACAATGACTTTTGAAGAGATTAAGTCTTGGATGTCCTGAAACATTCCTAAATTTTCCTGAACCACAGTGGGGGATATGTATCTCTGGGGCAGATAGGATACCTAGTTCTATTCTGTAACCTTTCTTTATAGTTTGTAGGACCCACTCGTTTTTGGTGACCTTTTTCCAGTTCTCTGCCGAGAACGAAAGTCTGCCCCTATGTGCCTGGCGTCATTGCTTTCTAGGTTTTGAGGAAGATCCAAACAGTGAACTCCTATTTCCTCTATTTTGAGTATAGGAACCCTTATATGTTCCCCTGCTAGGCTTACCTGTGTCCTTATAAAATGGTTGTCTACGGAAGGCTGGTTTCTTCCGAAAGGATTGAAACTTTTTAGGCTTCTCCTCTGGAAATCCTTTTTTGCTATCTGAGGCCTCCAGAATATCATCCAATGCCTGACCAAATACCTTTGATCCTGCAAATGGTAATGAACATAATTTATTTTTAGAGGCATTATCCCCCGACCAGGATTTCAACCAAATAGCCCTCCGGACTGCATTGGATAAAGAGCTATTTCTGGCAGAAAACCTGACTGACTCAGCCGAGGTATCAGCCAGAAAGGCTGTTGCTGACTTAATAAGAGGAAGAGATTCTAAAATTTCAGCTCTAGGGGTCCTATTAGCCAGTTGATCCTCCAACTGACTCATCCAGAAACACATAGACCTAGCTACCGAAGTAGCCGCAATATTGGTCCTTATTAAGGCCGCCGAAGACTCCCAGGCCCGCTTAAGGAGGATGTCCGCCTTGCGGTCCATAGGATCTTTTAGACTTGAAGAGTCCTCAAAAGGAATCGAAGTCTTTTTAGCCACTTTTGCAATTGGCACATCAACTCTAGGTGTTTCTTCCCACAGCTTTGATTCCTCAGGATCGAAAGGAAGACGATTTTTAAAGTCACGTGACATTACCAGTCTCCGCTCTGCGTCTTTCCATTCACACAGAATCATGGTTTTTATATGGTCACTAATAGGAAAAACTTTATCGATCTGAGCTGTAAGACCTCCAAACATCAAATCCTGTCTGGATTGGGGTCGTGGGACATCTTCCATATGCATAGTACTTCTTACAGCCTGGACCAAATCATCCGTATCTTCCACCGGGAACAGGTACCTCCTGGCCTTTTCCTGGACTTCCGTCTGAACTTCACCTTCTTCCTGCTCCGAGTACTGCTCCATGTTTTCTTCTGATTCCAGATCCGGTTCCTCTTCCAACTCCATCCTAGATCTCTTACGGCTTGGACCCTGACTAGTGGGCTGCTGTTGTGAACTAGCTGATAATGATGCCTGCACTTCTTCCTTAAACAAGATCCTCAAGTCAGATAATAACGAAGATCTTTCTTGCTCCAAGACTGCTGCTGTACAAGTACAACAGACCGCTTTTTTATAAGCGTCAGGAAGCTTCGTCTGACATGTAGAATAGCGATTAGTTTTCGCCGAGGCTTTGCCTCTCTTCACTGTCTGCAAAGGTGTAGATGAAGTATCCTTGTCCTAAGTAATACAACAATATGTATGCTAAGGATCGAGTCTGGATTACTTAGTGAGAGTGGAGTTTTTGCGCTATGCGCACTTACCCCTGCCTCCTCTCTGGATTTCTCAGACTCCATGTCCATCCGCAGAAAAGGTTTACTTTGCTACCTTAGGACTACTATGGTAGCTGCTGCACGTACTCTGTTACCAGATTAGCGATCAGCATTCAAACGCTACCTTTCGCGCGCTTTTATAGCGTTCTGCGACATCTTTAGCGCCGCCCATACTGCGTTCCACCTGGAACGCAAAACCCAAACGCGATGCGCTTTCCATACCTTTTTGCGATCTACTTCCGAACGCATGAAGTTTTGCGATACCTCTGAGACGCTTTCCGACCTCCTGCGTTCTATTCCGGAACGCACGCTGACCTCACGTTTTCGCGTCACCGGAAGTGACGCTCAGTTTCCAGTCGAGGCCTGTTCGGCGTTCCTCCCTGGATCAGGAGGAAGACGCCTGAGCCGATAGCCTCCCAACGGAAGGAGCGGCTCTTACCCGGGAGCTCGTCCGCCCCCGGTCTTTGGAGCAGAGGGACTCCCAAGGAGGGAGTTTCGGGTCTGGACCTCTTGACAGGGGGAAGGATTTGGACGAACCGCACGATCCCCCTGGGCCCGGTAAGTTACTGCGTTCCTCGCAGCGATCTCTCGTCTGTCCCTCCATGCAGGGACAGGAAAAACACTGAGGTATAGGGGAGGAGTGGGACCTTTTAACCTCTCGTGTGCTTCCTGTCCCTGTAAGGAGGAGGAGGACGTCCTCCATAGTGCTGTCAGGGGGACGTCCTGGAAAACTAATTAATTGCAGATAAAAAAAAGAGAAGGAGACGACCCGTCCAGACTGGGAGCTAATGACGTGTGCTGGTAATTGGCCACTATTAGTTGACGTACATACAATACAGAAAGAATGGTAGAAATCAAGAATTCCTAGAGGTGTATATCCCCAAATTTAGTGTGAAATATCTGTTACGCTCCTCCTACCGGACTACAGTAAGGGTCACGCTGAGCCACGGCATGTTACCTAGGATGTAGACCTGGCATTTTTTGGTCAATTACAGTACATTCACAAAAAGTCTAAAGTGCTGTAATTGAATACAAATGAGTACAAATTCGGAATCCGGAAACATGCAACTGCACAAGTCCGAACGCGTCATAATCAATCAGCCAATCAGAGCGCATAGAGTCTCAAGGGGATTTCACGCATGCGCAATAAGCATCTCAGATGTGCAGTCGCCATCTCTTTCCAGGGAAAATGTTACCGGTTGTGATCCGGCGTCTTCATAAGCTCTTTATACAGTGGGTTCGGAAAGTATTCAGACCCCTTTAAATTTTTCACTCTTTGTTTCATTGCAGCCGTTTGGTAAATGCAAAAAAGTTCATTTTTTTCTCATTAATGTACACTCTGCCCCCCATCTTGACTGATAAAAACAGAAATGTAGAAATTTTTGCAAATTTATTAAAAAAGAAAAACTGAAATATCACATGGTCATAAGTATTCAGACCCTTTGCTCAGTGTTGAGTAGAAGCACCTTTTGAGCTAGTGCAGCCATGATTCTTCTTGGGAATAATGCAACAAGTTTTCCACACCTGGATTTGGGGATCCTCTTCCATTCTTCCTGGCAGATCCTCTCCAGTGCAGTCAGGTTGGATGGTGACGTTGGTGGACAGCCACTTTCAGGTCTCTCCAGAGATGTTCAATTGGGTTTAGGTCAGGGCTCTGGCTGGGCCAGTCAAGAATGGTCACAGAGTTGTTCTGAAGCCACTCCTTTGTTATTTTAGCTGTGTGCTTAGGTTCATTGTCTTGTTGGAAGGTGAACCTACGGCCAAGTCTGAGGTCCAGAGCACTCTGGAAGAGGTTTTCATCCAGGATATCTCTGTACTTGGCCGCATTCATGTTTCCTTCAATTGCAACCAGTCATCCTGTCCCTGCAGCTGAAAAACACCCCCATAGCATGATGCTGCCACCACCATGTTTCACTGTTGGGATTGTATTGGGCAGGTGATGAGTAGTGCCTGATTTTCTCCACACATACCACTTAGAATTATCACCAAAAAGTTCTATCTTCATCTCATCAGACCAGAGAATCTTATTTCTCATAGTCTGGGAGTCCTTCATGTGTTTTTAGCAAACTCTGTGTGGGCTTTCATATGAGGAGAGGCTTCCATCAGGCAACTCTGCCATAAAGGCCCGACTGGTGGAGGGCTGCAGTGATAGTTGACTTTGTGGAACTTTCTCCCATCTCCCTACTGCATCTGTGGAGCTCAGCCACAGTGATCTTGGGAGTTCTTCTTTATCTCTCTCACCAAGGCTCTTCTCCCATGATTGCTCTGTTTGGCTGGATGGCCAGGTCTAAGAAGACTTTTGGTGGTCCTAAACTTCTTCCATTTAAGGATGATGGAGGCCACTGTGCTCTTAGGAACCTTGAGTGCTGCAGAAATTCTTTTGTAACCTTGGCCAGATCTGTGCATTGCTACAATTCTGTCTCTCAGCTCCTTGGCCAGTTCCTTTGACCTCATGATTCTCATTTGGTCTGACATGCACTGTGAGCTGTGAGATCTTATATAGACAGGTGTGCGCCTTTATAAATCAAGTCCTATCAGTTTAATTACACACAGCTGGACTCCAATGAAGGAGTAGAACCATCTCAAGGAGGATCACAAGGAAATGGACAGCATGTGACTTAAATATGAGTGTCTGAGCAAAGGTCTGAATACTTATGACCATGCGATATTTCAGTTTTTCTTTTTTAATAAATTTTCAAAAATTTCTGCATTTCTGTTTTTTTCAGTCAAGATGGGGTGCAGAGTGTACATTAATGAAAAAAAATGAACCTTTTTGGATTTACCAAATGGCTGCAATGAAACAAAGCGTGGAAAATGTAAAGGGGTCTGAATACTTTCCGAACCCACTGTAGGTACAAAGAATACTGTGAGCCATTTCCCAAGAGGGAATAATCCCCATATCATGGATGAATAAACGCAATATGCATAACATTAGGGTGTGAAGTGGAAATGTGGCACTCAAGTATGCTCAACTTAGCACACAAAGGGCCCTATAACTATCGCTTCCGCAGGAGGATAGTCACAGAAGCCAAAGGTGTCAGGCAGGAGTTAAGGTACTGTCACACTAAACGAGATTGCTAACGCGATCGCTAAAGGTACTGCACACTAAACAATCCCGCTAGCGATCACGATAACGACGCATACTAATGCGATCGCTAGCGGGATTGTTTCTATATCGCTAAGTGCGGCCACATTTAGCGATATAGTTAACGACGCTATCGCCGTTAGCGATCTTCTTAACGACTTTAGCGGTACAAAAGTACCGCTAAATCGCTAAGAAAAGGTGCCACACTAGCGATATATACTTACCCAGCGGAGCGCCGACGAGAAAATAGGGTCCGGAACGATTCCAGCGACGAGCGAGATCACAGCAGGAAGCTCGTCGCTGGAAGCTGCCGCAACAACAACATCGCTAACGGATCGCTAAATAGTGACGTTTTTTAGCGATCCCGTTAGCGATATTGTTTAGTGTGGCATACCCTTTAGTGTCACCATTTATGACGCAGTAGCAATCTCGTTAGCGATGCAGCTGTGTGTACATGTAGCAGCGATGTGGCCCTGCTGAGATGTCGCTGATCGCTTATGAACGTTCTGAGCTGTTTTTTGGTCGTTGGTGTCCTGCTGGTGAGCCTGAATCGCTGAGTGTGACACCCTTTATGAACGACTTCACCAGCGTCACAGGTGGGACTAGGTTTTCCCAAAGACCGCAGAGGTCGTTATACAGATCGCTGATGAGTTGTGTTTGAAATCTAACTAGCGATCACATAGCGATCGCACCAGCGACTCGCCAGGTCGTGTCGTTGTCGTGATCGCTGGTGCGATCGCTAAGTGTCACAGTGCCTTTAAGCTCCTAACAGGACAAGGCCTCCCCAACACATGAGGTGGAAAGAAGACAGTGACATGAGCCATCTCTTGCATTACCCAACATTAGAACACCATGCCCTTTAGTTTTATAGCTCACTTGACAATGAGACTCATAATTAGTAGTTGGCTAGGATATTATGACAAAATTTAAATTAATAAAAAAAATTTAGACACTTTTATACAGTACAAACTCATGAGAAGAGGTAAACTCATCCATTCATCTTCAGGTAATTTCATTTCATTTTTTGTTTAATGTCTAAAAATTTTGGTCATCTATTGACCTCCAAGCCAGCCACCACCTTCTTTGACCACTTCACCACCTAGCTATTTCATTCCTTCTGCTGACAACCCACTATCATCATGGTGACTTCAACATACCATGATACTTCCCACTCAGCTCTCTCTAAGCTTCTATCTCTCACTTCCTTCTTTGGCCTCTCTCAATGGCATTCTGCAGCCACTCGCAAAGATGGCCACACACTGGACCTCATCTTCACCAGCCTCTGCTCCCTATCTAACCTCTCCACTCACCTCTCCGCTCTTTCTGACCACAGCCTACTTACATTTTCTTCCCTCTCCTTTTCAGGTCCACAATCCCTGCCCACAAACTTGCACACCCTTGCAGACATCTCAAACACCTTTATCTACATTCACTCTCAGAATCACTTCTCCCTCTTGCAGATATAAGTTCCTTTCACAATGCAGATGCTGATGCTGCTTTACATGACACCATGACAGCTGCAGCTCTGGAATCGGTCTCCCCCTCACACATGAAAAAGCTTGCACAATCAACAATCAACCCTGGCACACCAGCCTGACTAAATAACTGAGGCAGGCTTCCAGGGTTGCTGAGCAGAGATGGAAAAGATACTGTTTAATCAAATAGGAGCCCAAGAGGTAAGGTACCACTTCCACCTTTAAAGCAACTACACTGACACATTTTCCGACAGCGTATACTGTTTTGTTTTTGTACAGGGGCCCTCTTTTGTCTGTGTTCGCCCCTGTCACACAGTCTCTTGATTTCAATGGGAAACATGTAATGCATTAATACACCTTTGGGGGTGCTGCAGAGAAATTGAATACTTAATGCCAACTTTCCTCATAATCACAGCTGATTGTGGGGGGTTGTAGACATCCTTCGGTCAGCTCACTATTACTTCTAACTAAAGCAGACAGCCTCTTTTACCTACATTACAAGAGAAATGAATGTGCTTCATTTGTAGCCAGCATTATTACTGCACTTATTTCTATTTGTCCTTTATCATGTGTGTTGTTGTTGATGCAGTACTGTATCAGAGCGGTTTTAATTGTTATGTTACACAGAGGTGCTCCTGATCTGTACGGCTCATTCCCCGAGGTATCTCACTTGACTTGAACTAAGAATAGTCGTGCAGACTCTTTCTAATTAGACTGAGGGATTAGTATATTAAATTGCAGGGCAATGCAATAGTATAAAGAATTGTGCACATAATAGCGGTTTAATGAAACCTTTCTGGTCTGTTTTTTCTTCATGCTGACTTATATGTTTACCTAAAGGGGAAAGCACTGCATTCGACTATTTGACTATTTCAGGCAGACCCTGTGGTGCGCATGGGTGGCCAATGCTCCATCCTACCTGGAACGGTGCGGTCCCAACAGACAATTCCCAATGATCAGCAAATCTATCCTGTGGATAGGGGATAACTTGTTGGAACAATCATTCAGCAACATTTTTGTTAGGCAC
The DNA here is from genome assembly GCA_033576555.1 of Oophaga sylvatica. Lineage (NCBI taxonomy): Eukaryota > Metazoa > Chordata > Amphibia > Anura > Dendrobatidae > Oophaga > Oophaga sylvatica. The sequence continues at coordinate 24,319,941 of JARQOD010000008.1, read as the reverse complement.
ACAAGTAGTGCAGGCTCTTTTACATGTCCTGAAAAAAACAGTACTGGTGCTATCTGTTTCCGTGTGCACAATCCGTGTGCGATCCGTGTGCCATGTACCAATTGTAGGGATTTGCTCTGGTAGGCCGAGGCCGGGCACGCAGTTATGAGGCAACACACAGGCATTAAGTCCAAAAATCATTCGTTTACTGTCTCTTTAACACCAGGTAACAAAACATGACAAAAACATAAATGCATTCCAGCTTTGCAAACTACTGTTCCCAGACGCACCCTTGCATGGGACGGGCTTGACTAAGCGGCTGCAAGCCAGCAGGGACCGCCAGGTGCCTTCCCGGGTGATCTGGACTCGCTTCCGGTGCTCACTGACACACTGTAACAGAAAGTCACTTCCAGGCTGACTCCAGCCAAACTTCTCAACAGAACCGCATGGTTCTCAGTTTGGGACCGTCACAGGCTCCGCACACCCATGTGTCCTGTCCGGGTGCTATTCAGAACCCCCGTCCAACACCCTGGCCACCAAGTTCCAAGTCTCACCACGTGCTTCCAGGAATCCGATCCACCCCCAGGATCTTCCAACACCGACAGACCTTCCAGGAACCTTCCAGGCAGCCCTGTGCAGGACACACTCTCCACTGTCTCAGCCAGACTTCCAGAGACTCCTCAGTCTCCAACACAATCTCAATCTCCATGTGCCCAACACGGCCTTTCATACCTGTAGCCACTCCCCAAGCCAAGGTATGAAGCACATGGTCTGGTCACCTGTTCATGACCTCATCACAGGTCCTTCACAACACATACAATCACCAGTATGTAACATTCATTCTCCCACCACCAGTGGGCGGTGTATGTGTGGTTAGCATGTCCCACCCAGCTCACAAGCTAACCCTGTAGGTTCACCCTTAACAACAATCAGAACTCTTATGGGACCTACAAGTCCCAGAACAACATTACTGACCTACAGCACAGAATAGCTCTGCGACACATACTTTCCATTTAGCACCATACCAGGGACTGGTTTCCCATCCATCTCATGCCTCCATGCATAATTTGAGCAACTTATACAGCGCCCCCTAGGTGCCACTGTGTCGACCCGCCACCACAATTGTGGATTACCAGGGCAATGGGGTACTCAGAGCCGAGCCCATGGAAGTCTATGGGGTTTGTCACAGGTAGCGGTGGCTCGGTCTGTGGCCCTGGCGGTCTGGCGTATGTTGGGGGAATATTTACAGGGGATAGATATATTTACAGTTCGTGACGCCACCTGTAGTCTCTGGTAATTTGTACCAGCGCTGCTGTAGATCTCTGAGGGGATGGTGAGGCAGCTAGATGTCGGGTCCCCTACAGGTGGGACTCTTCCCTCAGGTCGATAGTAATGATAGGGTAGTGCAGGAATGCAAGTAAATAACTCAGTCTCACACGGTCAGCGTCTTTCCATACCTTTACTTGTAAGATGGTAAGGCAGGTCCCAGGGAGGCTGATCCAAGGAGAATGTGTTTTGAGATAGCAGCTGGACAAGTTAGGGGCCTCCTTTACTTTCACAACGATGAGTACAACCAGCATGAAGCGTAGTTCCCTCTATAACTCCAGCTATTCCATAGCTGTACTGCCCAGTCAGTTTTGTGGTCGGAGCCTTCCTGTGAGAGAGCTGAATTCCTATCTTGCTGATCAGGCTCAAAGTCTTCACTCCCCCTGACCCCAGTTACGTACCGACTATTTAGGGGCTGCTTTCCGCTACCTAAGGTCCGGTAAGCCTCTGGTTTTCTTACCACTAAGCGTGAAGCTTTAGTGATCCTTCGGTCCCCAGTGACCGGTAACAATGTGCAGGACTTCTTCAATCCAAAAGCACTTTTCAAATATTCCTTTCCACTGTGCCTTTCGCCTTGTCCTCGCTTGTAGCATAAACACTCACACTTGCAAAAAGTCATATAATCACTCCCTTCTTCTCTTCCTTCAGAGTTAGTTACCAGACTCTCAGTAATCCACTAGGCAGGAGCACGTCTCTGAACCTTTCACTGTCCTTGGGACAGGAGACTGAAGTATTTCTGTACTAAGCTCTTCTTTCTTTATCAATGTCTTCAAGTGAGGTACAGCTCTGACCAGGCTGAGGTGATCTATATCTCGCCCTTACTGGCCTCCACTTGCTGAACTGCTGATAGAACCAAGCTGGACTGCTTCCTCCCTCCAAGTCCCAGCTAGACTCCACACGTCTGCTCTGTCCGAAGACAGGAAACTGACTACTCTAATCACTCAACGAATACACACTGACCACTCCCTCACAAGTGACTACACTACCCTAAGGGTGTGTCTAGTGTATGTTGAGTGAATGGGTATTGAGCATTAAACTGCTATCTCTCCACACATTCTCCAGGGTACTGCGTGTGCCTAACACCAGGGCTACACACCACATTAGTCATTACACCACACAATATATACCATTCGTGTGCCATCCGTGAGCACGATCAGTGTGACATGTACTGGAATAGGATGTAGAATAGAAATGACAGATGTTTAGGTGTTAAATATGTGCAAAGATAGAAGATAGATAGATAGTGTATTGCAGGCGTCCCTGCACGCTACTCCCCTTCTTTGGCAGGGACGGCAACTCACTCAGCGCCACAGCACCTGTCCCGCACTTCCTCCTTCCTCTCCTGCTGTTGCCTGAGGTCCATGCACTGCGCATGTCCCCGAGCACAGTGCTTAGGGCATGCTCATTCCTTCTTAAAGGAGCCACGCACACTATCCTAAAGCGTCCCCAGCCAATGGCTGGGAGATGTTTATTATTTAAGGCACCTCTACCAGCATGGAGGTGCCTAAGCAACGTTGTTAATCTGTTCCCAGGTCTCTGTCCGCTAGTACCCGCTAGTTCTGCTAGTCTCTGTCCATCCGTCCCTAACCTCCTTGCTAGTACCTGCATTTTCAGTCGGTATTTCACCTGAACCTGCCTGAAGCTGCCGTGGCAATCTGTATATCAGCTGGACCCACCTTCACCTGCCATGCCAGTCTGTATATCAGCCAGACTGCCCTGCAACTGCCATGCCTGTCTGTGTACTAGCCGAACCCGCCTGCACCTGCTATGACAGTCTGTATATCAGCAGGACCCGCCTGCACCTGATGTGCATGTCTGTCTATCAGCCGGGCCTGCTTGCATCTGCCATGCTAGTCTATATATCAGCCATACTCTTCTACTGGGCCGTTCCAGTTATCTGTCCCTTGGGGGGTCAGCCGCCGTGTGTCCGTGGTCTGTCCTGAACTAGCACCTGGTGTCCATTGGGAGCCAAGCATAACCCCACCATCAGGGGCTCCAGTGAGGAGTCCAGCCTCTCCTCGGACCACGGCACAGTAGTTCAACCACTCATGTTACACATAGATAGATAGTAGATAGATAAGTTGTGAGATATACAATTAGTGCCATGCATGTATATATTACTGTATATGTATTTAGCTAAAAATAAATAAATAAATGAAAAAATTATGTGGGCTCCCCCTATTTTTAATAACCAGCCAAGAGAAAGCAGACAGTTGTGAGCTGCTCTTATTATGGTCTGGCAAACCTGAAATTCAGGGCATGTTTAGTCTATCTAAGTCTTCCTGGCCATTTTGGCATGTCTACTGGATCATTGTGTGCTACCTGGGTAACAAGTAACATAAAAAGCACTCTGAATGCTTATTGCTCATTTGGACGTTTGGTCTATCTACTAAGAATAGCTGAGAGGCATATCTGGGATGCATTTTTAAAGTCATTTGGCTTGTGCAATATATCTATATAAGTTTTTTTGTGAGACTATTCAGGAACATACTTTGATCTGGTTTATTATAAGTGCTCACAATACTATTTTTACTTTTAGTGGTATATGTGAATTACCTACCAATGATGTGTGATAGACTCGTTTGGTGTCAAGGACACTACTATGTCTATACACATATTGCCAATTTCTCAGTTAGGGTTTTTTGGGGAAATTTATATCCTTTTTGATTTTGTTGGTTATTTTGAAGCCATTTCTGTGCAGGATGTAGTAGGGTCACCGAGGTAAAGCCGAGATCGAGCGGGAGCGCCATATAACTCTTTGGTGTGCCAACCTCTGCGGCAAGGCAGGGAAATTATCAGGCTTAAACTAGGGTCTGTATCCATTTTGCACATTTTCGTGACCTACCCAGCCTAGCAATTTAAAACATTTTTCATCTTTCTGACTGAGTGGTTAGCACCTACAATCTTTATTTTTTCATTTGATAAGGTATATGTGTGCTGCCTGGAATAACGTAACCCATGAGATATGATCGACATATGCTGTGTTTTTGACAGGGCTATTTTAATTTTGTATTGCCATTTTTTGACTCCTCCCCCCTTTTTAATATTGAATAATAAAGTTTGCGTATATAGTAGGAAGGTCTTTTTAGTGTTTTGATATGTTTGGGACTCGAGTTGTTATTCGACTTTTGTGGTTTTTATCCTTGGAATGGTCCAATAACCATGGAGCTTCCCAGCCTATTAATTCTATTAATTCTACAAGCGGGACGAAGAAGACAGGGATCGTCATGGGCCTTCCATTTGGACTACGTAGGGGAGTAATTTTTTACAAATAAAGGACTTTTGTGTGTGTGTTTATTTCTTTTGACTATGGGTTTAGTAATGGGGGTGTCTGACAGACGCCTCTTCATTACTAACCCCAGGGTTTGATGCCAGCTGATATTACAAAGCTGGCATCAACCCCATAAACCATTACCATGATTACCACTCGGGAAGAGCCGGGGCTAAGCACCAGAATTAGATGCGCCATTTCTGGGGTGGCTGAGGGCTGGTCTTATTAGGTTGGGAAAAGGTCAATATACTTGGACCTTCCTAGCCTATTAAATCAGCCCCAGCTGTCTGTTTAGCCTTTGCTGGTTATTAAAAACAGGGGAAACCCTAGGTAATTTTTTAGGGTCCCCTTTTTTTTTAATAACCAGTAGAGACTGTGAGCTGATATTAATAGGCTGGGAAGCTCCATGGGTTATTTGCCCCTTCCCAGTATAATAAGATCAGCTCACAGCTGTCTGCTTTCTCTTGGCTGGTTATTTAAACTATGAGGGACTCAATGCCATTTTTTTTCATTTATTTATTTTTTAGCTAAAAAGATGTACAGTAAATTACACATTCAAAGAACTAATTATAAATCTCACGTCTTTTTCTCTATCTACACAATATTTATCTATCTCTATCTTTGCACATCTAAAACCTAAACAACTGTTATTTCTATTTGCATTCTATTCAGGTACATGTCACACAGATGGTGAGCAAGGATGTCAAACTTTATGTCATCTGTGTGCACATGTCCTGGACATATTGATGTCAGTGCTGTCAGAAGAAAATGGAAATGTCCATGCATGGGTCATACAGACACAAGGTCTGTGTGTGTGTGTGAACACACATACATGTGCACAGCCCCATAAATTTAAACGAGTCTACATGTGTAAAGGTACTGCCACACTTAGCGATCTTGTTAGCGATCACGATAACGACGCAAGCTAACCAGATCGTTGGTGTGATCTCTTTTAGGTCGCTAGTAGCTGCCAAACAGGAGATCTCATAAACGACACATCAGCGGTCAGCGATCTCTTTAACGACTTTGGCGGTCGTTAGGATCTGTCATTAGCATGTACTGAGCGCTTCTGATTCATAATTTCCAGCATCGCTCCCGCTCTCTGCGTCCTGCTAGCCTGCTTTGCAACTTCTGCGATCCTCTCTGTGACGCAAAAGAGAACCTACAGATATTGCGATCCACTCTGTGACGCTAAAAAACCCTAGTCCCGCCTGCGCCGCTGTCATATCGTCACAAACGAGGTCGCTCGTCGTTCGCAAAAGGTGCCAAACACAGCGATATAGGCTCACCAGCGGGACGCCAACGATCAAAAAACGGTCCAGAACGCTAGTGAACGATCAGCGACATCACAGCAGGGGCCACATAGTTGCTACATGCCACACACAACGAGGTCGCTAACGAGATCGCTAAATAGTGACGTTTTAGCAATCTCATTAGCGATCTCGTTAGCGATCTCGCTTAGTGTGGCATACCCTTAAGTGTCTCCAGTACGTATGAAAACTGTCACCACATGTGAAGGGGGCCTAAGGTGGTATGCAACAATTTTATTTGTTGTTTTAAGGTGAGCTTTCTGGTGCACTTGCAGTTCAAGCCTCCTCGTCACTTTTCCCTCCACAGCTTGATTGACAGTGGACACAGAGTCTGTGACCTTACTGTCACCTCTGCTACTGGCCCTCTTCTATTGGCTGACACATGCTCAATAGGATGAGGAAGGGTTTGTGCAAGGATCTATCTCCACTATCAATCAAGTTGCAGCGGATGGTGCCATAAATTGCAAGGGCATTGATATTGCCACCATTGTACTTGCAGTCCAATTTGCATGAGCATTTAAAGATGAATTTTGCAGCAAAGGAGCCACATATCGCAACTACATAGATATTGATGCAATTGTTGCATAATGCCCTATCTCTGTTGCCCAGTGGAAACGTTGCAAGCAGCTTTCCATGAAAGGGGTTGGCCACTACTCGAACAACCTGTTCTCAATTCGTATGTTTCCCCTTTTTAGGCCAGTGTCTAATACATGCAGTGTTTCTCGCATCACACTCGCAAGTGTGACACCGGCCTTAAAATAACAATACATATTTACCTCTGGTGCCGACGCTGTTCCAGTGATGTCAGAACTGTTAGTTTTTCCTCACACATTAGTGGGTAAACACTTTACTTTTTTTGTAGCGCAAACTAAGTGAGATGGTGTCCAGTCTTGCTGGAAGTAGTGGCTTCAGACTAATTTTCAGCAATGCCCATGGGGACATGACAACCCCTTTTCTAGAAGAAAGCACATGGCAATCATTTGCTTGCACATGTATGCCAATTTTCTCAGACCATCTGTGACACTCCTGGAAAGGGAGAAGATATTACCGGGACTGCTTAAAAGGTTGGCAGCACCATTCCAAAGTTCATCATCAAGATGCCAAATCCAAGGGGCTGGAATAGGGAATGGATGGGAAGTATCCGGAAAAGAGGCATGGAAAGTGAAACAGTATAGAGTGCTATTACAAAAATAAAACAAAATATTGGTGCTGCACTTGACATTGGTATTGTCAATCTTCCGGTGGGGCAACTAAGTTAACATTATACCTCGCTAACCTCTCTCCCAAACAACCCAGTAACCCTTATCCCAATGAAGACACTTGCACCAAAATTGGATAATAATTGGCCACAGCAACCTTTATTATGAACATACAAATATTTAACAATAAATTTATAAATAACACGGGAAGGGTCCTTGAAGCTCAGAAATCTGGTGATTAACTATACTGAAAGTGGACAAATAACAAGCCACAAATTGCTCCCAGTCATTACCCCACTGGCTCGGGAGCACCACACACCCCAAAGGGTACCATTATCCACTCATACCCCGGGGATCCGGCCCAACATTGCCAAAGTCCCCCCAAAATCACCAGACCAGAAAACCATCAAATAACACCAACTGAGGAATCCATATAGCCATGGATCCTCAGACCAATTTAGCACCAACTTTAAGGACCCCCCAACTGCCACAACCAGGGTATATGACCACCTCAAATATCCAAGACCCCCCGAACCAAATTGCTATCGCCCTCTCAATACCACCCAGTAAACCAAGTGCCCACAAATCAATACGGACAGCATTCAAATGCACCCCGTCTCCCAACAGGAATTCCCCGTCCCCTGCTTCCAAATCAAAATGCCGTACAGCCACACCTCCATTTCTAGTCACAAAACTGGATATCGCCCGATTCACTTTAATCTTTGCCTTATTAATCTTCTTCACCCATCTAGCATGTCGCCAGCATTTCCAAGGAACAATAACTGAATATACTACCGTCATCCCACTAAAACTATTCATAACCTCAACAGGTCATGTTTAATGTCCCTCTCCAATTCGGGCGAGAGGCGAACACCTAAGTCATTCCCCACTACGTGCAGCACCAGAATATCAGGAGGTCTGTCCAACCTGACACTACTATGAACCTCCTGACTGACCCTGTTCCATTCCATGCCCCTGAAACACAAACACCTGATAACCACCACGCTCCTGGGAAAACCAAGTTGCCTTCCCTCGCGCCGCATGTCAGCACGCCTTGCTCCCCAATGGATGTAGGAATGGCCCAAGATCCAGACCAACAGAGGATTTGCACCTACAACAAAATGCAAACATATTAAAAACAACTTTAATCAACAGAGCAACAACCATCAGTTCCCACCTTATGGAACTACCCCCACTGCCTGAGGCATAATGTAACTCTTAATAATAATAATTTTATTTCTATAGCGCCAACATATTCCGCAGCACTTTACATTATAGAGGGGACTTGTACAGACAATAGACATTACAGCATAACAATAAACACAGATCAAAGTAGATACCAAGAGGAATGAGGGCCCTGCTCGCAAGCTTACAATCTATGAGGAAAAAGGGGAGACATGAAAGGTGGATGGTAACAATTGTAACGACTGGAATCCCATCTCCAAATCTTTTGTACTATCGGGGGGGGGGGGGGGAAACCAACCGCCGGTTCTGTTGCTGCCCTCAATCCTAAATGAATGAGATGCAAACCGAGAAGCATCCAGTCCTAACAAATCCAAACCCTGTCGGAAAACCGCAACAAACTGAAATTTTGACAATAAAGAACCATCTTCGTGACACAGTAATGGCCCTTCCTTATTAGGCCGAAAACAATCAAAAGCCTGTAAACAGCGAAACGGGCACATCAACGAACCCAGTACTAACCCCAACACGACGCGCCTACCCTTCCCCTCCTGGCCCCTTTTAGACTGCCTGATCCAAAATTCTAAATGACCATTGTTACTCACCACATCCTTAGCTAACAATCCTTTTGGCCTACTCTTACTTGGTGACACCAATTCCCCAATTCGTAATGCCCCAAAATAGGCCCAAGAAAAAGCCAGGCGAAACAGAGCTACTTCGACGTCAGAAACACAAACCGCTTCCATACAACCTCCTAATTGTTCCAGCACCGTAAAAGAGACTGGGCGCCTACCATCCCATTGACTGCCCTTTCTTCTAAACCCCTTAAGCGCTTGTTTCACCAAAAATACCTTTGTCACATCTCTGTGACCCCGAAACTTGAAACCAAAAGCTAATGCTGCACTAATCCGCCCAACCTTAGCCACTAACCAACCTTCCTTGGCCCCATGAGTTAACCAAAGTAATATGCTCCCACCTGCTCATCCATAGTAGAGCCAGCCCCACAGGACACCAGCCACCCTTCCCATGCCCCTCTTAATAATTGGTAAGCAGCCCACGTGCTGGGAGCCAAAGACTCCTGAATCAAAGAACCTGCAGCCCGGAGACCACATTCCAGAGTTCCGCCAGACAATCCAAACCATGTTGTTCCGCATCCGGGCCAGCAACCAAAAACGTTCCCACTGAAAATGAGACAAGGAGTCAGCGATGGAATTCGTCACACCCCGCACGTGTGATGCAGTAACATAGGAATTTATGGACAGGCAAGACAATACCAACTGCCGAAGTACCCCGTATCAACGGAGGTGAAGACGCCGTCAAACTGTTGGTCTCGCAAACCATGCCCATGTTGTCACAATTTAAACGGACTCTCCTGTTTTGAAAATCCGCCCTCGATAAATGTACCGCCACCAAAATGGGAAAAATCTCGAGTAACGGGACATTCTTAACCAAACCCAAAACAAACCATTCCTCGGGCCACCTGGAAGCACACCACTGACCTCTAAAATATGCCCTGAAAACAACACTACCTGAAGCATCCGTAAACAATTCCAAATCTACATTGCCAACCACCTCTTTCATCAACAAAGAACGGCCATTATAATGAGCCAAAAAATTGTCCCAAACCTCCAAATCCGCCCTATGCTCGCTAGACAAACGAACAAAATGATGCGGGGCCTTAACTCCCGCTGTGGCACTAGCCAACCTGAGCAAAAAAACTCTCCCCATCGGAATGATGCGACAAGCAAAATTCAAATTCCTGAGAAGCGATTGAACTTCACGAAGCGGCAGCTTCTTCAACCGCCTCGCTCGCGCCACCTCCTCCCGTAAATCTGCCACCTTCTCTTCGGGCAGCCTGAACGCCCAACTGACGGAGTCAATTATAATGCCTAAGAAAGAGAGGCTCGTGCTTGACCCCTCAGTCTTACCCGGAGGAAGTGGCACACCAAAACGCTCCGCTACCCACATGACCGTTTTCAAAATCACCTCACAGCACCTGGACTGCCTAGGCCCGATACACAAAAAGTCATCCAAGTAGTGTATCAATGAATCAAAACCGGACTCATCTTGAACAACCCATTCTATAAACGAACTAAAAGTCTCAAAAAATGCACAAGACAAAGAGCAACCCATGGGCAGGCATCTGTCTACAAAACCCCCCCTCCCCAATAACAGCCTAACAACCTCACACTCTCATGGTGACCTGGCAACAAACGAAAAGCCGACTCAATATTGGTGTTAGCCAACAATGCACCCTTGCCACAACGACGCACCCAGTGTGTTGCCTCGTCAAATGACGTGTAAACAACAGAACAAATCTCCGGGTCTCTCCCATCATTAACCGACTTCCCACGAGGATACGACAAATGATGAATGAGCCGGAACTTAAACGGAGGAACTGCAAAAGGTCCAGACATCCTACCCAACTCAACCTCCTTTCTCAACTTCTCCGTAACAACATCAGCATTATTCTCTGCAGACCTAAGATTCCTAAGGACCCAAGGGATCTCAAAAGAAGGAGCAGGGATCCTAAAACCATCCAGAAAACTAGACAATAAAAGATCCGCCTTGTTCCTATCTGGAAATCTACTTAGATTGGGGACCATCGCTTCCAGCTTCACTGGTGTCACCCCCTTTGAGATTGCTATTCTCTGGCTTTCCCTTGTTCTTTCTGAAACATCTGGCCGCTCCGTGGGAGGAACTACTACAGTGTGAGTACACATGCTTGAATTTGCACGTGGCCCCAAATTTACACTGGCTGTCGTTAAACTGCAAGCATAATTCGTGCTCTTGACCTCCCGACTGGCCTGTCTGACCCCCAGCTCCCTGTGAACCTCCCTGAGAAGCGGACTGGCCGGCAACCCCATCCCCACCTTGAAAGGAATAACCAAACCGTGTCGGCACCATAACCCGCAGCCACAGACCTATGTCCTTCTGATCCCATCGAATTGTCGGACGAATTGCATTCCTCTGCCTGAACTGCTCATCGTAACGTAGCCACGCCTGATCCCATAGACCCAATGTGCCTCCCCTATGGAGTCCATATAGCAGAACAAGGCAGAGCAATTCTCCGGAGCACCCACCCAAACGGCTAAATGTGACGGAGTCGACCTATCCCTATCCAAACGCGTGAGCAACTGCCGCACATTGCACAATATTTCTCTAACCCCCTCACCCCTAAACTCGGTCTGAGCCCCCACCCCCTGGCCCTGAACTTCAGACCCCACTGCTTTACTAACCCCCGATGGTGACGGTAAAAACGTCGGTGACAGACAAGACATGGAAGCATACTCACCGGGCTGCGAGGGAGCTGTGATCCAACCAAGCCTCAGACCTCATGTTTGTCCAGCCATCCCCAATCCGCTCTCAGGACCCTCTGGGAACTGAGGTCTGCCTCCAGCTGAAGATCCTGATGCCGCAGCCCCGACGGGCCTCACAATCTGCGATGCGACAGGCCCATATATAGTCTCTGAGCCTGCAGGCGAACCCAGAAAGGGTACCCCCCCAGGAGTATGCCCACCGCCCTCTCCATTTCCAGGCAATCCATGCTGGACATCATCTCCAGCCCTGCTGGAGGACGGTGACTGGATTCCCCTTCTCCAGACAGGACCGGCAGCCCCGCATCCACTGGAACCCCACCTGCCGCTGCATTGCAGAGGTGTCCAGCAGAAGAGGCGGGCCGCCTGACCGGGTCGTTGCCACGGCAACCTGCCGTGACATCATAGGAAGAAACCGAGGTCCCTGCCTGTGGAAGCCCCACCCCCGAAGCAACGTGGGAGAAGGCCTATCCGCCGCCGCAGGCCCCAGCCCGGCAATTGGATTCCTCCCAGCCTGAGGCCTGCTTTGACGTTTGCATGCAGGCACATGGCCCGGAGGGTCCCTGGATGGGATCCTGCACCGGAGCTGGGACCAAGGGGGAGCATCGGGCGATAGGAACTCCGGAGGCAGTACACGCCAGGAACGACTCTCCCGGCAACTCCCAATCGCCCCTGACGATCTGCGACACCCATGCCTCCAACCAACCCAGCGGCTGGCTCTCCACTGCCACCCGCAGCCTCTCCAGCACCTGCGCAACGGAAGTCATGGTAAGCGAAGGGGGGGTTGCAGGAACTGCTCACACTGCCTCCAGAACGGGAACTGACCCAAACCCCTCCCATCCTTACCCTATAAACCCCCTTTTTGCATATTGCCCACCCCTCCAACCCCCTGTCATGCCAGCCTTTGCCTACGCCGCCGAGGGAGGGGCGGCTTGCTCCGGCCTGTGCTTTAGCACAAACCAAGTTCTCCAACTACCATAACAAGACCTATAACAAGAATAATTCTTCTCATTAGACATCTCCTTTAAGAATAGTTGAAATTACTTTACGTATGATTTGTTTATTATTATTATTTTAGGGCAACGTAATAAATTAATTGTAAAAAAAAAAAAAACTTTTCTGTGATTTTTTGCTTTTCTGAATCTCATTTAATATTTAATATTATTTGCATTCATCAGTGTTTTTAATCTTCCTCTTCTCAGCGATGTCCCATAAACTGGAGACCTCGGACTTTCAACGCTTCACCTTCACGATGAAAATTTACATATAAATACTTTTTTTTTTCCTTCCCCCTTGGAAAAAGCACTTTGCCTGAAGGCCAGTGGGACTTAACACTCTTCCCTCCTGCCGAGGAGGCACAGACAGCTCCCATTAATATTTTAAGAACTATCTGCAAGAGCTGAATGAATTCTTGGAAAGAAAATAATGATTTCCATGGAATGGATCAGCTCCACAGATATTTTAAACTAATATCAACAGAGTGTCGTACGATCATTATAAGCTTTGTGGGGAACAAAAAGTCCTAACAGAGTCAAAAACAGAGAAATGTTCTCTAGGCGGATTTAAAGGGGTTTGTCCACTTTCTTTTTATTTTAACAAATGTGTTGGGGAGATGAGTTTGTGGCACTTTCTAATATATACAGTGAGTATTACGGGCACTTATCGGTTGTGAAATGCTGCTTGATTGTCAGTTTCGCCGTCCTCACAGACTGCACAGTTCTCCTGTAAACTATCTGCCGATTGAGGGTCATGTGACCAGTTCTGCCCATCGGTCTCCTCCAATTGGAAAACAGCATTTGAGGTGTTTATTAATTGATGGGCGTGTCCGGTCACATGACCCTCAATCAACCATTATGATAAGAGGAGAACGGTGCAGTGTGTGCAGAAGAAGGAGGAGAACCTGAAATGCTTATATATTAGTGGTACAAAATCATCTGCTCCAACTGATTTCTTAAAAGAAATAGAAAATAAACATTCCTCATGTAATGCGGTGAGGCGCTCGTCTTCAGTGCCCCGGCACATTAGATGAAAGTGTGGCTCCCGGCTGGGTGTGTGGACTTGTGCTGTTAGAGCCTTACACCTGTGCAGGACGCATGTAGCCGGTGTTGTGGGCATGTCAAGACTAGAGTTGAGCGATACTTTCCGATATGCTAAAGTATCGGAATCGGAATGGTATCGCCGATATCACTAAAAAATCGGCGATACCCGATACCGATACCGGAAGTCCCATGTAAGTCTATGGGAACAAAATATCGCAACTAAAAAAACCCCATTCTTTCCTTGTAAACACTAAATATACACACATAGAATACATATATATATATATACATGTCATTGTGACATATATATATACATATATGTATAGTTTATACACTTCTACATAGTAAAATATCCTTTGATTCAATTGCCGGGTAAAGCCGGCTTCAGTGAAAAGACAGAAGCACCCGACATGAAATGACACTTGGTGTATATAGGGTTAAACATTTCTTTTCATGTCCTTTGCTATCTAATTTGCACAAACAATTAAATCAGACTATGTGTGCAAAATTTCACACCTGTAGGGGTTAATTAAAGGTGTAAATTCGTTGTAAAAAAAAACGGACTTTTTTGCTACGAATTTACACCTTTAATTAACCCCTAGAGGTGTGAAATTTTGCACACATAGTCTGATTTAATTGTTTGTGCAAATTAGATAGCAAAGGACATGAAAAGACATGGTTAACCCTATGTACACCAAGTGTCATTTCATGTCGGGTCACCCGACATGAAATGACACTTGGTGTACATAGGGTTAAACATTTCTTTTCATGTCCTTTGCTATCTAATTTGCACAAACAATTAAATCAGACTATGTGTGCAAAATTTCACACCTGTAGGGGTTAATTAAAGGTGTAAATTCGTTGTAAAAAAAACTGACTTTTTTGCTACGAATTTACACCTTTAATTAACCCCTAGAGGTGTGAAATTTTGCACACATAGTCTGATTTAATTGTTTGTGCAAATTAGATAGCAAAGGACATGAAAATACATGGTTAACCCTATGTACACCAAGTGTCATTTCATGTCGGGTTCTGCATTTTCACAAAAGCCGGCAATTGAATTAGCGGCTATTATACTATGTAGAAGTGTATGAACTACAAATATAAATATATATATATATGTGTCACAAATTCAATGACATGTATATATATATATGAGGTGTAAAATTGCTGAAAAAAAATGCGTGGGCTCCCGCCCTATTTTCGCAACCAGACAGACAAAGCCAGTGAGTGGGGGCAGATAATAATAGCCCAGAGAGGGACCATTATTTTTGCCCCCCCCCGGCTACTAACATCTGCCCCCAGACACCCCAGGAAAGACAAATCTATAATTAGATTCGCCCTTTCTGGCACTTTGCCCGTCTATTCCCATTGCCCTGTAGCGGTGGCGAATGGGTTAATATGGGGTTAAAGCCACCTTGCTATTGAAAGGTGACCTTAAGCCAGGTTAATAATTGAGAGCTGTCAATTAGACAACTATCAATTATTAATCCTATTGCATGAAATAAAAATAAAACACACACACTTTAATTAAAAATCATTTTAATGAAATAAAGACACATGTTTTTGACCATCTTTTATTTTACTGCAAAAACCATTTCCTGTAATAAAAATAAAATAAAAAAGCAAAATTATTCTTACCTATCCCATGCACAGTCAGGTCCCACGGTGTAATCCTTCAGAAAGGGTTAATGTTTACTGCAGGGACCGCAGCTAATGCTGCAGCCTCACAGTAAACCCCAAATGAATGAGTTCCTCTCCTGCCTGACAGGAGAGTAAAGGCTGGGTGTCACATAACGATACACCAGCGATCCCGACAACGATATGCACTTGTCAGGATCGCTGGTGTATCGCTACATGATCGCTGCTGAGCTGCCAAACAGGCAGCTCAGGCAGCGATCTGGGACAGCGACACTGCGGGTAACATCGCTTAAGGGCCCGTCTCACATAGCGATATCGCTACTGAGATCGCTGCTGAGTCACTAGTTTTGTGACGCAGCAGCGAGCTCACCAGCGATATCGCTGTGTGTGACATTCAGCGACGATCAGCCCCCCTGCCGGGTATCGCTGATCGTCGCAGAAATGTCAGGACCTTTTTTTGATCGCTGGTTTCCCTCTGACAGGCACGCATCGCTGCGTGTGACAGGCGGGAAACCAGCGATCAAAGGTCCTGACATTTCAGCGACGATCAGCGATACCCGGCAGGGGGCTGATCGTCGCTGAATGTCACACACAGCGATATCGCTGGTGAGCTCGCTGCTGCGTCACAAAACTAGTGACTCAGCAGCGATCTCGGTAGCGATATCGCTATGTGAGACGGGCCCTTAAGTGGAAAGCTTAATTGATTGCTTTCCACTTTCACTTCAGGTCAGCCAGGGACACAATCAGTGACGTCAGAGGGAACTGATTAACAAAAATAGGGGTTCCCTTCGAAAAAGAAATGGCGTGGGGTCCCCCCTATTTTTGTTAACCAGCCAGATGAAGCAGACCGCTGAGGCCTGGATTTTCAGGCTGTTAAGGAGCCAAGATCCATGGACCTTGCCAGCCTGATAATAGCAGGCCACAGCAGTCTGCATATCTTGGCTGATTAACAAAAATAGGGGATCCCCTCGAAAAAAATTGGCGTGGGGTTCCCCCTATTTTTGTTAACCAGCCAGATGAAGCAGACCGCTGAGGCCTGGATTTTCAGGCTGGTAAGGATCCAATATCCATGGACCTTGCCAGCCTGATAATACCAGGCCACAGCAGTCTGCTTAGCTTGGCTGGTTAACAAAAATAGGGGATCCCCTCGAAAAAAAAACGGCGTGGGGATCCCCCTATTTTTGTTAACCAGCCAAGTAAAATGCAGACTGCTGCGGCCTGGTATTAAAAGACTGTCAAGGCCCATGGATTTTGGCCCTCAACAGCCTGATAATACCAGGCTACAGCAGCCCCACATTTGGCGCATCAAAAGATGTGCCAATTGTGGCACTTTACCCGGCTCTTCCCACTTGCCCTGTAGCGGTGGCAAGCGGGGTAATAAGGGGTTATTGTCACCGTTGATTGCACGGTGACAATAAGCCCGGTTAATAATGGAGAGGCGTCAATAAGACACCGATCCATTATTAATCCCAAAGTTATTAAATGTGTAAAAAAAAGACAAAGCAAGAAAAAAGTCTTTTAATGAAATAAAAGAGACAACACAGTTTTCATTAATTTTATTACACTCTCATTCCTGCGACGCCATCGATCTCCTGTAAAAAAAGAAAAAAAAACAAACCAACAGTATACCACCTGTCCGACGCAGTCCATAACGATAGTCCCACGACGATCCAGCTCTGCTACATCGCAATGACAGGCAGAGCCTGACATCCCGGCGCAGCACAGCTGATTACCTGCTTCTCCGGCGGTGACGTCATCGGACTGACTGCTTTACGGCCGGGATTACCCAGCAGTCACTGCAGTTATCGCGAGAAACTGCATGTGACCGCCGGGGAGAAGAGGATGGCGGCCATGAAGCAGTCCAGGACGTGACCGCCGGAGATCTTCTGCCAGGTAAGTGCCGCTGACTCCTGACAGACCCGACAGACGGACACTGACAGTGACAGTGACATCCCGATTCCGGTATCCGATAAGACGAAAAATCGGAACTCGGAATCGGAATTCCGATACAGCTAATATCGGCCGATACCCGATATTTGCAGTATCGGGATGCTCAACACTAGTCAAGACCATAGGTTTCACAGTTCAATGAGGAAGACCACCATTCCAAAATAAACTCTTTACTGAATGGTAACTTGATAAGCGATATGTACACAGGATAGTGGGCACAAAGTCTTACGGATGTTTCCTTTACAGTATGGAGCTTTTTACCGCACAGAATCCTTCCTCTGTAGTTTACTCCAGGGCTAGTGAGGAACACTATTTCTCCCTACTTTACCACAACCCTGATTTAACACTACAGTCCTGATTCACAAGTCTCCTTTACTTGTTCAGCGGTTCCTCTTCCTATTTCTTCCACTACTGGCGCCTTTGATCTCCCTCTTGGGACCATTCACTAATCCTTGTCTCTCAGTCCATCTAAGCTCTTGTAGCTAGGTGTCCTCTCCTAGGGCTCATCCCTGCAAAGCCATTGTGTCACTTATTTTTCAGTATCACACTATCACTCTTTCTTAGTCTCCTGTTATGAATGTTTTAGAAATGAATTCTGAGCAGAAGCTCCCTCTGGTGGTTACAAACAGTACTGAACCATTCAATGAGGATTGGCAATCAGGAATTACAGACTGGCTGGATATAAGGGAGGTTTCCCCCCATCATGGTTGCCGGTGATCAATTGTTCCTGTCTCAACCTTGTTTCCTGGTTCACTTGGAAGCTTGCTGAGTCTTGCCTCTTCTCCTGCTCTCAGATAAGATATTTTCTGTTTTTTGTTTTTGTGCTTGCCATTTGCATTTTTCTCTGCATTTCTGTGAGGTTGGCCAGGTTCCCCTCCCCGGGGGGCTTGGGCCCCTCTCAGTTCCTCTGGAGCCATTGTTGTTTGTTCATTTGCCTTTTCCAGTTTTTTCAGTGGCTGCGGCTGAGTTTTGTTACATCAGAGAACTAATTTAGGTGGTAGAGGTCGTGTGATCTCAGGTGTTTTTGCAATTAGTAGCGTTGGCTTTTTTTTAGGGTTTTTTGGATTGCAGTAAGTATCCTTCCTATCCTTTTCTGTCTAGGCAGATTGGGCCCCAACGTTTGCTCATACTATTTTCTGTCTGTGTCTGTATTTCCTCTTGTCTAACCGCCATTACATGTTTGGGGGCTTCCTATGTTCTTTGGGGATCTGCTCCGGGGCAGATAGCTTTCCTCTTTCTATCTTTAGGTGTAGTTATCCTCTCAGGCTGTGACGAGGCGTCTAGGACCAACGTAGGTACGCTCCATGGCTGCCTTTAGTTGTGGTGGTTAGTCAGGGTACTGCAATCCAGTCGATTCCAACCTCTCTGGTGTATTGCCGTTTTTGCCTGCTCTCCTCAGCTACCAAAACATAACAGTCTCCTCTCACCCAAGGTCACTCTTTATGCAGCACTGCTCACTTCACACTCCAAACCCTATCTCCCTATCAGGAAGCAGTCACTTTCCGTAATACTAACCCCTCCCACTATGAACTAGTCCCAAGCATTAACTCCTATCTTACTCTGTCGTCAACTATCTACATCCCTATAGGGTACACCACCTATCTTGTAACACTATACCTTACATTATCACATCCTACATTACACATTAACAACATTACCTATAAGACTAGTGCTACACACTATGCATAGTATACTTACAATACATTACAATTCACATAACACAATATATACAAAAGATGCAAGACATTAATCATAGTACAATACATTGATGCGATTGGTGTCTTTAGGGATAGGAACGCGACAGCCAGAGTCCACCACTCTTCCACTTATAATATGCTACCCACATTGGCTAAAAAGTACTGCATTTTTTTCTTCAAAAATAGCACCGCATACTACACACAGCTAAAGGGCAAGAGTAACACTTCTCCTGTGTATCTGCTGTATATAGAGGTGTTGTCAGTCATTGTACAGGTGGAGGAGGTGAGCTATGACATCACCAATTGTGGTGGTGGATCCTGTGTTATCTACTGTATATAGAGGTGTTATCAGTCATTGTACAGGAGGAGGAGGTGAGCTGTGACATCACCTATTGTGAATGGTGGATCCTGTGTTATCTACTGTATATAGAGGTGTTATCAGTCATTGTACAGGAGGAGGAGGTGAGCTGTGATATCACCTATTGTGAATGGTGGATCCTGTGTTATCTACTGTATATAGAGGTGTTATCAGTCATTGTGCAGGAGGAGGAGGTGAGCTGTGATATCACCTATTGTGAATGGTGGATCCTGTGTTATCTACTGTATATAGAGGTGTTATCAGTCATTGTACAGGAGGAGGAGGTGAGCTGTGATATCAACTATTGTGAATGGTGGATCCTGTGTTATCTACTGTATATAGAGGTGTTATCAGTCATTGTACAGAGGAGGAGGTGAGCTGTGACATCACCTATTGTGAATGGTGGATCCTGTGTTATCTACTGTATATAGAGGTGTTATCAGTCATTGTACAGGAGGAGGAGGTGAGCTGTGATATCACCTATTGTGAATGGTGGATCCTGTGTTATCTACTGTATATAGAGGTGTTATCAGTCATTGTGCAGGAGGAGGAGGTGAGCTGTGATATCACCTATTGTGAATGGTGGATCCTGTGTTATCTACTGTATATAGAGGTGTTATCAGTCATTGTACAGGAGGAGGAGGTGAGCTGTGATATCACCTATTGTGAATAGTGGATCCTGTGTTATCTACTGTATATAGAGGTGTTATCAGTCATTGTGCAGGAGGAGGAGGTGAGCTGTGATATCAACTATTGTGAATGGTGGATCCTGTGTTATCTACTGTATATAGAGGTGTTATCAATCATTGTACAGGAGGAGGAGGTGAGCTGTGACATCACCTATTGTGAATGGTGGATCCTGTGTTATCTACTGTATATAGAGGTGTTATCACTCATTGTACAGGAGGAGGAGGTGAGCTGTGACATCACCTATTGTGAATGGTGGATCCTGTGCTATCTACTGTATATAGAGGTGTTATCAATCATTGTACAGGAGGAGGAGGTGAGCTGTGACATCACCTATTGTGAATGGTGGATCCTGTGTTATCTACTGTATATAGAGGTGTTATCAGTCATTATACAAGAGGAGGAGGTGAGCTGTGACATCACCTATTGTGAATGGTGGATCCTGTGTTATCTACTGTATATAGAGGTGTTATCAGTCATTATACAGGAGGAGGAGGTGAGCTGTGATATCACCTATTGGGAATGGTGGATCCTGTGTTATCTACTGTATATAGAGGTGTTATCAGTCATTGTACAGGAGGAGGAGGTGAGCTGTGACATCACCTATTGTGAATGGTGGATCCTTTGTTATCTACTGTATATAGAGGTGTTATCAGTCATTGTACAGGAGGAGGAGGTGAGCTGTGACATCACCTATTGTGAATGGTGGATCCTTTGTTATCTACTGTATATAGAGGTGTTATCAGTCATTGTACAGGAGGAGGAGGTGAGCTGTGACATCACCTATTGTGAATGGTGGATCCTGTGATCTACTGTATATAGAGGTGTTATCAGTCATTGTACAGGAGGAGGAGGTGAGTTATGACATCACCTATTGTGAATGGTGGATCCTGTGTTATCTACTGTATATAGAGTTGTTATCAGTCATTGTACAGGAGGAGGAGGTGAGCTGTGACATCACCTATTGTGAATGGTGGATCCTGTGTTATCTACTGTATATAGAGGTGTTATCAGTCATTGTACAGGAGGAGGAGGTGAGCTGTGACATCACCTATTGTGAATGGCGGGTCCTGTGTTATCTACTGTATACAGAGGTGTTATCAGTCATTGTACAGGAGGAGGAGGTGAGCTGTGACATCACCTATTGTGAATGGCGGGTCCTGTGTTATCTACTGTATACAGAGGTGTTATCAGTTACTGTGCAGGAGGGAGAGGGGGTGAGCTGTGATGATGAGATTGGGGATCTGTGGCCGCCGTTTCATCAATTCCAGGAATCCTTGTTCTTCTTTACACCGGGATTAGTTATTAATGACATTGGCTGTATAGTTTGGGTCTTTGTTCTGCTTCAGAATAAATTCAGAGCTAATCAGACACCTCCCTGATGGATAAGTATCTGCTTGTATTATTCAGCATTGACTGTAAGAAATGGGCCACACTGAGGACCGTTCACCTATCACTGATCTCCAGAACAGGTTAAAAATATTTAATCACAGAGGACCATTAATCACAAGTTTTGGGGTCCCAAAGTCCTCTGTGTAACTTGAGTGGTAGTGAACATGTGCGACAACTACTGCATTTATAATCTCTGGCCGGGGTTGTTCTTTCCTGATTCATTCAAACAGTGGAGAACAGACTTTGCCCCCATCACCTCCACCCGTTCTTGGGATTGGAGGAGGCTCTATGGCCACCTATTGTTTGGCTTACCTTGTGGTAGAAATGTGGCTGAGGATGTCGGCACATTTTTGGTGCTTGGTGTTGCATGCTAAGCCATGCTACTTTTCCACTAAATCAAGCCCATTTGTTGGACAAGGAGCAGAAAATGTCTAATACACATAATATATTGAAAGTTGAGAAAGTCAGTTTTTTGGGGCAGATCTCCAGGCTTGGTATGGGACTGCCGCTCAGCCACAATCATTTTACAGCCCATTGAGTAGAGTGAAACAGCTTTTTTGGGGAAAAAAAAGATCTTGGAGTTTCCTTAATGCATGGATCCTCAAGAATACTAAAAGTACGGTAGTTATCCAGGATTTTATTTTTACTATGTCCCTGAAAACTAACAGGCAGGTAGCCACTGTGGTCCCTGGAATGGAGGGAGCCACTCCAGCCTAATATGGCACCATTCAAATCCATGCAAAAAAAATCATCCAGCTACGATTCCAAATAAAATGAAGTTTTTTATTCCAACAAACTTAAAACACTGACATCCTCAGGTACATCTAATATAATGTACACATTTCAGACTGCGACTTTGTCCTTATTCATGTTTGCAAACTATCTGCCTGTTGTACCCGGAGAGTGGTCACCGATTGCTCTTGATGGTGATTCTGCTGCTTCACAATGAAGTAGCTCTGTTTCTTTCAGGCTGCTCTGTGGATGGCCATGACTGCTGCCGTCATGCTGATTGACAGCCAGCATCTTGCAGTTAGGCATAGGTGAGCCTGTTGTCAATCAGCATGACATTGACAATCACATCTCGCCAGCAGAGCAGAGCGGAAAATAAACTGTTGAACTTGCTAGGAGATATCTGAGCCGGGTACAGTGTAAAAAAAAAGTCCCAGGTAACCCCTTTAGAAAAGACCTGTGACATGACATAAATATTTATATTTTATTACATAATGTAAATGCCGCTGTTCTCCTGAATCGGGCAATGATTTTCTCTTCTCCATTCCAAAGATATATGGCCTCCTCATCCCTGTATATTAATCTAGTTTTTTAGACAAATGGGCATTGTCTTCAACTGCTCTCTGTGGGTGTGTTTTTTAAGAACCACGCCTACTTGGATAAAAAAAGACTAGATTAATGTACAGGGAAGAGGAGGCCATATCTCAGGAACAGAAATGCGCAGGAACAAAAGAAAAACATCGCTGGATTCAGGAGAACAGCGGCATTTACCGAGGGTGAAAAAAATAACATTTTCATGACATATGACAGGTGCTCTCTATTGCTGCATAAATATCATAAACAAATGATAATATAATGCCAGCAATTCATATAGAGGATAAGTAAATTCAGGTGAGCTTGTGTCGACCTGAAAAAAAGGAGAATCGTGAGGATTGAAAAGCTATCAGTCTGGGTTAATGTGCTGGAACTAATTGCCTCTCGCAGTCCTTAAACGTTAGATTCTTTAAACATGATTAAAGGTAGGAATGAAAGTGTTCTCCCGATCTGATGGATTACACAAACATTGAAGTTTCCATGGATCGGAATTAATAACCTTGACTCATCCCGTCATCGATGATCATTTCATTAACTTCCCGGCAATGAGGTTCTACCCGCTTAGTTATTTCTCAAAATTCATATTTTACAGCTAACCCATCTTTGACCCACGTTGCTCTCCCAAAGATGGACAGTGAAAATTGAAAACCTTGAGCAAAAATGTACAGAAAGAAAAATCACAATATTTGTTTTGTATTATATTTGTGGCTTTATTTTTGTGTTATTTTTTTTCTATTTTTGCTTTTTTTAAATAGCTGCATTCTGAATCTCAAAGCTTCCATTGCTCTGTGTAATACGAAATGTAATCAGCATAATGTGACTGTCCGGGGTAGGAAACTTTGCATTATTCATTTATATTAAATTTTACAGGACATATTGCAACATTCATCCGAATGAGAGCATAGAAAGGGCAGTTACATGCCGCCATCAGTTTGGCTAGATTATTTAGACTGTGCAAAAAAAATAGCGTGAACGTTCAGCATGAACGTTACGTAGCAATATGGCTTGATTAATATGGACTGTATTAAAAATGCATTGTGGTTGTGAATCGGTTGACATGTAGCAATCAGTCATGACCATGCAATAGCCCTATGACTGCCCAGTATGGCTACAATGTTGAATGGTCAATGGGCCAGTCTCAGATGGAAAAGGCTAAGATGTCCTTTTGTCTACGGTACGTGCTTGAGGCCTTGATTGATTTCTTAAAAGGGTACCATATATATTCATGTGGAGGTGCAATCAGCAAGATCCTCAATAATCACTTAAAAATAACCTGTCACCCCCCCAGGGCCTACTAAAGTAAAAGAGCCACCTTCAGCACTAAGGCTGCATTCTGTGAAGGTGGCTCTTATGTTTATTATCCCTAGAAATGCTGAAATAATGAGTTTTATAAATTTTCCACCATACCTCTATTGAGTCAGGGAGGTATGTTTTCTCCCCCTGACTCAAACGCCTTGCAGCCGTCCATCATCCCCCTCTGGCCTCCGTGCGCCGCCTCCTCTCTTTCACATGACGTCACCGGCGCCTGCGCTGTGCAATCAGTTCTCGGGCATGCGCCGTGAGCGCTGCCCAGGAACTTACATCAGGTGATGTAAGGATATCATGCCTGCATGTAGCGGAGGCCCCAGATCCCTTAGGTTATGATGTATTCACACTGCGGGACTGAGAATATGGCGCCTGAGCAAAGAGGATCTCAGCGCCTGTCCCCATCACCCTCCACCTCTTTCCTCACTACGCAGTCGCCAGATTCCCAGCCCAGCAGTGTGAATACATCATAACACACTGCGGGGCGGGATCTGGGGCCCCGCTACATGCAGGCGTGATATCCTTACATCACCTGATGTAAGTTCCTGGGCAGCGCGCATGGCACATGCCCGAGAACTGATTGCAGAGCGCAGGCGCCGGTGACGTCACGAGAAAGAGAGGAGGCGGCGCACGGAGACCAGAGGGGGATGATGGACAGCTGTGAGGCGGTTGAGTCAGGGAGAGAAAACATACCTCCCTAACTCAATAGAGGTATGGTGGGAAATTTATAACACTCATTATTTCAGCGCTCCTAGTGATAAGAAACATATGAGCCACCTTCACAGAATGCAGCCTTAGTGCTGAAGGTGGTTCTTTTACTTTAATAGGCCCTGGGGGGGACAGGTTCCCTTTAAATAACTATGTGTTCTGTGCAAGTCTAGCTTTCTCTTCTATTTTGCCCCATCAATCAGACCTCCTAACCTAACTCTGTACATGATGGAAAAGCTTTAAAGGGTAAGTGAACTTTTAAAAGATGTTAGAAGATGATTACCTCACTTGATCTCACTTGGCGAGAATGATTCTCTGAGATTTAGGTCAGGTTGAGCGGCATGGATCGAAGGTGGTGATGCAGTGGAAATAGACATGTGGTTTAGCGAGGACCAGGAGAGTAGGGCATGCAGAAATGCAAGTGGGCAAGTGAAGCTGGAAGTGGTACATGGTGCTGGAGGGCGGTTACGTTCAGGGACACCAGAGAGGTATATGCAGTCAGGAACTTGCAGCAGGGATATGGTTAACCTCAGGAGCAGGAGAAATAACTTTTCAATCAAGTATTTTGATGACAGAGATTAACTTGTCATTTGCAACTTAATTCAGCAGAGCTGTGAGAGCAACAGCAACAGGATTCACTAGACAGAGCTAGAAAGTAATAGTTACATGCAGAAAGCTGGACAAGTACCTTGAAAGCGGAAATCTGTTTCTCACTTGCAGCTTGAATCAGCATAGCTGAAATAGCAAAAGCAACAGAATTCACTGGACTGAGATAGGAGTTAGTAGTTGGATGTTGGAAAGCAGGAAGAAGATGCAGGGAGGATAAATCGGTAGCTGGCTGGAGAAGAACCTGGAGAAATGGGAGGCTAATAGTGTTGACTCTTGAGCGATACGATACTGCAAATATCGGATATCGGCCGATATTAGCTGTATCGGCCTTTCGATTCCGAATACCGATATTTTCGTCATATCGAATACCGGAATCGGGATTGTCACTGTCATTGTCAGTGTCCGTCGGTCGGGTCTGTCACTGTCAGTGTCCGTCGGTCGGGTCTGTCAGGAGTCAGCGGCACTTACCTGGCAGAAGATCTCCGGCGGTTACGGCCTGGACTGCTTCATGGCCGCCATCCTCTTCTCCCCGGCGGTCACATGCAGTTTCTCGCGATAACTGCAGTGACTGCTGGGTAATCCCGGCCGTAAAGCAGTCAGTCCGATGACGTCACTGCCGGGGAAGCAGGTAATCAGCTGTGCTGCGTCGCGATGACAGGCTCTGCCTGTCATTGCGATGTAGCAGAGCTGGATCGTCGTGGGACTGTCGTTACTATGGACTGCGTCGGACAGGTGGTATACTGTTGGTTTTTTTTTTTTCTTTTTTTACAGGAGATCGATGGCGTCGCAGGAATGAGAGTACAATAAAAGAAATGAAAACTGTGTTGTCTCTTTTATTTCATTAAAATACTTTTTTCTTGCTGTGTCTTTTTTTTAAACATTTAATAACTTTGGGATTAATAATGGATCGGTGTCTTATTGACACCTCTCCATTATTAACCGGGCTTATTGTCACCGTGCAATCAACGGTGACATTAACCCCTTATTACCCCACTTGCCACCGCTACAGGGCAGTGGGAAGAGCCGGGTAAAGTGCCACAATTGGCACATCTTTTGATGCGCCAAATGTGGGGCTGCTGTAGCCTGGTATTATCAGGCTGTTGAGGGCCAAAATCCATGGGCCTTGACAGTCTTTTAATACCAGGCCGCAGCAGTCTGCATTTTACTTGACTGGTTAACAAAAATAGGGGGACCCCTACGCCGTTTTTTTTTTCGAGGGGATCCCCTATTTTTGTTAACCAGCCAAGCTAAGCAGACTGCTGTGGCCTGGTATTATCAGGCTTGCAAGGTCCATGGATATTGGATCCTTACCAGCCTGAAAAACCAGGCCTCAGCGGTCTGCTTCATCTGGCTGGTTAACAAAAATAGGGGGGACCCCACGCCAATTTTTTTCGAGGGGATCCCCTATTTTTGTTAATCAGCCAAGAAATGCAGACTGCTGTGGCCTGGTATTATCAGGCTGGCAAGGTCCATGGATCTTGGCTCCTTAACAGCCTGAAAATCCAGGCCTCAGCGATCTGCTTCATCTGGCTGGTTAACAAAAATAGGGGGGACCCCACGCCATTTTTTTTTCGAAGGGAACCCCTATTTTTGTTAATCAGTTCCCTCTGACGTCACTGATGGTGTCCCTGGCTGACCTGAAGTGAAAGTGGAAAGCAATCAATTAAGCTTTCCACTTCCTCTCCTGTCAGCCAGGAGAGGAACTCATTCATTTGGGGGTTTACTGTGAGGCTGCAGCATTAGCTGCGGTCCCTGCAGTAAACATTAACCCTTTCTGAAGGATTACACCGTGGGACCTGACTGTGCATGAGATTGGTAAGAATAATTTTGCTTTATTATTTTATTTTTATTACAGGAAATGGTTTTAGCAGGTAAATAAAATATGGTCAAAAACTGTGTGATTATTTCATTAAACTTCTTTTTTATTAAAGTGTGTGTGTTTGATTTTTCTTTCATACAATAGGATTAATAATTGATAGTTGTCTAATTGACAGCTCTCAATTATTAACCTGGCTTAAAGTGACCTTTCAATTGCAAGGTCATTTTAACCCCTTATTAACCCATTCGTCACCGCTACAGGGCAATGGGAATAGACGGGCAAAGTGCCAGAAAGGGCGAATCTAATTATAGATTTGTCTTTTCTGGGGTGTCTGGGGGCAGATGTTAGTAGCCAGGGGGGGCCAAAAATAATGGTCCCTCTCTGGGCTATTATTATCTGCCCCCATTCGCTGGCTTTGTCTGTCTGGTTGCGAAAATAGGGCGGTGTCACGCTGTCTAATGATATGTATACAATGTCAGTAAACTATTAATACAGGAACAACACTCTATACAACAACTAGTATAGCAACATAAGCATGTAAGTATAGAATAGATTTACCTGACACGATCTCTGCTGAACTCAGGGTTAATCTTGAGGACTTGATGAGCTGAAACAGGAAAGAGGTGGACCGGGATCTAACCTGACCCTAAACTGGGGTCCTAACTAATCCCTCACCTTGGAGGTACTGATAATGGTTCAGAGGTCCAAGTCTCCAACCTAACCCTGTCTCCTATCAGACCCTGAACCCTGTAATCAGTCCTAAGAAGGATCCTGACTACCACCAAAGGGATATGGGCTGATCTCAGCTAAATACACAGATTAGACATATAAGACAGACAGGATAACACTCGCTTGCATACACACTCAAACACCAAAGGAACATAAATGGTCTGGGAAATAAACTCTAACCAAGTTGAGCTTAGAACAACTAAGGAGCTCACAACTAAAGTCTATACAGATTCATTCCTATCTGTGGTCTGCATGAAGGTTTCACTGGCAACTCCCCAAGCAGACAACCAGGAATTTAAAGGAAACCAATCAACAAATAATCAATTGCAGCCGGGAGAAACTGCACCCAGTCCCAGCACCGAGCACAGACAGAATTAACTCCCTAGCTGCCAAACACAAAGAAACAGCAGATCAGCTGTGAGAAGTCAAAATGTGCAACCGCGACGATCTTCGTGGCAATGCACACATGACAGTACCCCCCTTCTACGAGGGGCCTCCGGACCCTCAGGGCCAGGCCTGCCCGGGTGAGTTCTGTGGAAGGTCCGAACCAAACGATCTGCGTTAACATCAGACGCAGGGACCCACGTCCTCTCCTCTGGACCATACCCCTTCCAATGCACCAAGTACTGAAGGGACCGGCGATTCAGACGTGAGTCAATGATCTTTGATACTTGAAATTCCAAGTTACCATTGACCAACACAGGAGGAGGAGGTAGAGGTGACGGTATGACTGGTGCCACATACCTTTTAAGTAATGACTTGTGGAACACATTATGAATTTTAAACGTAGGAGGGAGGTCCAGACGAAATGCCACAGGTTTAATTATGGAACTGATCCTGTACGGCCGATGAATCTGGGACCCAGTTTCCAGGAGGGCACCTTAAGTTTTATATTCCTGGTAGACAACCATACCAGATCGTTCACATTCAGATCTGGACCAGAAACTCTCCTCCTATCAGCCATACGTTTGTAACGGTTCCCCATCGCACTCAGATTATTCAATACACCTCTCCACACAGAAGCAAGTGACGACGAGAAACGCTCCTCCTCAGGAACCCCAGAAGGGCCCCCCCATTGAAAGTACAAAACTGGGGATGGAAACCATATGCCCCAAAAAACGGGGACTTACCAGTGGACTCGCTCCGCCTGTTGTTAAGAGCGAACTCTGCCAGAGGCAAGAAAGAAGACTAGTCCTCTTGGTTCTCTGAAACAAAACACCGGAGATATGTCTCTAAGCTCTGATTCAGACGCTCTGTCTGACCATTGGTCTGCGGATGAAAAGCCGAGGAAAATGACAATTGCATCCCCCGACGTAAACAAAATGCCCTCCAAAATTTGGACACAAACTGAGACCCCCTATCTGACACCACATCAGAAGGCAACCCATGAAGTCTAACGATCTCCCTAATGAACACCTGCGCCAGAGTTTTAGCATTAGGGAGTGCAGGAAGAGCAACGAAATGTGCCATCTTACTGAACCTGTCAACAACCACCAGAATGACAGTATTCCCTGACGACGGAGGAAGGTCCGTAATGAAGTCCATAGATAAATGAGTCCATGGACGCTCCGGAAGTTTCAAGGGTAAAAGGGTCCCAGACGGACGGGTATGAGGGGTTTTAGAGCGAGCACACACCCCACATGACGCGACAAAAGTTATAACATCTTTATTAGCATTAGGCCACCAAAACCGTCGAGAAAGGAGATCTAAAGTAGCCTTACTCCCTGGATGTCCTGCTAGAGCAGAATTATGATGTGCCTCAATAACCTTTTGTCTCAACAGATTTGGGACAAACAGTCTCCCTGGAGGTCCTGCAGGGGCGTCCCCTGAACCTCTAATACCTCCTCCTCAAGCTCAGAAAATACAGCCGACACTACCACCCCCTCCTGAAGGATAGGAATCGGGTCATCCGTTTTCCCGGCCCCTGGGAAACTGCGAGACAAGGCATCAGCCTTTACATTCTTAGACCCCGGGCGATAAGTGACGACAAAATTAAACCTGGTAAAAAACAATGACCATCGAGCTTGTCTGGAATTCAGACGCTTAGCGGATTCCAAATACAACAGGTTCTTGTGATCAGTAATAACGGTAACCGGGTGGACTGCCCCTCCAAAAAGTGACGCCATTCTTCAAAAGCTAACTTAATGGCCAAAAGTTCCCTATTGCCGATATCATAATTCCTTTCGGCGGACGACAATTTCTTAGAAAAGAAAGCGCACGGATGCCATTTACCAGGGGACGGACCCTGGGACAATATAGCACCCACCCCTACGTCAGACGCATCCACCTCCACAATGAACGGCTGAGATGCATCTGGTTGGATGAGAACGGGTGCCGAAGCAAAACATTTCTTCAAAGAGGAAAAGGCTTGGCAAGCTTTGTCCGAC
>JARQOD010000008.1:24155613-24289613 GCA_033576555.1 Oophaga sylvatica | reverse complement strand
TCAGTTACAATATCTGATTAAATGGCAGGGCTACCCAGTGGAGGACAACTCATGGGAACCAGTCAATAACGTTAATGCTCCTCGCTTGCTCCGTCAGTTTCATCAGAGGTACCCACACAAGCCTGGTCTGAGGTCATCCGGAGGTTGTCCCTAAGGGGGGAGTAATGTAAGGTTCTGTGTACATGTTCCTGAAACTCAGTTTGTTCGTCAGCCATTGTACTTTCTGTCTTGCTGCAGCTATCTTGCCCTCAGTCAATATGGAGTTTCCAGCTTGCATGTTCCCGCCCTGATTCTCTCCTCTTGCTTCTTAAGCAGCCACAGCTGAGCAATCAGTGCTTCAGAATCAGGCCTGCAGTGAACCTG
This sequence comes from Oophaga sylvatica, assembly GCA_033576555.1. Classification (NCBI taxonomy): domain Eukaryota; kingdom Metazoa; phylum Chordata; class Amphibia; order Anura; family Dendrobatidae; genus Oophaga; species Oophaga sylvatica. Next base: position 24,289,250 of record JARQOD010000008.1, on the reverse strand, counting down.
TGACCTGACTCCCTGAAGCCTTGGACTTGTACTCCAGTTATTTCCTATTGTGGAACTTTTGAACACTCGTGGACTTTGGAACCTTGCTATTTTGATAAATCCACGTTTGCATGGACTTACGGTAACAGAGAAGAGATCCTGAACCTGTTGTGGAGAGTGATTGCTGAGCTTAAGTTACTCTGGCCTGCTGTGTCTCCTGCTGTTGTATCTGCAAACTGTGTGACTATTATTGCCACTTGTATGAAGTAATACAAGACCTTCTATATCAAACCTGTGACTCCTGTGTTTCCATCGCACCCAAGCACAAGACACTATATGAACTGTACTACTTACATTACACATGTAGAAGTTGCTATTCTTCATCCATCCCTCGTTACATCCTTGTGTTTTCTTCATTACAAATACGAGAGGATGATATTGTTGAAGCCACAGATCTCTATACTGACAAATTTAGCAGTCTCTTCCAAGAGCCTCAGTAGGTGACACGCTTCCCTCATCAGCTACCAATGGCAGATTTCAAAGTACCGAAAGCTCTAGTTTGCCTGCTAACTGATATATATTCAGTTACTGCTTTACCTTCTTCAAGCTGGTATATTTCTTTAAAGAAAAAAAATCCCAATCATATTTTGGATGTGCACCATGTAGGGAACATGTGCTATTTTGCCCAAATGTAGTGCAGCCACAATGTTTTAGGCATTGTCTGTTGTGTTTCGGTAGCTGAGGAGGACAGGAACAACAGCAGGGCAGCAGAACACCTGAGATGCTGGTAACTGATGGGTTGCAGATTTCTAAACTAACGACACAACTAACGATGCCTCGTCACAGCCTGAGAGATAACTACACCTAAAGGCAGAAAGATGAAAGCTATCTGCCCCGGAGAAGATCCCCAAAGAAAATAGGAAGCCCCCAAACATATAATGGCGGTTAGACAAGATGAAAACACAAACATAGGCACAAAATAGATTAAGCAAACGCTGGGGCCACAAGCTGACTAAATAGGATAGGAAAGGAGAGATTACTTTCTGCAACCCAGAAAACCCTACAAAAATCCAACAATTCTGATTACAAAAATACTGAGATCACACGATCTCGCCACCCGCTAAATCAGATCTCAGTGTGAACAAAACCAAGCTGCAGCCGCTGAGAAAAACAGGAAAAAGCAAATGAGCAAATAACAGTGGCTGCAGATAAACTGTGAGGAGCTCAGGCCCCAGGAGGGGACCTGGCTGACCTCCACAAAAGTGCAGAAAACAATGCAAAAAGCAAGCACAAAAAGAGAAGCAAAAAATATCTTATCTGAAAGCAGGAGATGCAGGCAAGACTCCAGCAAACTTCCAAATGAACCAGGAACCACAATTGAGACAAGAACAATTGATCACCGGCAACCATCATGGGAGGGAACCTCCCTTATATCAGACCAGTCAGTGAACTCAGATTGCCATTCCTCGCTGAAAGGCTCAGTACTGTCTGTAACCACCAGAGGGAGCCTCTGCTCAGAAACCATCTCTAGCACATTCATAACAGTACCCCCCCCCTTGAGGAGGGGTCACCGAACCCTCACTTGTGCAACCAGGCCAATCAGTATGAGCTCGGTGATAGGCACGGATCAGTCTCCTAGCATGGATGTCCGAAGCAAACACCAAAGAATTGTCCTCCTGACCATAACCTCTCCACTTAACCAAATACTGGAGTTTTTGTCTAGAAAAACGAGAATCCAATATTTTCTCAACCACATACTCCAGATTGCCCTCAACCAAAACAGGGTCAGGAGGCGCAGCCATAGGAACCACTGGATCGACAAACCTCTTCAATAAGGACTTGTGGAACACGTTATGGATCTTAAATGTCCCTGGAAGAAGCAAACGGAAGGAAACAGGATTAAGAATCTCCATGATCTTATAAGGTCAAATGAACCTGGGCTTAAACTTTGGAGATGCAACCCTCATAGGGATATTTCTTGAGGACAACCAAACCAAGTCCCCAACTATAAACCGAGGACCATCAGTCCTATGCCGGTTGGCAAACCGTTGGGCCTTCTCCTGAGAGAGAGACAACCTCTCCACTACCTGGTCCCAAATCTGCTGCATTCGCTCCACAACAGAGTCAACACCCGGACAGACAGAAGCCTCCGCCTGTCCCGAAGAAAATCGAGGGTGAAACCCAAAATTGCAGAAAAATGGAGACATCAAGGTGGCAGAGCTAGCCCTATCATTAAGAGCAAACTCAGCCAAAGGCAAAAAAGAGACCCAGTCATCTTGATCAGCAGACACAAAACATCTCAAATAAGTCTCCAAGGTCTGGTTTGTTCTCTCGGTTTGTCCATTGGTCTGAGGATGAAAAGCAGAGGAGAAAGATAATTGAACACCAAGTTTAGAACAAAATGTCCTCCAAAATCTGGAAACAAACTGGACTCCTCTGTCAGACACAATGTTCTATGGAATGCCATGTAACCGAACCATGTGCTGAAGAAACAAAGGCACCAATTCGGAGGAGGAAGGTAACTTAGGTAATGGCACAAGATGTATCATCTTGGAAAACCTATCACAGATTACCCAGATAACGGTCATTCTCTGAGAAACAGGGAGGTCGGAAATAAAATCCATAGAGATATGGGTCCATGGCCTCTTGGGCACAGATAATGGCATTAACAAACCACTAGAGCGAGAGCAAGGCTTGGAGCGAGAGCAAGTCCCACAGGACTGCACAAATTCCCTGACGTCACGAGTAGTGTTGAGCGATATTGCTCGATATCTAAAAATATCGTATCGAAATTGTATCGCCGATAGCACTAAATATCGTCGATATCTGATTTCGATAGCGGAAGCCCCATGTAAGTCTATGGGAACAAAATATCGAAATTAAAAAAAACCTTTATTTCCTTGTAAACACTAAATATACACACATAGAATACATATATATATATATATATATATACATGTCATTGTGACATATATATATACATATATGTATAGTTTATACACTTCTACATAGTAAAATATCCTCTGATTCAATTGCCGGGTAAAGCCGGCTTCTGTGAAAAGACAGAAGCACCCGACATGAAATGACACTTGGTGTACATAGGGTTAACCATGTCTTTTCATGTCGTTTGCAATCTGATTTGCACAAACAATTACATCAGTCTATGTGTGCAAAATTTCACACCTGTAGGGGTTAATTAAAGGTGTAAATTCGTTGTAAAAAAAACGGACTTTTTTGCTACGAATTTACACCTTTAATTAACCCCTACAGGTGTGAAATTTTGCACACTTACACTCATGTAATTGTTTGTGCAAATCAGATATCAAACTACATGAAAAGACATGGTTAACTCTATGTAAACCAAGTGTCATTTCATGTCGGGTTCTGCATTTTCACAAAAGCCGGCAATTGAATTAGCGGCTATTATACTATGTAGAACTGTATGAACTATAAATATAAATATATAATATATGTGTCACAAATTCAATGACATGTATATATATATATATATATATATATGAGGTGTAAAATTGCTGAAAAAAAATGCGTGGGCTCCCGCCCTATTTTCGCAACCAGACAGACAAAGCCAGTGAGTGGGGGCAGATAATAATAGCCCAGAGAGGGACCATTATTTTTGGCCCCCCCCCGGCTACTAAAATCTGCCCCCAGACACCCCAGAAAAGACAAATCTATAATTAGATTCGCCCTTTCTGGCACTTTGCCCGTCTATTCCCATTGCCCTGTAGCGGTGGCGAATGGGTTAATAAGGGGTTAAAATGACCTTGCAATTGAAAGGTCACTTTAAGCCAGGTTAATAATTGAGAGCTGTCAATCAGACAACTATCAATTATTAATCCCATTGTATGAAAGAAAAATCAAACACACACACTTTAATAAAAAAGAAGTTTAATGAAATAATCACACAGTTTTTGACCATATTTTATTTACCTGCTAAAACCATTTCCTGTAATAAAAATAAAATAATAAAGCAAAATTATTCTTACCAATCCGATGTACAGTCAGGTCCCACGGTGTAATCCATCAGAAAGGGTTAATGTTTACTGCAGGGACCGCAGCTAATGCTGCAGCCTCACAGTAAACCCCCAAATGAATGAGTTCCTCTCCTGGCTGACAGGAGAGGAAGTGGAAAGCTTAATTGATTGCTTTCCACTTTCACTTCAGGTCAGCCAGGGACACAATCAGTGACGTCAAAGGGAACTGGTTAACAAAAATAGGGGATCCCCTCGAAAAAAAATGGCGTGGGGTCCCCCCTATTTTTGTTAACCAGCCAGATGAAGCAGACTGCTGAGGCCTGGTTTTTTAGGCTGGTAAGGATCCAATATCCATGGACCTTGCAAGCCTGATAATACCAGGCCACAGCAGTCTGCTTAGCTTGGCTGGTTAACAAAAATAGGGGATCCCCTCGAAAAAAAAAACGGCGTAGGGGTCCCCCTATTTTTGTTAACCAGCCAAGTAAAATGCAGACTGCTGCGGCCTGGTATTAAAAGACTGTCAAGGCCCATGGATTTTGGCCCTCAACAGCCTGATAATACCAGGCTACAGCAGCCCCACATTTGGCGCATCAAAAGATGTGCCAATTGTGGCACTTTACCCGGCTCTTCCCACTTGCCCTGTAGCGGTGGCAAGCGGGGTAATAAGGGGTTAATGTCACCGTTGATTGCACGGTGACAATAAGCCCGGTTAATAATGGAGAGGCGTCAATAAGACACCGATCCATTATTAATCCCAAAGTTATTAAATGCATATAAAAAAAAGACAAAGCAAGAAAAAAGTATTTTAATGAAATAAAAGAGACAACACAGTTTTCATTTATTTTATTGTACTCTCATTCCTGCGACGCCATCGATCTCCTGTAAAAAAAGAAAAAAAAAAAACCAACAGTATACCACCTGTCCGACGCAGTCCATAGTAATGACAGTCCCACGACGATCCAGCTCTGCTACATCGCAATGACAGGCAGAGCCTGTCATCGCGACGCAGCACAGCTGATTACCTGCTTCCCCGGCGGTGACGTCATCGGACTGACTGCTTTACGGCCGGGATTACCCAGCAGTCACTGCAGTTATCGCGAGAAACTGCATGTGACCGCCGGGGAGAAGAGGATGGCGGCCATGAAGCAGTCCAGGACGTGACCGCCGGAGATCTTCTGCCAGGTAAGTGCCGCTGACTCCTGACAGACCCGACCGACGGACACTGACAGTGACAGACCCGACCGATGGACACAGACAGTGACAGTGACAAATCCGATTACGGTATTCGATATGACGAAAATATCGAAACGAATTATCGAAAGGCCGATACAGCTAATATCGGCCGATAGCCGATATTTGCATTATCGTATCGCTCAACACTAGTCACGAGACAAAGTAGGCCACCAAAAGGACCGACTCACCAAGTTTCTGGTACCAAAAATCCCGGGATGACCAGCCAACGCGGAACAATGAATCTCAGACATCACACTCTTCTTCCACTGGTCTGGGACAAACAATTTCCCAATAGGGCAGCGCTCAGGTTTATCCTCCTGATACCCTTCCAAGGCCAGTCTCAAATTGGGCGAGATGGCGGAAAGAACTACACCCTCTTTCAAAATAACAGTAGGATCAGATAACTCAGGAGAGTCCGCAAAGAAACTCCGCAAGAGGGCATCCGCCTTAACATTCTTAGTGCCAGGAAGAAAAGAAACCACAAAATTAAAACGTGTGAAAAACAAGGCCCACGTGGCCTGTCTAGGATTAAGTCGCTTGGCTGATTCAAGATAAACCAGATTCTTATGGTCCGTGAGGACCACCACCTGATGTTTGGCTCTTTCCAGCCAATGTCTCCACTCTTCAAAGGCCCACTTCATGGCCAATAACTCCCGATTACCCACGTCATAATTACGTTCAGTTGGAGAAAATTTTCGAGAGAAAAAGGCACAAGGGTTACTCTTAGAGGTCTCTGGATCTCTTTGGGACAAAACGGCACCCTGCCCCAATTTCAGAGGCATCAACCTCCACCTGAAACGGTAGAGAAACATCAGGCTGCCGTAGAACAGGAGCAGAAGTGAATCTCTGCTTAAGTTCCTGAAATGCAGAGACTGCCTCAGGAGGCCAATTCACCACATCAGAACCCTTTTTGGTCAAATCAGTCAATGGTTCAACAATACCGGAGAAATTACCAATAAATTTACGATAAAAATTGGCAAAACCCAAAAATCTCTGAAGAGCCTTTAATGAAGTAGGTTGGACCCAATCACAGATGGCCTGAACCTTGACCGGGTCCATTTCAATAACAGACGGAGACAAAATGAATCCCAGAAATGAGACCTTCTGTACGCCAAAAAGACACTTTGATCCCTTCACATACAGTGCATTCTTTCTCAAAATCTGGAACAGAGTCCGAACATGTTTCACATGAGAGTCCCAGTCATTGGAAAAAATCAAGATATCATCCAAATAAACAATCAGAAATTTATCCACAAAATCCCTGAAAATATAATTCATGAAGGATTGGAAGACGGAAGGAGCATTAGTAAGCCCAAAGGGCATCACTAAGTACTCAAAATGCCCCTCTGGGGTATTAAACGCCATCTTCCATTCATCCCCGTGCTTAATGCGAATAAGATTATACGCCCCCCTGAGGTCAAGCTTGGTAAACCAACTAGCACTTTTCACCCTGGAAAACAGGTCAGAAATCAAGGGTAACGGATATTTATACTTCACAGTGATCTTATTCAAGAAACGATAATCAATACACGGCCTCAATGAACCATCCTTTTTGGCCACAAAGAAAAAACCGGCACCCAAGGGTGAAGAGGATGGTCTGATATGACCCTTCTCCATTGACTCCTTGATATGAGATCGCATAGCATCGTGTTCAGGTACAGATAAGTTAAAAAGGCGACCTTTAGGAAATTTACCACCAGGCACTAATTCAATAGCACAATCGTAGCTCCTTTGAGGGGGCAAAGATGCAGATTTACTTTCACTAAATACATCCGAAAAATCAGTCAAAAAGTCAGGAACATCCTGAGACTTGGAGAGGCAGAAAAAAAACAGAAGTGTCGGCATTAACACATTGGCAGCCCTAACTGGTCACAGACACAGATTTCCAATCCAAAACAGGTTAATGAGACTGTAACCAAGGGAAACCTAGTGCAATAATGTCATGCAGATTATGCAGCACCAGAAATTTGCAACTCTCCTGATGATCTGGTTCAACCCTCATTACCACCTGAGTAGAAAACTGGGGTTTATTCTCCGCCAAAGGGGTAGAATCAATGCCCAGTAGGGGAATAGACTTCCGTAGGGGTATCATGGGAAACCCACAACGTTTGGCAAAGTCAAAATCCATCAGGTTAATAGCTGCTCCTGAATCAACAAAAGCCTGAGCAGAAAATGTGGACAGGGAGCAAATCAGGGTAACAGTCAACAGAAATTTAGTCTGAACACTACCCAAGACAACTGAGCGTGCAAAACGTCTTCCCCGCTTAGGGCAGACTGAAATAGCATGAGAGTCATCACCACAGTAGAAACATAACCCATTGCGCTTTCGAAACTCATGACGCTGTGCCCCAGAAGTCACTCTATCACACTGCATGGGCTCAGAAGCTGGCTCACAAGGCAACACTATCTCACGCATACCTCTGTGCTCACACAAACGTCTGTCAATTTGAATAGCCAATGACATAGAATCATTGAGGCCAGAGGGAGCAGGGAATCCCACCATAACACCCTTTACATTCTCTGACAGCCGCTTCCGAAAAAGGGCTGCCAAAGCATCATCATTCCATTTGGTCAAGACTGCCCACTTTCGGAATTTCTGACAATACAACTCAGCGTCTTCAAGACCCTGATTTAATGCCAACAAGGTTTTTTCAGCTTGATCAGTGACATTAGGTTCATCGTACAATAACCCCAGAGCCAGAAAAAATGCATCAATATCATTCAAAACAGGATCCCCAGGTGTCAGGGAAAAAGCCCAATCCTGAGGATCGCCACGCAGGAGAGAGATGACAATTTGAACCTGCTGTGCTGCGTTACCTGAGGACTTAGGCTTTAAGGCAAAAAACAACTTACAGTTATTTTTGAAATTCAGAAATTTAGCCCGATCCCCCAAAAACAAATCTGGCATGGGGATTCTAAGTTCCACAATCGGCAACCTAGCAAGATAGGTAGCAATACTCCGAACCTCAGTGGCAAGTTGATCCACACGGCCAGACAACTGTGCAAACTCCATTGAAAGAAAAAAAAATCCTCCTCAGCACCCAGAGAAAAAGAGGGAAAAAATGCAACAGACAGGAAAAAAAAAATCACTGACAACTCTGACAATTTTTTCTTTCCACACTATTTTTCCCTTCTGTGAGTACCATATAATTTTCAGTGATACTGTTGTGTTTCGGTAGCTGAGGAGGACAGGAACAACAGCAGGGCAGCAGAACACCTGAGATGTTGGTAACTGATGGGTTGCAGATTCCTAAACTAACGACACAACTAGAGGTAGCTGTGGAGCGATCCTAGACGCCTCGTCACAGCCTGAGAGATAACTACATCTAAAGGCAGAAAGATGAAAGCTATCTGCCCCGGAGCAGATCCCCAAAGAAAATAGGAAGCCCCCAAACATATAATGGCGGTTAGACAAGATGAAAACACAAACATAGGCACAAAATAGATTAAGCAAACGCTGGGGCCACAAGCTGACTAAATAGGATAGGAAAGGAGAGATTACTTTCTGCAACCCAGAAAACCCTACAAAAATCCAACAATTCTGATTACAAAAATACTGAGATCACACAATCTCGCCACCCGCTAAATCAGATCTCAGTGTGAACAAAACCAAGCTGCAGCCGCTGAAAAAACAGGAAAAAGCAAATGAGCAAATAACAGTGGCTGCAGATAAACTGTGAGGAGCTCAGGCCCCAGGAGGGGACCTGGCTGACCTCCACAAAAGTGCAGAAAACAATGCAAAAAGCAAGCACAAAAAGAAAAGCAAAAAATATCTTATCTGAAAGCAGGAGATGCAGGCAAGACTCCAGCAAACTTCCAAATGAACCAGGAACCACAATTGAGACAAGAACAATTGATCACCGGCAACCATCAGGGGAGGGAACCTCCTTTATATCAGACCAGTCAGTGAACCCAGATTGCCATTCCTCGCTGAAAGGTTCAGTACTGTCTGTAACCACCAGAGGGAGCCTCTGCTCAGAAACCATCTCTAGCACAATCATAACAATTGTCGCTTACAAAAACGCCTGGTTGAAATTGATGGAGAGCTGATCTGGCATTAGGGAGGACTCCCGAGTGTCCACAGCAGGAGCTACCCTGATAATAAGCTTTGGTTTTATCCCAATCATGTGACTGGTCATTTGACCGTGATTGTTATGATCTGCTACAAGCACTAAGGAAAGGTGGGAATTCTGTCCCTACAATAGGACTGAGCTGGATCCCTACGATGTAACGGGGAACCTGATCCTGCGACCAGACCCGCTAAAGTCCTCAGCTAGTCTGAACGAAGACCTATAGTTGCGAGGGAGGAATCCCTACAAGATCTAGGGACTGGGTGAAAAGGTGGACACCTCCTAACAGAAAGTGTAGCAGGGAAAATAAAACAGAAAACAAATACTAAGAGATACTAAGATCTAGCAAAACTGACAGAGTAAGGCACCTAAGCACCCGGCTAGCTTAAGAGTAGATAATACAATGAAGTCCAGCAAGGCCAGAAGGGCGGAACCAGACCAAATAGGGCAAAAAGGTCATGTGACCAGCAAAGTGAAACAAAACCTAACAAGAGGGTTCTAACAGTACCCTCCCTTCTAAGAGGATCCTCCGGATCCCCTAGGACTTAGGCTTATCCGGAAACCTCTTGTGAAACGCTCTGACAAGTCTAGACGCAGAAACATCATCCGCCCTCACCCATGAGTTATCCTTGGGTCCATAACCCTTCCAAGCGACGAGGTACTGTAAACTCCCTCTATACCGTCTAGAATTTAGGACGCGGGAAATCTCATATTGCCCGTCCTCCACCACCAGGGGAACAGTGGCCGAGACGTCTCCATCTGAGACCTCAGCTTTTTTCAAGAGAGAAACATGAAACACCGGATTAATCTTCCAGGAGGTGGGAAGCTCCAACTTAACAGCAGATTGGTTAATAACCTGAAGCACCTTAAAGGGCCCTACAAACTTGGGACCCAATTTCTTAGACGGAATCCTCAAGCGCAGATTCTTAGAGGACAACCAAACCATGTCACCAATAGCAAACAAAACCTCTTGTCGTTTTCTATCAAAATACACTTTGGATCTTTTGTTAGCCTCCTGAAAATTACCACGCACATCAGTCCAAACTCTCTCCAAAAGACCAGAAAAATTCTCCTCTTCAGGTACAGCCGATCCCAACTTGGAAAATGACCCAAACGACGGATGTCTCCCAGTACAACAAAAAAAAGGCGAACAACCAGCAGAAGCGGATGTATGGTTGTTAAGAGCAAACTCAGCAAGTGGCAGAAACTCAGACCACCCCTCTTGATTATCAGTCACAAAACAACGCAAGAACTGCTCAACATCCTGGTTTTTCCTTTCTGTCTGGCCATTAGACTCCGGATGATATCCGGATGAAAACGACAAATGAACTCCCAACCTGTCACAAAAAGCGCACCAAAAACGAGCCACAAACTGAGGTCCCCTATCGGAAACGATGTCAGTAGGAACACCATGTAGTCTGACTATTTCCTTGACAAAGGCCTTAGCGAGAGTCTTAGCGCAGGGCAGTTTGATGAAAGGAACCAAGTGACACATCTTGCTAAAACGGTCCACGACCACCCAGATGACAGTGAAACCCTCAGAGGGGGAAGGTCAGTAATAAAGTCCATAGCCAAATGTGTCCAAGGTGCACTAGGGACCTCCAGAGGGCAAAGCAACCCCGCAGCAGGAGTATGAGAAGACTTAGATCTAGCACACACAGTGCATTGACGCACCCACTTAATGACTTCCTTCTGCCATCCTGGCCACCAAAAACTGCGACCCACAAGTCTCTTGGTCTCAGAGATTCCAGGATGACCTGCCAACCGAGAGTCATGACATTCATCAAACAAATCTCTCCTCAGGGTACCAGGCACAAACAACCTCCCATGCGGCGTGTTAGATGGGGCATTCTCCTGTGCTTTAAGAATCTCATCTTCCAGCACGGAGTCCAAAACAGCAATAACAACCCCCTCTTGCAAGATGTTTTCCTCCTCCTCCTCAGTACCCACCATAGGAGAAAAGCTGCGAGACAAAGCATCAGCTTTAACATTTTTAGTACCTGGGATGTAAGTAACGGTAAAATTAAACCGTGGGAAAAACAGTGCCCACCTAGCCTGACGGGCATTCAAGCGTTTGGCAGCATCAAGGTAGATCAGATTTTTATGATCGGTGAAGACTTGAACGGGAAATTCCGCTCCCTCCAAAAAATGACGCCAGTGTTCAAATGCGAGTTTAATTGCCAACAATTCCCGATTACCGATATCATAATTTAGTTCAGACTCAGAAAATTTCTTTGAAAAAAAAGCACAGGGATGTACTCCATCCATCTTTGCCTGAGACAACACCGCGCCGACCCCCACAGAAGAAGCATCAACCTCAACCAAAAATGGTTTAGTCACATCAGGCTGCGTAAGGATGGGAGCAGAGCTGAACCTCTCCTTTTGCAACACAAAAGCCTCAATGGCCTCAGTAGTCCACTAAACCGCATCAGCACCTTTCCTGGTGAGATCGGTCAGAGGTTTGGCAATCACAGAAAAATCTTTTATGAATTTTCTATAATAATTGGCGAACCCCAAAAACCTCTGTATTGATTTCACACCAATAGGTCTAGGCCATTCCTGCACAGCTTGCACTTTCACCGGGTCCATCTCAAAACCTTCACTGGAGACAATGTAGCCCAAAAAACTAAGTCTCTGTACAGGGAACTCACATTTTTCTAGTTTGGCAAAAAGTGAATTATCACTCAGTAACTGTAATACTTCACGCACACTCCTCCAATGAGACTCCAAATCCAGTGAATAAATCAAAATGTCATCCAAATACACAACCACACTTCTGCCGATCAAAGGTCTAAGGATGTCATTAATAAGATTCTGAAAAAATGCCGGAGCACTGGAAAGTCCAAAAGGCATGACCAGATTCTCAAAATGACCCAGTGGAGTGTTAAACGCAGTCTTCCATTCATCCCCCTCCTTCATGCGCAACAAATTGTATGCCCCTCGAAGATCAATTTTCGAGAACCACTTGGCCCCCACTAACTGGTTAAACAAATCAGCAATCAATGGCAGTGGGTAAGGATTGCGTACAGTAATCTTATTAATCTCACGAAAGTCTAGACAAGGCCGTAAACCGCCGTCCTTTTTTTTAACAAAAAAAAATCCAACCGCCACAGGAGATTTGGAAGGCCTAATGTGACCGGCGGCCAAGCTTGTCTGTATGTATTCCTCCAAAGCCTTTCTCTCAGGAATAGTCAAATTAAATAAACGACTTTTAGGAAGAGTCGCTCCAGGGACAAATTCAATCGCACAATCATAATCTCTATGAGGAGGCAATACCTGCGATTCCTTATCAGAAAAAACTTTCCAAAAATCCTGAATAGGTACAGGTAACTCCCCCTTAACTACAGCAGCAATACGCCCGTTACAACACTTGTCATAACAATTGGGACTCCAGGACTTAATTTCATTGGTAGACCAATTCAGTACCGGATTGTGCAATTTTAACCAATGTAACCCCAAAATCACCGGTGAGGGCAAATTATTCAAAACTACCAAATCCAAATTCTCCTGATGAACACCATTAATAGTAAGAGGAAATTCACAGATATGGTGAGTAACATTTTTTCAAGTGAGAACCATCCACAGACACCACATTAATAGGGGAAGACAGAAGTTTGGGTTTTAATTTTAGTTTTTCCAAAAATTTCCCATCAATCACATTGAGAGTTGAACCACAATCCACAAATACCCGAAACTCCATTAATTCCTCCTCACCAGCAGTGGTAGCAGAAAGAAAGACACCTTTATTGTTTAAACAAGCTATACGGGCGAAACTGACCTCATTTTTTTTTCTCTCTTTATTCATTCGAAGCGCACAGTTCTTAATAAAATGCTCCGATTTACCACAGTAGAAACACAAGCCCTTAGCAAATCTGCGTTCTTTTTCCCGAGAGTGAGGTGCCATTGCTTCAATTTCCATCGGCTCTGCAATGTCAGTACATTCCTTCTCCAAACTTGGAGCTGACAAGGCAGATTTACTCTCATTAACCCTTGCACGCAGTCTCCTATCCACCCGTATGGCTAATTGCATAGCCTCTTGCAAGTTACCAGGTATAGGATAAGCAATCAGCAAATCTTTAACCCTTTCACTTAACCCTGCAAGAAATAAACTTTTCAAAGCTGAATCGTTCCAGCCCACCTGTGTGGACCACCTTCTGAAGTGAGTACAATATTTCTCCACATTACCTGATCCCTGTCTCAAACGTCTCAATTCTGTCTCAGCTGATGAAACACGATCCGGATCGTCATATAACAACCCCAAAGCAGAAAAAAAACTATCCACCGATATAAAGCATGGATCACTAGGCTGCAGAGAAAAGGCCCAGTCCTGAGGTTCTTTGCGCAAAAGTGACATTATGAACCCTATGCGCTGTGATTCATCACCAGAGGATCTGGGTCTCAAACGGAAATACAACAAGCAAGCATTTTAAAAGAAAAAAAATCTTGTTGTTCACCAAAAAATAAATCAGGCAAACGTACCTTTGGCTCCACGAAATGTGCTCCAGAACAACTACTCACGTGTTGCTTTATCTCAGCCACCTCCAGAGAAAGTCCCTGCAGGCGCTGAACCAAATCCTGAACCGACACCATGATGGAAAACAGAAAATCTTTCCTTAGAGATTTTTTTTTTTTCTTTTGGCTGGACTTACTGTTATGATCTGCTACAAGCACTAAGGAAAGGTGGGAATTCTGTCCCTACAATAGGACTGAGCTGGATCCCTACGATGTAACGGGGAACCTGATCCTGCGACCAGACCCGCTAAAGTCCTCAGCTAGTCTGAACGAAGACCTATAGTTGCGAGGGAAGAATCCCTACAAGATCTAGGGACTGGGTGAAAAGGTGGACACCTCCTAACAGAAAGTGTAGCAGGGAAAATAAAACAGAAAACAAATACTAAGAGATCCTAAGATCAAGCAAAACTGACAGAGTAAGGCACCTAAGCACCCGGCTAGCTTAAGAGTAGATAATACAATGAAGTCCAGCAAAGCCAGAAGGGCGGAACCAGACCAAATAGGGTAAAAAGGTCATGTGACAGCAAACTGAAACAAAACCTAACAAGAGGGTTCTAACAGTGATATTAACACAGGTCTAATACTCTGCAGTAGTCAGAAGAACTGAAGAGGAGACGGTAGTAAGCTTTTGAGTTGGCTTAGAATGCATGGCATCCTGCTACTTCTCTGCAACCCATAAGTATGGACGCCAGTGGATGGATGTTCCTCTTTTACTAAACTTAAATTTCTTGTAATAGCCATATAAAAAGCAGGACGGGTGCACCCTGCAGGCTTCATTCTTCCGATGTTCATAATGGGTTTCCTAACAAACTAAAAAATTAATCTTAACTATAAAATGTAATTAGGGTTTGAATACCTATTTCATTCCTAAATGTGTAGACAGTTATCAGGCAGGCAGCACATACAAGGCATTAAAGGGAAGGTGCCGAAATTTTTATTTTTGTATTAATAATTAATGGTTATATAATCAATTATTTTTAATATAAAATTAAATGCACTGGCTAAATATTTTTTATTTATTAATTTTTTTCTGCAGCCACTGGGAGCAGCTATTTGAATTGTTGTTGTGAGTACGACACTCACACACCTCAAATACGGCAGCCCCTGTTCATAGGAGACTGCAAGCGCTATCTGACCGCATCTCTTTCATTGTGACTGCCTCCAGCTGTGACCTAGACATGCCCCCTGGGTTGTATAGGTCACAGCTGTAGGAGGAGATAGGAATCATTTTTTTAAGCCTGCAGATATGCTGCAAGCTACACTTTCCCCCTATCACCACCTACTGTGATCAGTGCAAGCGGTGACAGTAGATGCCAGGATGCAGAGGTCCACAATGAGATGAGTGTCGGTGGCAGTGAGTGGCTCCCCGGTGAGCCCACATCTTTTCAGGCACATGACAGATCAGCTGTCATGTGCCTGAAAAGATGTGGGCTCAGCACCGGAGCACGCATTAAAGAGGGGGAGGCAACCTATGACGTACCTATATGTCATAGGTCGTAAAAGGGTTAAACAACCTTGTTAAATATTTATAGATCTGCAACCCTTTAATGATCATCCAACGCTGGGTCTGTTGTGGGAGCAGCAAGAACAGTAGCCAAACAAAGCCCGATGGCAAGTATGTATAGTGTCATGGTTGCTTGAAGCCGGATGATTCGCAGGAATAGCAGCAATCCTTTAATGATGTATATATTCTCTAGGCCCCCCTCTTTTTCAGTCCTCTTTTCTGCTTTCTCCTTGGGTTCTGACTTGACTTGGCTTTGGAATCTCAACCTGGAGATGCAATAGCAAGTTAGTGGTGGACTTCTTCCAACTTGTAGATTGGAGGCCATCAATCTGCTTCTACTTGACAAATGGTTTCCTTGTCCTTACTGTCTTTACTGCTGTTCCACAGGACAGCAACTTTCCCTACCCTCTTCCAGTCCTCCTCTAAAAATCTTTTGCTATGAACCAACCTTCGAGCTCTGATGACCTCTTCTTTAGGTTACGCAGGTAAAGATGGAGGAATGAGTGAGGTTTTGAAGAGCCTCGTGTAGATCTAGAGAAATGTACATCCGTTGTCTACATGTTGATCCATGGCATTGGAGGAAATCATTGAGGAAATCCTTGATTTATTGAAATATTCACAAACATTGACCAAACGTAGTCCTAGTCATAATCAACCATCGGCTGTCTGGTGAGAAGAATGAAATGTTCCTGCTGTGACCAGAAAGTGTCCAAACCACAGGGGATGTTACGTAAAACATTAGTGTTCACATTATGGAGATACGTGTATCATTGTGCTAATTAAAGCTGAGCAGGGTTGAATATTTCACTGGTACAAAGGGAATTCCCTCCGCCCTTGGAAACCACAAGATACACAAAGCTCCATACAACACAAGACACAATACAACTCAGTTTTTTTTCTGCCACATCTCCCGGTCTCTTAATGAGACCTAATTTGTACAAACACATTTTCTCACATATTCCAACATCCCATCAGTTAAGGAAACAAAATCAGGTCTCTGTCCATTAATTATTAGCCTTGCTGCATTTTGCTTCCCATGGGCAATATCAATTAATTATGTAATTATACCTTTCGATTCTCTCTCCCGGGCAGTTTCATCACACACATGGCTATGCTGTACCAGAAACTGAGAAGAACAAGAACGTTCCTCAAGAAAACAGACAGAGATTTCTTACGTATTGGAATGAAATAGGCATCTCACCACCTGGTCCTTCAATCTCATCCCAGGTTTTTCTCAGAAAAAAACACGGTGGACTCTTGAGATCTACAGAACAATAGACAATTTTGTCACAAAGGAATGTTGGCTAAATATTTAAAATGTCATGGTTGGTTAGAAACAGTTTGTGAAGCCTGGATAAGAGGCTGCTCAGGCCACGACGGAATTCTTAAGGACCAATTAAGCCATTTTAGACCTCACAGAACATAAATTTAATGCATATGGGCCCAATCATCTGATTAGGGCGACGGCAAATCAGTAACACGCAGCAATGTAGGCAGTCATCACTGCTTTGGAAAACGGTATGCCGTCACGAGGGAAGAATTGATTTGCCAAATTCTAGAGTTCTCTCTCGGAAAATCAATGGAGAAGAGATTTTCTATGCATACGCTCATCTAAATAATATGGGAGAATTGATTTGCTGCGGTCAAGGATTGTGTTTCCCAGGAGAAAGAATGGAGGATACAATTTTTTTTAAGGTTTGCTCATCTCTCGAAGGAATCTCAGATATTGCATACAACACGTGACAGCTTTTGTCCTTTTTTAACAAAACACATTTAACGCTTTCAGTACCAGGCCATTATTGATCCTTCAGAACTAGACAACATTTTTGAAGGCCCCATTTTGGAACTAAAACTTTTTTTGCACTTTTATATCAATGCAGAACTCTATAGTGGAATCTTACTATTTTGTAATGACCGGTAGTTTTCTACACATTATATTTTGCGGCACAAATATGGTAATGCTCAAGGTTTAATAATTTTTAGGGAATGGAAAAAACAAAAAACACCATTTTGTCATTTTCTATTTTTTTTTATCTTACACTGTTTATCATTGGACCTCCAATAAAGTTTATTTTATTATTGCCTTTGTGCCTTTTTTGTCAAGTTTTTGCTATTTTTCACCATTTTATTTTCATTTGCTTGTCATTCTTCTTATCTCATAATCCTACGTAGGATCTTATTTGGATCAAATTTACATGGAACCCTATTTAATAATATCGATCCTACGTAAGACCTTATATTAAACTAATGATTTAACATATGACCCTATTTAGATATAATAATTATTGATAGGGCCCTATTTGGATTCAATGATCTTACATCGGGCCCCATTTCTCATCCAATGATCCTACCATAGGTCTCAATATGGATCCGATGACCCTATATAGTTCCCCATACTGTCTCGGAATCCTAAATAGGACCTAAGTTACCTCCAAGAATCTCCACAGGACCTGTATACCTGATGATCCGACATTGGACCTCAATGATTCTCTACTGGTTCTGGAGTCAATCATAAGAACTCATATCTCATGATCCTACGTAGGACCTTAATTGAATCAAACGATCCTACCTAAGGAACCATTTGTATATGATGATCCTATCCCTTATTTGGAGTTAGTGACTCAACACTTGCCCCATTTGGAGATTATTTGGACATCCCATGGCACATTTGTGACTCCTAATCCTATGTAGAACTTCATTCATATCAAATTATCCTACATGGAGCCTCGTTCTCATCTACTGATGAGTCTCTGGTCATATCTGCAGTCCATATGGTCTTAGAAGTCCATTTTGCTGGACGTTTTGTCTTTCCAGCCAACAGTCCAGATGATCTTGGCATTGGCATATCATTCGATAAACCCACTAATTGGTCACACTTTAGCTTTGCCCCTTCCTTCACATATTTGAGATATTTTAATTTGCAGATTGTTGAAGATTGGACTAATTAGGAGACACATACCCGGGCTGATATATTTAGACGATGTTCAGCTGGTGTCTATATAAATATTTATGCGATGTGTCACACTGATTTATACTAATCTGCGCCGGAGCACACAGTAATAAACATAGTTGCTGTTTTAATCCCAAGACTATTCACCTTTCTAATTATTACGAGCACTCTAGTAACTCAGCAACTGAGTGTTTGCATGTGAATGGAAATTTACAAATAGATCATGCTTCGGTAGATGCCACTGCATTGGGGATGCCATATGGACGGTGCCATGATGGAGCCACAATTAGGATTGCATGGAAAATTCATCGCAAATGTATTATGATGACCATCAGAATGGAGGTCAATGCAGTCAGTGTTTTGTAAACCAACATTATAAGAACCAGATAACAAAGATAGAGACCACTTTTGACCAATCCTAAAAACGTTGGGGACAAAGATCAAAACCCCAGCAAGTCTTTAGATCTTCTTCAAAACAGGCAGGAGAAGGTGTAGCTTTGGAGATGCAAGAATTAGGCTGTAGAGTGTGTTGAGGAGCCGGAGGTGTAACTGTGCGAGTTTGAGGCAGTACGTCCATGTGGGCTGAGGCGTCACGTATAGCCTAGACCAGGGTTCCCCAACTCCAGTCCACAAAGGCCCACCAACAGGTCATGTTTTCAGGATTTCCTTTGTATTGCACAGGTGATGCAATTATCACCTGGGCAATACTAAGGAAATCCTGAAAACATGACCTGTTGGTGGGCCTTTGTGGACTGGAGTTGGGGAACCCTGGCCTAGACAACCTTCAGTTTGCTCACTGCCAATTGCATAACCTGTCCTCCATATGCAATGGTGACGATGTTGTTGCCGCTGCACCTTTGGAATACATATTCTGAGTATTCTGTTATGGTCTCATCTGATTGAGGAAGGTCAGGGTGAGCATCACAGACCGAAGGCGATGGTAGAGGAGGTAGGACTTGCCAAATGACAAGTGGACCAATGAGGAAAAGGACAGTATCCTATACAAACAGCGAGCGAGAGAGCCGGGAACTTTAGATGTCTGGTAAGACCAGGACTTGCTGTAAACTAAATGGTGAAAGACAGAATTGTATGCAAACTGAATATTTTCTTGCACAGTAGATAAACACTGTTGCTACGGGGCTTGTAGTGTGAACAACAAAAGAGAAGAGTTTGTTGTACTCATGGCATATGAAGGGTTAATTAGCAGCTCTTAGCCAGGAAGCAAATGCAGGGAGCAGAGAAAGAAACAGGAGCTGACTGAATAGATAATTGGCTCACAGAAAAAAAAAATAATGCCTTTAAAATATAACTTTTGATTATTTTACAATAAAATACCCAATAAATAAATCAACTAAAGTACAACTGGCCAGGCAAGAAAAATTAGTCAAGTACTGTTACTATAGGTATGTAGAGGGCTATTTCACCCTATCATTTCCTAATGCACCCCTTCCTGACAGCAGAGGTTGGCACCCTATGTTGGTCGCAAAGTGGCGCCTCCGCTCACCGACGGCTGTTCCTAGATAGGCCCTGTTAAGTGTGTTAACCCCTAACTAGCCAGAAACAATGTCTGGTCAAACCAGCCAGATAAATATCACAGGATTACCAAAATGCAACTAAATACCGTATAAAAGGGGTTGTGATTAAAGGGGTAGAGAGAAAAATATTGTAAAATAATTAAAAGTTATATTTTAATGGTATTAGTGTTTTCTGTGAGCCATTTGTTCTATATTTTCTGAATAGATAATTAACCGCAATCAACTACCTGCGCCTCTACCACAATAGAACCATACAAAAAATGTCCCCACAAGGTGAAAAAACTGCTGAATGAATAACGGTATAATAGTGACAGATTATTTAGCTGACATACATGTGTTGGTTTAGAACACTTACTGTCACATCAGCAGAGGGCTGGGTTGGAGAGGAGGAAGTCCAGGCTCAGTACAGATGGTGGTCGGACCGCGCGCCCAGATCTAGCAAGCCGAATGGACCGGGGCAGGGAGCGTCCTCCCTGATACTGGAACAACTCAGCGAGACTGGGAAACTCAGAGTCCGGAAGTAGCGCGGCGTCCACAGGCCACGAGGCGCCGCTAGTACGAGATAGACAGGACGGGGGCGGGACAAAAAATGGGTGACATCACCGTAGTACCGTAGTACAAGAGGCAGGAAGGGGCAAAAATCGTTCCAACGCGTTTCGAAGGTACACGGACCTTCTTCGTCAGGGATCTTATCTTTTATGTATACCAATTCCTGGTTACTACAGAGTCGGCATTAGCACAGCAGCTGACCCAACTCCAGGAGCCTCTTTCCACACCTTTTTGGTCATTTCAATATATCTTTGTAGTTAGCGCCAGTGTTTTTATATTCTGAATAGATAATTGCCAGATAAGAGAACTGAATAGTGAGGCAGACTCCGAAGCATACAGTAACTGGACACAAAGCTTACTGAATACTTGGGTGCCAATGTCTCAGGAGCTCCTCCGACAACTTGAGAGACTGCAGCAAACGACAATAGCCATAAGGGAAGGGAGCAGTTCAGACCCTGGAGCCAAGACAAGTGAGTGACACAGTGACTATTCTGCCAAGTCTAATCTTATTTCCGGGACGTAAGAGTAAAGACCAAGGAATCTCCTAAACTCTTCAGCCCAGTCTAGCCTGTGCCAAGTGGATTATGGCTTTCCACCAATAGTAATGATCCTTGTCTGCTAGAAGGACCCTGTAACTAAAAGTTGGAAATTCTATCTTATGAGACATGCAATAAATTGTGATCTGTAGAAGAAGAATTAAGAAAGTATTACATTTCTCTACAGCACACCTAGGCAAAAAAAATCAAGTACTACACGGCATCTAATAGAGAACCTATCTAATGCATATGAAACTTGCCTCTTCAAAGAACTCTATCGAGCCACCTGCAGCAATCGGACAAGTCACCATCGACGTTTTAGCGAGTCTTGGAATATGACTTAACATAAAAGCCAAACCAGAATCTCAATTTGCAGACACAATGTTTCGGGGTATTGCCCCTCATCAGTGCAAAGTATGATAACTGATTTTTGTGTCGACCCGCCACCACAATTGTGGGTTACCAGGGCAATGGGGTACTCAGAGCCGAGCCCATGGAAGTCTATGGGGATTGTCACTGGTAGCTGTGGCTCGGTCTGTGGCCCTGGCGGTCTGGCGTATGTTGGGGATATATTTACAGGGGATAGGTTTATATACAGTTCGTGACGCCACCTGTAGTATTCTGGTAATTTGTACCAGCGCTGCTGTAGATCTCTGAGGGGATGGTGAGGCAGCTAGATGTCGGGTCCCCTACAGGTGGGACTCTTCCCTCAGGTCGGTAGTTAGGTAGGGATTGTGCAGGCATGCAATAATAACTCAGTCTCACACGGTCAGCGTCTTTCCATACCTTTACTTGTAAGATGTTCAAGCAGGTCCCAGGGAGGCTGATGGGGTTGGTGGAGGATGAGCTTTGAGGCAACAGCTAAGCAACTTGGGGCCTCCTTTACTGTCCAATGAAGATGAGTACGACCAGCCTGAAGCGTAGTCCCCTCTATGATTCCAGCTTATCCAAAGCTGTCCTTCCCAGTCAGATTTGTGGTGGAGCCTTTCTATGAGGGAGCTGAATTCTTATTTTGTCCTGCAGAGACTCAAAGTCTTCACTTCCCCTGACCCCAGTTACGTACTGACTATAAGGGGCTGTTTGCCGCGACCTAGGGTCCGGTAAATCTCTGGTTTTCTCTTCACTATGCTTGTAGCTAATAGTGATCCTTCGGTCCCCAGTAACCGGTAGCAATGTGCAGGACTCTTCCAAGCCAAACGCACTTTTCCAATAATCTTCCTTCCACTTTGCCCTTCGATTTGCTCAACTCTTAATAGATAGTTCAGTCTTTCTTCCAGTGGGGCACAGCTCTGACTAGACTAAGGTGAATTAGACCACCTGTACCAGCCTCCACGTTCTGAACTGCTGACAGACTTAAACTGGACACGTCTACTCTGTCCAAGGACAGGAAACTGACTGACTAGAAATCACTCCCTTCCACACCCCTGCTGGGTGTGTCAGAAGTGTACATGATGTCATGAAGAGACCTTAACTGTTACCTCTCCACTCATCCTCCTGGTATTGTGTACCAGGGCTACACATTCCCCCATGGTAAACGACAGCACTCCCGGGCTGTAAAATACAAAAGAGACAGTTTTGTTCATGCATGAAAACATTAACAATAACATTAATTCGTCCCATCCGGGAGGTGAGGATATCTTGAACGTTGCAAACAATAACATTATATATAGAAATACAAAGATATTAAATAGCATTCAATAAATATACAGTATACTTGTGAAGGACCCGCACCAAACCTTCAACGTGGGTCCTGGGTGGGCTGCAGGACATCCAAATGCAGACCTCACTCAGTGCCACACCACACGGGTTTTTGGTTCAGAGGTAAGTCAAGGTTTCATGTGAAACCATTAAAAAGGCACTTTAGTGCAACTATTTACAGGATACAGTTTTTGGGCTGGCTCAGTCCTCAGCCTCTGAGTCCATTGTTAAACGAAGACATAATAGGGAAAACACATATATATATATAGACTTTTTACAATGTTCACATAAATTCGTTATAACTACTGCTGATATCTAATGGGTAATTTCCTTTTGTGATTCTCTCTGATCTACGTGGTGTAGTTTCAGGTATATCAAGTTGCGATCTGTCTGCACTGCGTAACGGCAAACTATAGAACTGCCTTAATCTTTCCATGGATCTGGCAAGCGTACTGATGGCTGGGCGGTGTGAGTCAGCTTCACCAGGGATCCCATAGTATGGGGCGCTGCTTCAGATGATCCTTCTTGAGATTCCACAGGTTGAGGTGTTGCTGGGATGGGTAACTCCTGAGCGGGCTCAACTGGCACCACAGGCACAACTGGAAGTAGAATTTCCTCTTGTGGCTGATAAAACTGCAACACTGAAATTATCACAGCATCTCCCAGTCTAGGCCAATCCGCAGGAAAATCTCCCAGATCGGTGTGTATGACCTCTTCCTTTCTTTCTCCTTGATTGAGGACAGGGTTCTTTTCACAACTCTTTAAGTGTTCTGGACACAACTTCAAATGATCTCTGGACACAGTGGTTGTTGTTCTTCCTCCGTCCTTACTGACGACACAAACCTTTCTGTTGTCATATTTAGAATCTTGTATGACGTAGGGTTCTTGCTCCCACTGATTATCCAATTTGTGCATCTTCCTCTTTCTCTTTAAGACTACCTCTCCAGGCATCAAAGGCTTGGCAGGAGCATTTCGGTTGTAAACATCTTCCTGTTTCTCCCGTGCCTTATTGAGACTTTCCTCCACACAGATTTGTACTCTTCTGTATTGCTCTTGCCGATTGACGTCCCAGTTTTCCACGGCGTCGTCCGCCTCCGGTTCTACCACTCCAAGTTCTAGATCCATTGGTAGTTTTCCGGGCCTTGCTCTCATAAGATAGGCGGGAGTGCAGTTAGTTGAGCTTACAGGTATATGATTATACAAATCAACCAAATCAGGCAGTAAATCCGGCCATCGATTCCTGTCTTCCAACGGTATGGATCTCAACAAGTCAAGGACAATATGGTTCATCTTTTCACAAAGACCGTTGGTTTGAGGGTGATATGGTGTTGTTCTTATTTTCTTGCACCCGTACATATGACAGAATTCCTTGAATAAATCAGCTTCGAAAGCAGGTCCCTGATCGGTTAAGACTTGCTCCGGATACCCATGCGGTCTACAAAAGCTTGCTTGAAAGGTCTTCGCGGCCGTCACTGCGGTCTGGTCCTTAACTGGAACGACTACCAGAAATCTGGAGTAATGGTCCACCATGGTCAAGGCGTATGAGTATCCAGATCTACTTGGCGACAATTTGACGTGGTCCAGGGCCACAATCTCCAGGGGACGAGTCGTCCGGATAGGTTGCAGGGGTGCCTTCTGACTACCGTAGTCCTTTCTTCTAAGACCACAGGGTCCACAGTTCCGACACCACCTCTCGATGGAGCTGCGCATCCCTACCCAATAGAACCGGCATCTCAACAGGGTCTCCAGCTTTCTCCAGCCAAAGTGTCCTGCTTGATCGTGGTATGCTTCCAACACCATTGGGACGTCTGCCTTGGGGACCACGATTTGCCAGACCATCTCATGGGTTCTGGGGTTGACGTATCTCCTGCACAACTTCTCACGGTATAGGAACAACCTGCTTTTCTCGTTCCACAGGAGCTTGGCTGACATAGGTGCATCCTTTTCCAGAGAGGAGCCTTCCTGACTTAACAACTCCTTGATGCGGCTGACCACTGGATCACTGTCCTGAGTCTCTTTCCAGCTGTGATGGGGTAAAGGATTTAATGTTGCACCATACTGCTTTCTGTGAACTCGATGCTCATGGACTACCCCATTTCGATGGAACGCGGGTAGCTCAATTTCTTCCAGGTCGTCCGATTCTTCTTCCGTATCAGAGTCATGCGGCATTCGGGACAACGCATCAGCATTAGCATTCTTTCGACCTGCCCGGTACTTGATAGTAAACTGGTAATTGGACAACCGAGCCATCCATCGCTGCTCCATGGCACCCAGCTTGGCGGTTTCCAGGTGCGTTAACGGGTTGTTGTCTGTGTACGCCGTGAACTTATTGGAGGCCAGATAGTGCTTAAATCTTTCAGTAATGGCCCAGACCAGCGCCAGAAACTCCAGCTTGAAGCTGCTATAATTTTCCGGATTCCTTTCAGTTGGCCTGAGTTTTCTGCTGGCATATGCGATGACTTTTTCTTGGCCATTCTGCTTCTGACTGAGAACTGCTCCCAACCCTTCATTACTGGCGTCGGTGTACAACAGGAACGGTTGGCTGTAATCAGGATAGGTTAAGATCTCATCACCTGTCAGGATCTCTTTCATCTTTTGGAATGCTTCCATCTGTTCTTTACCCCAATTAAAGGGAGGGTTTCTGCTCTTTAAGGATTGTCCTACCAGGAGGTCCTGTAAAGGAGCTGCCTTCTTCGTGTAATCTTTCACGAATCTCCTGTAGTAACCCGTTAGTCCCAGGAACTGTCGCACTTCCTTAAGGTTTTTCGGCTCCGGCCACTTCTGGATGGCGGTGACTTTCTCTGGGTCCGGCGCTACTCCTTCCGAACTGACGATGTGCCCCAAGTATTGTACCTTCTGTTTGAGTAGATGGCATTTTGAGGGTTTTAATTTCATCCCGTACCTGGACAGGGACTCGAATACTTCTGCCAGGTGCTTCAGATGGTCCTCATATGTCTTGGAATACACGATAACGTCGTCTAGGTATAGCAGCACGGTTTCAAAATTGAGATGTCCCAGACAGTTTTCCATCACTCTCTGAAATGTTCCTGGGGCACTACTGAGCCCAAACGGCATTCTGTCGAACTCACAGAGCCCCATTGGGGTGGTGAAAGCCGTTTTCTCACGATCCTCCTCAGCCACAGCCACTTGCCAGTAACCACTAGTCAGATCAAGGGTAGAAAAGTAGTTAGCCGTTTTCAGAGCAGCTAATGATTCCTCTATTCGTGGTAACGGGTATGCATCCTTGTGTGTTATGCGGTTCACCTGCCTGTAATCCACACACATTCTCATACTACCATCTTTCTTTTTAACCAGAACTAGAGGGGCTGCCCAGGGGCTACAACTATCCCTTATCACCCCGGCTTTCTTCATATCATTCAACATTTCTTTAGCCTTCTGATAATGAGCTGGAGGTATGGGCCTATACCGCTCTTTGATGGGAGGATGACTGCCTGTAGGGATATGATGTTGTACTCCCTTAATTGTCCCAAAATCAAGTGGATTTTTGCTAAACACTTGGGCATACTCTTGTACCACCCGTAATACCCCTTGCTTCTGGTGAGCGGGAGTGGTGTCCGTCCCAACATGGAGTTGCTGACACCATTCCGCCACCTGAGTTGCTGGGTCATTGTCCTCCTCTATTTGACAGGAGTCTAAGGACTCAGCCGGGAGAATAGAATTATTATCCACAGCATGAAGTTTAGCAATGGTTGCATAACGGGGTAAATTTACCTCATCATCTCCCCAATTGAGAAGCCGTACCGGTACTCTTCCATTCACCACTTCTACGACTCCTCTAGCAGTCATAAGTGTAGGTCTATGTTCTGAATGGTGGGGTTCTACTACAGCTTGGTAATTCTGTCCTCTCAGACCTATGGCTGCCCTGCACCAAATGATCATTTCACTCATTGGGGGTACCACAATAGGATCCGAGTCAGTGACCCGTACATTACCAATTTCGCCGTCGGTAAGCTTCGCTTGCTGCTGACACACCAGGGCCCGGATCTCTCTTTGGATTACTCCTCTCTGCCTTGGTCGGGCAATCTCAGCGAGCTGTTGGAGCAAGAACACAACTTCTCCCAAACAATTACCGATAATGTTAGTACCAAAAATGATATTTAAACCGTTCTCCTCATTTACAGTCTTTACTACCAGAAGCCCTTGGTCTTTCAACTCCTCTCTGCCCACCTTTACATCTACACATTTTGTTCCGAGTACTTCTACAGGAAGACCATTCGAAGCATACACAGTAAAGTCAAGGCTCGGAGGTTTAAGACTGTCCATTGACCAGTACTTGGTATATAGAGCATCAGGTATTAGGGTCACCTGCGACCCAGTGTCTAACAATGCTGGAACAGCAATACCATCTAGAATAATAGACAGGTAGGGTCGCCCGCCCACATACCTGCGGTTCCAGTCTAGGGGGCCTGACGGGTATTCTCCTGGGTGTTGGCCCTTGGACCCAGGTTCTGCCCGTTTAAAGGACACTGTGTAGACAGATGACCTTTCCGGTTGCAGCGGTAACAGATGATCTCTCGACGAGGAGGGTGTTGATCAGAGGTTGCTCCTGGGGGTGGCGTTGTCCCCTCCGGGGGGGCGACGTCTTCTTTCTTCTCCGGTGCATCCACGGAACGTCCTCTGGGCAGTCAGCTAACAAGATCTTCCCTTCCTCCTCTTTCCGCAGCTGCAGGGCACTCATCACAGCAGCCAGATTTTTAGTCAGCTGGCGCACCTCTGAGCGCAGACAGTCCAATTCACTAGGAGGTGTCACCTGCGCTTTGGCTTCAGCCACTAGCGGGGAAAAGGGGGTTACTGCCGGTTCCGGAGTGACTTCAGCCTGATGATGTTGGGTGGCCACCTCAGGTTTGCCCAGGGGCCGCAGCCCTTTTATTGCCATGTCCTTTAGGGCATCAAAGGTAGCATCCGGATGATCTAAGGACCACCAATTTACAGTTCGGCGTTCCTCTGGGGATCTCAATCCCTGTATAAATTGTTCTTTCAGCATTCTATTCTCGTCGATAGCATTTAAATTGTTAATTTGTTTGAGGGCTCTCAGGGCTCCCTGTAGTCGGCAAGCATAGTCCCGGATGCTGTCACCTGGCTGTTGTGAACAGTGATAGAAGGCCATCCGGAGATCCGTTTCTGTGCGGTCTTCAAATATGGCATGTAGCTTAAGGAAGATCGCAGGTACCGACTCCTGATCAACGGTATCCCAAGTCTCCACTTCCCTCTCAGCAGCGCCAGTTAGCTGCCCTATTAGCACAGCAGCTTTTTGTCTCTCAGGCATGGAGTACATTTCTAGGATGCTGCATAACTTCCGCTTGAAGCCTGCTAATGTGCCTGGCCCACCGCTGTATTGGGGAAGCCATTTCGCCCCAGGCATATATGGGAGCGTTAGTGGCATGATCGGGACTACCGGACTGGGTGCTGGGCCTGCACCCCCATCTGGCGCTACAATACCAGACGGTGCGGGATTGGGGACTCCGGCTGGGGCCGCACTGTCAGCCGGTTGTTGTGACATCTTAGCGCCCCCTTGGTTAAACGGAGCCTACCGGTTTCAGACGCTGCTATTTCACAGGCACCGCAGTGGGACCAGGACCTTCGTCGCAGGCGCTCTGATGTCAGAGCGTTCACTTCCTGTTGCAGGACCTGCCGCTGAGTCAGAGCCGGGGGCGTGTCCAAGACTTTGCGCGCTCTTTCAGGTACGCCCACCTTCTTCTCCAGCGCCTGAGGGCGCGAATATGGCGACAAAAATGGCGATTTTGGCGCCAAAAGTGCAAACAGTCCTTTTTCACAAAAACACTCCACAGGCACACAGGGCTCGCAATGCTGCAAGTTTCGTATCCTGTTCGTGACGCCAAATTTTTGTGTCGACCCGCCACCACAATTGTGGGTTACCAGGGCAATGGGGTACTCAGAGCCGAGCCCATGGAAGTCTATGGGGATTGTCACTGGTAGCTGTGGCTCGGTCTGTGGCCCTGGCGGTCTGGCGTATGTTGGGGATATATTTACAGGGGATAGGTTTATATACAGTTCGTGACGCCACCTGTAGTATTCTGGTAATTTGTACCAGCGCTGCTGTAGATCTCTGAGGGGATGGTGAGGCAGCTAGATGTCGGGTCCCTACAGGTGGGACTCTTCCCTCAGGTCGGTAGTTAGGTAGGGATTGTGCAGGCATGCAATAATAACTCAGTCTCACACGGTCAGCGTCTTTCCATACCTTTACTTGTAAGATGTTCAAGCAGGTCCCAGGGAGGCTGATGGGGTTGGTGGAGGATGAGCTTTGAGGCAACAGCTAAGCAACTTAGGGGCCTCCTTTACTGTCCAATGAAGATGAGTACGACCAGCCTGAAGCGTAGTCCCCTCTATGATTCCAGCTTATCCAAAGCTGTCCTTCCCAGTCAGATTTGTGGTGGAGCCTTTCTATGAGGGAGCTGAATTCTTATTTTGTCCTGCAGAGACTCAAAGTCTTCACTTCCCTGACCCCAGTTACGTACTGACTATAAGGGGCTGTTTGCCGCGACCTAGGGTCCGGTAAATCTCTGGTTTTCTCTTCACTATGCTTGTAGCTAATAGTGATCCTTCGGTCCCCAGTAACCGGTAGCAATGTGCAGGACTCTTCCAAGCCAAACGCACTTTTCCAATAATCTTCCTTCCACTTTGCCCTTCGATTTGCTCAACTCTTAATAGATAGTTCAGTCTTTCTTCCAGTGGGGCACAGCTCTGACTAGACTAAGGTGAATTAGACCACCTGTACCAGCCTCCACGTTCTGAACTGCTGACAGACTTAAACTGGACACGTCTACTCTGTCCAAGGACAGGAAACTGACTGACTAGAAATCACTCCCTTCCACACCCCTGCTGGGTGTGTCAGAAGTGTCCATGATGTCATGAAGAGACCTTAACTGTTACCTCTCCACTCATCCTCCTGGTATTGTGTACCAGGGCTACACAATTTGGCTAGGTGAGAGGCTCTGGGCTGAGGTCTAAAAGGTAACGTTTCTCCTTATGGAGAATGACATACCGACTCTAGCATGCCAAGATAAGGAGGTTTATGTGCCGTGCAATGTTCCTCTGGGAGATTTAATATGCAAATTGCCTCTTCAGAGAGGAAGAGGACTTGAACTTTATAGCTCCATCTGTTGGAAGCAGCGATGCTACAAGTCACTATTAACCCTTTAACGAGTCTTGCAATATGACTTAAGATGAAAGCCAAATCCGAATCTCAATTTGCGACACAGTGTTTCGGGGTATTGCTCCTCATCAGTGCAAAATATAAGAACTGATTTGTTATCTAATGCATAGACATGGTGGGTCCTCCAAAATGAAAGAGGTTGTTTGTAGTCAGTCCGTGCTCTGACTAATTGGTGAGGGTCCTAAAATAGAGACATCAGTCTAAAATGGGTTTTCTAAATCAAACTCAACTATAAAGAGCCAATGTTGTACAAGTACAAGACTGATGTTGGCAGAATCTTATTACACAGGGTTTTACATACTTCAGTCTTACGTTTCGGCACCCTTTGTTGTTCGGAAGGTGTTATACTGTCTCCATGAATAATAATGATTTTCATCCATCTCATGTGTACAGGAACACGGTTGCGTTTCATGGACTTATATCTCTTTGGATAGATCCAGTGCACACCTAGAAGTCCCGACCTGTGAGCAGAAGATTGTGAACAGTAAATGACATGTTTGCAGCCACAAAGGATTCTTTTCGGTGCAATTGGACAGAAAAGGAAATTATTTACCAGGTTGACTTGCAGCATTCTGGCTTTGTGTCTTCCTTGGTGCACAGTAATTGTTATTTCACTGTGAAAAGAACCGTTTGTCCCAAAACAAGAAGGTGAATCGATAGAAAATCTATAATCTTCAGTTTCGCCACCCTTTCCTATAATGCCATATGCAACTTTTACAGATTTTCAGCTTTTATGAAAGGTCGATCTTAAAAGTTACAGAAACAAAGAGTTATTTAGGGTTTGTATTAAGACTTAGTCCCGTACAAAGTTGGGGAGATGAGAAACTTGTACATTTTTCTGTACATTATAGGGCATGTTCAATATTAAAAATGATATGTCACATCTTCTACATAAGGACATATTGAAAGAGAAGATTCTGAACTGAATACATAGATTTCAAAGAGTTATTTCATTTTTTTATGAAAACATTGCTGCCATAAATCATGGAAAAAGCCTGTGAGTCCTCCTCAGCGCCTCCACCTGTAGAAAAAGCATATGAGTCCTGCTCCCCACCCCCACTCATAGAAAAAGCCTGTGAATCCTGATCAGCTCCTCCACTTATTTAAATAGCCTGTGGGTCCTGCTCCCCACCCCCACTCATAGAAAAAGCCTGTGTGTCCTGCTCAGCGCCCCCACTTATAGAAAAAGCCTGTGCATCCTGCTCAGCGCCCCCACCTATAGAAAAAGCTGTGAGTCCTGCTCACCACACCCACTCATAGAAAAAGCCTGTGAATCCTGATCAGCTCCTCCACTTATTTAAATAGCCTGTGGGTCCTGCTCCCCACCCCCACTCATAGAAAAAGCCTGTGAGTCCTGCTCAGCGCCCCCACCTATAGAAAAAGCTGTGAGTCCTGCTCACCACACCCACTCATAGAAAAAGCCTGTGAGTCCTGCTCACCACACCCACTCATAGAAAAAGCCTGTGAGTCCTGCTCACCACACCCACTCATAGAAAAAGCCTGTGAGTCCTGATCAGCTCCTCCACTTATTTAAATAGCCTGTGAGTCCTCCTCAGCACCTCCTCCTATAGAAAAAGCCTGTGCGTCCTGCTCAGTGCCCCCACCTATAGAAAAAGCTGTGAGTCCTGCTCACCACACCCACTCATAGAAAAAGCCTATGAGTCCTGCTCACCACACCCACTCATAGAAAAAGCCTGTAAGTCCTGCTCACCACACCCACACACAGAAAACACCTGTGAGTCCTCTCTGTAAGTAGATGGAGGAAGAAAAACTCACAGGCTTTCTCTATCTGTAAATGGAGAATATGTTGCACTTCTGGGTTTTGCAAGTCCTCTGCAAGTAATTTTATGCACCATTTTGTGTCTTTCCTACTGTTGTGACTCCCCCATGACTTTTAAATAATAAAGATTTCATTTTTTGCACTACAACACTGGACTTTTGATCGTCTTTTTCCCTTCCTTTTCTCTGTAGCTGGAGGATGCACGGCTTTTTCTATTAGCAGACAGAGAATGTAGGACTCACAAGCTTTCTTTGTAAATAGATGGAGGAATCAGGACTCACAGGTTTTCACTATATGTAGGAAGCAGGACTCTCGAGCTTTTTCTATCAGTAGATGGAGGATATGTTCCGACACGCACCACAATTGTGGATACCAAGGCTATGGGGTACTCGGAGCCGAGCCCATGGAAATCTATGGGAGTTGTCACTGGTAGCGGTGGCTCGGTCCGTGGCCCTCGCGGTCGTGCAATGGGGAATATTTACAGGGGATTTTAAGGATAGGTAGTTCGTGACGCCACCTGTGGTATCTGGTTAATTGGACCAGCGCTGCTATAAGGACTTTCACAGGGGATGTTATGGGGCAGCTGGGTGGTAAGTCTCCCACAGGTGAGACTGGTCCCTGGAAGTCTATGGTGACGATGCAGGGTGTAGCTAATAATTCAGTCACACACAATGCAGCTTCTTTTCATACCTTTTACTGGTAGATGGTTCAAGCAGGTCCCGGGGAGCTGGTCGGGGTGGAGAATGCACATTCGGGTAACCGCTGAGCAGGTTAGAGGCCTCCTTTACTTCGTATATCTCAGAGTCCAAACTTGCATGAAGCGAAGTTAACTCTACAATCTCCAGCTTTCTCAATAGCTGACAAGCCTGGCCGACTTTGTGGTGGAGACTTCTATGGCTCTGACTAGCAGATGTTGGGAGAACTAAGTCTATATTTGCTGATCAGGCTAGACTCCTGTTTTCCCTATCTCCGGTTACGTATCAGCGCTTGGGCTGCTCTCTGCGACCTGTAGTCCAGATGCCTCCGAGTATCTTGTTACTATGCTTGAAACTCTAGCAACGCTTCGGACCCCGGTGTCCGGTTATTTAGTGCAGGCAATCCAATACCTGAAGCACTTCTCTATGTCTTCTCCACTGCGCCCTTCGCCCTGCTTTTGCTCTTTGCATAAGCACTTGTAGCTTTCGATGGAAATGTCAGCTTTCTCCAGAGCTCGCTGAGCAGCTCTCAGTTTCCTCCTTGTTTCAGCTTCTGTTGAGGTACTGATTAAGGGTAGCTCTGACTAGGCTAGGATGATTCACTTCACCCATACTAGCCTCCACTTCCTTGTCAGGTGAGCTACGCTAGCTCTGCGAGGATTCAGTCCTCTCTCCTAGTCCAGACTGAACTGGCACTGAACTGCACTGTCCTAAGACAGGAAACTGACTGGTCTGCACTGTCCTGAGACAGGAAGCTTGACTGAGCTCTGCTATGTGTCACTACCTCCTATACCCCTGGTGGGTGTGTCTGAAAGTGTGAGTGACGTGAATGATAACAAGCTTTTGTGGTTACCTTCCTGTGCATTCTCCTGGATTTTATGTGTGCCTTACATAGCTGGGCCACACATCCCCCCTTGGTTAAACACAGCACTCCCGGGCTGTAAAAGAGAAAAAAAAAAACATTTTTGTTTTGCATTAAACATAACATTTTTAACTCTTCCCATCCGGGAGGTAAGACTTCTTGAACGTTACAATTTGTACATTAGAAAAAATACAAAAGTATCAAAAGTATCAAAACATTCTCATATTACTAGACAAATATTCTTGTGGAGGACCCGCACCAAAAACCTCCCACGTGGGTCCTGGGTGGGCTGCAGGACTTCTTTGCAGACCTCACTCTAGGCCACACCATACGGGTTTTTCTTCAGAGGTAGATAGTAATGGTTTCATGTAAAACCAAGATAATGCACCGAAGCGCAACTATTTACAAAGCAAGTTCTTGGGCTGGCACAGTCCACAGCCACGCAGTCCATGAGCATGGAAAAGACACATTTCAAGACATATAAATAGAAATCACATTAATAACTTTTTCAAACTTTATACATTTTGTCAGTGACAATAAACCCTGTCTGGGTCTTGCTAACTAGTTTACTAGGACTACTCCTGATAGCGAATAGGTAGTTTTCCTCTAGTGATACGTTCTGACCTACGTGGGGTAGCGTCAGGTATAGTAGTCTCTAACCTTTCTGTTCTGCGTAACGGCAAACTATAGACACGACTCCACCTCTCTAGGGACCTGGCAAGCATGCTAGTGACTGGACGAGGCGGTACTGCTTCACCAGCTTCACCAGGGGATTCCACTTCTTGTGGTGCTGCTTCTTGCGGGTCCGCTGCTTCGGGTTCTGATGGTTGAGGGTCTGCCGGAACAGGTCCTTCTGGAACTGGCTCTACTGGCACAATTGGTATGACTGGTTGTAGAGACTCCTCTTGCGGTTGATAAAACTGCAGCACAGGAATAATTACAGCGTCTCCCAATCTGGGCCAATCCGCAGGTAAATCCCCCAAATCCGTGTGTATGACCGCTTCATTATTTTCTTCCTGATTGACAACAGGGTTTTCTTCACGGAGCTTAAATGGGCAAGGACACAACTTTAAATGATCTCTGGACACCGTTGCCGTCGTTTTTCCTCCATCCTTACTAATGGCACAGACCTTTCTGTTATCAAAATTGGAATTTTGCACGACATATGGCTCCTGTTCCCACTGATCATCCAACTTGTGCATTCTTCTTTTCCTTTTTAGTACCATTTCTCCAGGCATAAAAGGCTTAGCGGGAGCATTTTTGTTATAGTTCTTCTCTTGCTTTTCTCTTACTTTGTTGAGACTGTCTTCTACGCAGGCTTGTACTCTCTTGTACTGTTCCTGTCGAGTTGTGTCCCAATCTTCAGCACTGTCATCAGCCTCTGGTTCTACCACTCGCAGCTCCAAATCCATTGGCAGTCTTCCAGGTCTTGCTCTCATAAGGTAAGCTGGAGTGCAGTTGGTGGAACTTACTAGTATGTGGTTGTACAAGTCAACCAGGTCAGGTAACAAGTCTGGCCACCGATTTCTTTCTTCCAGGGGTACAGTTTTCAGTAAATCCATGACAATGTGATTCATCTTTTCACAAAGGCCGTTGGTCTGAGGGTGGTACGGCGTCATTCTGATCTTTTTGCATCCATACAATTGACAGAATTCCTGAAACAGTTCAGCTTCAAAGGCTGGACCTCGATCAGTCAGTACCTGCTCTGGATATCCGTGTGGTCTGCAGAAACTTGCTTGGAAGACCTTGGCTGCTGTCTCTGCTGTGAGATCCTTGACAGGGGCGACCACCAGAAATTTGGAGTAATGATCCACCATGGTCAGGGCATACGAATATCCTGACCTGCTTGGGGACAACTTAACGTGATCCAATGCTACGATCTCCAGAGGACGAGTCGTCCGGATAGGCTGCAAGGGTGCTCTCTGACTATGATAGTCTTTTCGTCTGAGACCACAGGGTCCACAGTTCCGGCACCACTTCTCGATGGAGCTGCGCATCCCTACCCAGTAGAACCGGCACCTCAACAGGGTCTCCAGCTTTTTCCAGCCAAAGTGTCCTGCTTGATCGTGGTAGGCTTCCAACACCATTTGGATGTCTGCTCTGGGCACCACTATCTGCCAAACCATCTCATGGGTCCTTGGGTCGACGTATCTCCTGCACAACTTCTCTCGGTATATGAACAACCGGCTTCTTTCATTCCACAGGAGCTTTGCTGGTATGGGTGCGTCTTTCTCCAAGGAGGAACCTTCTTGTCTTATCAACTCCTTGATACGGCTGACCACTGGATCGCTGTCTTGAGTCTCCTTCCAGCTGTGATGGGGTAAAGGGTTCAACATCTCACCACCGCTTTCTGTAGACTCGTTGCTCTTGGACCATCCCATTTCGATGGAACGCAGGTAGCTCGATTTCTTCCAGATCATCTGATTCTTCCTCCGTGTTGGATTCATGCGGCATTCTGGACAAGGCGTCCGCGTTGGCATTTTTACGGCCCGCTCTGTACTTGATGGTAAACTGATAATTTGACAACCGAGCCATCCAACGTTGCTCCATGGCTCCCAGCTTGGCTGTTTCCAGATGCGTCAAGGGGTTATTGTCTCTAAACGCAGTGAACCTGTTGGAGGCAAGGTAATGTTTAAATCTTTCGGTAATGGCCCAGACCAGCGCCAGGAACTCCAGTTTGAAGCTGCTATAGTTTTCCGGATTCCTCTCAGTTGGCCGGAGTTTTCTGCTGGCATATGCGATGACTTTTTCTTGGCCGTTCTGCTTCTGACTGAGGACCGCTCCTAATCCTTCGTTACTGGCATCTGTGTATAGCAGGAACGGTTGGCTGTAATCTGGGTAGGCTAAGATTTCATCGCCTGTCAGAATCTCTTTCATCTCTTTGAATGCCTCAGCTTGTTCTTTTCCCCAATTGAATGGAAGGTTTCTGCTCTTAAGAGGTTGTCCTACCAGGAGGTCCTGCAAAGGCGCCGCTTTCTTAGTGTAATCTTTTACAAACCTCCTGTAGTAACCTGTTAGTCCCAGGAACTGACGCACCTCCTTTAGGTTCTTCGGCTCTGGCCATTTCTAAATAGCTGTGACCTTCTCGGGGTCCGGCGCTACTCCTTCGGAACTGACAATGTGTCCCAAGTACTGTACCTTCCGTTTGAGCAGGTGGCATTTAGAGGGCTTTAGTTTCATCCCAAACTTGGACAATGACTCAAATACCTCCGCCAGGTGCTTCAGATGATCTTCATATGTCTTAGAGTACACAATTACGTCGTCCAAGTACAGCAGCACAGTTTCGAAGTTGAGATGTCCCAGACAGCTCTCCATCACCCTCTGGAATGTTCCTGGGGCACTGCTTAGGCCAAACGGCATTCTGTCAAACTCGCAGAGTCCCATTGGGGTGGCGAAAGCAGTTTTCTCCCGATCCTCCTCAGCCACAGCTACTTGCCAGTACCCACTAGTAAGGTCGAGGGTAGAAAAGTAGTTAGCTGTTTTCAGAGCAGCTAAGGATTCCTCTATGCGTGGTAATGGGTATGCATCTTTATGTGTTATACGATTTACTTGCCTATAATCTACACACATTCGCATGCTACCATCCTTTTTCTTCACTAGAACTAGAGGTGCTGCCCAGGGGCTACAACTATTCCTTATCACCCCGGCTTGCTTCATGTCACGCAGCATTTCCTTAGCTTTCTGATAGTGGGCTGGAGGTATAGGCCTGTACCACTCTTTGATGGGAGGATGACTGCCTGTAGGGATATGATGCTGTACTCCCTTAATGGTCCCAAAGTCAAGTGGGTGCTTGCTAAATACTTGTGCGTACTCTTGTACCACCCGTAGTACCCCCTGTTTCTGGTGGACGGAAGTGGTGTCTGTCCCTATATGAAGCTGCTGACACCAGTCCGCTACCGGGGTTGCCGGATCATTATCCTCCGCTGGTTGGCGGGAGGCTAAGGACTCGGTTGTGAGGATAGAATTATTATCTACGGCATGTAATTTAGCAACTGTAGCATAACGTGGCAAATTTACTTCATCGTCCCCCCAGTTGAGAAGTCGTACTGGTACTCTCCCATTTACTACTTCCACTACCCCTCTAG
Organism: Oophaga sylvatica; assembly: GCA_033576555.1. NCBI lineage: Eukaryota > Metazoa > Chordata > Amphibia > Anura > Dendrobatidae > Oophaga > Oophaga sylvatica. Next base: position 24,252,075 of record JARQOD010000008.1, on the reverse strand, counting down.
CAATCATGAGTGTAGGTCTGTGTTCTGAGCGATGGGGTTCTACTACTGCTTGGTAGTTCTGTCCCCTCAGACCTATGGCTGCTCTACACCATATTAAAATTTCACTCATTGGGGGTATTACAATGGGGTTCGAGTCTGTGACCCGTACATTACCGATTTCACCATCTGTAAGCTTCGCTTGCTGCTGGCACATCAGGGCCCGGATCTCCCTCTGGATCACTCCCTTCTGCTTTGGCTTGGCAACTTCAGCGAGCTGTTGGAGCAAAAACACAACTTCTCCCAGACAGTTACTGATAATGTTAGTACCTAGTATCACATTTAGACCATTTTCCTCATTTACAGTCCTGACTACTAGGAGTCCCTGATCCTTCAGCTCCACCCTGCCCACTTTTACATTTACGTTTTTGGCTCCAATTACTTCAACAGGGAGACTATTGGTAGCGTACACTGTCAAGTCAGGGCTCGGGGGCTGGAGGCTGTCCATGGACCAAAATTTATTGTAAAGGACATCAGGTATGATGGTCACCTGAGATCCAGTGTCCAGCAGTGCAGGGATTGCAATCCCGTCCAGAATCATGGACAGGTAGGGCCTTCCACCCACGAACCTGCGGTTCCAGTCCAAGGGGCCTGATGAGTCTACTCCTGGGTGTTGGCCCTCTGACCCAGGATCGGCTCGTTTAAAGGACATTGCTGAGCCATATGACCTTTTTGGTTGCAGCGGTAGCAGACGCAGTCCCTTTATTGCCATGTCCTTTAGAGCATCAAAAGTGGCATCTGGATGATCTAAGGACCACCAGTTTACAGTCCTGCCTTCCTCTGGAGACCTCAGTCCCCGCACAAATTGCTCCTTCAACATTTGGCTCTCATCAATGGGACTTGTGGGGTTAGCCTGTTTAAGAGCTCGCAGGGCCCCCTGTAGTCGGCAGGCGTAGTCCCTAATACTGTCACCCGGTCCCTGGAAGCACTGATAAAATGCCATCCGGAGATCCGTTTCTGTGCGGTCCTCAAAGATGGCCTGTAGCTTTAAGAGAATCGCAGGTACCGATTCCTGGTCTGCAATGGGCCAAGTCTCTACTTCTCTCTCAGCCGCACCAGCTAACTGTCCTATTACCACAGCAGCTTTTTGCTTTTCAGTCATTGAGTACATATCCAAAATACTACATATCTTCCGTTTAAATCCTGGCAGGGTGTCTGGCTCGCCGCTGTACTGGGGGAGCCACTTCGCTCCAGGCATGTATGGGAGGGTTAGCGGCATGAGCGGGACCACCGGGCCAGGTGAGGAGCCCGCACCTCCATCCTGCGGCACGACGCCAAGCGGTGGGCTACTAGGGCCCCCAGCGGGGGCCGCTCCGTCTGCCGGTTGCTGCGACATATTGGTGCCCCCTTGGTTAATCTGAGCCTACCTCTTTCACAGGCTGCAGCGTCGCAGGCACAGAGGTGGAGACAGGACCTTCGTTGCAGGCACAGCGGTGGAGACAGGACCTTTGTCGCTGGACTGTGATGTCAGAGCGTTCACTTCCTGTTTCACAGGACCTGCCGCCGCGTCAGAGTTGGGGGCGGGGCCAGGGAACCAGCGCGCACTTTCAGGTACGCCCCCCTTCTTCACCAGCGCCTGAGGGCGCGAATTTTGCGTAAAGATGGCGGTATTTTGGCGCCAAATGCAGCAAACAGTTCAATAGACACACAGGACTCACAATTGCAAGCTTTCGTATCCTGTTCGTGACGCCAAAGTTGTTCCGACACGCACCACAATTGTGGATACCAAGGCTATGGGGTACTCGGAGCCGAGCCCATGGAAATCTATGGGAGTTGTCACTGGTAGCGGTGGCTCGGTCCGTGGCCCTGGCGGTCGTGCAATGGGGAATATTTACAGGGGATTTTAAGGATAGGTAGTTCGTGATGCCACCTGTGGTATCTGGTTAATTGGACCAGCGCTGCTATAAGGACTTTCACAGGGGATGTTATGGGGCAGCTGGGTGGTAAGTCTCCCACAGGTGAGACTGGTCCCTGGAAGTCTATGGTGATGATGCAGGGTGTAGCTAATAATTCAGTCACACACAATGCAGCTTCTTTTCATACCTTTTACTGGTAGATGGTTCAAGCAGGTCCCGGGGAGCTGGTCGGGGTGGAGAATGCACATTCGGGTAACCGCTGAGCAGGTTAGAGGCCTCCTTTACTTCGTATATCTCAGAGTCCAAACTTGCATGAAGCGAAGTTAACTCTACAATCTCCAGCTTTCTCAATAGCTGACAAGCCTGGCCGACTTTGTGGTGGAGACTTCTATGGCTCTGACTAGCAGATGTTGGGAGAACTAAGTCTATATTTGCTGATCAGGCTAGACTCCTGTTTTCCCTATCTCCGGTTACGTATCAGCGCTTGGGCTGCTCTCTGCGACCTGTAGTCCAGATGCCTCCGAGTATCTTGTTACTATGCTTGAAACTCTAGCAACGCTTCGGACCCCGGTGTCCGGTTATTTAGTGCAGGCAATCCAATACCTGAAGCACTTCTCTATATCTTCTCCACTGCGCCCTTCGCCCTGCTTTTGCTCTTTGCATAAGCACTTGTAGCTTTCGATGGAAATGTCAGCTTTCTCCAGAGCTCGCTGAGCAGCTCTCAGTTTCCTCCTTGTTTCAGCTTCTGTTGAGGTACTGATTAAGGGTAGCTCTGACTAGGCTAGGATGATTCACTTCACCCGTACTAGCCTCCACTTCCTTGTCAGGTGAGCTACGCTAGCTCTGCGAGGATTCAGTCCTCTCTCCTAGTCCAGACTGAACTGGCACTGAACTGCACTGTCCTAAGACAGGAAACTGACTGGTCTGCACTGTCCTGAGACAGGAAGCTTGACTGAGCTCTGCTATGTGTCACTACCTCCTATACCCCTGGTGGGTGTGTCTGAAAGTGTGAGTGACGTGAATGATAACAAGCTTTTGTGGTTACCTTCCTGTGCATTCTCCTGGATTTTATGTGTGCCTTACATAGCTGGGCCACACAGATACACGACTCACAGGCTTTCTGTATCAGTAGTTGGATGAAGCACTCACAGGCTTTACCTGTAGATGGAGTAAGCAGGACTCACAAGCTTTCTATATCAGTAGATGGAGGATACATGACTCACAGGCTGCCTGTATAAGTAGATGGAGGAAGTAGGACGCTTAGTCTTTTTCTATCAATAAGTGAGGGCAGCAGGACTCACAAGCTTTCCCTTTCATTTACATTGAACCCCCATCTTGCAAAATTATATATCCTCCGGCATGGTGACCCCCGCTACACTTTGCTACCCTCAAGTCCAGAAAGATCAACTGTGAAGAGGATTTCTACTTAAAAAAAACAAATTTACCAAGATTTTTAGGAAATTGCATATTATTGCTCAAAATGTCTCAATAGCTTAGATGTCTTAGAGGTAATAAGAAAATGATAATAAAGCATAAGAGCTAGTCACCATATAGAAGGTACGGTCAAGTGTTGCTTTTGCGAGTTATACCGTAATGGGTGCTAAGTGCTAATGAAATAAGTGTTTACTGAGACCTGAAGACTTCCGACTCCCCGTAAGGGACATCTTGAAGGTGTTCACAGCTTGGAAACTTAGCGGCAAGACGTGGAACAATCGTAAAATGAAGATAATCCAGCTCAACAAACCTGAATATTATTTTATTCACACAAAGGGCATAACAGAGGACAAGATCAGAAGCACAGGTAGAAGAAATGCGACATCAACGCGTTTCGGGTGACAGGCCAGCCTTAGTCATTAGTAAAGGTGGGTTGTCACCTGAAACGCGTTGATATCCAATTTATTCCATTATATAATGTGGTTACTGACGCTCTCTACTTGTAGAAATGTACTGTATACCGATATCAAATATAACACAGGAAACACAGCAGATTTCTCTGCACCAAAGACGTAAAGTAAAGTTTGTTAACTGGGTTGGACAATCCTTTTTCCAGTTAGACGGCCATATAAATCGGACTGGCGGGTTACTCTCCTGACTTGATCTTTATAGCTGCATAGAAATATATGGAGCTGTCACACTTGGGACAGGAGAGCTGCTGGCCAGTCCATGCACAGCTCTCCAATCTCGGTCTCACTTGCCTACCTGCGCCCTCAGAAGCATTCCCCCATGCTAAGCTGATCACAAGGGCCTCTCATTCATTATTGCCTTTGCACTTGTTTTTTTGCCTCGTTTTGTATGTTTTGTTCGCATCCAATTATTCCTATTTGCACTTTCTTTTAAGTCTATTTTATATGCGCTCACCTGTTTGTTTGTTTTTTGTTGTTTTTCGCTTTGTGGATAAAGTTTAGCAATTCCAGCTGTTTTTGCTGATTCATCAATTGCAACTATTTAAAAAGTAAAAAAAATTGTTGTAACTCTGCTCCGGTCCCCCTCTGGTGTATTTTTGAGTACATCAGTATTTTTTTCTCAATTTTTGCACCATTTGCAAATGTGCAATTTTTCTTTCCTAAAAGGATGCAAAACCAATTGAAGATAAAAAAACATATTTTTTTTTCTATTTTGCACCAAATCCATGAATCACGTGCACCATTGGCACAAAAACGGTAATGACCACCACACGACAAAAATGGAAGGTGACTTAAGAAAAGACATAAATGATGAATGAGGGCCGGGGCGTCCCATGAATGACATAAACAGTGATCAATTATTTGAAGTCTTTATTACATCACTTTTCATTTTTTTTTCTTGTGGCATTCATTGAGTTTTTTTTGTACTAAATTTTGTACTAAATTATCCAAAATGGCGCATGTACGGTAATTCATAAATTTTGCGCAAAATCAAAAATGCTCTTTAAGTTCTGTCTTAGCCTTTTTTTACGACATTTTAGTGCAAAAATTAGCAAGTTAATGAAAAATGTCACAAAAATGTGCTCAGAAATTTCAGATGTATATAAAACAACCACAGGGAATAACTGCAGTACGCTTTGCTCGAAATTTTGTGACTTTTTAAAAATTCGCAAATATTGAATCGGCTGAAAAAAAATGAATACCCAAAATTGCGCAAATAATGATGAATGTTAACAAAAATAAATAAATAAACAAGCGAACGCATATAATATAGACTTTATAAAAAATAAAAAACACCAAAAACTAATAAGAAGTCTCAAATGCAATAAAAAAATGGAGCGCAAAGAGTAAATAACTACCAACAAAGTATTATGATTTTATTTTTCAACTCTGCTTATCTCATGCCACTCATCTTAGCACATGTCGAGCCAAGCGGAAAGGTAAAAAAGGTCACATCTGACTTGCCTGTGCTAATGCTCTCCTTAGTGGATTCCTTTGGCTCTGGCATTACATGCATTACACTCTTTGAAGCTTCTCTAATAGATCAGTCTGTCTATATGGCTCAGGTATTTCATTTTCTCCTGGGCAGACTTTTCTTCTCTATAGACTTTTATAAACAGACAAACAAAAATTAAAATGTAGTCAGGTCTAAAATCGGAGACCTTATGGCTTAAAAATATACTTACTAGCATAAAAAATATCAGTTAACAACATACAAAATGAATGAGCAAATGAGACATCTAAATCCCATCAAGATTTGGTGGCCGCCTTTTACCTTCATCACTTCTTCTGGGTGGCAGGAGGTTGTTCCAAACATCTTAGAGAACTGACCACAGATCTTCTGTCTGATGTCGCTTGTGCAGATCGTTCTGTCTCTTCATGTGATCCCAGAAAGACTGGATGATGATAAGATCAAGGCTCTGTGGGGGTCGGATCATCACTTCCAGGACTACTTGTTCTTCTTTTTAAGATAGTTCTTAATGACATCTCGCCAGCCCCGTTATTCATAAGCCAAACGTGGGATCAGGAAAGGTCAAGAAATTTGCAGCGCTGTTGTCCACGGCTGGAAAGTAATGTCCTCAGACCATGGACTGAGGTTACACCAAGTGATCTGCTCATCTCTTTTTACAACCCATCAAGCAGCTGAGTATGGAGTCCTACAGACAATGCTCTATGGGAGAATAGTGTGAAATTTGAACATTTGTAGAAGTAAAAAATGGTCTTTGAAGTACCACATTGGAAAGATACAGGTGCTTCTCACAAAATTAGAATATCATCAAAAAGTTAATTTATTTCAGTTTTTCAATACAAAATGTGAATCTCCTATATTCTATAGAGTCATTACACACCGAGTGATCTATTTCACATGTTTATTTCTGTTAATGTTGGTGATTATGGCTTACAGCCAATGAAAACCCAAAAGTCATTATCTCAGTAAATTAGAATACTGTATAACACCAGCTTGAAAAATTATTTCAAAATCTGAAATGTTGTCCTACTGAAATGTATGTTCAGTAAATACACTCAGTACTTGGTCGGGGCTCCATTTGCATCAATTACTGCATCTATGCGGCGTGGCATGGAGGCGATCAGCCTGCGGCACTGCTGAGGTGTTATGGAAGCCCAGGTTGCTTTGATAGCAGCCTTCAGCTCGTCTGCATTGTTGTGTCTGGTGTCTCTCATCTTCCTCTTGACAATACCCCATAGATTCTCTATGGGGTTAAGGTCAGGTGAGTTTGCTGTCAATCAAGCACAGTGATACTGTTGTTTGTACACCAGGTATTGGTATTTTTGGCAGTGTGGACAGGGGCCAAGTCCTGCTGGAGAATGACATTTCCATCTCCAAAAAGCTTGTCGGCAGAGGGAAGCATAAAGTGCTCTAAAATGTCCTGGTAGACGGCTGCGCTGACTTTGGTCTTGATAAAACACAGTGGACCTACACCAGCAGATGACATGGCTCCCCAAACCATCACTGATTGTGGACACTTCACACTAGACCTCCAGCAGCTTGGATTGTGGCCTCTCCACTCTTCCTCCAGACTCTGGGACCTTGATTTCCAAATAAAATGCAAAATTTACTTTCATCTGATAACAACACCTTGGAGCACTGACAACAGTCCAGTTCTTTCGATCCTTGGCCCAGGTAAGACGCTTCTGGCGTTGTCTATTGGTCATGAGTGGTGACACAAGGAATGTGACACTTGTAGCCCATGTCCTGGATACGTCTGTGTGTGGTGGCTCTTGAAGCAATGACTCCAGCAGCGTCCACTCCTTGTGAATCTCCCCAAAATTTTTGAATGGCCTTTTCTTAACGATCCTTTCAAGGCTGCGGATATCCCGGTTGCTTGTGCACCTTTTTCTACCACACTTTTTCCTTCCACCCAACTTTCCATTAATCTGCTTGGATACAGCACTGTGTGATCAGCCAGCTTCTTTACCAATGACCTTTTGTGGCTTCTCCGCCTTGTGGAGTGTGTCAATGACTGCCTTCTGGACATCTGTCAAGTCAGCAATCTTCCCCATGATTGTGGAGCTACTGAAACAGACTAAGGGACCTTTTTAAATGCTTATGAAGCCTTTGCAGGTGTTTTTTGGTAATTATTCTAATTTACTGAGATAATGACTTTTGTGTTTTCATTGGCTGTAAGCCATAATCATCAACATTAACAGAAATAAACACGTGAAATAGATCCCTCTGTTTGTAATGATTCTATATAATATAGGAGTTTCACTTTTTGCATTGAAGAACTGAAATAAATTAACTTTTTAATGATATTCTAATTTTTTGAGAAGCACCTGTAAGTATCCTGTAAATTGATGTCCAACTCTCTAAGGAGCTCTACACAACGCATGATACAGGCTCTCTAGAATTGAGTTTCCGGCTTGGCTTTATCCATAGTCATATTGTAAGGCTTATCAATACATTCATTTGTAAGGTAGCTCTTTGTCTTAGGTGATACGTGTAAGTCAGCTTCTTTCCTTCTTACATGAACCAACGCATGTGCAGCATTAGATTGCATGTGTGCTGCTGGGAAACAGGGAAAGAGAAAGAAAAGAGATATGATATTAATGTTGATGACTGTACAGTATGGCTCACTAGGTGAGGAGGATCATCTAAGCTTCTGGTCCGGGTGTACCCAGGGCATTGGTGCAGCAAGGAGGAAGGCATGTGGGCAGCAACAACTTGGCACATCCAGGAAGCTCAGGAGCAGCAGGAAGGATGAAGTGGAGCCAAGCAGGGACGAATGCAAGCACAAACAGAAAAAGCACACCAAACATAGCATTAGAGTCTCAATCCCAAGACACAGGTGTGTCTTAGCGGGCCTTAAACAAGTCTAGGGAAATTATTTTATTGATCTTGACGTGGAGCACAACAAAGTACAGTGGATCCAGGGGAAGGAAGCGGAGCCCAGTATAACCAGGACAGATGTGTAGCAATGACGTGTTCACAGATCATGCATGCAATAAATGGAACATGATCGGAGGTAGGTTTGAAAGAGAGCTGGTGGGATTATATACAAGAATCAGTATCTTGGCAGCAGAAAGCAATTTCAACATGATGATCATTGCAAGGTTGCTTAGAGTTGCATGGGGACACATTTTTTTTTTTACAATTAAAAGTTTTGGCCGGAAAATCCTGTGTTTTCTAGTATTACAGTATTTCTCAGTCTCCTAAGTAACTATTTAAATTTAATTGGAACACACCAGGTTTAATAGAAATGAGTAAGTGTAAAAATACCGAAAGGTGTTGTAGTGAGACGTTAACCAGAGATGAAGCGTGGGGCCAGAGGCGAAATACCAGCAGTGAGCCTTCCCGGTGTCCCTCACCATTCCTTGGATCCATAATTTATTACCTGAGGAGCTTTCCAAATATCCTTTCTCTCCTGCTGATTCTTCTTTTTTGCAAACTTTGCTTTTGAAATGGAATTGCACAGTCTGTGAAGTAAAGACAAATGTTTCTTTATCAAGAGAGCTGGCCCGGAGAAGGTGAAGGGCTCCAGACGCACGGCTGGTGACAGAAGATGTCCATGAATTGTAGATAAACATAAATATGTATAATGTTCTCACACAAAGTACAAATAGCGATAATAAGGAGGTTTGCGGTGTATGCCGTGATGGATAATACCATTTCCGATAAGGACAATGAGGTCATATGGAAATTTTGAGTTTTCCGGGAACTTCCTACGTTCAAAAATGTTGAAATATGCAGTAAAAGGAATGTACATTGTACTTTTTACATTTTGATCCTTTCTTGTGGCCCTAAATCGATTTTTTTCCCCTTGTATGGAGCTATTGGTGTCTGCCCCATGGATGTTTTGCCTACCTATGGATCAACATGATCGGCTATAGGTTAAATCTCGATGGAGTTAATTCTACCTTCAACCTTAAAAACTAGGAAACAGAATTGCACGGTGGTAGGACATTTGGGATCTTGGAAAACCTTTCTATGATGCATTCCATTAGTGGAGCTTGGTGATAAATCAATGAAGTGGTTGGTAACTGTGTTAAAGAAAAAGGAAAATTGTCTCAATGTCTGGAAACAATGTAACCCACATATCCCACCATGTTTGAAAGAAAAATTATGGGCTTGAAAGGCTCCTACAGAAATACAAGTAAACGTAAAGATCTCGTCAGTTTTCAGGTTTCACTATCACCTTGATTATCATCCCGACTTGTCTGTAATAGTAAATATTCAGAAATAACAATTCTGGAACATCTTTACTTATAAATCAACTCTGTGCCGCTTCTCTAATATTCCTCCTAGAAATTTATGGATAAATTGACAACTGAGTGTAACCATTCTTCTACTCAAAGAAGCGTGTCCCGAGGAGGAATAACAGAGCAATGACACAACACGGAGTTATGAGAAAAGATGGTTCAGAATTTTTATATTTTGAGGATTTAGAAGCATTTTTCTAAAAAAGGAAAAATAGTCAAGGCAAGTCTTTTCCAAGAATGGGACAGGAAAGTAAAATAGGAGATTGGAGAGATAAAAGGATAGGAGAGTAGAGACAAAAAGGGAAAAGAGGTGAGAAAAGAAGAGAAAAGAGGTACCAATAAAATAGGAGAAAGAGGTAAATCCTAAAGAGGTGTAAGATTATGCCAGGAACAAGCATGCTTGCTTAGATAGAGTTGGAGATTGTGTTGATTGAAGAAGATAAGAGTTATTAGAGAAGTGCTTCAGGGCCCGTGGGCTGAAGGTCACCTGGATACTAGGAAAGCGGAAGAAAAACGCAGCATGCGAGTAACCAAATTTTGGTGGTTCACCTAATAATGTCTAAGGACAACAGCCTGAAAAAGGTATGGAGGAGCCAGCCTTGCTTTCATCCCCAAAGGGGAAAAACGGACGAGGATTCACGGGATTGGGCATGGAAAATGGGAAGCTGCAGAGCCAGGCGGAATATCTCAGGGCAAGGAATGGCAGTAAGGAAAGGGATAGTGCAGGCTGAAGGAACTGTTACCAATCTAACATACTGTGCTGTATCTCTGACTAAAACTGAACTGCTGAGTAAAGTTGAACGTTTGAAAATGGATAAAGAGTCTGTTGTTGAATGTGTTGTTGCGTCCGGATCCGGGATCACGGAACAAGCGGAGCCTATAAGCCCAAAAGTGAGTGTCATCAACTATACACAAACCATATAACAGACAAGGCATAATTTGCTTGTGGGGTGCCAGGGTGTGGGAGAACAACAGTCCTTCGCCCATGACTACCACCCTGTGCACCGTACAGAGGAAAGAAGAGTAAATGAAAGTGGAGGAAGGGAGGGGAGAGGAGACGAGTCTGAAAGAAAGTACAGGGGAGAGGAGAAGAGACAAGCAGAAAAAAACATGAGAACCAAAGAGAAAGGAAATGAATGAAAAATAAAGGAATGGAAAGGGGAAGAGGGGAGAGGATAGGCGTTTAACGTAAAGAAAGGACAGGGGAAACAAGGAGAGACAATATTGGAAGAAAAGGCAGAAAAGGCAGAGGCTCCAGTTCAAAACCTTAACCATGACCTACAAAGCCATCCACAATCTGTCTCCTCCATACATCTGTAACATGGTCTCCCGGTACATACCCACACGCAACCAACGATCCTCTCAAGATCTCCTCCTCTACTCCCCTCTTATCTCTTCTTCCCACAACCACATACAAAGCTTCTCCCGTGCCTCTCCCATACTCTGGAACTCTCTACCCCAACACATCAGACTTGGAAACCTTCAAAAAGAACCTGAAGACCCACCTGTTCCGACAAGCCTACAACCTGCAATGATCCTCAGTGTACTGAACCACCGCACGACCAGCTCTACCCTCTCCTAGTGTATTCTCACCCATCCCTGTAGACTGTGAGCCCTTGCGGGCAGGGTCCTCTCTCCTTCTGTATTAGGACTATCCACAATTTGCATGGTTTCAGGCGCTCCCTCAAAACACATCTGTTCAGAGCGGCCTATCACATTCACTAATCAAAGTCATTCTATGTGTAAGTGTGTGTGTGTGTGTAGCCCATTCACTATCTCCATCCATCCCTCACTCCCTCAAGATGGCTGGACCATCATTGTAAATGCACCATTGTATATACACACCTGTACTTTGTATCTCCCCCACCTCATTGTAGATTGTAAGCTCTCACGAGCAGGGCCGTCTTATTTTGCTTTAATTATTGTATTGTTAACGTTGTTACTTATGACTTGTGTTTTGAAACTGTTAAACTGTAAAGCGCTGCGGAATATGATGGCGCTATATAAATAAAGATTATTATTATTACTTGTGTGTGCCTTGTATTGCTCACATTTACTGTACTTGTCTAAATTTTCCCCTTTTCACATGTAAAGAGCCATGGAATAAATGGCGCTATAAAAATGTATAATAATAATAATAATAGGGTGAGAACTAAAGAAAAAAGAAGGGAGAGTTGTGGGGATGACAGGAGAGGAAAGGGGGGTAGCGTAAAAGACAGGACACGGGAAAAGAGAGGAGACAATATGGGAAAAAGAATCCACAAAGATGAGAAATACAAGAAAGGAAAGGAAAAGGTGAGGAGAGGCTGGTACAATGAAAAAGATGACAGGGGAGAAGAGTAGAGAAAATATGGGGAGGAGAAGAGAAAAAAATGAGAAATAAGAGAAAGGAAAAGAGAATAGAGAAGTGTAGATTGAAAGAAAGAATAGGGGACAGAAGAAACAACATAAAGAAGAAACAAGCAAGGTGAGACCTAAAAAGAAAGAAGAGGAAACAAAACAAGAGGAGAAGAGATGAGAGCGAAGGAAAGGTTTGTAGAAAGGTGGAGAAGACAAGGAAGAGAAGAAGAAACAGTATGGTGAAAAGAAAGTCAAGAGAGGTGAAAACTAAAGAGGAGAGGAAAAAGAGGTGAAAACAGTGAAAAAGAGGTCATGGGATCAGAGAAAAGAAGAGACAATACAGGGAAATGAAAAGGGAACTTGAGGCTCTGTGCACACGTTGCGGAATCTGCTGCGGATCCGCAGCAGATTTTCCGCTGCAGATCTGCAGCAGAACTGCAAGTGATGTACAGTAGCATTATATGCAATGGAAAATAAAACGCAGTGCACATGCTGCGGATTTTTCCGCACGGATTAGGTGCCGATTTAAATCCGCAGCATGTCACTTCTTTTGTGCAGTTCCGCAGCGTTATGAGACCTGCTCTAAATAGAAATCCGCAGGTCTCAAAACGCAGGGGAAATCTGCACAAAAAACGCGGAAAATCGGCATCAAATCCGCACTAAATCTGCAGGTAACAAGCAGGTCTTTTTACCTGCGGATTTAGCAAAATCTGCGCGGAAAATTCCTCAGCAGATTCTGCAACGTCTGCACATCCCCTGGGACGATTAAAGGAAATGAGAAAGAAAAAAGGGTAAAAAGTTAAAAAAGGAAAGGCAAAAAATGGGAGACGGAAGGAAAGGAGATCTAATGATAAGAAAGAAATGTTTAGAAATGAAGACAAAAGAGAAAGAATGGAAGGTTAAGTCGAGAAAAAGAGAGCAGGAAAAAAAAGAAAAGGGTAGGAGACAAAAGAAAAGGAGAGAATTAAAGAGGAAGGTAACATTAGGAGGTCAGAGGAAAGAAATTAAAACAAATTCTGCCGTCTACCAAAAAATCCTGAAGGAGAATGTCCGGCCATCTGTTCGTGATCTCAGTCTGAAGCGCACTTGCGTTATCCAGCAGGACAATGATCCAAAACACACCAGCAAGTCCACCGCTGGATGGCTTAAGAAAAACTAAAATTAAGACTTTGGAGTGGCCTAGTCAAAGTACTGACCTTAATTCAATTGAGATGCAGTGGCATGATTTTAACCCCCTTACGACCTCCACCGTACTAGTAATGTGTAGCCCTGGTGTTAGGCACACGCAGTACCCTGGAGAGTGTGTGGCGAGACAGCAGTTTAATGCTAAATATTCATTCACTCAACATATACTAGACACACCCTTAGGGTAGTGGAGTTTACTCTTGAGGGAGTGGTCAAGGTGGTATGTGTTGGAGTGATTTAGTGAGTCTAGTTCCTGTCTTCGGACAGAGAAGACGTCTGGAGTTTAGTTCCTGACTTCAGAGAGAGAAGACGTCTGGGGGGAGGAAGGAGTCCAGATTGCTCTATCACCAGCTTTGGAAAGTGGAGTCTAGTATAGGTGGTGTAATTCACCTTAGCCTAGTCAGAGCTGTACCTCATCAGCATACACTGGAAGGAAAGAAGAAGTTTAGTGCAGAAAGTCTTCAGTATCCTGTCTAAAGGACGGTATCAGGTTCAGAGACGTGCTCCTGCCTATTGATAACTGAGCATCTGTAACTAACTTTGAAGTGAAGGAAAAGAAAGAAGTGACTACTCGACCCTTGGCTAGTGTGAGTGCTTATGTTACCAGCGAGGACAAGGCGAAAGGCACAGTGGTTTATTGGAATAGTGCTTACGGATTGAAGAAGTCCTGCACATTGCTACCGGTCACTGGGGACCGAAGGATCACTATTGTTTCAAGCAGAGTGATAAGAAAACCAGGAATTTACCGGACCTTAGGTCGCGGCAAACAAGCCCCTTATAGTCAGTACGTAACTGGGGTCAGGGGAAGTGAAGACTTTGAGTCAGTGCACGACAAGATAAGAATTCAGCTTCTTCGCAGGAAGGCTCCTAACACAAAGCTGACTGGGCGGTACAGCTATAGATTAGCTGGAGATTTTGAGGGAACTACGCTTCAGGCTGGTTGTACTCGTTGTATTGGAAGTAAAGGAGGCCCCTAACTTGTCCAGCTGCTGTCTCAAGATACACTCTCCTTGGATCAGCCTCCCTGGGACCTGCCTGAACATCTTACAAGTAAAGGTATGGAAAGACGCTGACCGTGTGAGACTGTGTTCTTTATCTGCACTCGACTTCACAAATCCCATAGACTTTGAGGGACCAGTCCCACCTGTAGGGGACCCGACATCTAGCTGCATCACCATCCCCTCAGAGATCTACAGCAGCGCTGGTACTAATTACCAGAATACTACAGGTGGCGTCACGAACTGTATATAAATCAATCCCCTGTAAATATATCCCCAATATACGCCAGACCGCCCGGGCCACAGACCGAGCCACAGCTACCTGTGACAATCCCATAGACTTCTACGGGCTCGGCTCTGAGTACCCCATTGCCCTGGTAACCCACAATTGTGGTGGCGGGTCGACACAGTACGACGGAGGTCTCTTCCCTTCCTTTGATGTGGGCTCCGGCGGTGAGCCTACATCTTTCCGGGCACATGTCAGCTGTTTTGAAGAGCTGACATGTACCTGCAATAGCCGTAGGTGGAATCGCGATCCATCCGCGGCTATTAACTAGCTAAATGCCGCTGTCAAATGCTGACAGCAGTATTTAACAAGCGCTTCTGGCCATCTGGCTGGAAATCCACCCACCGGTGGCCCGCGTCACGTGATCGCAGGTCACTGGTTCATTGGCATGACAACCAGAGGTCTCCTGGAGATCTCTATGGTTGTCAGTGCCAGATTGCTATGAGCACCGCCCAGTGGTCGGCGCTCAAAGCAAGTGAGTAAATCTGCTATATAGAAGCGATCTGCTCATCGCCTCTATGTAGAAGAGGCAATCGGGTTTTGGCAGCTTCTAGTATCTCATGGAGACTATTGAAGCATGCCATAGGTAAAAAAAAAAAGTTTTTAAAAATATTAAAAAAATAAAAAAATATAAAAATTTAAATCACCCCCCTTTCGCCCCATTCAAAATAAAACAATAAAAAAACAAAGATACACATATTTGTTATCGCTGAGTTCAGAATCGCCCGATCTATCAATAAAAAAAAGGATTAACCTGATTGCTAAACGGCGTAGTGAGAAAAAAGTCAAAATGGCAGAATTACGTTTTTTTGGTCGCCGCAACATTGCATTAAAATGCAATAACAGATGATCAAAAGATTGCATATGCACCAAAGTGGTATCATTAACAAATTCAGCTCAGCACGCAAAAAATAAGCCCTCATCCAACCTGAGATCACGAAAAATGGAGACGCTACGAGTATCGGAAAATGGCACAATCTTTTTTTTTTAACAAACTTTGGATTTTTTTTCACCACTTAGATAAAAAAGAACCTAGACATGTTTGGTGTCTATGAACTCGTAATGACCCGGAGAATCATAATGACAGGTCAGTTTTAGCATTTGGTGAACATGGTAAAAAAATCATTGTGGAATTGCACTTTTTTTGCAATTTCACCGAGCTTGGAATTTTTTTACCATTTTTGAGTACATGATATGATAAAACCAATGGTGTGTTTCAAAAGTACAACTTGTCCCGCAAAAAACAAGCCCTCACATGGCCATATTGATGGAAAAGTAAAGAAGTTATGGCTGTGGGAAGAATGGGAACAAAAACAGAAACGAAAAAACGAAAAAGGGCAGGGTCTTGAACGGGTTAAAAAGGCCGTTCATGCTCAGAAAACCTTCCAATGTGGCTGAATTACAACAATTCTGCAAAGATGAGTGGGCCAAAATTCTTCCAGAGCGTTCTAAAAGTTTGAGTGCAGTTGTTGCTGCTAAGGGTGGCCCAACCAGTTATTAGGTTTAGAGGGCAATCACTTTTTTACACAGGGTCCTGTAGGTTAGGATTTCTTTTCCCTTAGTAATAAAAACCTTCACCAACTGCAGATAGATAGATAGATAGATAGATAGATAGATAGATAGATAGATAGATAGATAGATAGATAGATAGATAGATAGATAGATAGAGCAGCTGCTTGAAAAAGGCTTTTGAAGCCGAAACGTTGCACCACGCCATGTGGGCCTAATAAAGTCCACGCTTATATTTTTGCAAAATCTGGAGTGCTGCTTTCCATTTTTTATTCCTAGATAGATAGATGGAAAATACTTTAGTGTTGTATGTAGTAATGTACATTTATCGTCTTTGTTACCATACTGCTCTTCAGTTTCCATCTTTGGCTGATTGTAGCTTTTATATCTTACATAATACTCCCATCTTGCCTCGGAGTATGGAGACGGAGGTAACTTGTTGACTTTCACATCCCATATCCATCAATTTGTGCATCAGAAAACTCTTCCACCAAACACATAATTCCCGTAAATGAAACATTGGGCCTGACACTAATTGTTAGATTCTGTCATTCGTCGTGATATAGTGGACAGTTACAGTCGCACAAAGGGAAATCTTTCAGTCAGTTCTTAGGAGATGAGACTTTATAAATGTGCTGTCATTACGACTTATTTTCCTAAAGTAGACAATCGGATGATAAGAATGGATTCGGGAGGCTGATACCACATGGATCATGGGAAGAAGCGTTACTGAGGCCGGATTACAATTAACTTTTCATGCTGCTGTAATCTAATTACATAATGTACAGCAAAGGACAAAACTATGGAGCGAGCAGGAGTAGCCGTCGCAAGCTGGGCCTGGGGCAAAGCAAAATATATATTACTAATAGGGTTATAACAAAGCAAAATTTGAAGGCCTTATTCATTTTTCAGGATTTCTGCCTTATTCTGCGTCATTAAAAATTGTCATAGAAACATTAGGATGTTAATCCAGATTAGCAGAATGTGTTTGATCGATTGGTGACTCTAGCTAATCCCCTCAGGACCGAGCTTCATGGTGATATCCTGGTAGTGACCATGTTAATTACCTCTTAACGATGCCGTCCAGTTTGGTACTTAATGAGGAAAAAGAGGAGTTATTTTTCAAATTTTCATCTCTGCATTTTAAGTCATTTTTCTAGATTTTTTTTTGAACGATATGTGTATTTTTAGTTGATACCATTTGGGAGTAGATATAATATGTTGTCTATTATTACTTTTTTTTCTAGTAGGGGGTCAGCATTTTATTTGGGAGGAGGGTTTGTGCATTGTAAAAGAATAAAGCGAGGATTCATTTAGGGTGGACAAGAACTCGTGTCCAGTTACTTCTCCTCCTCCATGCCCACTCCACATTTTGGCCAATCACACAGTTGCCATGCCCAACGTCACAGATGCCCCTAATACTCACGACTTCTTGAATAGCCGAAATATCATTTCACTGCTGCTTGCTGTAATCTTTACATCGGAGCTCCGTTGTTCCAGTTGACTTCCGATGTCAGCTGATTTTAAATCAGTATTATTTTTCAGACCCCCAAAGGACACGGGGCCCATAGGTTGGTGCCTACTATGCCTAATTGGTAATCTGGTACTGTATAAATGGCAGACCTGTGGCCATAGCCATTGTAAGACTCCTTCATTGCCATGAAAAACAATCAGTAAATTCCAGTTGTGCTTCCTTGGCTTAACCGTTCAGATGCTCTGGTTAAAGTGGTTGTCCACTACCAGGATAACCCCTTCTCAATCTAAGTGTTTGCCCCCATTAAAATATAAACACTTACACTAACCTCCCGTGTCGGCGCCATTCCAGCATTGCTGGAACTCACTCTCCCGATGCTCATGTGACGTTATGTCCCTCTAGCCTTGCGACCAATCAGCGCCGGCTTAATTGTCCCCACCTTTGTACAAATTAAACATTAAGAGGAAGTGAGAGCAGACACAGCCCTGACTTCCTGTTGATGTTCGATATGTGCGAGGGCGGCAACATTGAAGCTGGCTCTGATTAGGCGCACGACTCATGTGACATAACAACACCACGTGAGCGCCGGGAGATTGAGTGCTGACACCGCTGGAATGGTGCTGGCACGGAGGTGAGTATAAGTGGGGTTTTTTTAACGGGGGAAAACATGAGTAATGAGAAGGGTTGTCCGACTAGTGGCCAACCCTTTTAAACAGCTGGGATCAGACTTATCTCTGGTCCAAGCAATTAGAGGGTAAGAAGATGGAAGTGTTGCCCACATTCCAGCTCGAAGACACATGGGTTGTTGTGATGTGTAATGTGTATTGTGATATGTGTTATTAGTGACAGTGTTGTTATTTGCCCTAGAGAATGGAGAGTTAGGGTTAATGATTAGGACTAGTCTGGAGTGGTAGAAGTTAAAGTTAAGGGACAGAGACAGTATCCTGTAATGCAGTCAGATAGGGCCCAGTCTGCAGCAGAAGCAGACCTATGGTCTGATAAATGAGCAGTCGCATGAAGTGGGTGGCCCAGTAGTGAGTGGCGACAAAGGGAACGGATAGCGAGATCCAGGAAAGAGGCAAGAGAAAGTGACACAAGGTGTGAGTGGTTCTCCGGAGTCAGTACCTGGGCAGGAAACCTAGCAATGCATTACCGAGCTTGCAAGTCCAGGTAACGTGACGGATCAGAGTAGGGAACGTGGACGAAGAGAGTGCCCCGGGTGGTAGTTCCAAGGGATCGGTCAGCAGAAAAGCTAAGTAACGGCCATAGTAGCAAGTAGCTCCTCAAAGGAGAAAAGGACGCAGAACTGCCGGTTGAAGTACAGGACTGTCACTTATTGACTGTGGTACCATTGTTGGGGATGATGGAAGATCCTGAAGTACCGTGCTGGGTGGTGGTGAAGAGAGAGAACTAAGTTAGGAAGGATAGAACAAAGGAATATGAAGATGTTCCATGTATTAAGAGAAACGTTCATGAAGTTCTGCGCCCGCTATGTGTTGTATATACAGCAATTCCCACCAAGTTATTGTTCAGTAAAAGACAGTCCCTCATTGAACTTTTCAGTATCTGGTCCTGTCCATTCGAAGTCAACAGCATCATGTGACCTGCAAGGTAAGATAATGTTCAGACCCCCATTTTCATGCACCGTGTCGGGAGGTGGAAGACGAGTACCTTGCCCATGACTGCCGCCTCACTCCATGTTACAAGAGCACAGTGTTAGCTGTATATTACTGCTCCTCTGTGAGCACCATCACTGCGCTATTCTATTATTTCAGTCCCCAGTGTGTAATAATAGTATTGTGCGGTATGGGAAGGAGTGAAAGGGATAATAATGGCGGAGCTAATACCTAACGCAGGGCCTGAGGTTCTGGAGCATGGCGCAGGGTATATCAGCTGTTCCTGCCGATGTGAGCCCCAATGAGAGGTTTGTAACAATCGCAAATCTTAATGATATGTCAGTATTATTTACAATATTATTGCACTATTATTGTATTATTTATTTGGCTTTAATATGGTCACGGTATATTGGTATTGGTTGATCACCATATTGCGGCATTAGTTATCTCTGCTACTTAGATAGGGGTGGTGTGAGTCACTGGTTGGCTATACATTGTATGGCGCTGTTATTTATGCACCATCTTGTATGACATTTTATAAGACACACCATGGTGGACATAAGATGTTAGACCATCAGGCCAACCCTACTCACAATTAAACTAGATACAGTTAGATATTGTATTTCATTTCCTAAAATTACTGCCACCCTTTGCCTTTTTTATAAAGGATAGCAGAACAGTAATGGCGTATGTTTTTTTTAGTAATGCCTGCCAGAAAAAATAAAAAGAAGTCAATTTACAAAAGAAAATTGTGTATTTCTTCTTGTTAGCCCAAGTGGAGAACGGATCTGATTTGTATCGTGGGGACAGATGCTATGGAAATGCCGGCAACTAAAACTGAATTATTTTCCTACGGGGTGAAACTTATTTTACACCGAGAATGGAAGAAGTTGGACGTTGGCAGCAGGCGGTACTTTTTCAGGATAATACAATACTTGGCTTAAAAAGGGATTTTGTTTTTTTTTTCTTTTTTCCGACGCGTTGCTCATCTGAAATTCTAAATAATTCATCATCTCGCCCCGGCCTGTCACTCAACACTTCTCCGTGCACAGTAAGAGAAAGAGAAGTCCGTGGCGGTATTTTTGGTATCTGGGACAGCGTACACTCAACCTTATAGCGTCGTTCATCCCTGATTAATCATTAGATGTACGCTTCTTGTCCCAAGCATCGAAAACCGGTGGCCTGGTGAAGCCCGCTGGTTCCTCCTCCTTTATTGCCTTCCTCACACTCAGCTGCAGTTAACATGCTTATATAACCCACTCCTGTCCCCGAGAATTTAATTACTGAGCGATGCGGAGAGTACTCAATGCACTTCATTACCAGCCTGCACAATCCCCTGAGCTCAGCACTTTGCAATACATACAGAACGTGTTAACCCTTCCCGCATCCAGCGTCCAGACTAACGCCATGCAAAATTGGACAGGGGATCGGTTACCCCTTTTATGTCCCAGAATTCATAACCTAAACCAATGTATTTTTACGCAACGGCCATCCCAGGTGGTCCGAGTCATTAAAAGTCTACTGGTAAATTATACCAGCTTTATCAGTATGCATCTCTCTTGCAAAGGTGTCTGCATGGGGATTACTTTTTTTTCTGAAAAAAAAAAGAAAAAACTCTGAATAAATGAGCTGAAACAGACTTCTCAGCTGTTCTACCGGAACCTCTCCCTCTCCCCAGCTCGGGTTAGTCCCAACTCACAACATTGGTCGGATGATGGACAGGTTGCTCAGGCTTTAACATCGGCAATGGAGCATTTTATTCAACGTTAGTGCAAAATTCCGATCTTCCATGCTGAAATGGAATTGTACAAAGACTGTGACTGCTCGGAGGAGGCAGACGCATTTACTAGTTTTCTACTGACAGACAAACATTGTTTATTTTCACCAGCGGGCTTAGGCCATAGATCATTCTGTGTTTGCTGCTTTGTGACATTGTATTTAAAGCGGAAAATAGATCATTATATGCTCGATGGATAAATCATTTCCTTCCGTAATGGCAGAACATTTTCAGAATATGGATATACAAGGCTTTAGACTCAGGAATTAGGAAAATAAGACATCGTTTTGGATTTCTTTAGGGTCTTTCGCATGAGAATCAATGTCAACGTGACCAATAGTTGTGCTCATTGGATTCTCTATGGTTTAGGCGTGAAGGCTTTTTCCATGAGTAGAAAACTGGTGGCCTGTACTTAGGATGGGTGGTAATGATGAGCGAATATGGCAAAATTCAAATTCAACAGTTTGTGCAAATTTGGCCTAGAAATCCAAACTGCGTTGAGCATTAGGGATGAGTGAACATGCTCGGAGATACTCGGATATCACTCAAATATCTTGGTGCTCGGATGTGCTCGGCACTCAATGAGCCTTGGCTGCTGGTCAGATTTGAAGCTCAAATCCCATCCTCACAGGTCTATTACTGTCACGCTGTATAGCAGATATATATATGTGATGTCAGTAATCTATATCAAAAGGGCAACATACTATATAACATGCGCATAGATATATGATAACATAGAATTACCTGACAATGTCCATGGGTCAATACGGAATCCGTTATACACTGTCTCCGGCTAGAGGGTGACCGGGGTCTATGCTGACCCTAAACTGGGGTCCTGACTAATCCCTCTACCTGGAGGTACTGTTAAAGGTACAGAGGTCCAGGCCACCAGCGTAAACCCTGTCTCCTATCAATCCCTGCCAACTGTAATCTAGTCCTAAGAAGGACCCTGATTACCACCAAAGGGAATGAACAGGTAATGGTTAATGAACAGAAAGACATACAAGAAAGACAAGAAATAAAGTAAATAAAGTCTTACATACAACACTCACACACAGTAGGAACACCTAAGCTCTCAGAGATAAACTATAAGCTATAAGAGTAAAAACAACTAAGGAGCTCTTAGCTTAAGTATTCTCAGAACCGCTCCAGTCTGCTAGACTACATGAATGCTTTCACCGGCGTCTAACACCCAGACTGGCAGGAATATAAAGGAAACTAATTAGAACATAATCAAAAGCAGCCGGGCGAGGCTGGACCTAGTCTTAGCAAAGAGCTAGGTAAAATTAACTCTCTCATTACCAAACACAAAGAAACAGCAGCTCAGCTGTGAGAAGTCAGAATGTGCAATCGCGACGATCTTCGTGGCGATGCACCCATGACAGTACCCCCCCTTCTACGAGGGGCCTCCGGACCCTCATGACCAGGTCTGTCCGGGTAAGTTGTGTGAAAGGTCCGAACCAATCGATCTGCGTTAGCATCAGACGCAGGGACCCACGTCCTCTCCTCAGGACCATACCCCCTCCAATGAACTAAGTACTGAGGGGATCGGCGACTGAGACGTGAGTCAATGATTTTCGACCCATGAAATTCCACGTTATCATTGACTACCACTGAAGGAGGAGGTAGAGGTGACGGTATGACCGGTGCCACATACTTTTTAAGTAAAGACTTGTGAAACACATTATGAATTTTAAACGTAGGAGGGAGGTCCAGACGAAATGCCACAGGATTAATTATGGAACTGATCCTGTACGGCCCGATGAATCTGGGACCCAACCTCCAGGAGGAAACTTTAAGTTTTATATTCCTGGTAGACAACCAAACCAGATCGTTCACCTTCAGATCTAGACCAGAAACTCTCCGCCTATCAGCCATCCGTTTGTAACGGTTCCCCATAACCTTCAGTCTTAAGCGATCTGGAACTATCAGTCTCCCTGGAAGTCCCACAGGGGCGTCCCCCTGAGCCCCCAATACCTCCCCCTCAAGCTCAGACCATACAGCTGACACTACAACTCCCTCCTGAGGAATAGGAACCGGATCATCCGTCTTCCCGGCCCCTGGGAAAGTACGAGATAAGGCATCAGGAAGCAACTTTATTGAGCAGTCATATGCGCGATGAGGAGGTAACTCTTTACACCCCTCCTCTGAGAACATCTCCCCAAAGTCCTCCAGAAAAGGAGGCAAAGTCCTAGGCACAACCGCACCGATGACCGTGCTCATGCAGTTATTCCTGCAAAATTCACCCCACTGGCTTATCTTTCTGGATTGCCAATCAATCACTGGGTTATGTTTAGCCAACCAAGGAAGTCCCAACACAATAGGAGTAGGTAGACCCTCCAACACATAACAAGACAATTGCTCTTTATGTATTGCCCCTACTCGAAGATCTATGTTATGAACAGCTTGTACCAAGCTACCTTGACCGAGAGGTCTAGAATCAATAGAGACTATAGGGACTGGTTTGGCCAATACACTCAGTTGCATACCATGCACCTGGGCAAACCGAGCGTCCACCAGATTAGCCCCGGACCCACTATCAAGAAAAACAGAAATCCTCTCAGTTCTAGTACCAATCACCACCTCCGCAGGCACGAGAAACTGAGAGGGATTTGGGGATGAAATACACACACCCAGGTTAACTCCTTTGCTCAAAGAGGCCCGGGATGGACACCCCCCAACAAAATGTCCCTCTCTCCCGCAAAAGAAACACCTTCTAGTCTTGCGGTGCACCGCCGATTCCCTCCTACAAAATGATGTCCCTCCCAACTGCATGGGCTCCTCAGAACAGACCAGGGGAACCTCAGTATAAGGGACTTTAGTAGTAGGTGGAGTCATCACGGGAGGCGGAGTTACCTCGCGTCTTCCCCGAAGTCGTCTATCTATGCGAATAGCGAGGGCCATAGCAGCCTCCAGTGATGGAGGAGAATCATACTGAGCCAACACATCTTTTAATTTGTCAGACAACCCTTGACAAAACTGGCTCCTAAGAGCTGGGTCATTCCACTGAGTATCTGTTGCCCATCTACGGAACTCAGAAGAATATTCCTCCGCTGGACGATTTCCTTGCCGTATTTTACGTAACTTTGTTTCAGCAAGGGAGACTCGATCCGGATCATCATATACCAGACCCAGGGCAGTAAAAAATCGATCCACTGACTGGAGATCTGGGGAGCCTGGAGGAATAGAGAACGCCCAAGATTGAGGGTCCCCTTGTAAGAGCGAGATAACAATTCCCACCCTCTGCTCTTCACTCCCAGATGACCGAGGCCGCAGCCGAAAGTACAATTTACATGCCTCCCGGAAGGTAAAAAATTTGTCCCGCCCACCAGTGAACCTGTCCGGGAGAGCAACCTTAGGTTCAGATCTGGTTTGCTCCGGGGGGGACAAAACCTTGGACTTAATGTCTGCAAACTCCATGGACAACCCCTGCAACTGCCGGGCCAGCTGGGCTACTGGATCCATGACAGCTGGGGAGAATCTTTAGTATGGCCGGTGAAAATGTCACGCTGTATAGCAGATATATATATGTGATGTCAGTAATCTATATCAAAAGGGCAACATACTATATAACATGCGCATAGATATATGATAACATAGAATTACCTGACAATGTCCAGTGGGTCAATACGGAATCCGTTATACACTGTCTCCGGCTAGAGGGTGACCGGGGTCTATGCTGACCCTAAACTGGGGTCCTGACTAATCCCTCTACCTGGAGGTACTGTTAAAGGTACAGAGGTCCAGGCCACCAGCGTAAACCCTGTCTCCTATCAATCCCTGCCAACTGTAATCTAGTCCTAAGAAGGACCCTGATTACCACCAAAGGGAATGAACAGGTAACGGTTAATGAACAGAAAGACATACAAGAAAGACAAGAAATAAAGTAAATAAAGTCTTACATACAACACTCACACACAGTAGGAACACCTAAGCTCTCAGAGATAAACTATAAGCTATAAGAGTAAAAACAACTAAGGAGCTCTTAGCTTAAGTATTCTCAGAACCGCTCCAGTCTGCTAGACTACATGAATGCTTTCACCGGCGTCTAACACCCAGACTGGCAGGAATATAAAGGAAACTAATTAGAACATAATCAAAAGCAGCCGGGCGAGGCTGGACCTAGTCTTAGCAAAGAGCTAGGTAAAATTAACTCTCTCATTACCAAACACAAAGAAACAGCAGCTCAGCTGTGAGAAGTCAGAATGTGCAATCGCGACGATCTTCGTGGCGATGCACCCATGACAATTACACAGCCAATAAGCATGCAGGGATTGCCTGCCTGTCATTGTAATGTTGTAGTCATCTTGGTAGTGGCACTACTGTGATTGGCTGGCCGCATTACCTCATCAGAGGTTCTAAAAAGACTGGCGCCGCCTCCCTTGGCTCACTGACGCCATTGTACAGCTCGAGAACTGTTGTGATTGGAGGAAGAAAGCAGTAATTCGGGCCTGTGTGTGCAAAGTTAATTTAATCAGAGTTCTCTAGTTCTCTAGATACTGGTGCTGATGCTGAACCATCATGATAACAGTCGTTCTAAGGGCTAATCATGTGCTTTGCTGTTTGTATCAGATACATTCTGCATTCAGTCTAGGGACAGTTGCAGGAGCTGTGAAAGTGACAGAATACAGCCTCTAGGCAGGGTGTAGGGCTTTGCAGTCCATTGCTAAATATATAGCTGCTACATGTGACCACATTCTTTTTTGGGGTGAAAAAAATGACTATATTATCATTCATAGAGTATTACGTGATTTGTTATACATTTTGGTGGTACATAACACTCCAAAAAAGGGTTTAAAATTGTTTCTGTATTCAATTAGACCTACCCAGGCACGGCACATGTGCTCCCGATGCCGAGGATTGCTGGCCCTACTTCTATCAGGGTTTCTTCCACATCCTATTGTCTTAACCCGCACCACAATTGTGGTTTACCAGAGCAATGGGGTACTCAGAGCCGAGCCCATGGAAGTCTATGGGGTTGTCACAGGTAGCGCTGGCTCGGTCTGTGGCCCTGGCGGTCAGGCGTATGTTGGGGGAATATTTACAGGGGATAGGTATATATACAGTTCGTGACGCCACCTGTAGTTCTCTGATCACTAAGACCAGCGCTGCTGTAGATCTCTGAGGGGATGGTGTGGCAGCTAGTTGTCGGGTCCCCTACAGGTGGGACTCTTCCCTCAGGTCGATAGTTATGGTGGGGTTGTGCAGGGATGCAATCAAATAACTCAGTCTCACACATAGAAGCTTCTTTCCATACCTTTTACTTCAAGTTGTTCAGGCAGGTCCCAGGGAGGCTGTTCGGGGTGGATGAATGCACGTAGCGGTAACAGTTGAGCAGGTTACAGGCCTCCTTCTCTTTCCAAATGATGAGTGAGTCCAAGCTTGCCTGTAGCTAAGTTAACTCTATAGTTTTTCAGCTTTTCCCACTAGCTGTACTGCCCGGTCAGTTTTGTGATAGAGCCTTATAAGTGGTGAACTAAGTACTTTCTTTTGCCGCGCGCCGGACTCAGAAGTCTTGTTCTCCTGACTCGGTTACGTACTGGCACTCTAAGGGCGGCTTTCTGCAACCTAAGGTCCAGTAAGACTCTGGCTTTTCTATCACTATGCCTGGAGCTATAGTGACGCTTCGGTCCCCAGTGACCGGTGACAATGTGCAGGATAATCCGATCCTTAAGGCACTTCTGAATCCTTCCCACTATGCCCTTCGCCCTGCTTCTGCTTTCAATGTAGCACTGAAGCGTGAAGATAGAAAGTCAGTTTTCTTCCTTGGTCTCACTGAGTAACTCTCAGTTTCCTCAAAGTTCAGACTGAGTAAAAGGTAACTCTGACTAGACTCGGGATGATAACTAGTCATCCGTTACTAGACTCCACTTCGTTGAATTGGCAGGAACTAATCTTCTGCTCACCCAGAGCTCTGACAGGAATCCTCACTGTCTAAGAAGAACTAGCCCTGACTGCTCTGTACGATGACAGGAAGCTAGACTGACTCTCTCCTGTGCTACACGTCACTCCCCTATACACCCCTGTGGGTGTGTCTGAAGTGTAAGTGAGTGTCAAGCTTTAACTGTTACCTTACTGTGCATTCTCCAGATCCTGTGTGCCTTACATACCAGGGCTACACATTCCCCCTTGGTAAAATACAGCACTCCCGGGCTGTGAAATATAAGAAGAAAGACATTTTGTTTTCCATTTAAACAAGTAACATTTTAAACTCTTCCCATCAGGGAGGTACGGATTTCTTGAATGTTGCATTATAACAATAGGCATAGAAAAATACAAAATACTAAATAGACATTTTCATATAAATAGATGACGATATTCTTGTGAAGGACCCGCACCAAACCTTCAACGTGGGTCCTGGGTGGGCTGCAGGACATCTGAATGCAGACCTCACTCAGTGCCTCACCATACGGGTTTTATGTTCAGAGGTAGGTGTGCTGGTAGAGAATGCACAAAGTGCAACTATATACAAGATCAGTTCTTGGGCTGGCTCAGTCCTCAGCCTCAGAGTCCATCATGAAACATTTTCAAGTAATTTACATATCATAACAATACTTTATACAATTATCCATACTTAGTAAACTAGTTTGCTAGGACTACTTTTGATAACGAATAGGTATCTTCCCTTTCGTTGTACGTTCTGATCTACGTGGAGTAGCTTCAGGTATATTAATCTCTAACCCAACTGTTCTACGTAACGGCAAACTATAGAACTGCCTCAATCTTTCTATGGATCTGGCAAGCGTACTGATGGCTGGGCGGTGTGAGTCAGCTTCACCAGGGGTTCCCATAGCATGGGGCGCTGCTTCCGATGATTCTTCCTCTTGAGGTTCCGCATGTTGGGGTGCTGCTGGAGTAGGTAACTCCTGAACTGGCTCAACTGGCACCATGGGCACAACTGGAGGTAGAACTTCCTCTTGTGGCTGATAAAATTGCAACACCGGAATTATTACAGCATCTCCCAGTCTCGGCCAATCTGCAGGGAAATCTCCCAGATCCGTGTGTATGACCTCTTCTTTTCTTTCTTCTTGATTGATGACAGAGTTCTCTTCACGAAACTTTAAGGGTTCTGGACACAATTTCAAATGGTCTCTGGACACAGTGGATATTGTTCTTCCTCCGTCCTTACTGATGATACAAACTTTTCTATTGTCATATTTGGAATCTTGTACGACGTAGGGTTCTTGCTCCCACTGGTTATCCAATTTGTGCATTTTCCTTTTCCTTTTCAATACCACTTCTCCAGGCATCAAAGGCTTGGCAGGAGCATTCCTGTTGTAAATATCTTCCTGTTTTTCCCGTACCTTGTTGAGACTTTCTTCTACACAGACTTGCACTCTTCTGTATTGCTCTTGCCGATTGATGTCCCAGTTTTCAATAGCGTCATCTGCCTCTGGTTCTACCACTCCAAGTTCTAAATCCATTGGTAGTCTTCCGGGCCTTGCTCTCATAAGATAGGCTGGAGTGCAGTTAGTGGAACTTACAGGTATATGGTTATACAAGTCAACCAAATCAGGTAGTAAGTCCGGCCATCGATTTCTGTCTTCCAACGGTATGGATTTCAACAAATCAAGGACAATGTGGTTCATTTTCTCGCAAAGACCGTTGGTTTGAGGATGGTATGGTGTTGTTCTAATTTTCTTACACCCATACATGTGACAGAATTCCTTGAATAGATCAGCTTCGAAAGCAGGTCCTTGATCGGTTAATACTTGCTCCGGATACCCATGCGGTCTGCAGAAGCTTGCTTGAAAGGTTTTTGCTGCCGTCACTGCTGTCTGATCCTTAACTGGTACAACCACCAGAAATCTAGAGTAATGGTCCACCATGGTCAAGGCGTATGAGTATCCAGATCTACTTGGCGACAGTTTGACGTGGTCCAGGGCCACAATCTCCAAGGGACGAGTCGTCCGGATAGGCTGCAGGGGTGCCCTCTGACTACCGTAGTCCTTTCTTCTGAGACCACAGGGTCCACAGTTCCGACACCACCTCTCAATGGAGCTGCGCATCCCTACCCAGTAGAACCGGCACCTCAACAGGGTCTCCAGCTTTCTCCAGCCAAAGTGTCCTGCTTGATCATGGTATGCTTCCAACACCATTTGGACGTCTGCCTTGGGGACCACTATTTGCCAGACCATCTCGTGGGTCCTGGGATTGACGTATCTCCTGCACAACTTCTCACGGTATAGGAATAACCTGCTTCTCTCGTTCCACAGGAGCTTTGCTGACATAGGTGCATCTTTTTCCAAGGAGGAACCTTCCTGTCTTAACAACTCCTTGATACGGCTGACCACTGGATCGCTGTCCTGAGTCTCTTTCCAGCTGTGATGGGGTAAAGGATTTAACGTTGCACCATACTGCTTTCTGTAGACTCGATGCTCGTGGACTACCCCATTTCGATGGAACGCAGGTAGCTCAATTTCTTCCAGGTCGTCCGATTCTTCCTCCGTGTCAGAGTCATGCGGCATTCGGGACAATGCGTCAGCATTAGCATTCTTTCGGCCTGCCCGGTACTTGATAGTAAACTGGTAATTAGACAACCGAGCCATCCAACGCTGCTCCATGGCACCCAACTTGGCCGTTTCCAGGTGCGTTAGCGGGTTGTTGTCTGTGTACGCCGTGAACTTGTTGGAGGCCAGATAGTGCTTAAATCTTTCAGTAATGGCCCAGACCAGCGCCAGAAACTCCAGCTTGAAGCTGCTATAATTTTCCGGATTCCTCTCAGTTGGCCTGAGTTTTCTGCTGGCATAAGCGATGACTTTTTCTTGGCCATTCTGCTTCTGACTGAGAACTGCTCCTAAACCTTCATTACTAGCATCGGTGTACAGCAGGAACGGTTGGCTGTAATCAGGATACGTCAAGATCTCATCACCTGTAAGGATCTCTTTCATCTTTTGGAATGCTTCAGCCTGTTCCTTACCCCAATTGAAGGGAGGATTTCTGCTCTTTAGGGATTGGCCTACTAGGAGGTCCTGTAGAGGCGCTGCCTTCTTCGTGTAATCTTTCACGAACCTTCTGTAGTAACCCGTTAGTCCCAGGAACTGTCGCACTTCCTTGAGGTTCTTCGGCTCCGGCCACTTCTGGATGGCAGTGACTTTCTCTGGGTCCGGCGCTACTCCTTCCGAACTGACGATGTGCCCCAAATATTGTACCTTCTGTTTGAGTAGATGGCATTTTGAGGGTTTCAACTTCATCCCGTACCTGGACAGGGACTCAAATACTTCTGCCAGGTGCTTCAGATGGTCCTCATATGTCTTGGAGTACACGATGACGTCGTCTAAGTATAGCAGCACGGTTTCAAAATTGAGATGTCCCAGGCAGTTCTCCATCACTCTCTGAAATGTTCCTGGGGCACTGCTGAGCCCAAACGGCATTCTGTCGAACTCACAGAGCCCCATTGGGGTGGTGAAAGCCGTTTTCTCACGATCCTCCTCAGCCACAGCCACTTGCCAGTATCCACTAGTCAGATCAAGGGTAGAAAAGTAGTTAGCCGTTTTCAGAGCAGCTAATGACTCCTCTATACGTGGTAACGGGTATGCATCCTTGTGCGTTATGCGGTTCACCTGCCTGTAATCCACACACATTCTCAAGCTACCATCTTTCTTTCTAACCAGGACTAGAGGTGCTGCCCAGGGACTACAACTATCCCTGATTACTCCGGCTTCTTTCATATCTCGCAACATTTCCTTAGCCTTCTGATAATGGGCTGGGGTATAGGCCTATACCGCTCTTTGATGGGAGATGACTGCCTGTAGGGATATGATGTTGTACTCCCTTAATTATCCCAAAATCAAGTGGATTCTTGCTAAATACTTGGGCGTACTCTTGCACCACCCGTAATACCCCTTGCTTCTGGTGAGCGGGAGTGGTGTCCGTCCCAACATGGAGTTGCTGACACCATTCCGCCACCTGGGTTGCCGGGTCATTGTCCTCCGCTATTTGGCGGGAGTCTAAGGACTCAGCCGGAAAATAGAATTATTGTCAACAGCATGTAGTTTAGCAATGGTTGCATAACGGGGTAAGTTTACCTCATCATCTCCCCAGTTGAGAAGCCGTACCGGTACTCTTCCATTCACCACTTCCACTACTCCCCTAGCAGTCATAAGTGTAGGTCTATGTTCTGAATGGTGGGGTTCTACTACAGCTTGGTAATTCTGTCCTCTCAGACCTATGGCTGCCCTGCACCAGATTATCATTTCACTCATTGGGGGTATCACAATGGGATTCGAGTCAGTGACCCGTACATTACCAATTTCGCCGTCTGTAAGCTTCGCTTGCTGCTGACACAGCAGGGCCCGGATCTCTCTTTGGATTACTCCTTTCTGCCTTGGTCGGGCAATCTCAGCGAGCTGTTGGAGTAAGAACACAACTTCTCCCAAACAATTACTGATAATGTTAGTACCCAAAATTATATTTAAACCGTTTTCCTCATTTACAGTCTTTACTACCAGAAGCCCCTGGTCTTTCAACTCCTCTCTGCCCACTTTCACATCTACACATTTTGTCCCGAGTACTTCTACAGGAAGACCATTAGAAGCATACACGGTAAAGTCAGGGCTCGGGGGTTTAAGACTGTCCATTGACCAGAACTTAGTATATAGGGCATCAGGTATTAGGGTCACCTGAGACCCAGTGTCTAACAATGCCGGAACAGCAATACCATCTAGAATGATAGACAGGTAGGGTCGTCCACCCACATACCTGCGGTTCCAGTCTAGGGGCCTGACGGGTCTCCTCCTGGGTGTTGGCCCTCGGACCCAGGTTCTGCCCGTTTAAAGGACACTGTGGAGACATATGACCTTTCGGTTGCATCGGTAACAGGTTATCTCCCGACGAGGAGGGTGTTGATCAGAGGTCGCTCCTTGGGGTGGCGTTGTCCTCCTCCGGGGGGGCGACGTCTTCCTTCTTCTCCGGTTCATCCACGGGACGTCTTCTGGGCAATCAGCTAATAAGATCTTCCCTTCTTCCTCTTTCCGCAGCTGCAGGGCACTCATCACAGCAGCCAGATTTTTAGTCAGCTGGCGCACCTCTGAGCGCAGACAGTCCAATTCACTAGGGGGTGTCACCTGCGTTTTGGTTTCGGCCACTAGCGAGGAAAAGGGGGTTGCCGCCGGCTCCAGAGTGACTTCACCCTGACGATGTTGGTTGCCACCTCAGATTTGCCCAGGGGCCGCAGCCCTTTATTGCCATGTCCTTTAGGGCATCAAAGGTAGCATCAGGGTGATCTAAAGACCACCAATTCACAGTTCTGCGTTCCACTTGGGACCTCAGTCCCTGCACAAATTGTTCTTTCAGCATCTTATTTTCATCAATGACACTTATGATATTGACCTGCTTGAGGGCTCTCAGGGCCCCTTGTAGTCGGCAGGCATAGTCCCTTATGCTGTCACTTGGTTGCTGTGAACAGTTATAGAATGCCATCCGGAGATCTGTTTCGGTGCGATCTTCAAAAATGGCCTGTAACTTTAAGAGGATTGCAGGCACCAACTCCTGGTCCGTGGTAGCCCAAGTCTCCACTTCTCTCTCAGCAGCGCCAGTTAGCTGCCCTATTAATACTGCAGCTTTTTGCCTCTCAGACATAGAGTACATTTCCAGGACACTGCATATCTTCCGTTTGAATCCTGCTAAAGTGCCTGGCTCGCCGCTGTACTGGGAAGCCATTTCGCCCCAGGCATATATGGAAGCGTTAGTGGCATGAGCGGGACCACCGGACTGAGTGCTGGGCCTGCGCCCCCATCTGGCGCTACAACGCCACGCGGTGCGGAGTCGGGTCCTCCGGCTGGGGCCGCACTGTCGGCGCGTTGTTGCAACATATTAGCGCCCCTTGGTTAAACGGAGCCTACCGGTTTCAGAAGCTGCTATTTCCCAGGCACAGCAGTAGGAACAGGACCTTCGTCGCAGGCGCTCTGATGTCAGAGCGTCCACTTCCTGTCGCAGGACCTGCCGCTGAGTCAGAGCCGGGGGCGTGTCCAAGACTTTGCGCGCTCCTTCAGGTACGCCCACCTTCTTCTCCAGCGCCTCAGGGCGCGAATATGGCGGCAAATATGGCGGTATTTGGCGCCAAACAATAGCAACAGTCTTTTTCACCAAAACACTCCACAGGCACACAGGGCTCGCAATTCTGCAAGTTTCGGATCCTGTTCGTGACGCCAAGTTGTCTTGACCCGAACCACAATTGTGGTTTACCAGAGCAATGGGGTACTCAGAGCCGAGCCCATGGAAGTCTATGGGGTTGTCACAGGTAGCGCTAGCTCGGTCTGTGGCCCTGGCGGTCAGGCGTATGTTGGGGGAAATATTTACAGGGGATAGGTATATATACAGTTCGTGACGCCACCTGTAGTTCTCTGATCACTAAGACCAGCGCTGCTGTAGATCTCTGAGGGGATGGTGTGGCAGCTAGTTGTCGGGTCCCCTACAGGTGGGACTCTTCCCTCAGGTCGATAGTTATGGTGGGGTTGTGCAGGGATGCAATCAAATAACTCAGTCTCACACATAGAAGCTTCTTTCCATACCTTTTACTTCAAGTTGTTCAGGCAGGTCCCAGGGAGGCTGTTCGGGGTGGATGAATGCACGTAGCGGTAACAGTTGAGCAGGTTACAGGCCTCCTTCTCTTTCCAAATGATGAGTGAGTCCAAGCTTGCCTGTAGCTAAGTTAACTCTATAGTTTTTCAGCTTTTCCCACTAGCTGTACTGCCCGGTCAGTTTTGTGATAGAGCCTTATAAGTGGTGAACTAAGTACTTTCTTTTGCCGCGCGCCGGACTCAGAAGTCTTGTTCTCCTGACTCGGTTACGTACTGGCACTCTAAGGGCGGCTTTCTGCAACCTAAGGTCCAGTAAGACTCTGGCTTTTCTATCACTATGCCTGGAGCTATAGTGACGCTTCGGTCCCCAGTGACCGGTGACAATGTGCAGGATAATCCGATCCTTAAGGCACTTCTGAATCCTTCCCACTATGCCCTTCGCCCTGCTTCTGCTTTCAATGTAGCACTGAAGCGTGAAGATAAAAAGTCAGTTTTCTTCCTTGGTCTCACTGAGTAACTCTCAGTTTCCTCAAAGTTCAGACTGAGTAAAAGGTAACTCTGACTAGACTCGGGATGATAACTAGTCATCCGTTACTAGACTCCACTTCGTTGAATTGGCAGGAACTAATCTTCTGCTCACCCAGAGCTCTGACAGGAATCCTCACTGTCTAAGAAGAACTAGCCCTGACTGCTCTGTACGATGACAGGAAGCTAGACTGACTCTCTCCTGTGCTACACTTCACTCCCCTATACACCCCTGTGGGTGTGTCTGAAGTGTAAGTGAGTGTCAAGCTTTAACTGTTACCTTACTGT
The DNA here is from genome assembly GCA_033576555.1 of Oophaga sylvatica. Lineage (NCBI taxonomy): Eukaryota > Metazoa > Chordata > Amphibia > Anura > Dendrobatidae > Oophaga > Oophaga sylvatica. The sequence goes on along the minus strand of JARQOD010000008.1, from coordinate 24,218,042 downwards.
GCATTCTCCAGATCCTGTGTGCCTTACATACCAGGGCTACACACTATATCAGTTCCTGCACCCACTCCTGCTCCTCCTCATCCTCCATCTCCGATGTGCTATCTTTGAGCATGGCGTCCACATCAGCTAGAAGCTCTGCAGCACTGCGTCAACGAAGCAGCAAAAGGCTCTATTGAAGCTAACTTGTCTAGGAGACAAACCACACACCGCAGCAGAGGTACTTAAATGAATAACAGACCAGACAAATCTGTAGCTTCTGCCGCTGAACCTCCAACCAGGCATGGTCGTGTGTGATAATGGGCATAAACTGGTGTCGGCTGTGAAGCTGCCACACAAGCTCAACTTGGTAGTTCAGCAGTTTCAGATGCACGTTGCGTCAGCATCCATTTCTGCAAGTTGGCTACAGCTGCCACCTCCGTGGTGTGCGATGTCACCACGTGCTGGAACTCCACACTTTACATACTGACAAGGCTTTGTGAACAGCAGAGGCCAGTTGTCGAATACCAGCTCCAACAAACCTGTCATTATTCTGGCCAGCCTCCGCACATAACAACTGAAGTGTGGGCATTAGATGTCTGACATTTGTGCAGCTCTCCAAGACTTTGAGGACTCCGCTAAGATGGTTAGCGTTGTACTGTGTGCAGAGCTTTTATGAGTGTAGGAGTACTCAACTACACTTTGTTCACAATAACTGAATGAGGCACTACAGGTGGTGCTTTCAAAGGTGTATGGATTACCCTGCTTGTAATTTTTGGCAGTCTTTGTACTGTGCAGAGCTTTTATGAGTGTAGGAGTACCACAACTACTTTTTTGTTATTATTTGGTAGCTGAGGAGAGCAGGCAAAAACGGCAATACACCAGAGAGGTTGGAATCTACTGGATTGCAGTACCCTGACTAACCACCACAACTAAAGGCAGCCGTGGGGCGTTCCTAAGTTGGTCCTAGACGCCTCGTCACAGCCTGAGAGGTTAACTACACCTAAAGATAGAAAGAGGAAAGTTAACTGCCCCGGAGCAGATCCCCAAAGAACATAGAAAGCCCCCAAACATGTAATGGCGATTAGACAAGAGGAAATACAGACACAGACAGAAAATAGTATGAGCAAACGTTGGGGCCCAATCTTCCTAGAAAGAAAAGGATAGGAAGGACACTTACTGCAATCCCAAAAACCCTAACAAAATACCAACTCTACTAATTGCAAAAACACCTGAGATCACACGACCTCTACCACCTAAATTAGTTCTCTGGTGTAACAAAACTAAGCCGCAGCCACTGAAAAAACTGGAAAAGGCAAATGAACAAATAACAGTGGCTCAGATAAACTGAGAGGAGCACAAGCCCCCGGAGGGGACCTGGCTGACCTCCACAGAAGTGCAGGAAAAAATACAAAAAGCAAGTACAAAAATAAAAGCAGAAAAATCTTATCTGTTAGCAGAAGATGCAGGCAAGAATCAGCAAGCTTCCAAGTGAACCAGGAACCACAGTTGAGACAAGAACAATTGATCACCAGCAACCTTGATGGGAGGGAACCTCCCTTATATAAGACCAGTCTGTAACTCCTGATTGCCAATCTTCACAATCTTCATTGAATAGTTCAGTACTGTTTGTAACCACCAGAGGGAGCTTCTGCTCAGAATTCATTTCTAACACATTCACAACAGTACCCCCCCCTTGAGGAGGGGTCACCAAACCCTCATTTGGGCAACCAGGTCGGTCAGGATGAGCTCTGTGATACGCACGGATCAGTCTCCTATCATGGATGTCCGAAGCAAACACCCAAGAATTGTCCTCCTGACCATAACCTCTCCACTTAACCAAATACTGGAGTTTCCGTCTAGAAAAACGAGAATTCAATATTTTCTCAACCACATACTCCAGATTGCCCTCAACCAAAACAGGGTCAGGAGGCGCAGCCATAGGAACCACTGGCTCGACAAACCTCTTCAATAAGGACTTGTGGAACACGTTACGGATCTTAAATGTCCCTGGAAGAAGTAAACGAAAGGAAACAGGATTAAGAATCTCCATGATCTTATAAGGTCCAATGAACCTAGGCTTAAACTTAGGAGATGCAACTCTCATAGGGATATTTCTTGAGGACAACAAGACCAAGTCCCCCACTTCAAACCGAGGACCATCAGTCCTATGCCGGTTGGCAAACCGCTGGGCCCTCTCCTGAGAGAGGGACAACCTCTCCACTACCTGGTCCCAAATCTGCTGCATACGCTCCACAACAGAATCGACACCTGGACAGACAGAAGCCTCCGTCTGTCTCGAAGAAAATCGAGGGTGAAACCCAAAATTGCAGAAAAATGGAGACATCAAAGTGGCAGAGCTAGCCCTATTATTAAGAGCAAACTCAGCCAAAGGCAAAAAAGAGACCCAGTCATCTTGATCAGCAGACACAAAGCATCTCAGATAAGTCTCCAATGTCTGGTTTGTTCTCTCAGTTTGTCCATTGGTCTGAGGATGAAAAGCCGAGGAGAAAGATAACTGAACACCAAGTTTAGAACAAAAAGTCCTCCAAAATCTGGAAACAAACTGGACTCCTCTGTCAGACACAATGTTCTCAGGAATGCCGTGTAACCGAACCACGTGCTGAAGGAACAAAGGCACCAATTCGGAGGAGGAAGGCAACTTAGGTAATGGCACAAGATGTATCATTTTGGAAAACCTATCACAAATCACCCAGATAACGGTCATTCTCTGAGAAACAGGGAGGTCGGAAATGAAATCCATAGAGATATGGGTCCATGGTCTCTTGGGCACAGGCAATGGCATCAACAAACCACTAGAGCGAGAGCAAGGCTTGGAGCGAGAGCAAGTCCCGCAGGACTGCACAAATTCCCTGACGTCACGAGACAAAGTAGGCCACCAAAAGGACCGACTAACCAAGTCTCTGGTACCAAAAATTCTGGGATGACCGGCCAACGCGGAACAATGAATCTCAGACATCACACTCTTTTTCCACCGGTCTGGGACAAACAATTTCCCAATAGGGCAGCGCTCGGGTTTATCCTCCTGACACCCTTCCAAAGCCAGTCTCAAATTGGGCGAGATGGCGGAAAGAACTACACCCTCTTTCAAAATAACAGCAGGATCAGAAAACTCAGGAGAGTCCGCAAGGAAACTCCTCGAGAGGGCATCCGCCTTAACATTCTTAGTGCCAGGAAGAAAGGAAACCACAAAATTAAAACGTGTGAAAAACAAGGCCCACCTGGCCTGTCTAGGATTAAGTCGCTTGGCTGATTCCAGATAAACCAGATTCTTATGGTCCGTGAGGACCACCACCTGATGTTTGGCTCCCTCCAGCCAATGTCTCCACTCTTCAAAAGCCCACTTCATGGCCAATAACTCCCGATTACCCACGTCATAATTACGTTCAGTTGGAGAAAATTTTCGAGAGAAAAAGGCACAAGGGTTACTTTTAGAGGTCTCTGGATCTCTTTGGGACAAAACGGCACCTGCCCAATTTCAGAGGCATCAGCCTCCACCTGAAATGGCAGAGAAACATCAGGCTGCCGTAGAACAGGAGCAGAAGTGAATCTCTGCTTAAGTTCCTGAAATGCAGAGACTGCCTCAGGAGGCCAATTCACCACATCAGAACCCTTTTTGGTCAAATCAGTCAATGGTTTAACAATAACAGAGAAATTACCAATAAATTTACGATAAAAATTGGCAAAACCCAAGAATCTTTGAAGAGCCTTTAATGAAGTAGGTTGGACCCAATAACAGATGGCCTGAACCTTGACCGGGTCCATTTCAATAACAGATGGGGACAAAATGAATCCCAGAAATGAGATCCTCTGTACGCCAAAAAGACACTTTGATCCCTTCACATACAGAGCATTCTCTCTCAAAATCTGGAACACAGTCCGAACATGTTTCACATGAGAGTCCCAGTCATTGGAAAAAATCAAGATATCATCCAAATAAACAATCAGAAATTTATCCACAAAATCCCTGAAAATGTCATTCATGAAGGACTGGAAGACGGAAGGAGCATTAGTGAGCCCAAAGGGCATCACTAGGTACTCAAAATGCCCCTCTGGGGTATTAAATGCCGTCTTCCATTCATCCCCGTGCTTAATGCGAATAAGGTTATACGCCCGCCTGAGGTCAAGCTTGGTACACAAAGTAGCACTTTTCACCCTGGAAAACAGGTCAGAAATCAAGGGTAATGGATATTGATATTTCACAGTGATATTGTTCAAGAGACGATAATCAATACACGGTCTTAACCCCTTCATGACCCAGCCTATTTTGACCTTAAAGACCTTGCCATTTTTTGCAATTCTGACCAGTGTCCCTTTATGAGGTAATAACTCAGGAACGCTTCAACGGATCCTAGCGATTCTGAGATTGTTTTTTCGTGACACATTGGGCTTCATGTTAGTGGTAAATTTAGGTCGATAATTTTTGCGTTTATTTGTGAAAAAAATGGAAATTTGGCGAAAATTCTGAAAATTTTGTAATTTTCAAATTTTTAATTTTTATTCTGTTAAACCAGAGAGTTATGTGGCACAAAATAGTTAATAAATAACATTTCCCACATGTCTACTTTACATCAGCACAATTTTGGGAACAATATTTTTTTTTGTTAGGAAGTTATAAGGGTTAAAAGTTGACCAGCGATTTCTCATTTTTACAGCAAAATTTACAAAACCATTTTTTTTAGGGACCACCTCACATTTGAAGTCACTTTGAGGGGTCTATATGGCAGAAAATACCCAAAAGTGACACCTTTATAAAAACTGCACCCCTCAAGCTACTCAAAACTACATTCAAGAAGATTATTAACCCTTCAGGTGCTTCACAGGAACTAAAGCAACATGGAAGGAAAAAATGGACATTTTAATTTTTCCAACAAAAATTTTCTTTTAGCATCAATGTTTTCATTTTTACATGGGCATCAGGATAAAATAGTGAGCACTTTCAACCCCCAGGTGCTTCACAAATTGATCCGTAAAAAAAAGAAAGTACTTTTTTTTCACAAAAAATTTCTTTTAGCCTCAGTTTTTTTCATTTTCACATGGGCAACAGTATAAATTGGTTCCTAAAATTTGTTGGGCAATTTCTCCTGAGTACACAGATATCTTATATGTGGTCATAAACCACTGTTTGGGCGCACGGCAGGGCTCAGAAGGGAAGGAGCGCCATTTGACTTTTTGAATGGAAAATATGCTGGAATATTTAGCGCTTGCCATGTCGCATTTGGAGAGTTCCTGTGTGCCTAAACATTGGAGCTCCCCACAAGTGACCCCATTTTGGAAACTAGACGCCCTAAGGAACTTATCTAGATGCATAGTGAGCACTTTGAACCCCCAGGTGCTTCACAAATTGATCTGTAAAAAAAAGAAAGTACTTTTTTTTCACAAAAATTTTCTTTTAGCCTCAGTTTTTTTCATTTTCACATGGGCAACAGTATAAATTGGATCCTAAAATTTGTTGGGCAATTTCTCCTGAGTACACAGATACCGCATATGTGGTCATAAACCACTGTTTGGGCGCACGGCAGGGCTCAGAAGGGAAGGAGCGCCATTTGACTTTTTGAATGGAAAATATGCTGGAATATTTAGCGCTTGCCATGTCGCATTTGGAGAGTTCCTGTGTGCCTAAACATTAGAGCTCCCCACAAGTGACCCCATTTTGGAAACTAGACGCCCTAAGGAACTTATCTAGATGCATAGTGAGCACTTTGAACCCCCAGGTGCTTCACAAATTGATCCGTAATAAAAGAAAGTACTTTTTTTTCACAAAAATTTTCTTTTAGCCTCAGTTATTTTCATTTTCACATGGGCAACAGTATAAATTGGATCCTAAAATTTGTTGGGCAATTTCTCCTGAGTACACAGATACCTCATATGTGGTCATAAACCACTGTTTGGGCGCACGGCAGGGCTCAGAAGGGAAGGAGCGCCATTTGACTTTTTGAATGGAAAATATGCTGGAATATTTAGCGGTTGCCATGTCGCATTTGGAGAGTCCTGTGTGCCTAAACATTGGAGCTCCCCCACAAGTGACCCCATTTTGGAAACTAGACCCCCTAAGGACTTATCTAGATGCATAGTGAGCACTTTGAACCCCCAGGTGCTTCACAAATTGATCCGTAAAAAAAAGAAAGTACTTTTTTTTCACAAAAAATTTCTTTTAGCCTCAGTTTTTTTCATTTTCACATGGGCAACAGTATAAATTGGTTCCTAAAATTTGTTGGGCAATTTCTCCTGAGTACACAGATATCTTATATGTGGTCATAAACCACTGTTTGGGCGCACGGCAGGGCTCAGAAGGGAAGGAGCGCCATTTGACTTTTTGAATGGAAAATATGCTGGAATATTTAGCGGTTGCCATGTCGCATTTGGAGAGTCCCTGTGTGCCTAAACATTGGAGCTCCCCCACAAGTGACCCCATTTTGGAAACTAGACGCCCTAAGGAACTTATCTAGATGCATAGTGAGCACTTTAAACCCCAGGTGCTTCACAGAAGTTTATAACGCAGAGCCGTGAAAATAAAAAATCATTTTTTTTTCTCAAAAAATGATTTTTTAGCCCACTATTTTTTATTTTCACAATGGTTACAGGAGAAATTGGACCCAAAAGTTGTTGTCCAGTTTGTCCTGAATACGCTAGTACCCCATATGTGGGGGGGAACCACTGTTTGGGCACACGTCAGGGCTCGGAAGGGATGTAGTGACGCTTCGAAATGCCGACTTGATGGAATGGTCTGCGGGCATCTTGTTACGTTTGCAGAGCCCCTGATGTGCCTAAACAGTAGAAACTCCCCACAAGTGACCCCATTTAGGAAACTAGACCCCGCAAAGAACTTATCTAGATGTGTGGTGAGCACTTTGAACCCCCAAGGGCTACACAGAAGTTTATAACGCCCGAGCATGAAAATAAAAAAATCATATTTTTTCCACAATCAGGATCTTTTAGTCCCCAATTTTTTTATTTTCCCAAGGGTAACATGAGAAATTAGACCCAAAAGTTGTTGTCCAATTTGTCCTGAGTATGCTGATATCCCATATGTGGGAGAAAAGTACTGTATGGGCACACGTCGGGGCTCGGATGGGAAGTAGCGACGTTTTGAAATGCCCACTTGATGGAATGGTCTTCGGGCGTCATGTTACGTTTGCAGAGTCCCTGATGTGCCTAAACAGTAGAAACTCCCCACAAGTGACCCCACTTGGAAACTAGATCCCCCAAGGAACTCCTATAGATGTGTGATAAGCACTTTGAATCTCCAAGTCCTTCACAGAAGTTTATAACGCAGAGCCGTGAAAATATAAATCATTTTTTTTCCACAAAAATAATTTTTAGTCCCCAATTTTTTTTCCCAATGTTAACAGGAGAAATTAGAACCCCAAAGTTGTTGTGCAATTTTTCCCGAGTACGCTGATACCTCATATGTGGGGATAAACCACTGTTTGGGCATACGTCGGGGCTTGGAATAAAGGGAGCACTGTTTGACTTTTTGAACGCAAAATTTGCAGGAATCAATGGTGGCGCCATGTCGCGTATGGAGACCCCCTGATGTGCCTAAATAGTGGAAACCCCTCAATTCTAACTCCAACCCTAACCCCAACACACCCCTAACCCCAACCCTAACCCTACACACACCTAACCCTAATACAAACCCTAATCATAACCCTAACCCCAACACACCCCTAACCCTAATCCCAACTCTAACCATAAACCTAACTACAATTCCAACCCTAAGCCTAATTCCAACCCTAACCCAAATTCCAACCCTAACCGTAATTCTAACCTTAACCCTAATGCTAACCCTAACCCTAGTTCTAACCCTAAGGCTGGGTTCATATTGCGTTTTACCAGCCGTTCAACACATAGCGTTGACCGGCTGGTAACGGTATAGCATAACGCGATCGCGTTATGCTATACCCGCTAGCGCAGATGAATCAGCAGATAATCAGCCGCGGATCCGCAGCAAAATCAGCCGCGGATCAGCAGCAAAATCCGCCGCGGATCCGCAGCAAAATCCGCCGCGGATCAGCAGCAAAATCCGCCGCGGATCAGCAGCAAAATCTGCCGGGATCAGCAGCAAAATCCGCCGCGGATCAGCAGCAAAATCCGCCGCGGATCCGCAGCGAAATCAGTCTCGGATCAGCAGCGAAATCCGCCGCGGATCAGTAGCGAAATCCGCCGCGGATAAGCAGCAAAATCCGCCGCGGATCCGCAGCGAAATCCGCCGCGGATCAGCAGCGAAATCAGCCGCGGATCAGCAGCGATATCCGCCGCGGATCAGCAGCGAAATCCGCCGCGGATCCGCAGCGAAATCCGCCGCGGATCAGCAGCGAAATCAGCCGCGGATCAGCAGCGATATCCGCCGCGGATCCGCAGCGAAATCCGCCGCGGATCCGCAGCGAAATCCGCCGCGGATCAGTAGCGAAATCCGCCGCGGATCAGCAGCGAAATCCGCCGCGGATCAGCAGCGAAATCCGACGCGGATCAGCAGCGAAATCCGCCGCGGATCAGCCGCGAAATCCGCCGCGGACCAGCAGCGAAATCAGCCGCGGATCAGCAGCGGGATCAGCAGCGATATCAGCCGCGGATCCGCAGCGAAATCCGCCGCGGATCAGCAGCGAAATCCGTCGCGGATCAGCAGCGAAATCCGCCGCGGATACGCAGCGAAATCCGCCGCGGATCAGCAGCGAAATCGCCGCGGATCAGCAGCGATAATCGCCGGGATCCGCAGCGATAATCCGCCGGGATCAGCAGCGAAATCCGCCGCGGATCCGCGCGAAATCCGCAGCGGATCCGCAGCGAAATCCGCAGCGGATCAGCAGCGGTATACGCCGCGGGTCCGCAGCAAAATCAGCTGCGGATCAGCAGCAAAATCCGCCAGGAAAAAAAAAAAAATTCTTTATTTTATTATTTGTCCCTACCTATGACAGGGGGGGGTTCATTTACTTTTTTTTATTTTGATCACTGTGACAGTATATCACAGTGATCAAAATAAATTTTTGTACAATGGAGGGCGCACTGCGCATGCGCCGGCCGGCGGGCGCACTGCGCATGCGCCCGCCATTTTTCAAGATGGCGGCGCCCATGAAGAATCCCGGGCAGCCGCCGGGACGGTTCCAGGGACATCGGTGGACCGGGAGAGGTGAGTAGGGGACGTCGGAAGGTGAGGGGGGGGATCGGAAGGTGAGGGGGGGTGATCGCAGGAGCAGGGGAGCAGACAGCGACGGCGGTGACCGATCGCTGCCATCTTTCGACTGCGGGTCGGGTGACCTTTCAGTGACCCCGGTCCCCCGACCCGCAGGAATATGATTTATAGCATGACGCCGACGTCGGCGTCATGGGTCGGGATGGCACAGGTTTTCATGACGCCGACGTCGGCGTCATGGGTCGGGAAGGGGTTAATGAACCATCCTTTTTGGCCACAAAGAAAAAACCGGCACCCAAGGGTGAAGAGGATGGTCTGATATGACCCTTCTCCAATGACTCCTTGATATAAGACCGCATAGCGTCATGTTCAGGTACAGACAAGTTAAAAAGGCGATCTTTAGGGAATTTACTACCAGGCACTAATTCAATAGCGCAGTCATAGCTCCTATGGGGGGCAAGGATGCAGATTTACTTTCGCTAAACACATCAGAAAAATCAGTCAAAAAGTCAGGAACATCCTGAGCCTGGGGAGAGGCAGAAAAAACAGGAGTGTTGGCATTAACACATTGGCAGCCCCAACTGGTTACAGACACAGATTTCCAATCCAAAACAGGATTATGAGACTGTAACCAAGGGAAACCTAGTACAATAATGTCATGCAGATTATACAGCACCAAAAATTTGCAACTCTCCTGATGATCAGGTTCAACCCTCATTATCACCTGAGTAGAGAACTGGGGTTTATTCTCAGCCAAAGGGGTAGAATCAATCCCCAGTAGGGGGATAGACTTCCGTAGGGGTATCAAGGGAAACCCACAACGTTTAGCAAAATCAAAATCCATCAGGTTAATAGCTGCTCCCGAATCAACAAAGGCCTGAGCAGAAAATGTGGACAGGGAGCAAATCAGGGTAACAGTCAACAGAAATTTAGTCTGAACACTACCCAAGACAACTGAGCGTGCAAAACGTCTTCCCGCTTAGGGCAGACTGAAATAGCATGAGAGGCGTCACCACAGTAGAAACACAACCCATCGCGTTTTCGAAACTCATGACGCTGTGCCCCAGAAGCCACTCTATCACACTGCATGGGTTCAGAAGCTGGCTCACAAGGCAACACCATTCCACGCATACCTCTACGCTCACGCAAACGTCTGTCAATTTGAATCGCTAATGACATAGAATCATTGAGACCAGAGGGAGCAGGGAAACCCACCATAACATCTTTTACATTCTCTGACAGACCCTTCCGAAAAAGGGCTGCCAAAGCATCATCATTCCATTTGGTCAGGACTGCCCACTTTTGAAATTTCTGACAGTATACAGGTCCTTCTCAAAAAATTAGCATATAGTGCAAAATTTCATTATTTTCCATAATGTAATGATTACAATTAAACTTTCATATATTTTAGAATCATTACACACCAACTGAAATTTGTCAGGTCTTTTATTGTTTTAATACTGATGATTTTGGCATACAACTCCTGATAACCCAAAAAACCTGTCTCAAAAAATTAACATATTTCAACCATCCAATAAAATAAAAGTGTTTTTTAAAAACAAACAAAAAAACCATCAAATAATAAAGTTCAGTTATGCACTCAATACTTGGTCGGGAATCCTTTTGCAGAAATGACTGCTTCAATGCGGCGTGGCATGGAGGCAATCAGCCTGTGACACTGCTGAGGTGTTATGGAGGCCCAGGATGCTTCGATAGCGGCCTTAAGCTCATCCAGAGTGTTGGGTCTTGCGTCTCTCAACTTTCTCTTCACAATATCCCACAGATTCTCTATGGGGTTCAGGTCAGGAGAGTTGGCAGGCCAATTGAGCACAGTAATACCATGGTCAGTAAACCATTTACCAGTGGTTTTGGCACTGTGAGCAGGTACCAGGTCGTGCTGAAAAATGAAATCTTCATCTCCATAAAGCATTTCAGCCGATGGAAGCATGAAGTGCTCCAAAATCTCCTGATAGCTAGCTGCATTGACCCTGCCCTTGATGAAACACAGTGGACCAACACCAGCAGCTGACATGGCACCCCACACCATCACTGACTGTGGGTACTTGACACTGGACTTCAGGCATTTTGGCGTTTCCTTCTCCCCAGTCTTCCTCCAGACTCTGGCACCTTGATTTCCGAATGACATGCAAAATTTGCTTTCATCAGAAAAAAGTACTTGGGACCACTTAGCAACAGGCGCTTCTGCCGCTGTTTATGGTTCAAAAGTGGCTTTACCTGGGGAATGCGGCACCTGTAGCCCATTTCCTGCACACGCCTGTGCACGGTGGCTCTGGATGTTTCTACACCAGACTCAGTCCACTGCTTCCTCAGGTCTCCCAAGGTCTGGAATCGGTCCTTCTCCACAATCTTCCTCAGGGTCCGGTCACCTCTTCTCGTTGTACAGCGTTTTCTGCCACATTGTTTCCTTCCAACAGACTTCCCATTGAGGTGCCTTGATACAGCACTCTGGGAACAGCCTATTTGTTGAGAAATTTCTTTCTGGGTTTTACCCTCTTGCTTGAGGGTGTCAATGATGGCCTTCTTGACATCAGTAAGGTCGCTAGTCTTACCCATGATGGGGGTTTTGAGTAATGAACCAGGCAGGGAGTTTTTAAAAGCCTCAGGAATCTTTTGCATGTGTTTAGAGTTAATTAGTTGATTCAGAAGATTAGGGTAATAGGTCGTTTAGAGAACCTTTTCTTGATATGCTAATTTTTTGAGACAGGTTTTTTGGGTTATCAGGAGTTGTATGCCAAAATCATCAGTATTAAAACAATAAAAGACCTGACAAATTTCAGTTGGTGTGTAATGAATCTAAAATATATGAAAGTTTAATTGTAATCATTACATTATGGAAAATAATGAAATTTAGCACTATATGCTAATTTTTTGAGAAGGACCTGTAACTCAGCGTCCTCAAGCCCTGATTTAATGCCAACAAGGTTTTTTCAGCTTGATCAGTGACATTAGATTCATCGTACTAATAACCCCAGAGCCAGAAAAAATGCATCAACATTACTCAAAACAGGGTCCCCAGGTGTCAGGGAAAAAGCCCAATCCTGAGGATCGCCGCGCAGGAGAGAGATGACAATTTGAACCTGCTGCGCTGCGTTCCCTGAGGACTTAGGTTTTAAGGCAAAAAACAACTTACAGTTATTTTTGAAATTCAGAAATTTAGCTCGATCCCCTAAAAACAAATCTGGCATGGGAATCCTAGGTTCCACAACAGGCAACCCAGCAAGATAGATAGCAATACTCCGAACCTCAGTGGCAAGCTGATCCACACGGCCAGACAACTGTGCAAGCTCCATTGAGAGAAAAAAAAAATCCTCCTCAGCAATAGAAACAGAGGGAGAAAAAAAAAATGCAACAAACAGGAAAAAAAAAATATCTCTGACAATTCTGACAACTTTTTTTTTCTTTCCACACTTTTTTTTTTCCCTTCTGTGAGTACCATATAATTTTCAGTTAGGCCGGTGATACTGTTATGATTTGGTAGCTGAGGAGAGCAGGCAAAAACGGCAATACACCAGAGAGGTTGGAATCTACTGGATTGCAGTACCCTGACTAACCACCACAACTAAAGGCAGCCGTGGAGCTTCCTAAGTTGGTCCTAGACGCTTCGTCACAGCCTGAGAGGTTAACTACACCTAAAGATAGAAAGAGGAAAGCTAACTGCCCCGGAGCAGATCCCCAAAGAACATAGAAAGCCCCCAAACATGTAATGGCGATTAGACAAGAGGAAATACAGACACAGACAGAAAATAGTATGAACAAACGTTGGGGCCCAATCTTCCTAGAAAGAAAAGGATAGGAAGGGCACTTACTGTAATCCCAAAAACCCTAACAAAATACCAACTCTACTAATTGCAAAAACACCTGAGATCACACAACCTCTACCACCTAAATTAGTTCTCTGGTGTAACAAAACTAAGCCGCAGCCACTGAAAAAACTGGAAAAGGCAAATGAACAAATAACAGTGGCTCAGATAAACTGAGAGGAGCACAAGCCCCCGGAGGGGACCTGGCTGACCTCCACAGAAGTGCAGGGAAAAATGCAAAAAGCAAGTACAAAAATAAAAGCAGAAAAATCTTATCTGTTAGCAGAAGATGCAGGCAAGAATCAGCAAGCTTCCAAGTGAACCAGGAACCACAGTTGAGACAAGAACAATTGATCACCGGCAACCTTGATGGGAGGGAACCTCCCTTATATAAGACCAGTCTGTAACTCCTGATTGCCAATCTTCACAATCTTCATTGAATAGTTCAGTACTGTTTGTAACCACCAGAGGGAGCTTCTGCTCAGAATTCATTTCTAACACATTCACAACACTTTTTGTTCACAAAATTTGAATAAGGCACTATACCTGGTGCCTTCAAGGGTGTATTGATGACCTTGCTTGTAATTTTTGGCAGGCTTTGCTTAGAGTGGTCTTCCTCATCCTGTTCTCCTTACATTCAGTACTTTTTCCATCCATTTCAACATTTTCACTGCCCCCCAGACCTCCTTGTAGGGTCTTCAGGAAAAATGCTCAGATTTTCCACTTACCCCCATTGTACTCGTTACTCGGAACAAGCATCCAAGCATTAGGAATTGCTTTGTTCGAATAATGAGGATCTGAGTATTTTAACGCTTGCTCATCCCTATTGAACATCAATATCAATGTGACCAATGGTTGTGCTCATTTGATTATTTATGGTCTGCGCATAAATGGTTTTTCTATAAATAGAAAACTGGTCGCCTGCAGTTATGATGTGTGGTAATTATGAGCGAATAAGGCAAAATTCAAATTCGATAGTTTGCACGAATTTGGCCTAGAAATCCAATTTGCGTTGAGCATCAATATCAATGTGACCAATGGTTGTGTTCATTGGATTCTCTAAGAACTAAGTGTAAAGGGTTTTTCCATAAGTAGAAAACTGGTGGCCTGTACTTAGAATGTGTGGTAATGATGAGTGAATAAGGTAAAATTCAAATTTGACAGTTTGCACAATTTGGCCTGGAAATCCAACTTGCATTGAGCATCAATGTCAATGTGTCACGCTGTCTAATGATATGTATACAATGTCAGTAAACTATTAATACAGGAACAACACTCTATACAACAACTAGTATAGCAACATCAGCATGTAAGTATAGAATAGATTTACCTGACACGATATCTGCTGAACCCAGGGTTAATCTTGAGGACTTGATGAGCTGAAACAGGAAAGAGGTGGACCGGGATCTAACCTGACCCTAAACTGGGGTCCTAACTAATCCCTCACCTTGGAGGTACTGATAATGGTTCAGAGGTCCAAGTCACCAACCTAACCCTGTCTCCTATCAGACCCTGAACCCTGTAATCAGTCCTAAGAAGGATCCTGACTACCACCAAAGGGATATGGGCTGATCTTAGCTAAATACACAGATTAGACATATAAGACAGACAGGATAACACTCGCTTGCATACACACTCAAACACCAAAGGAACATAAATGGTCTGGGAAATAAACTCTAACCAAGTTGAGCTTAGAACAACTAAGGAGCTCACAACTAAAGTCTATACAGATCATTCCTATCTGTGGTCTGCATGAAGGTTTCACTGGCAACTCCCCAAGCAGACAACCAGGAATTTAAAGGAAACCAATCAACAAATAATCAATTGCAGCCGGGAGAAACTGCACCCAGTCCCAGCACCGAGCACAGACAGAATTAACTCCCTAGCTGCCAAACACAAAGAAACAGCAGCTCAGCTGTGAGAAGTCAAAATGTGCAACCGCGACGATCTTCGTGGCAATGCACACATGACACAATGTGACCAAAGATTGTGCACATCGGATTCTCTATGTTCTGGGCGTGAAAGAGTTTTCCACGAGTAGAAAATTGATGACCTGTGCTTAGGATGGGGGTAATGATTAACGAATATGGCGAAATTCGAGTTAAACAGTTTGAGGAAATTTGGCTTGGAAATCCAATTTACGTTGAGTGTAAATGTCAACATGACCAATGGATGTTCTCATTTGATCCTCTAAGTTCTGGGTGCAAAGAGTTTTTCCAGGCATAAAAAACTGATGAGTTGTACTTAGGATGGTTGATAGTGATGAGCAAATTTGACAAAATTTTAATGCAATAGTTTGCATGCATTTTGCCTAGAAATCCAATTTGCATTGTGCATCAATGTCAGCATGACCAATGTTACCATTGGATTCACTATGTTTTAGTTGTAAAAGGGTTTTCCATGAGTAGAAAACTGATGGCCTGTACTTAGGATGGGTGATAGTGATCAGCGAATATAGTGACATTTGAATTCGAAAGTTTGTATGAATTTGGCGTAGAAATCCAATTTGTATTGAGCATCAATGTCAACTTGGCCAATGAATGTGCTCATTGGATTCTCTATGGTTTAGACATAAAGAGGTTTGGGTTTTCTATGAGTAGAAAACTAATGGCCTGTACTTAGTATGAGCAATTATAGCGAAATTAGAATTTGACAGTTTGCACAAATTTGGTCTGGAAATCCAGTTTACAGTGAGCATCAATGTCAATGTGACCAATGGATGTGCTTATTGGATTCTCTATGGTCTAAACGTAAAGGGGTTGAGCGAATATGGTAGAATTTGAACAGTTTGTGTGAATTTGGCCTGAAAATCCAATTTGCTTTGAATTTATTCAATGCAAATTGAATGTGTCTTATGATCTGGGGTCTTTCAAAACCCAGAATATAATAAACATAGGGTGAAATAAAAAATAATGCTCACCTCTTCCGGTCCTCATCTTGTCCACTTGGTCGTTCTGTTCTGGTCTTCATTCACAGGCCACCATTCTTCTTTATATCATACAACCCATTCAGTATCTCTGGTGCCCACAAAGATGTGTGTTACATATCGAGTGTTGGATTGCAACATCACGATACCACAAGGCCTAGTGGGTACTGGTTGTGCCTAAGATTTGACTGGACCTGTGGAGTGAAGAAAACTATTAGCCTATGAATGAAGACAGAATCGGAACAACCCAACGGGGACGAGATGAGAGCAGAAGAGAGGTGAATAGTAATTTTCTTATTTTTTTTTAATCCTTACCCGGCTTCTTTGCACAAATCATATCCAAAAAAGTTTGGTTACAGACATCTAAGTGCCTTTTAATGGTTGGCGGTCTGACTTGCTTTACATTGAAAGATACCTTTCTGGTTTTAGTAGTAGCTGTATTATTTCAACTCTATCCCATTTAATTAAATATGGCGGAGCTGCTTTAAGAAGTAATACTAGGTGTACCCACTGCTAAAAGTATAGCGCTATACCTGGTATACAACGAGCACCATGGCATCCTCAATCAGCTGATGATTAGGAGTTTCAAGAGAATGATCTTAATTTGATGGTATATACTAAAAATAAGTCATAAGAGCGAATCCGTGGAAGTTCAAGATCTGGTACTAGAAGCGAACTTTAAACTAAAGTTCGGTTCGGGTACCAGAACCAGGGGCATAACAACCACAGTCGCAGCGGTCGCCAACATGACCAGGCATGGCAGGTCGGGGATCTACCGCCATTATCAGAACCTTCAGCTAGATGTGCGTCGGTCTGTGCTCCGCAATACACGCTGCCAGCCAATCAGAAGCCAGCAGCTGACGTTGGCCTGCACGTGACATGAGCTCATGGCAGTGATGTCATACGCTCCCGTTGCACACCAAAGTCAGCTGATAGCTTCAGTAAAGGATGCGCATGGCGGGGGATTGAAGAGAAGATGAGTATTTATTTATTTTTAAATCAGTGGCTATACTAGTACATGGATGACTATGGGGTGTATCATAATTTTTGGAAGACTATGGGGTGCATTATATTTTAGTATACTTTTTGGATGACTCGCTATATTTGCTCATCACTACTACCCATAATAAGTACAGGCCAATCAGTTTTCTACTCATGGAAAACCTCTTTATGTCTAGACCATAGAGAATCCAATGACCACATTCATTGGTCAAGTTGACATTGATTCTCAACATAAATTGGATTTTTAGGCTAAATTTGTGCAAACTGTCAAATTCAAACTTTGCCATATTCTCCAGTATAAGATCCATAAATGAGGACCGAGTTACAGTCTGAAACTCGTAGGAAAACGAGAATCAATACTATGGATTTACTTGGGGATGTCAACTTTTTAGCAATGATGGAATAAAGCTTAAAAATGTTATCTGGAATAAGGCTAGAGGACTCTTTATCTTGCACTTTGTTGGGTCAGCCTGACCATGAGCCATCGGGCCTAGTTGGGTCCACCTTTTCTCTTAAACAAGTCTCAAAGACAGTAAGTGATGGTAACAGTGAAGAATCATTGTGGCTTTGCCACAGGAGGATAATTGGGGTGACGTCTTAGAAAAATTGAAAATGCTGAAGAAATTGATAGGTGAAGGGTAAGGTAAATATGAGTGAGATAGTTTTCTTCCTTCTGGAGGATAGCCAACCTGCATCCCCTGAAAGGTATAAAGTTCTACCACAACATGTACATTAAAGTGATGATTTGGGGGTGCAGACGTAGCAATTCCAGTGGGAGCCGATGCATAAGGGGGTATTAAGGTCCCGTACCCCATAAGAAGAGGCAAGTATTGTAAATAGCACATCGGAGCAGTGGAAGAAGATGAGCCATGGAATAAAAAAGAGTTTTCTAATAACTATCTTGTCCGATCAGCTGAATGATGGTGTTGCAGGGCACTGGAATTGGCACAGCTCCGTATGTTGTGAATGAATGGTACTACAAGCTAATTTATTCTCAAGCCCACTACACAATGTCTAGAGCCGTGTCACTCCGATGTGCTGCGGCACCATCAATCAACTGTTTGGCGCCTATGTGGAGAATCAGACCCCCACAGCTTGAGAAAACCCCTTTAGGATTTATTGTGTCCTATGGTAATTTACTAATTTTAATAGCTTAGACAGGGTTGTGAGTGATCAGAAATAGCAATGCAGAAATTAATAGGTAAATGAAAGCACGCCGTCTGCACTGATGATAGCACAAACAGAAATGCATTATTTTTTTATGTAGATACTCGGCTGTATCTGGGCTGCCTCATACAGAAAGGTTATCAGTCCAATTACTATGATTATTTCTCGGCTTTCCGTTCTAACCTGCAGGTTTTCCTCCGGTCCTGCCGTAGCTCTGGATGAGCTGTAATGAGTGCGCTTGACCCTGCAGGTGCCGACTAACAGGCAGGAAGATACGGCTGCTTGTTGCAGAAACTCAGCATGGTTTCACCGCTTATTTACCATCACCGCCGCGTCTGAACGGAATCTCTAATTCTGAATATCATTATGTACATGAAAGAAAATGGTGCACATTGGCAGAATATTAGGTAGAGCTAACGTCATCATAAATTACATAAATTACGCTCAAAGTTTATTTTTTAAGGGCATTGTGGTGGATTTAAAGGAGTGAAATGCGGTCCGTTGTGATCTCTAGGTGTCCACAACCAATGCATAGGAATTCTCCAAACCTTCGACATGTCCTCTGGGCAAGTAGACATCAAGGAGGGTCTACACTGACTTAGGACCTCCCACGAAGGCCAGAGTAGAGTGCAAAAGTTGGCCATTCACATTGTTTGTTTGGCAGAAGCTGTCGAACATCTAGTTTATGTGAGGATGTCTTAAGTTGACAGCTCTGGCTTTACAAGAGCCCTGGAAGGATAGACATGGATGGAAAAAAAAGTCATCGCCAAGGTACGCCAAATTGCACGGCCACGCCACGGGTGCACCGAGCGCCTTTCCTTGTTTTGAAAAGTTGTTTTGTGCCTACAAACTTCTTTTAATATACTGTGGTACGATTAATCCACCTGTGCACAAGTCCAGCCAATAAAGTAAGCAAATGTGGTGTTGTCAATCATCATGTTGCTCAATGGCCGATCACCGGAGCTGTTCAGTGGACCAGAAGTAGGACATGTTCAGTGGCCAGTAGGTGCTCACGGTAACCATCTCTGTATACCCTACCATCACCAGCTATTGTGATCCATACATTGCTCTGGAGAGTTGTTGTGGACTGATCTCTGATATTTTAGAAGGCCCTTTACTGTTTATTCCAGGGAGCAGACACTTGTAAGGAGATGGGACATGTTGACCTGCTCCGCCTTGATGACATCAGTGCTGTGTATAATGTGATGTGTAATCTGAATAATGTCCTGCGTCTTGTGTACATATTGTGTGATGTGAAGTGTAAGATGTTTGCCTATGTAATGTATGCAGTAATGTAAGCAATGTACAGTACGTCATGTGGTAGTGTAGGATAAGCATTATAAGTGTAATAGACTTAGTGTATAGAGAGGTTTTACATTGTTAGAATGAAGCTGTAGTCTGCCCAGCTGATAGTATGAAGCTGTAGTCTGCCCAGTCACGGGTAGCTAACAGAGACAGGGAGAGTTAGGATACAGTTAATGTTTGGGAATAGCCCAGAGTAGGTGGGGATTGTGTGAGGGAAGGCAGATTACTTGCTGAATGAGTCAGTGAGAAGTTGGAGAGAAACCAGTGTGTAGTGCTGCCAATAGGTGATCCACAGCTAGAAGGAGACTAGAACTGACAGAAGAGGCAGAGTGACATTGCACCTTAAAAGGGTCCTACGATAGGACGACGTGTCACGAGAAAACCTGAGCTTGATAAATGCGAAGTTACGGACCTAAAGAGGACTGAGACTGTGGAACTAATGAGGGTCCCGAGCGGTGGATCCAGGGCGTCCATAGTGATAGGACGTGGAGCTGCTGAGCGGGTGTAGAGAAGCTCGCTGAACTGTACGGTGGTGACAAGCTAGGCTGTGACGAAGTGGGGCAAAGCAGTGCGCTATACCGGCCCTGGAGCAGACTACAGTGGAAGGAAACAATGTCTGTGAACAGGCTTTTTGCTGTGAATGAAACATGAATAAGACTGTATCCGCTATCCCTTGTATATAACCCCCATCAAGTTCAGTAAAGTTCCCATGTTTGCACGGAAATCTCCATCATTAATCTGTGGAGCTCGTGGTCCTTGGATCTAGTGGTCTAATACCATCGCTACCGGCGGCCTTCACGGGCACAAGGCCCTCAAAACACTAACACCCATCTAGGACCCACAATTGTCTGTAACGTGCTAGGGTGTCAGATACAAGACACTCTCCTACGATTACACCCTGGGCACCGTTACACACTGACTGTGAAGGGTCCTTGTGCAGGACTTGTGTTGCTCCTTCTCCTCCCTTAGGCCCAGTGCATACATTGCACATTTGCATGCACATTCACATTAGGCACCCCTATATAACATATTCACATGATAATACGTAATTTACACACTCCAAACACGTATCCGTGCACACAATCATATATAAAATACACACACAAATATAGCACATTGTCATTTTCTGTGATTTTTCTCGTTCGGACAACCATATGATTTTTTTTGTTCATTTACTCTTAGATGTAACAACCCAACCTTTTTTTTTAATGAGTCACTATATAAAGTCTTGTTTCTTACAAGATGAGCTATAGTTTTGCACCGTTTTGTCAAACACATACATAGGTGTTATATTTGTATTGAGCTTTTTATGCATTTAATGAAGAAAAAAAAAACAGTTGCACCATTTTTTTACAACATTTACCAATCACCATAAATAATCTGTTCACACTGTCACAATTACCCTGTATCTTAAGGCCGGTGTGCGATTTGAATACTTGCAGTCATGTGTTTTCTGAATTCTCAACCTCTCCTCTCAACAAAACAGGAAGAATCTAGTCAGTAAGTGATCGGAAGTATGCACATCGCACACTTTTTATACATAACTACCCACTGCCCTGGGAATCATGACAGTGCACATAATGTGACTGAAAAAAAATCTAAACCCTTAAAAACCCCTTAAAATCTGATTATTGTAATTGTTTTTTAGTACTTTTTAAGGTAAAACAAATTGACTTTCATTTACCCCTAAAATACAAGTATATAGAGATGTACTAGTATCTAGATATATAGTTCTTTATACTAGCACATTATGCCTGTAATGAAGAAGAATACTATTTAGATCTTGAGGCAGATAAAATCCTATTTGTAGAACAGTGTTGCCTGTGGTTGACTGCTAAAGCTGCTGCCTGCCATGCTAAAAGTTCTAAGTTTGAATCCTAAAGGAAGACCATTCTTCAAGAGAAGCAAATAATTTATTAACTAGATACAAGGCAGCTAATGAGCACATACAGATATTACAGGACCATCCCCAATGGCCTTGAGGTGTTGAAGAAGAGGGATCCCATTCCTCAATGAGTCAGAGAACAAAAAGAACATCAGCAACTAGGCCCATTGGGATCCGCTCCCACATGGGCCTACCTGCCGAAACAGTGTGTCCACCCTTGGTTTATTTTGCTTGTTTAAATCCTGGATGCCCTTCTGCACTTGATACCTCTGCCTGACCTCTTGGACTTGTCTATGCCCCTGACTTCATATTGGGTTCCCATTTTGTCACTGTCTCTGGTTATGACTGAGCTTGCACAAATTTTTCCCCGCCTTGCTCCACCGGGCAGCAGCTACTCCGTGGATGCAATGCATTAGCCCCTGGATCAAAGACAAGATCCCTATATTTAGATGAAAGGGTGAAAACAAAAGAGTCCTTGGGGCCTTTTCTAAGTGGAGTGGCTTTCGAAAAGTCTTTCCGTGGAAGCCTATTCGAGCTGAAGAGATAACCTAACATGTGAGGTCTGTCCATGCAGAAGGAATGCCAGGCTAATTTATGCCTTACAGTGCTCATCTCGAGGCGATATTTTTATGAATTCACGCACTTCTGATAACACTATGACATGAAGATTTGTATCTGACCTTCATCTACAGATACTTTTTACAGCGAGCTGCATAAATCTGATGCCGGCCACGCAAACTATCGCCAATGAAACCACATGTTCGTTGTGTTATCATCACGTTCAGTAACTTGTCACCAGGCAGATGATTAAACAATTCCATGTAAAAAAAAAATGCCTTTCAGCTTTTTACTGCCAAATGGCAATTAGCACCCAGGCAGCTGGCATACACACAGAGAAAGCTGGCACACTGCTACCTCCCTCAAATTCCGAGACCTTTGTAAAAACATTTTTTTTTCCTCTATTTCTTCCACTTGAGGAATTTCCGAACCTTTCCTTTCCATCCATCAGTCACAGGCCTGTTGTGTCCACAGCGCCCATACCACCGCAACGCCTCGTTCCATCTAAATTAACTGAATTATGAAAGTAATCTAATTTGGTAACACTCATTAGAAGAAGCTTAGCAGCTCGGAGCATAGCAAAATACAATGCTTCATTGTAAACACATCTGATTGATAGCCAAGACCCCTTCTGGGATTTGTGTTCTATAATTAACTAAGGTCACTTTGCTGTGTAATATTAATGACTCTCATTTTATTATGCAAATTAAGCTTTGTGTGACCGATATCCTCGGTGATAAAGACTGAGATGCATGAAAAGTAGATTCCTTTTTTCGTTGCAAAAAAAAAAGAACATTCTGTCTACAGGTAAAAAAAAACATTCCATTTTCAGTTCCCAAAGAAGTCACCCTTGTGATATAATATTTATCTTCCTTGTAGTCTATTGGTTGGTTTTCATATTATATGAAAGGGATATACAGTACGCGGCCACCAATTCTCTAGTTTTGCCAACATTTTTCTGGGAAATTCAATTTGCGTCAAATTGATTCAGCACAAATCGAATCGTTGGTAAAAGAAGTTTATTATGTTCTGAGGTCATGTAAACCTACATTTCTTCTAAGAGGAACCGGTAGAGTCTAAAAAGTTGTATAAATACAATTAGGAAGTGGATAAAATAGTCAAACCATATAGGGTAGCCAAAGACCTAGGGTGTTATGAGTGTGCTAGAGATGGTTTCTGACCAGAGGCTCCCTCTGGTGGTTACTGACAATACTGAACCTTTCAGCGAGGAATGGCAATCTGGGATCACTGACTGGTCTGATATAAGGGAGGTTCCCTCCCATGATGGTTGCCGGTGATCAATTGTTCTTGTCTCAATTGTGGTTCCTGGTTCATTTGGAAGTTTGCTGAGTCTTGCCTGCATCTTCTGCTTTCAGATAAGATATTTTCTGCTTTTATTTTTGTGCTTGCTTTTTGCATAGTTCCCTGCACTTCTGTGGAGGTCAGTCGGGTCCCCTCCTGGGGGCCTGTGCTCCTCTCAGTTTATCTGAAGTCATTGTTATTTGTTCATTTGCTTTTTCCTGTTTTTTCAGTGGCTGCGGCTTAGTTTTGTTACACCAGAGATCTGATTTAGGTGGTAGAGATCGTGTGATCTCAAGTGTTTTTGCAATCAGAAGAGTTGGTATTTTTTAGGGGGTTTTTTGGATTGCAGTGAGTATCCTTTCCTGTACTTTTCTGTCTAGACAGATTTGGCCCCAGCGTTTGCTCATTCTACTTTCTGTCTGTGTCCGTGCTCTCTTCTTGTCTAACCGCCATTACATGTTTGGGGGCTTCCTATTTTCTTTGGGGATCTGCTCCGGGGCAGATAGCTTTCCTCTTTCTGCCTTTAGGTGTAGTTATCTCTCAGGCTGTGACGAGGCGTCTAGGATCAACGTAGGAACGCTCCACGGCTACCTCTAGTTGTGTGGTTAGTTCAGGTTACTGCAATTCAATAGGTTCCAGCCTCTCTGGTGTATTGCCGTATTTGCTTTTTCTCCTCAGCTACCAAAACACAACACTAGGGTCTGTTCTTTCTGGCATCATGGTCAAACTATGTAACGGATTATAGAATGAGCTCATAGTGGTATCCCTCGGATTCCGTCATCGTTTCTCTTATTTTTAGGGCCGAGAATAATGTCCACAGTCTCATAAAAGTCAACGGAACGTCGTAGGGCAAGTGTGAACATAACTTTATACAGTACAGTAAAATACTGTATATATATTGTATATATATTGTAGAGACATTATTAAATTAACACAAAAGCAAACCAATCAATTTGCAGATTTTATTGACCAAGTGGCTCTAAAAACCAAGAGCAGGAATCTGGTTGCAATGGGCAGCTCCTCCAGTTACGCTCACCACTAGCTTTGATGAATCTCCCTTTCCGAGTTTTTAATGTTCGCCCTGTAAATCTCGGCAGTATATTTTATTGAATGCACAAAATATGATTGTTCTTCATTGTAATACCAATAAACTTCGTGTCGCCATTCATTCATGTTTATGGACGCAATCGCTGCACCAACATTCGGTCATTACCATCGTATTTATTATCGACGTCCTTACAGAGATAAAACTGGTATTAACATGTTTGAGTCAAGATTCAAGATGTGATATTTGCATAGTGTTAAGTGTGTAAGGAGATGGACATATTGCCCATTTCCTCTTGAAGAACACATATTGTATTGTGTGAACTGTGACATGGGTTAATAGTGTGGGTATTGTGTTCTGCTTGACAGTAGGGAGAGTTAGAGTTAATGGTTGGGACTAGCCCAGTGTGGGACGGGCTAAAGTGAAGGGACAGAGACAGTTTCCTGTAATGTGAACTGTGACATGGGTTAATAGTGTAGGTATTGTGTTCTGCTTGACAGTAGGGAGAGTTAGAGTTAATGTTTGGCACTAGCCCAGTGTGAGAGGGGCTAAAGTGAAGGGACAGAGACAGTTTCCTGTCAGATAGGGCCCAATGTGCATCTGAAGAAGACCTAAGGTCTGGAAAGTAAGCAGTGCCACATAACTTGGGTGTCCTAAAGTGAGGAGACACAAAGACAGTGGTTAGCAAGAGAAAAGTAGAAGCTGCATGAGGACTGAATGACCAGCCTGGACCCATTTCATGTAATGTGCCGAAGCATAAGAAACGAGTACCTTGCCTATGGCTACTACCCCTCCCCATGTTACAAGTGCACGGAGTCTAAGACTAAGTCAATACAACCTGAATGTCACCAATTTGTAAATTAGTAACTCATATCCAGTTGATGGACTACTAATTACTGCCAGACCATTAATGACAGATGCATTATTATCGCTCATGCATCCATCATAGCACTTATGCCTTTATAATATCTGGCTGCTGCCATGTGACATCGTAGAAACACCTGCAGTGACTGTTTTATAAGTCTTAGACTCAAAAATCAATATAGACTGCTATCTGCAAGCAACACACACTAATGACTGTCAGGCGAAAGTCGATGAGACTTGCACATCATTAGTGATTGTCTAGATTTTCTTGGTCATGTAGAAGTGACCTTTAATATCTAGCAATATGATGACGAGCATGAGATTTAACTGAATATCATATTAGAGAAGAAGTTAATGGTGTATCCCAAGTGTGTGCACTAGTATGTCACAATATGGTAAATTGGTGGTGGGTTCCACCTTGACCTGCCATAGAAGTCCAACATTCAAGAAAGGTCCATGGTAGCACCACATACATTTTTTAATGCTTTACTGAGAAGCACAAAAACACACATAACAGTGATGTTTTGGCCTACTGGCCAACTTCAGCATGAGTGGTTTGGTTATGGTCTAAAAGTGCAGATGGAAGATCACAACTTGCTCAAGATCGGGATCTACCTCAATCTTGGTCATAGAGCATCTGTACCCAAGCCACCATAGATTTACTGGGGAATTGTCATCTAAGCAGATGCTTACCTGTTAGCCTCAACTGATGGACACACTAACACAACACATTGGCTCAGCAGGCTGGAAAGAATGTGGAATATTAGGATCCGAACAATTGGTTATCCTGGGTGGCAGACAAACAGTCAAGGCAGGACATACTGGAAGCCATAGAACCAGGAGGGCAAAGGAAAAGTAAAATAGCAGGCATAAAGCAGCATACAGATATAGGTGGCAAAATAGTTTGTGATGCTTGCAGCAAACAATGGGTTGACCAGCAGAGAGCCAACAGACGGTTAACCAGTAGGTCTCAGGTTTTGTAGAAATCACAGAAATTTGCAAAGATAAATGCTGTGTAATGACTGTTCTCTGTCAGTCCATTGTGTAAATGTCAGTCCATAGTGCTTACTGCAAATGACAGGTTAACCTGCTGGTTTTGTGGAGCCGTATGTGCTACATGCAGAATCACAGAAGTCTGAAAATATATTAGCAGTCTTAACACTTAGACAAAAGGGTGTGTCCAATGGGAGATTATGTCACTGAGACAGGCTGGGCGACTTGTGACAGCCAAAGGGAGAGCGAGTGGAGGCAACCACACTCGAGACAAATATGTGGTATAACCTTACAGAAGATGACCACCTCAGCAGAGATGGCAGCAAGCAACAGATCTAGGTGACTACACTGTCAGTAGACCTGATTTTAAAAGGCCATTATCAAGCAATATGTACCCTCATATTCCATTTGTGTCCAATCAAGATGTCCCAACCTCTCACTCTCAATAGAAGATGGTCTGATTCACAGTTGACCCAAAGTCAATATGAGCAGACAGAGTTCACCCAAACCACATTATCAAGCCAATGCAGTCCATAAATGTTAACTCGATGTATCATACATGTTGAGACTTTTTAATGGACCAACAGAGAAAAGGTAAGGATTGGTTTATTGCAAAATGTTGAGTACTGAAACCTTACTATTGATATTAAAACTGTTGCTACCACATTATTCATGGCACTGGTCTTCGAATGAGAGCCATATATTTCTCCATTTTAAGTTATTATGCCAAGCAAAGCTTAATGTTTAATAAGTTGTCCCATCTAACAAGCGTAATAAGGATCGGCTAGGCATTATTTGAGGCTACGACACCATATAGTACCGATACTACAACATATCTCTCTATATAGGCATACCATGGGATATATTGACTATAGGCTCTCAATTTAAAAATGGACACTATGGGGTAATCATTTTTTCACTATGATAAACTATGTTTTCTTATACAGTGAAAATGTATCACCAAGGTCATGACAAACAAAGCCAATTACATAGCCAAGCACATGACAAAGAGTGCATGGGAGCCTATGAATGTGTCACACAAGGAATTCTTCCGATGCATATATCCACTGTTGACCAAAAATTTGATGTAAAGGTCCCGCTTTAAAAAACTTGGCCCATCCGTTTATCCAAGAGTGTAATACAACCCCTCACCTGTAGTGGCCACTGCAGGGAACCACTGCAACCTGCAAGTGGTTCTAAGAGGTCAATCAACAGTGATCAAACTAATCAGCGGTGAAACAATCTTTAGAGAAAGCTTTGGAGTCATGAGAAAACCTGTTTAGGCAAACTTTTTTTTTTTTAAGAATGGTAGTTACAAAGGAAAAAAAATGCCCTTTAAGGTTATATTGTCATCTGTGCACATCATGTGTTATGGAATCGTAAAATAAAATTTGCGAAACTTCACATAAAATAATCCATTACATATAATTATACACCTGACGAAAATTACTGTACACAAATCTCAGCAAGTTTTAATGGATAATAGAAAATTTGAAGAGAAGTGTGACAGCTTCAGTTCCAAATAATAGAACGGTAAGAAAACACAGATTGAATCCCGCAAATCATGTGATAAACAATAACGACGGCTGAGATATTCAATTATACCAGTAATCAATCTGATACAAGAATTCAGGAATATTAATGATAATAAAAAAGAAATTACCAAAGTATAAAACAAAAATTCTCAGTGAGAGGCAAATACAAATCACATACTAATGTATAAATCCTTACTAACTCTTCTAAATAACGCGCTCTATATTATCGTGGAAGCTGGCTTAAAGGGACATTCCACTTTTACACTGGAAATCATTGTGAGGGTATTATCCACTCCCTTTATTCGCTAGGTCACCATAATCCGTTAATAAAGGTTACAGCTACTGGTTGTGATGAATTGACCTCATATATAATAAATATATAACAAGCATGTTGACCTCTGATTTCGCAACGTCTACATAATATACACAAGTGGTGGTCCTACACCTCTGGAGGAACCTTTTACTGCAGCTTCGTTCACATCGTCCACCACCTTAGTCGCCCATTAGGCCAATGTGCAGGAGAGCCCTCAAAAACCCTGATACAAACCTTGAATACCACCAGGAGGAGTCCAGAATGTTATCACTTTCAACTTTCTACTTCCTAATAGCGTTGAGCAAAAAGAATTGCAAGACCCTGGTCCGGTGGCCATGTCAGTAATCCGTGGCCACCAAACCAGAGCCCTCTGTGAACCATTTCCTATATGTTGACAGCCTCTTCAGGTTAGTAGGCCCAGCATGACGTCCATGCAACTTCTCAACCACTTTTTCTTCTATGTTCAAGGACTCTGCCACCAACAACAACCCAGCTGCCATCACAAGGGCATCTACTGTGGGCCAATCCAGACTTCTTGTCATGGTTGGGAGACATTTTTATGGTGTCCCTGTAAAAAAATGACCCTTTATCACGTAACCCACTTTCCTTACTATGGCCCCACTAAATCCACCTATCTCCATTTCTCTTACTACGAACCATGTCAGCCCTCCCCATAACTCCTCCACACCAAGTTCGGCCTATTTTACCTATAAAGTAATTTAAAGTCCCTGGACTTCTCTGTAAAAACCTGTAAAGGGTCTCATACCTACCATGTGCCTTCTGTGTTACTGATAAAATGACAGGGTCAGGGACAAGCTAATATCTGGGAACAATAGTTCACTACTATTACTCTCACTGTCAAATTTAAAAGGGTATTCTAGCCTTATCTTTACCTAATGGATAGGTAACAAATGATAGAATGGTGGGGCTCTGACCTCTGTGATTGCCAAAACAGGGTATCCTGTGAAACCCTTTTTTTTATGGACAGGTCAATAGAGATAGAAGCAACGACAGGACATATGGTTAAGTCAAGCCTCATCCAAAATCATCCTAGCTGCCATCTTGCACCTAAAGGCAACAGAGGACCATAGTCTGACCACTCCCACCGCCTCCCCAAAACAGTGTCTGATGACACGAGACCCTTTGGTTGAGGTCTTGTGTTGATGAAGGACGGGTATGACCAGTTATATAATAAAATAAAGCCAATGTATATTTAACTTTTGACTTTGTTATGGGGTGTTATAAATTCTAGTTTTGACCGATTTAAAGGGAATAGGTTACCAGGCCAAAAGCGGCCAGTTCTTCCTATTGTTTTATTTCGGCTTCTCATTAATTTTCTGTTTTTTGTTTTTTTTTAAATCCGTCGTATGGTTCCAGAGATAGGGGCCATTTTACTAAGTGCTAATTTTTATGAGCCTTAGAAAGGGGGGCGTGGCTTAAAGGGTAACAATGCAGAGTAGCCTACAGACACGCCCCTGAGGATCCTGTGAGCACTACCCCCTGAGTAAATACCTTACACATTTGCGTTAAATAAAAACGCCTATCTCTGGAACTGTATGGCAGATTTAAAAAAAAAAAAGGTGAATCTTCATGGGAGAAGCAAGAATAAAATAAGAGCAAAAACTGGCACTTTCATTCATTTTCTAATTTCCTATTTCTATTCTTTATTACTTTGAATTAAGAATAAGAGAAAGAAGGGTAGAAAAATGCAGATTCATGTCCGTACAACAGATTATTGAAGATCCAGGAACGTTTTTAGACGGTTATTTCTGAAGCATCTATAAGGAGACGTCTGTGCTTTTATGTACTCAATACATAGAAATCTGATGACTGTAGACACAGGAAATTCTGTCTTTATAAGAAATCCAATTATTTTCTTCTGTCACGATGATTACGGTTGGAGGATATGTAGAAGTGGAGTTGTAGAGGACATAACACCCACGTCATGCATGTATGAAGCTAGCAGTAGCAGGGGTCGACATACCATCGGTACAACCTGTGCAACCGCACAGGGGCCTAAGAGGTAAAGGGGCCATTAACATCTCCAATACAGGTAGGATTCTGCATTACAAGGAACTATTGAACGCCAAAGGGCCCATATGTTGTTCTGGCATAGAAGCACCCTTCTGTCTGTATCCGCCCCTGAGCAGCAAGATACATGGGAAAGTGGTGACCAGCATAACAATTATTGAAACAAACCCCGTTTTGGTGCCAGGTTTTGCCACTCTTCCCCTGATCTGCTTTCACTGAGTCAATTTTCCAGATTTTACACTTTTATTAGCCTCGATAATTGACACAAATGTGACCAGCTCTCCAAAATGTCCCATTGAGACACCTGGATTCTATGACGTCGTCTTAGATGCTAGACTTTCTTTCTCCCTGGGCAAATACTCAGCGAATGTGTAATGAGATGATGCTTTAGACTGTGACATAGTGATTCAAATGTATTGGACCAACTATTGTTCATAAGGTGGGTGGGAGGGCTTACTCCTGCACA
This sequence comes from Oophaga sylvatica, assembly GCA_033576555.1. Taxonomy (NCBI): domain Eukaryota; kingdom Metazoa; phylum Chordata; class Amphibia; order Anura; family Dendrobatidae; genus Oophaga; species Oophaga sylvatica. Next base: position 24,187,699 of record JARQOD010000008.1, on the reverse strand, counting down.
GTGGCCCACCAGAGGTTTCACCTGTTCTCCCGTGGGCTAGTCCGAATTTGATCTTGCTCATCCATGAATCACTTTCTTCAGCCATCATAAATCTCTAGTATAAGACATATTTGCCAACTCCATTAGTGACTCCTGAGAGGTCAGTTTTACAAAAAACTTCTCCGTCTCCCTCTACTCTCCCGTTCTAAAGTTTCTAGTGTATGGCATACTTTAATGTTTGAGGCAGTAGAGGACCATCCAGATTGGGGTACATCTTCTCGTGGTGGGATGGCTATTACACTTTTTATTAATCAAAAACAGTGTTTACTAAGAATCTTATATTATTTATATGTACTCTTACGTTTTCCTTACAACAGGGTATTTGCTCATTTTGCTTCTATCTTAGGCTTTGGGTGGCATACTTGCCGACTTTTTGAGATGCTACCGTAGGCGACTCGGGAGCTGGCGATTTTTTCCTTTCACATAAGCACACCTCTTTTTTACAGGTCACTTCGTTTTGAAACCCTCTTTTTTCTGCCTTCTGATGTGCGTTTGTGCACACCCAGCAGGAAGTGCTGCTTTGCGGGAAATTTGGGAGGTTTATGCCACACACCTAAGATATTTGTCAACTTTTTCTGAAGTTTGGGAGATTTATCCTTATAAAAATATCCTCTCACCTCTCCTAGAAAGTTGGTCAGTGTAAGTCAGTGAGATCCCCAAGTCATCCATGTGGCCAGTGGCTGCTACTCATGTTTTCAAAAGACCACCGGATTGGCAAAAAAGAATAACTGGCGATAGATCTTGGACCTCCACTAACAGGTATGGAATGGGAATAACCCTTTAAATTCTGATATTATTTCAGGTTTCCAAAATAGGCAGAACTTTTATACCAGAACAGGGAAGGCGAAAAATGACCTTCATGTGTGACATAAGTAAGTACACGTCTTGACACAAGACACATAATCCTCCTGGACAGGGAGGGGCTCCCGCTCGCCCCCCATTAACAGCCGTTATGTAAATACAGAATGACTTCCTCGCATCGATCTGAAATTCCGCTCCGCTTTGTAAATATGTTTGTTGTTTTCTGGTAAGAGCGGAGCGATTAGGGGCTGTGGTGCTTGGCAGCGGACATTGATTTTTAGGTATTCAATATCAAATGCAATAAATTCTGCTGCTCTTCTGAAAGTAATTGCTGTAGTGCGATACTCTGCTTTATACCATGAGAAGACCACTGTCCTCCTACTCCGGGATCTGCGCACATTTGATATATCGTCCCATTAAAGGTTCATTATTTCACAATAGATCTTATTATGAAAAAAAATGGAGAAGACGAAACAAACTACGCTCCTTTATTTAATTAAAAAAAAGAAAACTGCAAAAAAAAAACTTTACTCATTCTCACTTTTGATTAAAGAACAGTTGACAACTTTCCCGAAACATTCTGAAAAGGCGGATACATTCTGGGCTCCAACAAAATTTGGCAATACCCAACCTCCTTCAAGGCCGTGTTCATGCCCTTTAAGCTGCACATTGGGAGGTGGATATTGGTGCATGGAGAAGGCATGGTCTGCGACAGAGGGGTGTGGACTGAAAGAAGGGACCTAAAAAAATTAGGTGGCTTTTCATAATTATACATTTTTCGAAAGAGACGACATGTGGAAGTAACACTGAGAAAAAGAGAAGTATTGTGCTTTCCTGTTTTCTATAGAAATGGGGGACTCAATGGATGTTCCTCTGGGAATTGTTGGGCCATTCCTGTGCCAAATGTGTTGATCTTGTTAACCCCCACGATACAAACTATATTCAATACATGGCAACATTCGCTGCAGCCTCTATGACCATGGCCGCTCAAATTTTTTCACCCAGCCCATACCTCTTTTTACATTCCACACCCATAATATTTAATTGGACATGGAGATTCTCCACCCTCTTATAATAATTCGCGAGATTTGGAGATTTGCCAACTCTTCCAGAAGTCTAAGGGGTCGCTCAAGTTTTCGAAAGCCTCTTAGGCATTTGGTGGGACTAGATAAGTATGCCTCAGTCATATAATTGAGGGGTCAGATCATCAGGGTCTTAACGGTTGCGGTCGCAGAAGGTGAGAGCACGACCTGGCGCATGCGGGAGGGGAGCCTGTCAACGCCAGTGCCTATTTTAGAGGACATACATTCAGGTGAAATGTATAGCAGGAAGAGGCAAGGATAGGGACATTATTAGAGTAAAGGGCTCAAGATGTTGGACATTATAGCAGGAAGAGACCCTGTAATACTATTGTAGGAACTCGAGGATTCTGATAGCGTGGGGCAATGAACAATCAGAGACGGGTTTCTTTGAATGCAAATAATGTATTTGTGAAACAGCAAAACACCCAAAAACAATATTCAAACAACCCGTAGTGAAATGCAATGAGTCCATATATATATACACAAGTCCAGTTATATGAATCCGGATATATAAGTCTTTGAACCTCTATAGCGAGGGTGGTAAAGTTCTTACGACGGAGTCCTCACACAAATGTGACCACAAGGTAAGTCTGATGCACAGGTAACGTGGCTGGATTTACACACTGCTGGTGTGTGAAGAGTCAGATCCAGGTATGCAGAAAACACAGGGAGGTCCAGGAACAAGTTAATCTCAGTTGTGGCTTAATTCAGTGAAGTCCAACAACAAGTTCATATGTCAGTAAGGTTCCAGTAACAGTTCCAACAGCTCTCACCAGAGGTAATGCACGAAGGGTTAACCAGCAACAGTTCAGAAACACAGTTCTTATCAGATGGAGTGAACCAAGGGTTAAATTCCCAAGTCAACAGTTTAGTGATAACACAGTATGTGCAACTTACATATGCAGAGAATGTCCAGAGCCATGGGTAGAAACTGCTGTGGCTGAGAAACACCTGAAGATAAGGTTATGCACTTTCCTGGTAAATACACAAAAGATCTGTGAGGAACAAAGCAGCTGGGTTGCAGGGAAACGGAAGCAGAATATTCCAGCAGTGAAGCCAGCACCTGAGCCGGGTTTTAAACAAACGAACAGGAAGTAGGGCACAGAAAACAGCAAACTCCATTTTAACAAAGGGCAAAATCATTGACAAAGTTACCTAGAAAACCCGGAATACTGACATTACTCCCCCCCTAAAGACGGCCTCCGGACGGTCCTGGACCAGGCCTGTCCGGGTATCTCCGATGAAACTGAGCAATCTTCAGAGGCGCATTGATGTTACTTACTGGTTCCCAAGAATCATTTTCAGGAGAGTAACCTTGGCATCTAACTAGATACTGAAGCCGGTTTCTATGAAGTCTCGAATTAACAATATCCTGTACCACGAATTGTTCTTCGCCATCAACCAACACTGGTGGAGGGGAAGGTACGATACGTCCCTGAAACGTGTTAGGAGAGACTGGTTTTAATAAGGAAACATGAAATACTGGGTGTACCTTTAAAGTCCGTGGTAGCTTCAACCGACAGGCAACAGAGCTCACAATCCCAGTGATCTTGAATGGACCGATGAATTTCTGTCCCAGTTTCTGCGAAGGAACACCCAATTTTAGATTCTTGGTGGACAACCATACTGAGTCTCCTACCTTATACATAGGTGCTGGTTTCCGGAATCTATCGGCCGACTTTTTGTAACGCTCCTGTGCTGTGGTCAGGGAGTCCTTCAAAACTTCAAGATTACGTTGCAACGCCGTCACTCTGTCTTCAACCGCTGGTACCGAAATCGTAACCGGAGACCTAAGCAAAATACTTGGATGATAACCCAGGTTGGCAAAAAAAGGCGTTACCTTCGTGGAACTGCTTTGGGAGTTGTTGTACGAAAATTCCACTAGAGGAAGTAGCTTCAGCCAATCGTCCTGCAAATGACTGACGTAACAGCGTAGATATTGCTCCAAGGTTTGATTTGTCCGTTCGGTCTGCCCGTTGGTCTGAGGATGGTATGCAGAAGACAAGCAAACATTAATGTGGAGCGCAGAACAAAATCCTTTCCAAAATCTAGAGGTAAATTGTATTCCCCGGTCAGAAATGATGTCATCTGGTACCCCATGCAGCCGGAAAATGTTCTGGATAACTAGATCTACTGTCTCTGTAGCTGAGGGAAGACCAGCACACGGAATGAAATGAGCAGCTTTCGTTAAACGATCTACTACCACCAAAATAGTATTTTTACCACCAGAGGTGGGTAACTCCACAATAAAGTCAATCGAAATAGACCCCCAAGGGCGAGACGGTACAGGTAGCGGTTTAAGAAGACCAGTAGGTGAAACGCGAGGAACCTTGTACCGGGCACAAACTTCACAAGAGCGGACATAGTCATTCACATCCTTCAAGCAGGTAGGCCACCAAAAAAAACGAGTTAACAATTCCTGCGTCTTCTGTACCCCCCTATGACCAGCCAATTTAGAGTCGTGGACCAATTTGAGAACTTGAAGTCTTACAGCCTCTGGGACATAAATACATCGATCTCTAAGCCACACACCATTCCGAAGGACAAGATTCACATTGTCAGGTGGAGCTGCAAGAAATACGTCACCGTCATAGGCCAGCTTGATCTCCTGCCACAAGTCCCGGTTCCGGAGCACTCCAACGAAATTGGCCTCCGACAAGATGGTCTTCGACGGGGTCCCAGGCACGGAATCCACGGTATGGATTCGGGATAATGCGTCAGCTTTCCCATTACGTGAACCTGGGCGGTACGAAATAATAAAATTAAACTGGTTCAAGAACAAACTCCACCTAGCTTGTCGAGGAGAAAGACACCTGGCAGACTTAAGGAATTCCAAATTGCGATGATCCGTGAGTACTACTACCTGCTGAGTTGCCCCCTGCAAATGGTGTCTCCATTCCTTAAAGGCAGAAATAATTGCCAAAAGTTCCTTATCTGCCACATCATAGTTAAGTTCTGCAGAAGATAACCTACGAGAGAAGAAGGCACACGGGTGCAGCAAACCTTTGTCTCCGGTACGTTGTGAGAGGATAGCTCCCAATGCACAGTCAGACGCGTCCACCTCCACGATAAAAGGCTGTGCAGGATCCGGATGCATCAATATTGGAGCCGTGGTAAAACAACCCTTCAGGCGATCAAAGGCTTCCTGAGCTTGCGAAGACCATTCAAACTTCTTCCCCTTCTTGGTGAGGAGAGTGATGGGACGGACAATTTCTGAAAAATTTCGGATAAACCGTCTATAAAAGTTAGCAAAGCCAATGAATCGTTGTACCTCCTTAATGTTTCCTGGTACCGGCCAGTCCAAGATTGCCTGGATCTTGCTGGACTCCATATTCAATCCCTGAGGCGAGATAACATAGCCCAAAAATTGAATTTCAGAACAATGGAACTCACACTTTTCGAGTTTGATGTACAAATGATTATCTCTCAAACGTCTAAGTACGGTCTTGACATGTTCCTGATGTTCCTGTAAGGAGTCAGAAAAGATTAAGATGTCATCAAGGTAAATTACCACATATTGGTCCAATAAATCCCTGAAAATGTCGTTGGCTAAATGTTGAAAAGCAGCAGGAGCGTTACAGAGTCCGAATGGCATCACCAAATATTCAAAATGTCCATACCGGCATCTAAAAGCTGTCTTCCATTCGTCTCCGGGCCGTATACGGAGTAAATTATATGCCCCACGAAGATCTAATTTGGTAAATACTTTGGCCTGGCGAACTCTTTCCAACAATTCTGGAATTAGGGGCAACGGGTACCTGTTACGAATGGTTACCTTATTTAACTCCCGGTAGTCAATGCAGGGTCTTAGAGTACCATCCTTCTTCTTTACAAAGAATATTGGAGCTCCCGCTGGTGAAGAAGATGGTCGGATAAACCCCTTGGCTAAATTCTCATCTATATACTCTCGTAAAGATTTTAATTCCGGAGCCGCCAACGGGTAAACATGGCCGAAAGGAATCGCTGCTCCAGGAAGCAATTCTATGGGGCAGTCATACGGTCTATGTGGGGGAAGTTGATCTGCCTTCCTTTTATCACAAATGTCTGAGAATTCCTGATAAATCAGAGGGAGAGTAGGTACCTGTATCACCTCTTCCAAGTTCTGGGTAACTGGAGCCGCCACAGTTGGACTGATGGTAGAACTGCACTTCGGGAAAAAGGTTATCTCCTTGGTTTCCCAATTGATGATTGGATTTTGTGACCGTAACCAGGGAATTCCTAAAATTACAGGAAAATGAGGAGAAGATATTAACATGAATGAAAGTGTTTCTTGATGGTCTGGTTCCATCTTACACTCCAGAGGCACTGTCTCCCGATCTACTGGTCCAGAAACTAATGGGGAACCATCCACCGTTTCCATAGTGATTGGTGAAGCTCTTAGTTGTGTCTTTATACCATGTTCCTCTGCAAAAGAAGAATCCATGAAATTCCCACCTGCTCCAGAGTCTATCATGGCAGAACTTGATATCCACTGTTCCTCCCACTGAATCTGTATAGGAAGAGAACAATGTGAATATTTCTCCCCTTGATCTTTAGGGGAAGTCGGCATCAGTATTGGGGAAAAACCGCATCTAGATGTAGACTGGTTTCCGAAACTTCAGACTCAGCGTCTGTGTTATCATAATCCCCTACTACCGCCAACACCTTGTTGGGTCGCCTAGGACATTTAGGACAATTGATGAGGAAATGGTCCGATTGACCACAATAGAAACATAAGCGCTCACGGAGACGGTGTTCGCGGCGTTCATTATTCTCACGTCTCTGCAGTGAGTCCACCTGCATAGGCACCTCCTCAGCCTCTCGCGGGTTTTTGCCTGTGGTTTCCCTGGACGGAAGAGAGTAATTAGTAATGCGATTTACAGCGGCCCATTTTTCTTGTCTGCGTTCAGTTAAACGGATATCAATACGTACACAGTGCTGTATAAACAATTCAAACTCCTGTGGAGACTCTGAACGAGCTAGCTCATCCTTGATTGCATTTGACAAACCTTTTCTAAAGATTGGTAATAAAGCATTGTTTTCCCACTGGGTGTCCACCACTAACCTTTTAAATTCAGTAACATATTCTATGACTGACCGTTTCCCCTGGCGTAAGGAAAGCAAGGCAGATTCAGCGGTAGCACGGCGGTTGGGATCGTCGAACATTTGCGCCATGGCTGCCAGAAAATTGTCCAAATTATTTAGACGGGTATCATGACTTTCAACCATAGGATTTGCCCAAGCCAGTGCACGTGATGTTAACAACATAATAATACATAGAACCTTAGATCTATCAGACCGGTAGTAGGAGGCATGTACATCAAAAAATAATATACATTGATTAACAAACCCACGGAATTGACTTCGGTCACCATTAAAACGGAATGGAGGCAATTTGGGCATACTAATGGATGAGGTAGGCTCAGTAGGTAAGGCCTCCAGGACTCCTAACCTAGAACGTAGATCTTGGAGAGCCTGACCAAACCCCTGTGCATTGTGGTTAACCCGAGACTCCAAGTCTCTAATCTGATTGTGTGCAGCCGCCACCTCCTGCTGCAAGGAGTTAACTATGGTGAACAATTTGTCTGCCCGTGTCTCAGTCATTGCCCCAGCAGAATCCTCTTTTTTAGGCTGGAGTATCCTGTAATACTATTGTAGGAACTCGAGGATTCTGATAGCGTGGGGCAATGAACAATCAGAGACGGGTTTCTTTGAATGCAAATAATGTATTTGTGAAACAGCAAAACACCCAAAAACAATATTCAAACAACCCGTAGTGACATGCAATGAGTCCATATATATATACACAAGTCCAGTTATATGAATCCGGATATAAAAGTCTTTGAACCTCTATAGCGAGGGTGGTAAAGTTCTTACGACGGAGTCCTCACACAAATGTGACCACAAGGTAAGTCTGATGCACAGGTAACGTGGCTGGATTTACACACTGCTGGTGTGTGAAGAGTCAGATCCAGGTATGCAGAAAACACAGGGAGGTCCAGGAACAAGTTAATCTCAGTTGTGGCTTAATTCAGTGAAGTCCAACAACAAGTTCATATGTCAGTAAGGTTCCAGTAACAGTTCCAACAGCTCTCACCAGAGGTAATGCACGAAGGGTTAACCAGCAACAGTTCAGAAACACAGTTCTTATCAGATGGAGTGAACCAAGGGTTAAATTCCCAAGTCAACAGGTTAATGATAACACAGTACTTTGTGCAACTTACATATGCAGAGAATGTCCAGAGCCATGGGTAGAAACTGCTGTGGCTGAGAAACACCTGAAGATAAGGTTATGCACTTTCCTGGTAAATACACAAAAGATCTGTGAGGAACAAAGCAGCTGGGTTGCAGGGAAACGGAAGCAGAATATTCCAGCAGTGAAGCCAGCACCTGAGCCGGGTTTAAACAAACGAACAGGAAGTAGGGCACAGAAAACAGCAAACTCCATTTTAACAAAGGGCAAAATCATTGACAAAGTTACCTAGAAAACCCGGAATACTGACAGACCCATGATGGGGGATATTATAGCAGGAATGAGCCCATGATGGAGGACATTATAACAGGAAGGGGCCCATGATGGGGGATTTTATAGCAGGAAGGAGCCCATGATGGGGTATATTATAACAGGAAGGGGCCCATGATGGAGGACATTATAGCAGGAAAGCATCCAAAAAAAGGCTGCACTCAAGCATACTAAAGCATGAAAACATAGAATACATGAAATTTTGAATAGCAATATGGCTTTGGAATATAAGGAAAAATTTGAGACGCTTAGTATAAACATTTGGCCAAACATTTTAAAGCCCAACAACCATCGTCAAGGTGGTCTCAATTCTGTTGAGTCCCTAACCTAATGTGAACATACCTCTATTAGGCTGATATCTGAATTTCTGGGCGAATATGCACCTCTGTCAGTAATGCCTGCATATGTGGGTAAAGTAGGGAGCCGGTGTAATTAAAATCACCACCTGGTGGGGGCGGAGTGCTCGGTCAGCAAGCTAACATTCAAAAGACAAAAAACCTGACTGCCACATCCAGACTAATGTGAACTAGGTGCAAACCAAAGGGAGCTACCCTCATGTAAAACATCCAAAAAAAAAGGCTGCACTCAAGCATACTAAAGCATGACAACATAGAATACATGAAATTTTGAATAGCAATATGGCTTTGGAATATAAGGAAAAATTTGAGACGCTTAGTATAAACATTTGGCCAAACATTTTAAAGCCCAACAACCATCGTCAAGGTGTTCTCAATTCTGTTGAGTCCCTAACCTAATGTGAACATACCTCTATTAGGCTGATATCTGAATTTCTGGGTGAATATGCACCTTTGTCAGTAATGCCTGCATTTATGGGTAAAGTAGGGAGCTGGTGTAATTAAAATCACCACCTGGTGGGGGCGGAGTGCTCGGTCAGCAAGCTAACATTCAAAAGACAAAAAACCTGACTGGCACTTCCAGACTAATGTGAACTAGGTGCAAACCAAGGGAAGCTACCCCCATGTAAAACATACAAAAAAAGGCTGCACTCAAGCATACTAAAGCATGACAACATAGAATACATGAAATTTTGAATAGCAATATGGCTTTGGAATATAAGGAAAAATTTGAGACGCTTAGTATAAACATTTGGCCAAACATTTTAAAGCCCAACAACCATCGTCAAGGTGGTCTCAATTCTGTTGAGTCCCTAACCTAATGTGAACATACCTCTATTAGGCTGATATCTGAATTTCTGGGCGAATATGCACCTCTGTCAGTAATGCCTGCATATGTGGGTAAAGTAGGGAGCCGGTGTAATTAAAATCACCACCTGGTGGGAGCGGAGTGCTCGGTCAGCAAGCTAACATTCAAAAGACAAAAAACCTGACTGCCACATCCAGACTAATGTGAACTAGGTGCAAACCAAAGGGAGCTACCCTCATGTAAAACATCCAAAAAAAAAGGCTGCACTCAAGCATACTAAAGCATGACAACATAGAATACATGAAATTTTGAATAGCAATATGGCTTTGGAATATAAGGAAAAATTTGAGACGCTTAGTATAAACATTTGGCCAAACATTTTAAAGCCCAACAACCATCGTCAAGGTGGTCTCAATTCTGTTGAGTCCCTAACCTAATGTGAACATACCTCTATTAGGCTGATATCTGAATTTCTGGGTGAATATGCACCTTTGTCAGTAATGCCTGCATTTATGGGTAAAGTAGGGAGCTGGTGTAATTAAAATCACCACCTGGTGGGGGCGGAGTGCTCGGTCAGCAAGCTAACATTCAAAAGACAAAAAACCTGACTGGCACTTCCAGACTAATGTGAACTAGGTGCAAACCAAGGGAAGCTACCCCCATGTAAAACATACAAAAAAAGGCTGCACTCAAGCATACTAAAGCATGACAACATAGAATACATGAAATTTTGAATAGCAATATGGCTTTGGAATATAAGGAAAAATTTGAGTCCATCACCCCTCCACAGAGATGTAGATTTTAGTCTGAAGAGAGGATTTATACGTTCCCATGCAGACAGACTTTTCTAAGCGAGGATAGGCATTAGTTAGGACCTGATATACGAGAAGAGCCTTGACGTGGCTATCAGGCTCACATAATTTGGCCATCTTATGCGCTAAGACTTCTCAATTTTTCATATTTCTAAGGTAATGATGCATTTCATTTTTCATATTTTTCATATTTCGTGTTTGCAAGCTATAGCGCTACAGTGTGCTACCTTTTTTTCTTGTATGTATATGAGTTGGTGACTCTAGGTTTAGCACCTGTTCACACTGAATCTATGTTTGGATGTGCCGGTCAGTTTTTTGATATGTATTCATTTACCTTCTACCTGAGCACTCCACCTGGTGGTCACAAGCTTTTTAATTACACCAGGTTCATCACCCCTCCACAGAGATGTAGATTTTAGTCTGAAGAGAGGATTTATACGTTCCCATGCAGACAGACTTTTCTAAGCGAGGATAGGCATTAGTTAGGACCTGATATACGAGAAGAGCCTTGACGTGGCTATCAGGCTCACATAATTTGGCCATCTTATGCGCTAAGACTTCTCAATTTTTCATATTTCTAAGGTAATGATGCAATTCATTTTTCATATTTTTCATATTTTCATATTTCGTGTTTGCAAGCTATAGCGCTACAGTGTGCTACCTTTTTTTCTTGTATGTATATGAGTTGGTGACTCTAGGTTTAGCACCTGTTCACACTGGATCTATGTTTGGATGTGCCGGTCAGTTTTTTGATATGTATTCATTTACCTTCTACCTGAGCACTCCACCTGTTGGTCACAGGCTTTTTAATTACACCAGGTTCATCACCCCTCCACAGAGATGTAGATTTTAGTCTGAAGAGAGGATTCATATGTTCCCATGCAGACAGACTTTTCTAAGTGAGGATTGGCATTAGTTAGGACCTGATATACGAGAAGAGCCTTGACGTGGCTATCAGGCTCACATAATTTGGCCATCTTATGCGCTAAGACTTCTCAATTTTTCATATTTCTAAGGTAATGATGCAATTCATTTTTCATATTTTTCATATTTTCATATTTCGTGTTTGCAAGCTATAGCGCTACAGTGTGCTACCTTTTTTTCTTGTATGTATATGAGTTGGTGACTCTAGGTTTAGCACCTGTTCACACTGGATCTATGTTTGGATGTGCCGGTCAGTTTTTTGATATGTATTCATTTACCTTCTACCTGAGCACTCCACTGTTGGTCACAGGCTTTTTAATTACACCAGGTTCATCACCCCTCCACAGAGATGTAGATTTTAGTCTGAAGAGAGGATTCATATGTTCCCATGCAGACAGACTTTTCTAAGTGAGGATTGGCATTAGTTAGGACCTGATATACGAGAAGAGCCTTGACGTGGCTATCAGGCTCACATAATTTGGCCATCTTATGCGCTAAGACTTCTCAATTTTTCATATTTCTAAGGTAATGATGCAATTCATTTTTCATATTTTTCATATTTTCATATTTCGTGTTTGCAAGCTATAGCGCTACAGTGTGCTACCTTTTTTTCTTGTATGTATATGAGTTGGTGACTCTAGGTTTAGCACCTGTTCACACTGGATCTATGTTTGGATGTGCCGGTCAGTTTTTTGATATGTATTCATTTACCTTCTACCTGAGCACTCCACCTGTTGGTCACAGGCTTTTTAATTACACCAGGTTCATCACCCCTCCACAGAGATGTAGATTTTAGTCTGAAGAGAGGATTCATATGTTCCCATGCAGACAGACTTTTCTAAGTGAGGATTGGCATTAGTTAGGACCTGATATACGAGAAGAGCCTTGACGTGGCTATCAGGCTCACATAATTTGGCCATCTTATGCGCTAAGACTTCTCAATTTTTCATATTTCTAAGGTAATGATGCAATTCATTTTTCATATTTTCATATTTTCATATTTCGTGTTTGCAAGCTATAGCGCTACAGTGTACTACCTTTTTTTCTTGTATGTATATGAGTTGGTGACTCTAGGTTTAGCACCTGTTCACACTGGATCTATGTTTGGATGTGCCGGTCAGTTTTTTGATATGTATTCATTTACCTTCTACCTGAGCACTCCACCTGTTGGTCACAGGCTTTTTAATTACACCAGGTTCATCACCCCTCCACAGAGATGTAGATTTTAGTCTGAAGAGAGGATTCATATGTTCCCATGCAGACAGACTTTTCTAAGTGAGGATTGGCATTAGTTAGGACCTGATATACGAGAAGAGCCTTGACGTGGCTATCAGGCTCACATAATTTGGCCATCTTATGCGCTAAGACTTCTCAATTTTTCATATTTCTAAGGTAATGATGCAATTCATTTTTCATATTTTTCATATTTTCATATTTCGTGTTTGCAAGCTATAGCGCTACAGTGTGCTACCTTTTTTTCTTGTATTATAGCAGGAAGGGGCCCTTGATGGGGGATATTATAGCAGGAAGGATCCCATGATGGAGGACATTATAGCAGGAAGAGGCCCATGATGGAGGACATTATAGCAGGAAGGAGCCCATGATGGAGAACATTATAGCATTAAGGGGCCTATGATGGCGGATATTAAAACAGGAAGGGGCCCATGATGGAGGACATTATAGAAGGAAGGGGCCCATGATGAAGGACATTATAGCAGGAAGGAGCCCATGATGGAGGACATTATAGCAGGAAGAGGCCCATGATGGGGGACATTATAGCAGGACGGGGCCCATGAAGGAGGACATTATAGCAGGAAGGGGCCCATGATGGAGAACATTATAGCAGGAAGGGGCCTATGATGGGGGATATTACAGCAGGAAGGGGCCCATGATGGGGATATTATAGGAGGAAGGAGCCCATGATGGAGGACATTATAGGAGGAAGGGGCCCATGATGGAGAACATTATAGCAGGAAGGGGCCTATGATGGGGGATATTATAGAAGGAAGGGGCCCATGATGGGGATATTATAGGAGGAAGGAGCCCATGATGGAGGACATTATAGCAGGAAGGGGCCTATATGGGGGATATTATAGCAGGAAGGAGCCCATGATTGAGGACATTATAGCAGGAAGGGGCCCATGATGGGGGATATTATAGCAGGAAGGAGCCCATGATTGAGGACATTATAGCAGGAAGGGGCCCATAATGGGGATATTATAGCAGGAAGGAGCCCATGATTGAGGACATTATAGCAGGAAGGGGCCCATGATGGGGGATATTATAGCAGGAAGGAGCCCATGATGGAGGACATTATAGCAGGAAGGGGCCCTTGATGGGGGATATTATAGCAGGAAGGAGCCCATGATGGAGGACATTATAGCAGGAAGGGGCCCATGATGGGGGATATTATAGCAGGAAGGAACCCATGATGGAGGACATTATAGCAGGAAGGGGCCCATGATGGGGGACATTATAGCAGGAAGGGGCCCATAATGGAGGACATGACTACAGGAAGGGGCCCCTTGATGGAGGATGTTATAGCAGGAAGGGGCTCAGGATGGGGCCATTATACTAAGAATGGGCCCAGGATGGGGAATATTCTTACTGGAAGGCACATAGGATGTTGGAGATTATTACTGCAATGGGCCCAGGATGGGAGTCATTATATGAAGAAGGGACATTATATCAAGAAGGGGCCCAGGATGGGAGTCATTATACGAAGGGACATTATACCAAGAAGTGGCCCATTAATACAGGACAGGGGACATTATTACAACATGGGGGGGAACACATATGTCTTTGTACAATTTATAATGCCACAAGGACTAATACATCTAGACAAATTGTAAGTGGGGGCCAAGGTCTAAATTTTTCACTGGGGATCATCGGACTCTTGTTATGCCATTGAAGATCATCAGTACTTACATACATACAAATAGCCAATTATATAGGAAGGCACTGGAAAATGAGTAATAAGCAAAGGATAAAAACAAATACCATACTTCAAAGCAAAAAGAAAAAAGGCGATAAGATATTGCTAACTCACACAATGAATAATTCAGGATACAAAGGGTTCGGCCGCCACATCCCTAATATGATAGGTGAATAATCAGATACGTTACTGCCCAGACTGAAGAGTGCAAAACAAAGGAAGAAGAGGCGGCTACGAGAAGCGGCTGCTCCGTGCCTTTATTCTGCTCGCTGAGGGGTGATGCCCGCTATTTTAGCCCGGCGCTCCTCCCGTGCACTCGCTGCTGTCTGTATGTCTCGTTTCCAGCTGTGTTATATTATTTTCAGGCTTATTTGTGTAGGATGAAGGGTGATTGCACCTGGACCATGGAGCCTAAGGGACCCAAAACAATCCCATATTCCATAGATGAAGATCAATATTATGGAAGGCTTCTCATAATGGAGGAGGGGCCCTAGAACCGCTTTTACATTGTGAACCAGGAGCTTCTTCGTCTGTGCGCTACGTTGGCACGAGCCTAAGGGTGAATGCGAAAAATAATTTGGAAATGGGGCAAATAAAATTCAGAAATGATCAATAATAAAGGTAATTATTCAGACTCCTTAAGAATCAACCACTGCTGTCTAACCTGGCGGTTTCCAGCTGCTGGCGTTACTGGAATTTTTAAAATCTGCAGTGCAAATCAATTTCTGATGCAATTTCCATTGCAGGTGGATAAGATTTGCCAAATTCTTATCCAATTTTTGGGTAGAAATTCCGATCCTGAGTGAATTTAGTTTTAGGAGACTTTTCAGAATAGGCTGCGCTGTACGTGTGCATGAGCAATAACTGTCATGGGTGCATCGCCACGAAGATCGTCGCGATTGCACATTCTGACTTCTCACAGCTGAGCTGCTGTTTCTTTGTGTTTGGTAATGAGAGAGTTAATTTTACCTAGCTCTTTGCTAAGACTAGGTCCAGCCTCGCCCGGCTGCTTTTGATTATGTTCTAATTAGATTCCTTCATATACCTGCCAGTCTGGGTGTTAGACGCCGGTGAAAGCATTCATGTAGTCTAGCAGACTGGAGCGGTTCTGAGAATACTTAAGCTAAGAGCTCCTTAGTTGTTTTTACTCTTATAGCTTATAGTTTATCTCTGAGACCTTAGGTGTTCCTACTGTGTGTGAGTGTTGTATGTAAGACTTTATTTACTTTATTTCTTGTCCTTTCTTGTATGTCTTTCTGTTCATTAACCGTTACCTGTTCATTCCCTTTGGTGGTAATCAGGGTCCTTCTTAGGACTAGATTACAGTTGGCAGGGATTGATAGGAGACAGGGTTTACGCTGGTGGCCTGGACCTCTGTACCTTTAACAGTACCTCCAGGTAGAGGGATTAGTCAGGACCCCAGTTTAGGGTCAGCATAGACCCGGTCACCCTCTAGCCGGAGACAGCGTAGAACGGATTCAGTATTGACCCACTGGACATTCTGTCAGGTAATTCTATGTTATCATATATCTATGCGCATGTTATATAGTATGTTGCCCTTTTGATATAGATTACTGACATCACATATATATATCTGCTATACAGCGTGACATTTTCACCGGCCATACTAAAGATTCTCCCCAGCTGTCATGGATCCAGTAGCCCAGCTGGCCCGGCAGTTGCAGGGGTTGTCCATGGAGTTTGCAGACATTAAGTCCAAGGTTTTGTCCCCCCCGGAGCAAACCAGATCTGAACCTAAGGTTGCTCTCCCGGACAGGTTCACTGGTGGGCGGGACAAATTTTTTACCTTCCGGGAGGCATGTAAATTGTACTTTCGGCTGCGGCCTCGGTCATCTGGGAGTGAAGAGCAGAGGGTGGGAATTGTTATCTCGCTCTTACAAGGGGACCCTCAATCTTGGGCGTTCTCTATTCCTCCAGGCTCCCCAGATCTCCAGTCAGTGGATCGATTTTTTGCTGCCCTGGGTCTGGTATATGATGATCCGGATCGAGTCTCCCTTGCTGAAACAAAGTTACGTAAAATACGGCAAGGAAATCGTCCAGCGGAGGAATATTCTTCTGAGTTCCGTAGATGGGCAACAGATACTCAGTGGAATGACCCAGCTCTTAGGAGCCAGTTTTGTCAAGGGTTGTCTGACAAATTAAAAGATGTGTTGGCTCAGTATGATTCTCCTCCATCACTGGAGGCTGCTATGGCCCTCGCTATTCGCATTGATAGACGACTTCGGGGAAGACGCGAGGTAACTCCGCCTCCCGTGATGACTCCACCTACTACTAAAGTCCCTTATACTGAGGTTCCCCTGGTCTGTTCTGAGGAGCCCATGCAGTTGGGAGGGACATCATTTTGTAGGAGGGAATCGGCGGTGCACCGCAAGACTAGAAGGTGTTTCTTTTGCGGGAGAGAGGGACATTTTGTTGGGGGGTGTCCATCCCGGGCCTCTTTGAGCAAAGGAGTTAACCTGGGAGTGTGTATTTCGTCCCCAAATCCCTCTCAGTTTCTCGTGCCTGCGGAGGTGGTGATTGGTACTAGAACTGAGAGGATTTCTGTTTTTCTTGATAGTGGGTCCGGGGCTAATCTGGTGGACGCTCGGTTTGCCCAGGTGCATGGTATGCAACTGAGTGTATTGGCCAAACCAGTCCCTATAGTCTCTATTGATTCTAGACCTCTCGGTCAAGGTAGCTTGGTACAAGCTGTTCATAACATAGATCTTCGAGTAGGGGCAATACATAAAGAGCAATTGTCTTGTTATGTGTTGGAGGGTCTACCTACTCCTATTGTGTTGGGACTTCCTTGGTTGGCTAAACATAACCCAGTGATTGATTGGCAATCCAGAAAGATAAGCCAGTGGGGTGAATTTTGCAGGAATAACTGCATGAGCACGGTCATCGGTGCGGTTGTGCCTAGGACTTTGCCTCCTTTTCTGGAGGACTTTGGGGAGATGTTCTCAGAGGAGGGGTGTAAAGAGTTACCTCCTCATCGCGCATATGACTGCTCAATAAAGTTGCTTCCTGATGCCTTATCTCGTACTTTCCCAGGGGCCGGGAAGACGGATGTGTGTCGACCCGCCACCACAATTGTGGATTACCAGGGCAATGGGGTACTCAGAGCCGAGCCCATGGAAGTCTATGGGGATTGTCACAGGTAGCGGTGGCTCGGTCTGTGGCCCTGGCGGTCTGGCGTATGTTGGGGGGAATATTTACAGGGGATAGATTTATATACAGTTCGTGACGCCACCTGTAGTCTCTGGTAATTTGTACCAGCGCTGCTGTAGATCTCTGAGGGGATGGTGAGGCAGCTAGATGTCGGGTCCCCTACAGGTGGGACTCTTCCCTCAGGTCGATGGTTATGGTGGGGTTGTGCAGGCATGCAATTAAATAACTCAGTCTCACACTGTCAGCGTCTTTCCATACCTTTTACTTGTAAGATGGTAAGGCAGGTCCCAGGGAGGCTGATGGGGTTGATGGAGGATGAGTTTTGAGGCAACGGCTGAGCAAGGCAGGGGCCTCCTTTACTTTCCAATGATGATGAGTCCAACCAGCATAAAGCGTAGTTCACTCCTGAAACTTCAGCTATTTCAAAGCTGTACTGCCCGGTCAGTTTTGTGGTGGAGCCTTCCAGTGATGAAACTAGGTTCTTCTATGCTTGGCCTAGCTCAAAGTTCCTATTCCACCTAACCCCTGTTACGTACTGACACTTCAAGGGCTGCTTTCTGTTACCTAAGGTCCAGTAAGCCTCTGGTTCTTTTACCACTATGCGTGAAGCTATAGTGATGCTTCGGTCTCCAGTGACCGGTGACAATGTGCAGGATACTTTAATCCTAAAGCACTTCTGATTTCCTTCCACTATGCCTTTCGACTTGCTCACACTCTCAATAGCTATCTCAGTCCGTCTGCCAGTGGGGCACAGCTCTGACCAGGCTGAGGTGATCTGGCTCCCCTTTACTGGCCTCCACTTCTCTGAACTGCACACAGGTGGGATGACTCAGTACTGAGCCACCCGAGCTAGACTCTGCTCCTTTCTCCTCACAGGTCCAGGCTAGACTGCTGAATCACTACCCAATCTGAACACTCCCTGTGGGTGTGTCTAAGTGTATGTGATGTCATGAGGAGCCCTTAACCTTTACCTCTCCACTCATCCTCCTGGTATTGTGTACCAGGGCTACACATTCCCCCATGGTAAACGACAGCACTCCCGGGCTGTGAAATACAAAGAGACATTTTTGTTTATGCATTAAACATTAACATTAACTCGTCCCATCCGGGAGGTAAGGATTTCTTGAACGTTGCAAACAAAACATTAAATATAGAAAAATACAAAATATTAAATAGACATGTTCATATAATAAACGGCAATATTCTTGTGAAGGACCCGCACCAAACCTTTAACGTGGGTCCTGGGTGGGCTGCAGGACATATGAATGCAGACCTCACTCAGTGCCACACCACACGGGTTTTATGTTCAGAGGTAAGTCAAGGCTTCGTGTGAAACCATTATAAGGCACCTTAGTGCAACTATTTACAAGATAAGTTCTGGGCTGGCACAGTCCTCAGCCTCTCAGTCCATTATAAGACACCATAAGGAAAAGACACATATATATATATACTTTTTACAATATTCACATTAATTTGTTATAATTACTGCTGGTATCGGATGGGTATCTTCCCTTTTGTGATTCGCTCTGATCTACGTGGAGTAGCTTCAGGTATATTAAGTTGTGATCTGTCTGCACTGCGTAACGGCAAACTATAGAACTGCCTCAATCTTTCTATGGATCTGGCAAGCGTACTGATGGCTGGGCGGTGTGAGTCAGCTTCACCAGGGGATCCCATAGCATGGGGCGCTGCTTCAGATGATCCTTCTTGAGATTCCGTAGGTTGAGGTGTTGCTGGAATGGGTAACTCCTGAACGGATTCAACTGGCACCACGGGCGCAACTGGAGGTAGAACTTCCTCTTGTGGCTGATAAAACTGCAACACCGGAACTATTACAGCATCTCCCAGTCGGGGCCAATCCGCAGGAAAATCTCCCAGATCCGTGTGTATGACCTCTTCCCTCCCTTCTTCTTGATTGATGACAGGGTTCTTTTCACAAAGCTTTAAGGGTTCTGGACACAATTTCAAATGGTCTCTGGACACAGTAGTTATTGTTCTTCCTCCGTCCTTACTGATGATACAAACTTTTCTGTTGTCATATTTAGAATCTTGTACAACGTAGGGTTCTTGTTCCCACTGGTTATCCAATTTGTGCATTTTCCTTTTTCTTTTCAATACCACTTCTCCAGGCATCAAAGGCTTAGCAGGAGCATTTCTGTTGTAAATATCTTCCTGTTTCTCCCGTGCCTTGTTGAGACTTTCCTCTACACAGATTTGCACTCGTCTGTACTGCTCTTGCCAATTGATGTCCCAGTTTTCAATGGCGTCGTCTGCCTCCGGTTCTACCACTCCAAGTTCTAAATCCATTGGTAGTCTTCCGGGCCTTGCTCTCATAAGATAGGCTGGAGTGCAGTTAGTGGAACTTACAGGTATATGGTTATACAAATCAACCAAATCAGGTAGTAAGTCCGGCCATCGATTTCTGTCTTCCAACGGTATGGATCTCAACAAGTCAAGGACAATATGGTTCATTTTTTCGCAAAGACCATTGGTTTGAGGGTGGTATGGCGTTGTTCTAATTTTCTTGCACCCGTACATGTGACAGAATTCCTTGAATAAATCAGCTTCGAAAGCAGTCCTTGATCGGTTAATACTTGCTCCGGATACCCATGCGGTCTGCAGAAGCTTGCTTGAAAGGTTTTCGCGGCCGTCACTGCGGTCTGATCCTTAACTGGAACAACCACCAGAAATCTGGAGTAATGGTCCACCATGGTCAGGGCGTATGAGTATCCAGATCTACTTGGCGACAGTTTGACGTGGTCCAGGGCCACAATCTCCAAGGGGCGAGTCGTCCGGATAGGTTGCAGGGGTGCCTTCTGACTACCGTAGTCCTTCCTTCTGAGACCACAGGGTCCACAGTTCCGACACCACCTCTCAATGGAGCTGCGCATCCCTACCCAGTAGAACCGGCATCTCAACAGGGTCTCCAGCTTTCTCCAGCCAAAGTGTCCTGCTTGATCGTGGTATGCTTCCAACACCATTGGGACGTCTGCCTTGGGGACCACGATTTGCCAGACCATCTCATGGGTTCTGGGGTTGACGTATCTCCTGCACAACTTCTCACGGTATAGGAACAACCTGCTTTTCTCATTCCACAGGAGCTTGGCTGACATAGGTGCATCCTTTTCCAAAGAGGAGCCTTCCTGTCTTAACAACTCCTTGATGCGGCTGACCACTGGATCACTGTCCTGAGTCTCTTTCCAGCTGTGATGGGGTAAAGGATTTAATGTTGCACCATACTGCTTTCTGTTGACTCGATGCTCGTGGACTACCCCATTTTGATGGAACGCAGGTAGCTCAATTTCTTCCAGGTCGTCCGATTCTTCTTCCGTATCAGAGTCATGCGGCATTCGGGACAATGCGTCAGCATTAGCATTCTTTCGACCTGCCCGGTACTTGATAGTAAACTGGTAATTGGACAACCGAGCCATCCATCGCTGCTCCATGGCACCCAGCTTGGCGGTTTCCAGGTGCGTTAAGGGGTTGTTATCTGTAAACGCAGTGAACCGATTGGAGGCCAGATAATGCTTAAATCTTTCAGTAATGGCCCAGACCAGCGCCAGAAACTCCAGCTTGAAGCTGCTATAATTTTCCGGATTCCTTTCAGTTGGCCTGAGTTTTCTGCTGGCATATGCGATGACTTTTTCTTGGCCATTCTGCTTCTGACTGAGAACTGCTCCCAACCCTTCATTACTGGCGTCGGTGTACAACAGGAACGGTTGGCTGTAATCAGGATAGGTTAAGATCTCATCACCTGTAAGGATCTCTTTCATCTTTTGGAATGCTTCAGCCTGTTCCTTACCCCAATTAAAGGGAGGGTTTCTGCTCTTTAGGGATTGTCCTACTAGGAGGTCCTGTAAAGGAGCTGCCTTCTTCGTGTAATCTTTCACGAATCTCCTGTAGTAACCCGTTAGTCCCAGGAACTGTCGCACTTCCTTAAGGTTCTTCGGCTCCGGCCACTTCTGGATGGCAGTGACTTTCTCTGGGTCCGGCGCTACTCCTTCCGAACTGACGATGTGCCCCAAGTATTGTACCTTCTGTTTGAGTAGATGGCATTTTGAGGGTTTTAATTTCATCCCGTACCTGGACAGGGACTCGAATACTTCTGCCAGGTGCTTCAGATGATCCTCATAAGTCTTGGAATACACGATGACGTCGTCTAGGTATAGCAGCACGGTTTCAAAATTGAGATGTCCCAGGCAGTTCTCCATCACTCTCTGAAATGTTCCTGGGGCACTACTGAGCCCAAACGGCATTCTGTCGAACTCACAGAGCCCCATTGGGGTGGTGAAAGCCGTTTTCTCACGATCCTCCTCAGCCACAGCCACTTGCCAGTAACCACTAGTCAGATCAAGGGTAGAAAAGTAGTTAGCCGTTTTCAGAGCAGCTAATGATTCCTCTATGCGTGGTAACGGGTATGCATCCTTGTGTGTTATGCGGTTCACCTGCCTGTAATCCACACACATTCTCATACTACCATCTTTCTTTTTAACCAGAACTAGAGGGGCTGCCCAGGGGCTACAACTATCCCTTATCACCCCGGCCTTCTTCATATCATGCAACATTTCTTTAGCCTTCTGATAATGGGCTGGGGGTATAGGCCTATACCGCTCCTTGATGGGAGGATGACTGCCTGTAGGGATATGATGTTGGACTCCCTTAATTACCCCAAAATCAAGTGGGTGCTTGCTAAACACTTGGGCATACTCTTGCACCACCCGTAATACCCCTTGCTTCTGGTGAGCGGGAGTGGTGTCCGTCCCAACATGGAGTTGCTGACACCATTCCGCCACCTGAGTTGCTGGGTCATTGTCCTCCGCTATTTGACAGGAGTCTAAGGACTCAGCCGGAAGAATAGAATTATTGTCGACAGCATGTAGTTTAGCAATGGTTGCATAACGGGGTAAGTTTACTTCATCATCTCCCCAATTGAGAAGCCGTACCGGTACTCTTCCATTCACCACTTCTACTACTCCCCTAGCAGTCATAAGTGTAGGTCTATGTTCTGAATGGTGGGGTTCTACTACAGCTTGGTAATTCTGTCCTCTCAGACCTATGGCTGCCCTGCACCAGATAATCATTTCACTCATTGGGGGTATCACAATAGGATCCGAGTCAGTGACCCGTACATTACCAATTTCGCCGTCTGTAAGCTTCGCTTGCTGCTGACACACCAGGGCCCGGATCTCTCTTTGGATTACTCCTTTCTGCCTTGGTCGGGCAATCTCAGTGAGCTGTTGGAGCAAGAACACAACTTCTCCCAAACAATTACCGATAATGTTAGTGCCCAAAATTATATTTAAACCGTTCTCCTCATTTGCAGTCTTTACTACCAGAAGCCCCTGGTCTTTCAACTCCTCTCTGCCCACCTTTACATCTACACATTTTGTCCCGAGTACTTCTACAGGAAGACCATTAGAAGCATATACGGTAAAGTCAGGGCTCAGGGGTTTAAGACTGTCCATTGACCAGTACTTAGTATATAGGGCATCAGGTATTAGGGTCACTTGGGACCCAGTGTCTAACAATGCCGGAACTGCAATACCATCTAAGATGATGGACAGGTAGGGTCGCCCACCCACATACCTGCGGTTCCAGTCTAAGGGCCTGACGGGTATTCTCCTGGGTGTTGGCCCTTGGACCCAGGTTCTGCCCGTTTAAAGGACACTGTGGAGACATATGACCTTTCCGGTTGCATCGATAACAGATGATCTCTCGACGAGGAGGGTGTTGATCAGAGGTCGCTCCTGGGGGTGGCGTTGTCCTCCTCCGGGGGGGCGACGTCTTCTTTCTTCTCCGGTGCATCCACGGGACGTCTTCTGGGCAGTCAGCTAACAAGATCTTCCCTTCCTCCTCTTTCCGCAGCTGCAGGGCACTCATTACAGCAGCCAGATTTTTAGTCAGCTGGCGCACCTCTGAGCGCAGACAGTCCAATTCACTAGGGGGTGTCACCTGCGTTTTGGCTTCTGCCACTAGCGGGGAAAAGGGGGGTACTGCCGGTTCCAGAGTGACTTCACCCTGGTGATGTTGGGTGGCCACCTCAGGTTTGCCCAGGGGCCGCAGCCCTTTTATTGCCATGTCTTTTAGGGCATCAAAGGTAGCATCCGGATGATCTAAGGACCACCAGTTTACAGTTCTGCGTTCCTCTTGGGATCTCAATCCCTGGATAAATTGTTCTTTCAGCATTTTATTCTCATCGATAGCATTTAAATTATTAATCTGCTTAAGAGCTCTCAGGGCTCCTTGTAGTCGGCAAGCGTAGTCCCGGATGCTGTCACCTGGCTGTTGTGAACAGTGATAGAAGGCCATCCGGAGATCCGTTTCTGTGCGGTCTTCAAATATGGCATGCAGCTTAAGGAAGATCGCAGGTACCGACTCCTGATCAACGGTATCCCAAGTCTCCACTTCCCTCTCAGCAGCGCCAGTTAGCTGCCCTATTAGCACAGCAGCTTTTTGTCTCTCAGGCATGGAGTACATTTCTAGGATGCTGCATAACTTCCGCTTGAAGCCTGCTAATGTGCCTGGCTCACCGCTGTACTGGGGAAGCCATTTCGCCCCAGGCATATATGGGAGCGTTAGTGGCATGATCGGGACTACCGGACTGGGTGCTGGACCTGCACCCCCATCTGGCGCTACAATACCAGGCGGTGCGGGATTGGGGCCTCCGGCCGGGGCCGCACTGTCAGCCGGTTGTTGTGACATCTTAGCGCCCCCTTGGTTAAACGGAGCCTACCGGTTTCAGATGCTGCTACTTCACAGGCACAGCAGTGGGAACAGGACCTTCGTCGCAGGCGCTCTGATGTCAGAGCGTTCACTTCCTGTTGCAGGACCTGCCGCTGAGTCAGAGCCGGGGGCGTGTCCAAGACTTTGCGCGCTCTTTCAGGTACGCCCACCTTCTTCTCCAGCGCCTTAGGGCGCGAATCTGGCGGCAAATATGGCGGTATTTGGCGCCAAACAATAGCAACAGTCTTTTTCACCAAAACACTCCACAGGCACACAGGGCTCGCAATGCTGCAAGTTTCGTATCCTGTTCGTGACGCCAAAGTTTTGTGTCGACCCGCCACCACAATTGTGGATTACCAGGGCAATGGGGTACTCAGAGCCGAGCCCATGGAAGTCTATGGGGATTGTCACAGGTAGCGGTGGCTCGGTCTGTGGCCCTGGCGGTCTGGCGTATGTTGGGGGGAATATTTACAGGGGATAGATTTATATACAGTTTGTGACGCCACCTGTAGTCTCTGGTAATTTGTACCAGCGCTGCTGTAGATCTCTGAGTGGATGGTGAGGCAGCTAGATGTCGGGTCCCCTACAGGTGGGACTCTTCCCTCAGGTCGATGGTTATGGTGGGGTTGTGCAGGCATGCAATTAAATAACTCAGTCTCACACCGTCAGCGTCTTTCCATACCTTTTACTTGTAAGATGGTAAGGCAGGTCCCAGGGAGGCTGATGGGGTTGATGGAGGATGAGTTTTGAGGCAACGGCTGAGCAAGGCAGGGGCCTCCTTTACTTTCCAATGATGATGAGTCCAACCAGCATAAAGCGTAGTTCACTCCTGAAACTTCAGCTATTTCAAAGCTGTACTGCCCGGTCAGTTTTGTGGTGGAGCCTTCCAGTGATGAAACTAGGTTCTTCTATGCTTGGCCTAGCTCAAAGTTCCTATTCCACCTGACCCCTGTTACGTACTGACACTTCAAGGGCTGCTTTCTGTTACCTAAGGTCCAGTAAGCCTCTGGTTCTTTTACCACTATGCGTGAAGCTATAGTGATGCTTCGGTCTCCAGTGACCGGTGACAATGTGCAGGATACTTTGATCCTAAAGCACTTCTGATTTCCTTCCACTATGCCTTTCGACTTGCTCACACTCTCAATAGCTATCTCAGTCCGTCTGCCAGTGGGGCACAGCTCTGACCAGGCTGAGGTGATCTGGCTCCCCTTTACTGGCCTCCACTTCTCTGAACTGCACACAGGTGGGATGACTCAGTACTGAGCCACCCGAGCTAGACTCTGCTCCTTTCTCCTCACAGGTCCAGGCTAGACTGCTGAATCACTACCCAATCTGAACACTCCCTGTGGGTGTGTCTAAGTGTATGTGATGTCATGAGGAGCCCTTAACCTTTACCTCTCCACTCATCCTCCTGGTATTGTGTACCAGGGCTACACAGATGATCCGGTTCCTATTCCTCAGGAGGGAGTTGTAGTGTCAGCTGTATGCTCTGAGCTTGAGGGGGAGGTATTGGGGGCTCAGGGGGATGCCCCTGTGGGACTTCCAGGGAGACTGATAGTTCCAGATCGCTTAAGACTGAAGGTTACGGGGAACCGTTACAAACGGATGGCTGATAGGAGGAGAGTTTCTGGTCTAGATCTGAAGGTGAACGATCTGGTTTGGTTGTCTACCAGGAATATAAAACTTAAAGTTTCCTCCTGGAGGTTGGATCCCAGATTCATCGGGCCGTACAGGATCAGTTCCATAATTAATCCTGTGGCATTTCGTCTGGACCTCCCTCCTACGTTTAAAATTCATAATGTGTTTCACAAGTCATTACTTAAAAAGTATGTGGCACCAGTCATACCGTCACCTCTACCTCCTCCTTCAGTGGTAGTCAATGATAACGTGGAATTTCATGGGTCGAAAATCATTGACTCACGTCTCAGTCGCCGATCCCCTCAGTACTTAGTTCATTGGAGGGGGTATGGTCCTGAGGAGAGGACGTGGGTCCCTGCGTCTGATGCTAACGCAGATCGATTGGTTCGGACCTTTCACACAACTTACCCGGACAGACCTGGTCATGAGGGTCCGGAGGCCCCTCGTAGAAGGGGGGGTACTGTCATGGGTGCATCGCCACGAAGATCGTCGCGATTGCACATTCTGACTTCTCACAGCTGAGCTGCTGTTTCTTTGTGTTTGGTAATGAGAGAGTTAATTTTACCTAGCTCTTTGCTAAGACTAGGTCCAGCCTCGCCCGGCTGCTTTTGATTATGTTCTAATTAGTTTCCTTTATATTCCTGCCAGTCTGGGTGTTAGACGCCGGTGAAAGCATTCATGTAGTCTAGCAGACTGGATCGGTTCTGAGAATACTTAAGCTAAGAGCTCCTTAGTTGTTTTTACTCTTATAGCTTATAGTTTATCTCTGAGACCTTAGGTGTTCCTACTGTGTGTGAGTGTTGTATGTAAGACTTTATTTACTTTATTTCTTGTCTTTCTTGTATGTCTTTCTGTTCATTAACCGTTACCTGTTCATTCCCTTTGGTGGTAATCAGGGTCCTTCTTAGGACTAGATTACAGTTGGCAGGGATTGATAGGAGACAGGGTTTACGCTGGTGGCCTGGACCTCTGTACCTTTAACAGTACCTCCAGGTAGAGGGATTAGTCAGGACCCCAGTTTAGGGTCAGCATAGACCCCGGTCACCCTCTAGCCGGAGACAGCGTATAACGGATTCAGTATTGACCCACTGGACATTCTGTCAGGTAATTCTATGTTATCATATATCTATGCGCATGTTATATAGTATGTTGCCCTTTTGATATAGATTACTGACATCACATATATATATATCTGCTATACAGCGTGACAATAACACTACTTTTGGTTATTATATGACTTGTGCCTGGCATTTTTCACCAGTTTTCTAGCTTTAGTTTTCAGTTGTCTCTCAGCTAGAGAATGGAGACTTGCTGATATGTTGTCTCCTATACACAGCACACGCAGAGAGGAGGGATGTTCAGAACCAACTGCAGAATGAAGGACATAAAACAGCAATACTCAGCAGTGTAGCTGTGAATCCAGTACTGGAGGAGATAAAAATATTTACCTGAAAGCAGAACAGGTCTGTCTGTCTCTACTCCTTCTTCCTCTGAAGGCTTTATCTTTAATTTTCAGCTGTCCCTGAGCTTGGGGGTGGAGACTAGCTGATATTCTGTCTCTAATACAGGGCACACATAGACGTAAATGATTCCTGCTGCCTTGTTTCTAAGAAGCAGCAGCTTGAAGAATATTATATAGCAGTACTGAGCAGTGAAACTGGGAATCCTGCACATTTACCAAAAAGCAGGACAGATCTGTCTCAGCTCCTCTTTCCTCTACAGGCTTTATCTCTAATTTTCAGTTTTTTATGAGCTGGTGGGTGGAGATGAGCTGATATGATTATACAGCACACACAGACAGTATTCCTGCCCCCACTGTCTCTATGTAGTGCATATTCAGAAGCAGCAACAGCATGAAGGGCATTATACAGTAGTAATGTGCAATCTAGCTATGAATCCAGCACTGGATGAGATAAAACATTCACTAAAATGCAGCAGCATGGAGGACAATATACAGCAGTACAGAACAGTGTAGCTGTGAGTCCTGCACAGAATAAATGAAAACATTTACTAGAAAGCAGCACGTCCCTCTGAGCTGGTTGCTGGAGACTTGCTTACTATGATGTTTCCCATACACAGCACACACGGACATGAGAAATTTTTGTTTCCCTGTCTGTCTGTAGACCATGTTCAGAAGCAGCAGCAACATGGAGGACATTGCACAGTAGTACTGAACAGTGTTGCTGTGAATCCATCACTGAATATCAGATAAAAAAATTCACTAGAAAACCGTAGCATGGAGGAGATTATACAGCAGTGCAGAACAAAACAATATAGCTGTGAGTCCTCTATATGTATTGAAACATTTTCAGAAATACTAGTTATTATATACATATTACGCCCGTATTTTCCAGTTCTTTGCCAAGCTTTCCTCATCCCCCTCCTCTCACTTTATCACAAAGGAGGGGATTATTTTCACAGCCTTATTTGAGATTTACTTTTGTGATTTTCGCCCTCCCCACGATTACGGTTCCCTTTCGCAAAGAAAACGTCCATCACCGTCCCCCACTTGTCAGCGGATCGCCGTGTGATTTGCGCTACGGAAAGGTGTCAAAACTCCAAAGAGAAAATGAAAAACTATGGAAAGAAAAAAAAAAAAGTCATCCATTTTCTCGGAAGGGCCTTTTTTGACGTCTTCGGAGCTGTTGACCTTGACAAGGTCATGGGGATGTCTTCGAGACGTTCGGAGATGGACGTGAACCTGAGGCTGCAGACAGGAGCTGACTGTACTCCGGGTGATATTATTTCTTAGATATCTGCACTGTAAAAATTACATTGCAGCCCTTTCCTGTCCCTACTATGTATTCAAGCCAGGACTGTGTATATATTTAGTGCGGTGAAAAAAAAAAAAAAGGGAGAAAATAATAGTGCGGAGCGGGGCCGAGCGCTCGCCGTCGCTGCGGATTCTGATGTAGCTGAGTGCAGGGGGTCAGCGCAGGGATAAAACGCATAAAAATAAATGTTATTTCTGCTAAGAGAAGCGTGAACTCCTATTTCCTGCTTTGTTTCAGGTTCTATTTTTTTTTTTTTGTTTTTTTTTTTGTTTTTTTTTACTATTTGCAGGAGAACTTCAGAGATTTCCACATCGCCAATGAGAGTAAATATTATTTCCTTACAGAAGATGGAGAAGGACACTTTGTCCTTAAAAAATTAAAAGCAAATAATGAACAGAGCGAGGGGGCTTAATTCCTGAAAGGGGCTGAAACGTATGCAAATGAGCCAAGGTCAATATTTGCATATTGTATCAGTTTTCATTAATTACATAGCTCCATGGTTGAGGCTTATTCATCCGGGAATCTTAGTTTTTTTGTAGCCTGAATATTGTTATTCCTGGAGAAAAATTATGAAGATTTGACGTGGGCTCCAACCCTGTTAAAGGGGTTTTTCAGTTTCAGAAAACCCCTGTTCCTGGCTTAAAAGAAAGAAAAAAAATCAGTAAATAAAAGTGCCTAACCCACCCTACCCAGGTCAACATTATTGTTTGCATTGATGACATCATGCTGGCAGCACTGCGGTCAATCACCTTGTGCCATCCACCAAGAGAAGCATTGGACCCGGGGGAGAGAAAGTCAAGCAGAGTTTTTATTTTCTTTAAAACAAGCTGCAGCCGGGAGAAAAATATTTCCTGAACCCGGAAAAACCCCTTTAATGACTTGAAAATCTGCTGTTCCATATATAGATCCATAATCTGTTCTGATTTTCATGCAGCCACCACTAGAGGGAGCTAAAGTCTTATAGATGTCTGCATCTGTATGCAGTGAGCTCCCCCTAGTGACAGCTGCAGGTAATGACTATGTCAAATACAAAAGTTTAGTACCTTCTTGTACCCAAGGCCCTTGAGTTACCTGCTCTGCCCCAATGTTATGTCTGCTTCTATTTCTAATCTGAAACAACGTCTTTTCGAGCTGATGTTGGGTTTACCCTTATGTAATGAAGTTAGTCTGAACAAGAAGAGTAGCAGTGTAAAGAATGGAAGAGCAACCAGGCAACTGATCCTTTGGTGTCATAGGAGGTTGATTTCTGACATACTCAGATTCCCAGATCATAGCTGCGTCTTAATAATCCAGCAGAGAGAGGATACATAGTGTAAGGGGTTGTATAGATCTGGAAAGAAATCTGCTATTGTCCATGGGCAGTGCCCGGTGTTGAGAATTAGCCCCATTCGCTTTAAAAAAAACCTCTGTGCATAAATTCATCTTTTAACAAATTAATCCAATAAACATGTCCGAGACTGACCTCCGCATGCTTATTTTCTACTGGCCCTGGAGCGATAAATAATTATGTCCCCACCACCCTCCCACCAGGACATCAGTGCAAAGATTCACGGCCCACAGGTTAGGGTCTGTCTGAAGATTTCAGGAAAGTTCCCTCTAAGTCTTCATTCCTGTTTGCTTTTGTATCCCAAGTAGTAAAGGTGTTAATGTCAGCATCCCTGGTAGCGTAGGCCAGTCAAGGGTTAATTCCAGTTTCCCTGGTGGTCTTTAGCAGTAGTGGGGTAAATGTAAGGATCCCTGGTGGTCTAGAGAAGCGATGAGATTAATTTCAGTAAACTTGGTGTTCTCGGTTAGTGTATGGGTTAAAATCAGTATACTTGGTGGTCTAGAGCAGTAGAGAGTTTACTATAAGGACAACTGGTGGTCTAGGGAAACAAAGAGGTTACTATAAGGACAACTGGTGGTCTAGGCCAGTAAAGAGGTTACTATAAGGATCCCTTCTGGTCAAGGGCAGTAGAGAGGTTACTATAAGGATCCCTGGTGGTCTAAGGTAGTAAAGAGGTTACTATAAGGATCCCTTCTGGTCAAGGGCAATAGAGGATACTATAAGGATACCTGGTGTTCTAGGGCAGTAAAGAGGAAACTGGAAGGATCCCTGGTGGTCTAGGGCAGTAAAGAGGTTACTACAAGGATCTCTGGTGGTCTAGGGCAGTAAAGAGGTTACTACAAGGATCTCTGGAGGTCAAGGGCAGTAAAGAGGTTACTACAAGGATCTCTGGTGGTCAAGGGAAGTAAAGAGGTTACTACAAGGATCTCTGGTTGTCTAGGCCAGTAAAGAGGTTACTACAAGGATCTCTGGTTGTCTAGGCCAGTAAAGAGGTTACTACAAGGATCCCTTCTGATCACGGGCAGTAGAGAGGTTACTATAAAGACCCCTGGTGGTCTAGGGCAGTAAAGAGGTTACTATAAGGATCCCTTCTGGTCAATGGCAGTAGAGAGGTTACTATAAGGATCCCTGGTGGTCTAGGGCAGTAAAGAGGTTACTATAAGGATCCCTGGTGGTCTATTCCAGTAAAGAGGTTACTATAAGGATTCCTGGTGGTCTCGGGCAGTAAAGAGGTTACTACAAGGATTCCTGGTGTTCTAGGGCAGTAAAGAGGTTACTACAAGGATTCCTGGTGGTTAGGCCAGTAAAGAGGTTACTACAAGGATCCCTGGTGGTCTAAGGTAGTAAAGAGGTTACTATAAGGATCCCTTCTGGTCAAGGGCAGTAGAGAGGTTACTATAAGGATCCCTGGTGGTCTAAGGTAGTAAAGAGGTTACTATAAGGATCCCTTCTGGTCAAGGGCAGTAGAGAGGTTACTATAAGGATCGCTGGTGGTCTAGGGCAGTAAAGAGGTTACTACAAGGATCTCTGGTGGTCTAGGGCAGTAAAGAGGTTACTACAAGGATCTCTGGAGGTCAAGGGCAGTAAAGAGGTTACTACAAGGATCTCTGGTGGTCAAGGGAAGTAAAGAGGTTACTACAAGGATCCCTGGTGGTCTAGGGCAGTAAAGAGGTTACTACAAGGATCTCTGGAGGTCAAGGGCAGTAAAGAGGTTACTACAAGGATCTCTGGTGGTCAAGGGAAGTAAAGAGGTTACTACAAGGATCCCTGGTGGTCTAGGGCAGTAAAGAGGTTACTATAAGGATCCCTGGGTCTAGGGCAGTAAAGAGGTTACTACAAGGATCTCTGGTTGGTCAAGGCCAGTAAAGAGGTTACTACAAGGATCCCTTCTGATCACGGGCAGTAAAGAGGTTACTATAAAGACCCCTGGTGTCTAGGGCAGTAAAGAGGTTACTATAAGGATCCCTTCTGGTCAATGGCAGTAGAGAGGTTACTATAAGGATCCCTGGTGGTCTAGGGCAGTAAAGAGGTTACTATAAGGATCCCTGGTGGTCTAGGCCAGTAAAGAGGTTACTATAAGGATCCCTGGTGGTCTAGGGCAGTAAAGAGGTTACTACAAGGATTCCTGGTGGTCTAGGCCAGTAAAGAGGTTACTATAAGGATCCCTGGTGTCTAGGGCAGTAAAGAGGTTACT
>JARQOD010000008.1:24135227-24155513 GCA_033576555.1 Oophaga sylvatica | reverse complement strand
TTTATGAAGTGGCATCAGCATATGGATCAGTGGACCTCCGCTCCACCTTGTCACTTGCTGCCCTCTGTCAAACTGACACAAAATCTGCCTGTAATACTCTCCTAATTCTCCACTTCTAGGACACATACCTGCTGGCACTGACATCTCTCCACTCCGCAGTCACTTCCTATCACTGTCTGCCGACCTCACTTCATTCTGCATGATAGAAGTATACAGTTATACAGCCGTGGTCCATGAATACGACATGAGAAGAGACGCCATCCGCGCTGCATGACGAGAATGGAAAGTTACGAGATTGGGTGGAACACCAACCCCCAAGACATTGTGACCACTGTGTCCACTGTGGCCACGTGGCCAGAGGTGTATCTAGTAAGGGGGGCAGGTGGGACATCTGTCTATGTATAACAGACCAAATTAACCCCTGTCCAGATTAAACCCGAGTATAGATTGACCCAGGCCAGAGTATACCCCGGGGAATAAACTGTTGTGAGCCAAACTATACCCGGGGCTGTAAAATAGCCTAGGCCAATCTATACCCCCCTCTATTTTATGAGCTCTTGTAAAAGAGACGGATTTTAGATGCCATTATTTAATAACTTAAAACTGACTGAAAGTGTGCAGATCTCTTTCGAACATACTCAGACTCACAGCTGCTGTTAACGTGTAACTACTGAGAAGTGCGGTAGATTCTTCATCTCATTATATCTTTGTGGAAGTCTAAAATTTTTACTGATTGAAGTTTTTCTGGTTCAAGTAATAAAAAGTCTATGTGTTTAGAACTTTAGGATTTAAATCAGATATCTTCTCACATATCTTAACTGACAAACCTGAACCCCCAATAAGATGTTGAAAAATTAAGTAATTCTTGTGTATATCACTCAACGCTACTGATATCAAAGGGGGGTATAATCTGGCACGAGGGGTTATGAAATGGCCTAGGTCAATTTTTACCCCAGAATATAAATTGTCCTAGGCCATAACGTACCCAGGGTATAATCAAGCTGAGGACGCTTTAACTCAGGTACAGTCAGGATTTGGGGCATACTATGGCCTGTTACACTGGCTAATGTGGGGGTCCCAAGGTGTCTCCCCCAGCGGCTGCATTTTTTGCCCCCCAGACTGGGAGTTCACCGTTCTCGGAGCCGGCTATCAAGGTGACAGGCAGCTCACAGAAGTTGCAGCGCACCGGCTCAGAGTAAAAAATTGCGAGTACAATTGAAGCTCTGACAGCCAGATCAGAGGGAAGTCAGCAGGAGATCAGGTCATGTGATAATGCTGCTGACATCAATCGCCGCCACACAGAGGAGTGAAAAAACATTGGTGGTAAGTGCTCCAGACAAGTAGAGTTGAAGACACTGAAGATTTAGTGTAATGGGGGGAAGATTTAGTGTGTGGGGGAGATTAAGGGTGCGGAGAGATTTAGTGTAGGTGAGGGGTGGGAGAGATTTAGTGTAAAGGGAAGGTGGGTGAAGGTTTGAGGACACTAGTTTGAGCAGCAAGGAAAGGACAGTTGCAGACACTATATAGGGAGGAGATAAATGTGAAGACACAGTATGAGGAGCAAAGGGGATATAGAGAGCATGTATGAGGAAACAGGATGGGGATGGGTGCAGACACAGTATGGTGAGGGGAGGATTGGTGCAGACACAGTATGATGATTGGGGAGTGGGTGCGGACACAGTATGGTGAGTGGGGGATAAGTGCGGACATACAATGGGGAGGATTGGTGCGAACATAGTAGGGGGAGCGAAGGGGGGAATGTACGCGGACAACAGTATGTGGAGCAAGTTGCGGTTATGGGTGCAGATACAGTATGGTGAGTAGGAGGATGGGTGCAGACACAGTATGCCGGCAATCTTTTACAGCGACATAGCAGGACAATATGCCCGATCACTCCCCTGATGAGTTAATCAACGAAACGCGTTGGGAGAAGGGAGATTAAAAAGGGACTTATTGATCTATGCAGGTCTAATGTATTGGGTGAGATCCTTCCTTTTTCTCTTAATGTAAAAAAAATCTTGGTTTGAGAGAGGGGTTGTGTGGGTACAAAAAGGACATAACCATGGGATTGAATGTATGCCATGTACATAATAGTTCTTAAAAAAAACCTCCCCTTGTTTTCTTTTTGTGTCGCTCATGTTTACGTTTAGTATGCTGCTGCTAATTTAAAGAAAGTAAAAAAAGGGGAGAAGCCAGCGCCACACATGGTCAGCATGCAATATAAAAGTGCATATGCACATATTGGATTCTATCTGTATTAAAAATGAGACATTTGGCAAATAATTGATCAATTCTTTGAGCCACCCCACCACGACAAGGCATTTCATATGGGGCAGTCCTACTCTACGTTTTTTTATATTCGCTGTGCCATTACAGCCTCCTGAATGTATTAAAAGCAAGACTGCAAAAAAAAACTGCTAAAGTACCTGAAGCATTGCTGAATCACTCCCATGGTGCCAGCAAGGCAAGTGCAGGTAAAAGCTGACCAGGTCCAGAGATGGACATTTCAGATCTAACCTCTACACTGCCAAACCAGCAACCACAGATGAAGGGTGAAACAGGCCCAGGTACAGGTGTAAAATCAAGCAGAGCCCAGGCAGGGCAGGGCTGCTGTGTGTGCACAGCAGCCTAGGTCAATCACCAAAAACACAGATAGAACTGCGTGCATGACCCAGAGCGCACGGCAACATGTGGTGCTCAACCACGAACCAACATCAAGTAAAAAAAGGGGAGAAGCCAGCGCCACACATGGTCAGCATGTAATATATAAAGTGCATATGCACATATTGAATTCTAATCTGTATTAAAAATGAGACATTTGGCAAATAATTGATCAATTCTTTGAGTCAACCCCGCCACCAGCGACCATGTGCGGCGCTGGCTTCTCCCCCTTTTTTTTACCTGATATTGGTATGTGGCTGACCACCACTTGTTGCCGTGCGCTCTGGGTCATGCACGCAGTTCTATCTGTGTTTTTTTTGGTGATTGACCTAGGCTGCTGTACACACATACTGAGCAGCCCTGCCCTGCCTGGCTCTGCTTGATTTTACACCTGTATCTGGGCCTGTTTCACCCTTCATCTGTGGTTGCTGGTCTGGCAGTGCAGAAGTCAGATCTGAAATGTCCATCTCTGGACCTGGTCGGCTTTTACCTGTGCTTGCCTTACTGGCACCATGGAGTGATTCAGCATGCTTCAGGTACTTTTGCATTATTTTTTTGCAGTCTTGCTTTTATACATTCAGGAGGCCGTAATGGCACAGCGAATATAAAAAAACGTAGAGTAGGGACTGCCCCATATGAGAATGCCTTGTCGTGGCGGGGTGGCTCAAAGAATTGATCAATTATTTGCCAAATGTCTCATTTTTAATACAGTTAGAATCCAATATGTGCATATGCACTTTATGTATTGCATGCTGACCATGTGCGGCGCTGGCTTCTCCCCCCTTTTTTTTACCTAATTTAAAGAAAGTTTGTATTCTTTAAGGGACTGTATCCCTGTTTACAAATTAATATGTGAGGATTTGAATCCTAATTCTTGATCATTTATTGTGTGGAGCAATAGAAGTCATTGCCTGCTCAGAGGGTTAAGAGGATGATTATGCTCCCATAAGCACTAGCACCTTGTAATACTGTGATCTGTGACTAATGAAGGGTCAACAGAAGGCAGTCATATATAAGGTTTGGCTGAAGGTGCTTAAGTATACTGCATGTTCTGGATCCACATATATTTCTGCCTGGGATCTGTAAAGTATCAGCTTCTCGGGTGTTGTGGACAGTTATGCATTAAATGTGTGCAGTATCTTTGGTGTTTGTCTAATTGTTGCACGTGCACTTTTAATGCTTTTTTTAAAATCAGTGATGGTTTGAGGAGCCATGTCATCTGCTGGTGTAGGTCCACTGTGTTTTATCAAGACCAAAGTCAGCGCAGCCGTCTACCAGGACATTTTAGAGCATTTCATGCTTCCCTCTGCCGACAAGCTTTTTGGATATGGAAACTTCATTCTCAGCAGGACTTGGCACCTGTCCACACTGCCAAAAGTACCAATACAGACAGTACCCAACAATGCAGACGAGCTGAAGGCTGCTATCAAAGCAACCTGGGCTTCCATAACCCCTCAGCAGTGCCACAGGCTGATCGCCTCCATGCCACGCCGTGTTGATGCAGTAATTGATGCCAAAGGAGCCCGACCAAGTATTGAGTGCATTTACTGAACATACATTTCAGTAGGACAACATTTCAGATATTAAAATCATTTTTCAAGCTGGTGTTATAAAGTATTCTAATTTACTGAGATAATGACTTTTGGATTTTCATTGGCTGTAAACCATAATCATCGACATTATCAGAAATAAACACGTGAAATAGATCACTCTGTGTGTAATGACTCTATAGAATATAGGAGATTCACTTTTTGTATTGAAGAACTGAAATAAATTAACTTTTTGGATGATATTCTAATTTTGTGAGATGCACCTGTAATACTCACTGGCAGGAAAATTTCCAGGTGCAGAATGGAAGTTCCCTTTTTCTTGATGTGCTACACTTTATGTCAAACTTTCATATATTCACAGGGATTACAGATTTAGGCACAAACGATATACGCGATCCTCACTAGTAAACGCGAGACAATAAGGAAAGTAGAGGGCACATTGTGCAAGAATGGAACGACAAGAGACGGGAAAACAATTTTCAGTTTCCCGATGCAGAAAGGAGTCTTCTATCCAATATTTGATTGAAAGGCGGACAATGGAGAATTCATGACTTCAGCGCATGGACGGCCTCCTGTCTTATTTATTACTAACAGTCCTTGTTAAATACCTTCTGCAGCCGGCTTGTTTTCAATCACGGTCCCGTGTTCGTCCTGGTTTTTTACGGGACGCAGCCATGCAAATATGTTAAATCTGCAGAGGCCTGTCAGAAAATACATTAATGGGGTTGATGGAGCAAGTCTGTAGCGTTAAATCAGGAGCGGCCGTGCTTTCGCGGGCAAAGATTCAGTATCTACATTGAAAAACGTATTAATTGATTAGCAATAAATTAAGGCCGCCTAGTGTGTAAATCTCAGGCGTGGCTGCAGGGGATCCGGCATTTCCAATGTGCTCTCCGTTATTTATTGGGCGCAGCAGTGAGTTGTCAGCGCCTGCCGTCATTTTATGCGGAGCTACATGAGCTTGGCGCGATATTCACATTCCGGCTACAAGTAACACAAGGCGTCATGTGCCATAACTAAAATCCCTTCTATACTAAATCTATAAGTAAAAGGAAAAGTAATTGAGTCAGAAATGAACAATTGAATTAAAAAGATTCATTTTAGCATCCGCACTTTTTTTTTGTCAAATTTTTACTGTTTTTGTTTTTGCCATTTTTCATTCGCCCCAAATTCTACTTTTAATTTTCGCCATTTTTTAAAATCTATTTTCTGTATTCTTTTCTTTAATGCTTTTGTTTTGTACCAGATATTTGCCTCCATTTCTTTAATTGTGATTTGTGATGGCAAAGTTTTTGCACAAACGCTGAAATTTTTGTGCAAATTTTTGGGACATTTTAGAAGCACTTTTGCTCTAAAAAAAATATCATATAACAGATTAAGGGGTGATTCAGAAGTCCGATTGTTATACAGGCGAGAAAAACAGACCCACTATTCCGATCAGACTTTGATCAGTGATTGGTCAGAGTGCGGTCTGAGTGTCATCTGATTTTCTCATACGTGGAGAAATTGAAAAAAAAAATATTCCATCTCCTCCGTTTTGAGAATCCATGAAAATCGGGTCGCACTTAGATGGCATCCTAGTGCAGTCTGATTTTTTTTTCATGAAGGCATTGACTTGCATTGTTGATATTGATCTGACCCTCGGATGAAAATCAGATGTGCCTGATTTTCCGCGGACCGAGAACATTGAGGACAGTGTGTGGCCCCGTAGACTATCACAAGTATGAAAATCACGGATAGCACTCCTACGTGAAAATGAGCCCAAAAGAGAACAAAAAGACCATTTCCATTTTGTGCTAAATTCATGAACCGCCGGTTCCATTTTGAAGAATTTGGTGCAAAAACCATCAACGAACAACACAAGACTGAAAAACAAAAATGAAAAAAAAAATCCACTGTTTTCTAAAATTTCAGATCAATCCATTCCGGCTGGGGAAAAAACAGTACACAACTTGGGTGAATTAGTGTTTTTTCGTTCTTCGTCCCCCATGTGTTCATTTTCTAGAGGGGCTAAGGCAGAAGTATCTCCCGCAGCTCATATAGAGGGGCATGCGTTTGCCAAAACCCGTCACTCTCGGTGCCACTTAGCTTGTGACAGTCGTTGCAGTGCGCTGATGTCATTCCTGCCCCGGTTTTCCCATGGCTGCCAGTATTGCACAATGTTGGAGCGCATTTTGCTCTCACAGCAGGTTCATTTAACAATTAGAAAGCACAAAGCTCCGTAAAAATAGGCGGTTGGCCGAGGAGGAGAACAGGCAGGAGTGCAGCCAGCACTGGTGTAAATATAGGACACACAGTTTTAGGGTTCACAGACGACCCTCACCACAATAACTGACTCTCCCCTCAATGATTGTTGCACTCCTGATCACTCTGCCCAATCATATAGAGATGGGAAAGATTCTCTATAATCAGTGCAGGACAGAAAAAAATTTTACAGTGGTACCCCGGGTATATTTACCACACCGCAGGGTTCCTCTGATGTTCTCTCGTCCCTCCGGCTCCCGGATTTCTCCTTGCTGGGGGAGGACCATGGCATGGATGAGCTGCTGTCCCAGATCCATGCTGTTAGAGGAGCCCTGGGGGACCAGAGCTGGCCAATCCGGTGATCTAGCTACCGGCAGTGCAACGCTTGCAAGTCGTAAAGCAAAGGATTTGCCAGACTGTACTCTTTGCCTAGGAGATCAGCTACTTCTGATAAATTGCAGAGTCGACGGAAGCCTGGACAACGAGCTGTTAAACCACAGAATTAAAAATCCTTGAGAAGGGAGAACATTTTTACTAAGAGGTTTAATTGTAAAGTTGCTTGTTTTTATGTGGAGCCCAGCTGCACTTGGATTCCTAATTCCCAGAAGGGTGCACAGAAGGTAACAACCACTAGAGGCAGTGGCGTAACTAGAAATGGCGGGGCCCCACAGCAAAATTTTGAACGGGGCCCCCTCTCCCAAACGGGGGGCGGCGGGGGGCGGGGTTCTGATAGTGGGCGGAGCCAATAGCAGTGGGCGGAGCAAATCACAGCAATTCTCTAGGCCCAAAAAAATACTCTTCAGTCTCATAACGGCCAGCTTTTTGCCCAAATCAGAGCTGTATTTAAAGCAGACATTATGGAAAACACAATATAATATAATGGACTGGTAGCAATGCAGCCCCCTTATGCTACCATTACTAGTAACCATGTCCCGCATAACTATTAATGCAGGCACATTATGCCCCCATAACTAGTAATAAGCCCTCTTATTCTCCCATCAGTAGTAATGTGCCCCTCAAGTAGTAATGCAGCCAAGGAATGACAGAGTTATCACTCACACAGTATGTGCCCCCGTTAATCTTCGTGGTATCTTCAGCTCCACAGTGGAGCACACTCACCACAGTCTTCACCCTTCTGGGCGCCGCCGACGAGTGACGTCAGCAGCGTGATCACATGACATGATCACGCTGCAGACGTCGCTCTGACCCGGCGGTCAGAGCTTCAATTGTACTGGCGTCTGTATAGACACCAGTGCAATTGATTCCTGGGAGACGGCACGCAGCAAGCTTCTCTGCGCCCGGCTGTCAGCATGACAGCCAGCACAGGGAACCGCCGACTCTCAGCCATGGGCGGCGGAACCAGCCGCAGGGGAGACAGCTGCAAGCAGGGACGGGCCCCCTGCTAGCCCGGGCCCTATGGCAGCTGCTTCCCCTGCTTCCACGATAGTTCCGCCCCTGACTAGAGGTCTTTTTATCACCCCACAAACCCTTTCCCCATCCCTAAGACCACCAGAGGGAGCTGTATAGAGATATAAAGGAGGGTTTAAAGATGAGGCAGAGAGCAGACAGCGCTGTGGGGCGCAGTGTGTGCAGTCTAGCACCGGGCAGAGCTCAAGGGAGAGTTGGAGTTTTTAGTCACCTCAGAGAGTGCAAGAAACAGTTTGTTCTGAGGAGAGTTCAAACTGGTAGCTGAGGGTCTGAAGTCCTGCAGCTTGTAGTTCAGTTTCAACAGGTGGAGGCTAGTAAAAGTGGAACGGAAGCCACTCCAGCTAGTCAGGGGGGCTGAGTCAAGTGAGTGCAGCTCAGTGAGAAAGGGGTGCCGACGCTTTGGGGAAACTGCGAAGAGGCAGCCTACCAAACTGTAGTGTGTGATCATGTGAGGGCCCCCGGGGAGGCCGAAAAGGGGAGTGGAAGGAGAAGGGCAGAGGAGCCTAATCAGCTCATTCCGATCATTACAAACCGGACACGGGTCCGACCCCTCCCGGGTTTTCACGACCAGTAGGAGATACCGGAGTTCCTGCGGGGACTACAAGTGGGCAGGACCCCTTTTTTGTGCGGGTTTTTTTAATTTGGGGTTTCAGGGGAGGGAGTCGGCATTGCACTGAAAAAGGGGGACTATGTTCTTAGGAAAAAGGCCCCTTTACCACAAGGTCACCCGGGGTAGTTTTTGGGGTTGCACTGGGCCCTATTTTTAAACACGGGCGAGATTATTATGGAGACAGGAGGCCCTATCCCTTTCCCATTTGGGAAAAAAGGATGTGAAACCTTTCACCCTACACGCCCCGGGGAAAGTGCCTGCAACATTACAGAAAAAAGGCCCCAAAGTGACTATTGTTTTGCCCATTTTTTACCGCCTGGTTCCCCCCCGTCCTGCACTTACACACTCATCTCCCCTGAAGGATACCTTAAACCTGTGGAAGGCCTAACATTTGCTGCTTTAATCCCAACCCTTCAGGGATCTGTCATGGGCAGCGTTTGGTCACCCTGACCAGGTCCCACGGGTGGCGCCCAACAAAACCCCCTAAAAACCCCTTTATTTCCCCTGAAAATTTCCCCCTTTTTCAGTGAGCCCCCCAGGGCCACGGCCCGGGACCCTTGACAGCCAACCGTAAATTCCCCCATAGTAAGACGGGGTGGGTTTCCCGGGGAGTACCCCCAGGGCCGGGCGGGCGATCACTTCTTTTTTTTTAACAAGATGAAAAAAAAACCTCTAACCCTTTTACTGCCCCCCCCTGGAAACCATTTACCTTTTGATCCCCTTGACCACCGGGGGTCCTTTTTAGTAACCT
Organism: Oophaga sylvatica; assembly: GCA_033576555.1. Classification (NCBI taxonomy): domain Eukaryota; kingdom Metazoa; phylum Chordata; class Amphibia; order Anura; family Dendrobatidae; genus Oophaga; species Oophaga sylvatica. Next base: position 24,146,269 of record JARQOD010000008.1, on the reverse strand, counting down.
CTTTACTCCCCCTAACCCCCAGGGACCCTTCTTTTTCCCTTTTTACTGCCCTAGAACACCGGGAAACCCTTGTAGTAACCTCTTTACTGCCCTAGAAAAAACCAGGGATCCTTTTTAGAAACCCTTTTTTTAAACGGGGCCTGACCACCAGGAACCCTTGTAGTAACCTTTTATTTCCCCCTAGAACCCCGGGAACCCTTTGGGTAGTAACCTCTTTATTTTGCCCAAAACCCCGGAATCCATGTAGAAAACCCTCTTTATTTGCCCTAGACCACCAGGGACCCTTTGTAGTAACCTTTTACTGGCCTGACCACCGGGATCCTTGTAGTAACCCTCTTTATGCCCAAAAACCCCCGGGTTTCCTTTTATAGTAACCTTTTCCCCCTGCCCTAGCCCACCGGGGATCCTTTTTAGTAACCTTTTTAAACTGGCCATCCCACCAAAAACCTTGTAGAAACCTTTTCCCTCCCCTAGAAAACCCGGGAATCCTTGTAGTAACCTCTTTACTGCCCAGCCCCAGGGTCCTTGTAGAAAACCTTTTTTTAAACTGGCCTAGCCCACCAGGAACCCTTGTGGTAACCTCTTTACTGCCCTAGCCCCCGGGAAACCTTTTGAAAAGCTTTTACTGCCCAAACCCCCAAATTTCCTTTAGAAACCCAAATTTCCGGGCCTGACCACAGGAATCCTTGTGGGAACCTCTTTATGGCCTAGCCCCCCCGGGAAACCCTTTTGAAAGTAACCTCTTTCGGGGCCCCTAGAACACCGGAATCCTTGTAGTAACCTTTTTAAATTTGCCCTGGGACACCAGGGATCCTTATGGGTAACCTTTTTATTTGGGCCTAGCCCCCCAGGACCCCTTTGAAAGTAACCTCTTTATTTCCCCCTAGACCCCCCGGGGATCCTTATGTACCTCTTTCCCTTGGCCCTAGACCCCCCGGGATCCCTTTAGTAACCTTTTCCCTCCCCCTAGACCCCCAGGGACCCTTTGTGAAACCTCTTTACCCCCTAGAAAACCCAGGAACCTTTTGGTTACCTCTTTACGCCCGGCCCCACGGGTCCTTGTATAATTTTTTAGGGCCCTCCCCCAGGAATCCTGTAGTAACCTCTTTACTCCCCTAGACCCCGGGGACCCTTTAGTAACTTTTATCCCCAAAAAACCAGGATCCTTGTAGTACCTTTTACTGGCCTGCCCCAGGAACCCTTTGTATAACCTCTTTACTGGCCTAGCCACAGGATCCTTTGTCCCTTTTACTGCCTAAAACACCAAAAAACCTTGTGTAATTTTCTGCCCTGGCCCAGGGAACCTTTAGAACCTTTTTACGGGCCCTAGACCACCGGGAAACCCTTGTAGAAACCTTTTTTCTCCCCTAGACCCCCAGGGATCTTTAAAACCTCTTTTAGGGCCTAGCCCCACCAGGGTCCTTATAAAACCTCTTTACTCCCCTAGCCCACCAGGGATCCTTTAGAACCTTTACTGCCTTGCCAAAGGGGCCCTTAGTACCTTTTTACCCCCCTAGCCACCGGGGTCTTTATAAAACCCTTTACTCCCTGACAAAGGGCCTTTAACCTCTTTACGGGCCTGAAACCAAGACCCTTTATCCCCCTCTTTACTGCCCTAAAAACCCGGGGGCCCTTTTTTGTAACCCTTTATCCCCTGACCAAGGGGGATCCTTGTAGTAACCTCTTTATTCCTTGACCACGGACCCCTTGTAGCCTCTTTACTCCCCTTGCCTAGGCCCTTAGTAACCTCTTTCTGCCCTGCCACCGGGGATCCTTGTAGTAACCTCTTTCTTCCCTTGCCCCAGAGACCTTGTAGTAACCCTTTACTCCCCTTGACCCCCCAGAGTCCTTGTAGTAACTCTTTACTCCCCTAGCCACCAGGGCTTTAGAACCCTTTTTACTTCCCTTACCCCCCAGAGATCCTTGTGTAACCTCTTTACCCCCCTTGACCTCCGAGTCCTTGGTAACCCCTTTTCCCCTAGCCACCAAGATCCTTGTGTAACCTCTTTATGCCCGCCCACCAGCGCCCCTTTAGAAACCCTCTCTATGCCCTTGCCAGAAGGGACCCTTTGAAACCTCTTTATCCCTTAGCCCACAAGGGACCTTATGAAACCTCTCTACTCCCCTTGACAGGGGACCCTTTAGTACTCTTTATCCTTTAGACCCCCCGGGGGACCCTTGTAGTAACCTTTTTACTGGCCTCCCCCAGGAATCCTTGTGAAACCTTTATGCCCTAGAACCCGGAACCCTTTGGTAACCTCTTTATCCCCGAGACCCCAGGAATCCTTTAGCCCCTTTTTTAGGGAATAAAAACCCCGGGATCCTTATGAACTCTTTATCCCCAGAAAAAGGGACCCCTTTTAGAAACCCTTCTATGCCATTGACCAAGGGTCCTTTAGTAACCTCTTTATGCCCTGACCCCCAGGGGTCTTTATAGTAACCTCCTATGCCCGTGATCGAAGGGATCCTTGTGAAAAACCTCTTTAGGGCCCGCCCAACCAGAACCTTGTGTAACTCTTTCGGGCCTAGACAACCGGATCCTTGTAGTAACTCTTTATTTCCCCTTGACCCCGAGATTCCTTGTAGTACCTCTTTACCCCCTGACCTCCAGAGATCCTTGTAGTAACCTCTTTATGCCCAAACCACCAGAGCCCTTGTAGTAACCTCTTTATGCCCTGACCCCCGGGGCCCTTCCGTTTCCTCTTTACTGCCCTAGAACCCCAGGTACCCTTATATACCCTCTATTCCTTGCCCAAAGGGATCTTATAGTAACCTCTTTATCCCTTGGGACCCCCAGGGATCCTAGTAACTCTTCTGCCCTTGACCAAAAGGGGATCCTTTTAGAAACCTTTTACTGGCCTAGACCCCGTTGCCCTTTGTAACCTCTTTTTTTCCCTGCCCCATTTGTCCTTATGAAAACTTCTACTGTCTAGCCACCAAGTTAGTTTTAACCCTAACTAACCGAGAACCCCAATTTTCTAAAATTATTCTCTGCTTCTCTAGACCCCCAGGGTCCTTACATTTACCCCATACTGCAAAAGACCCCAGGGAAATGGAATTAACCCCTTTGATGGCCTATACCAGGGATCTGCTTAAACCCTTTACTCTTGGGTACAAAAGCAAACGGAAATAAGCTTAAGGGAACTTTCCAAAAATCTTCAGACAGCCCCTAACCTGTGGGCGTGAATCTTTGCACTGAGCCCTGGTGGGGGGGTGGTGGGGCATAAATTTTTTTTGCCCGGGCCCGTAAAAATAAGCAGCGGGGTCATCTGGGCATGTTTATGGATTATTTGTTAAAAAAGAATTTATGCCCCAAAGGTTTTTTTTTAAAAGCGAAAGGGGCTAAAATTTAACACGGGCACTGCCCCTGGACAATGAGTTTCTTTCCAGATCTATACAACCCCTTTACTATGTTCCCCCTTTTCCTTTCTGGATTATTAAGCGCAGCTATGATTGGGGAAATTGGGGTATGTCGAAAACACCTCCTTGACCCAAAAGGTCGTTTCCTGGTTGTCTTCCTTTCTTTACACTGTCTCTTCTTGTTTTAGACTAATTCATTACATAAGGGGAAACCCAAAATCGCTCGAAAGACGTTTTTTTAGATTGAAATAGAAACAGACATAACATTGGGCAGAGCAGGTAACTCAAAAGGCCCCTTTGGGGCAAGGGGTACTAAACTTTTGTATTTGCATAGTATTACCCGCAAGGGGCCCGGGGAGCTCATCATAAGTGAGAATTTAAAACTTTTGCTCCCCCTTGTGGTGGCTGCTGAAAATCAGAAAGATTTTGGATCTTATATGGACAGCAGATTTTTTAAATTTAAAGGGGTTTTTTTTTTGGGGTTTAGGAAATATTTTTCTCCCGCTGCAGCTTGTTTTAAAGAAAATAAAAAAATCTGCTGATTTTTTCCCCCGGTCCAATGTTCCCCCTTTGGGGGTGGCCAAGGGATTGACCGCGGTCCGCATGATGTCTCAAAGCAAAACCAAAATGTTGACCTGGGTAGGGTGGGGGTTTTGGCCCTTTTATTAATTTTTTTTTTTTTTTTTAAGCCAGGAACGGGGTTTTTTGGAACTGAAAAACCCTTTAACAGGGTTGGAGCCCACGTCAATCTTCTAAAATTTTTTTCCGGAATAACAATATTCAGGGTACAAAAAAATAAGTTCCGGTTAAAAAAGCCCCCAACCCGGAGTATGTAATTAATGAAAATGATACAAAATCAAATATTGCCTTGGCTCTTTGATCGTTTCAGCCCTTTCAGGAATTAAGCCCCCTCGCTTGTTCATTATTTGCTTTTAATTTTTTAAGGGCAAAGTGTCCCTTTTCCATTTTGTAAGGGAAAAAATATTTACTTCATTGGCGATGTGGAAAACTCTGAAGTTCTCCCGCAAATAGTAAAAAAAAAAAAAAAAAACAAAAAAAAAAATAGAACCGAAAAAAAGCAGGAAAAAGGAGTTCACCTTTCTTAGCAATTTAAATTTATTTTTTTGCGTTTTATCCCTGCGCTGACCCCCGCACTCAGCTAAACAGAATCCGCAGCGACGGCGAGCGCTCGGCCCCCCTCCGCCTATTATTTTCTCCCCCTTTTTTTTTTTTTTTACCGCCCAAAAATTTTACACGTCCTGGCTTAAAACATGAGGACAGGGGAAGGGGTTTAAAAGTAATTTTTTCAGTGCAGTATTAAGAAATAATTCACCCGGGTACAGTCGTCCGTCTGCAGCCCCAGGTTCCCGTCCATCCCGAAGTTCGAAGACATCCCCATGACCTTGTCAAATCAACCTCGAAGACGTCAAAAAAGGCCCCTTTCCGGGGGAAAGGGTGACTTTTTTTTTTTTTTTTTCCATAGTTTTTCATTTTTTTTGGGTTTTTTACACCTTTCCCTGCGCAAATCCCAAAGGCGATCCCTGCAAAGGGGGGCGGGGTGGAAGTTTTTTTGCGAAAGGGAACCTAATCGGGGAGGGGAAAATCACAAAAGTAAATCTCAAAAAAGGCTGTGAAAAAACCCTCCTTTTTGGTAAAGTGGGGAGGGGGATGGGAAAGCTTTGGGAAGAACGGAAAATCGGGGGTAAAAGTATAATAACTGTATTTCTGAAAATGTTTTTAATACATAGAGGATCCCAAACTATATTGTTTTGTTCTGCAAGCTGTATAATCTCCTCCTGTCGGTTTTTAGTGAATTTTTTTATCTGTATTCAGTGATGGTTCACACAAAACTGTTCGTATATTGCAAAGCCCCTGTTGCTGTTTTTTGAAATGGTTACGACAGACAGGGGGAACAAAAATTTTTTCTTCCCTGTGTGCTGTGATGGGAAACTCATGAAGCAAGTCTCAAACCAGCTCGAGGGCGTGCTGCTTTTAGTAAAGTTTTATTTTTCTGTGCAGGGGCTCACAGTACACTGTTTTGTACTGCTTATATTGTCCCCTGCGTGCATTTTATGAATGTTTTATTCATCCCGTGCTGGATTCATGCTGTTGCACTTAACGTATAATTTCCCCCATGCTGTTGCTGCTTTGAAAATTGCATACATAGAGGGCGTGGGGCAGGAAAACTTCTGTGTGTGCTGTATAATCATATCAGCTCATCTCCACCCCAGCCCTAAAAAAAAGAAAATTGAGATAAAGCCTTAGAGGAAAGGGAGTGAGACGTTGTCCCCCCTTTTGGTAATGTGCAGGATTCCCAGTTTCCCTGTCAGTACTGTATAAATTTTTTCTTGCCTGCTTCTAGAAACAAGGAGCAGGAACATTTACGTCTTGTGTGCCCCGTATTGAGACGAAACGCTAGTCCCACCCCCAAGCTCGGGGGGCGAAATTAAAGTAAAAACTTTGAGGAAGAAGGAGATAGACAGACAGACCCCGTTTGCTTTCGGTAAATATTTTATCTCCTCCAGTAATGGGTTCACAGCTACATGCTGGTTTGCTGTTTTATGTCCCCCATTTTGCAGTTTGGTTTGAACTTCCCTCCCCTCTGCGTTGCTGTGTTTTAGGAGCAACATTCAGCAAGTCTCCTTCTCAGCTGAAGACCGAAAACTAAAGCTAGAAAAAAGGTGAAAAGCCCGGCCCAAAATCTTAAATAAAAAAAAGTAGGGTTTTTGCATGTATGCGATTTATTATGTGATGTCAGTAATCTTTTCCCAAAAAGGGAACATACTTATAACATGGCTGATATATGATAACATAGAATTCCCGACGAATGTCCGTGGGTCAATATGAATCCTTATCCGTCTCCCGGCTTGGGGTGCCGGGGGCTATGCTGACCCTAAATGGGGTCCTGACTAATCCCCCTACCTGGAGGTACTGTTAAAAGGGCAGGTCCAGGCCCCCAGCGAAACCCCGTCCCTTCAACCCCGCCAACGTAATCTGTCTAGAAGGACCCCATTACCACCAAAGGGAAAGAACAGGTAAGGTTATGAACAGAAAGACATACAAAAGACAAAAATAAAGTAAATAAGTTTTTCATTAAAAACTCACACCAGGGAACACCTAAAGGGTTTAAGTAAACTATAAGCTATAAGAGTAAAACAACAAGGAGTCTTAGCTTAAGTATTTTCCCGAAAACCCTCCCGTTTTAGACTACTAATGTTTCACCGGGGTCTAACACCAGACTGGAGGAATATAAAGGAAACTAAATTTAAAAAAAAAACAAAAGCAGCCGGCGGGCGGACTATTTAGCAAGGTAGGTAAAAATTTCTCTCTCTTACCAAACACAAAGAAAACCCTCACTGTGAGAAGTCAGAATGTGCAATCGCGCGACTTGGGGGCGTGCCCCATGACCCCCCCTTTAGGGGGCCTCCGGCCCTCTGCCCGGTCTGTCCGGGTAAAATTGTGTGAAAGGTCCGAACCCCTCGATTGGTTTGCATCGAAGCAGGGACCCGTCCTTCCCAGGACCAAAACCCCCTCCAATGAACAGTACTGAGGGGATCGGCGCTGAGACGGGGGTCATGATTTTCGACCCATAAAATTCCACGTTTTCATTGTCCACTGAAGGAGGGGTAAGGGAGGGTAGTGGTGCCACATACTTTTTAAGTAATGTTTGAAAACTTTGAATTTTTAAAACGTGGGAGGTGGGTCCAGACGAAATGCCAAGGTTTAAATTAGGGAAAATGATCTGTACGGCCCGATGAATCGGGGATCCCCCCCCGGAGGAAATTTTAAAAGTTTTATTTTCCTGGTAGAAACCAAACCGATTTCCCCTTTCGTCTAGACCAAAACTTCCTCCTACAGCCATTTTTGAAGGGTTTCCCCCGTAACCTTCAGTCTTAAGCGTCTGGAACTTCAGTCTCCCTGGAAGCCCCACGGGGCACCCCCCTGGCCCCAATCCCCCCCCTCAAGTCGAGCATCAGCGACATACAATCCCTCCTGAGGGAATAGGAACCGGATATCTGGTAGCCCCCGGACACAAACAGGAGGGTGGTGGAGAGGTAAAAGGTTAAGGGCTCCCCTGACTCATACACTTTTACCCCCCACAGGGGATGTTCAGATTGGGTAGTGTTCGCAGTCTAGCCTGGCCTGTGAGGAGAAAAGGAGCAAACAGCTGGGTGGCCCGTACTGAGTCATCCCCCCCTGTGTGCGTTTTGAGAAGTGGAGGCCCGTAAAGGGGAGCCAGATCACCCAGCCTGGTCAGAGCTGTGCCCCCCTGGCAGCGGGAGTAGCTTTTTGGAGTGTGGCAAGTCGAAAGGCATAGTGGAAAAAATCAAAGTGCTTTAGGAAAAAAGTATCCGCACTTGTCCCGGTCATGGGACCCCCAAGCATCACTTAAATTCACGCTAGTGGGAAAAGAAACCCGAGGTTACGGACCCTTTGGTAAAGAAAGCGCCCCTTTAAGTGTCAGTACGTAAAAGGGTCGGTGGAATAGGAAATTTGAGCTAGGGGAAAAAAGAAGAAAACCCAGTTCTTCAGGGGCTCCAACAAAACTGACCCGGGGGGTCCCCTTTGAAATAGCTAAGTTTCGGATGAACTACGCTTTATCTGTTGGACTCATCTTTTGGGAAAGTAAAGGGGCCCCTCCCTTTGCTCAGGGGTTGCCCAAAAAATCACCTCCACAACCCTCACCCCCCTGGGCCCTGCCTTCCCATTTACAAGAAAAAGGTTGGAAAGACGTGAGGTGTGGACTGAGTTTTTAATTCCCTGCCGCAAAAAACCCCCCTTTTAAACCCTTCGCCTGGGGGAAAGCCCCACCTGTGGGGCCCCCGACTCAGTGCCCACCATCCCTCAAGCTCGCAGCGGGGTAAAAATTTCCCCAGGATACAGGTGGCGTCACAAACTTAAAAAAATCTATCCCTGAAAATATTCCCCCCCCCAAAATAGCCAACCCCCAGGGGCCCCAGCCGAGCCACCCTACCTGTGACCTCCCCTAGACTTCCATGGGCTCGGCTTGAGTACCCCCTTGCCCGGTAATCCACAAATTGTGGGGGCGGGCGACACAAAACTTTTTGGCCCTCACGAACAGGATCAAATTTGCAGCTTGCAGCCCTGGTGCCTGTGGAGTGTTTGGGTGAAAAAAACTGTTGCTTTTGTTTGGCCCCAAAAACCGCCTTTTTTTGCCGCCAGTTCGCCCCTGGGCGCTGGGAAAAAGGTGGGCGTCCCTGAAAGGCGCGAAGTTTTTTGGGCCGCCCCCGGCCTGCCCAGCGGCAGGCCCTGCAACGAAGTGAACGCTTGAATCAAGCCCCTGCGCGAAGGTCCTGTTCCACTGTGGCCTGTGAGAAAGCAGCATCTGAAACCGGTGGCCCCTTTTAAAAACCAAAGGGGGGGCGAAAGTGTCACAAAAACCGGGCTAAAGTGGGGCCCCCGGCCGGGGGCCCCCCAATCCCGCCCCCTGGAAATTGTAGGCCAGATGGGGGTGAGGTCCAGCACCCGTCGGGTACCCCCGATCATCCATACGCTCCCATATATGCCGGGGGCGAAATGGTTTCCCCCCGTACAGCGGTAAAGGGCACATTAGCAGGTTTTCAAGCGGAAGTTTGAGGATCCAGAAATGTACTCCACCCTGAGAACAAAAAGCGCTGTGCTAATGGGGGCCTCGGCGCTGCTGAGGGGGAATGGGACGGGGTTACCGTTGATCAGGAGTCGGTACCTGCGATTTCCTTAAAGCTGCTGCCATATTTGAAGCCCGCACAGAAACGATCTCCGGAGGGCCCTTCTTCACTGTTCACAACCCCAGGTGACAGCATGGGAACGCTTCCCGACTAAAAGGGACCCCTGAGAGCTCTTAAGCAGATTAATAATTTAAAGATCGATGAGAAAAAATGTGAAAAAAAACAATTTATCCCGGTTTTGGGTCCCCAAAAGGAACGCGAAAATTAAACGGGGGGCCGATCATCCGGATGCTACCTTTGATGCCCCAAAAAAACATGGGAATAAAAGGGGTGCGGCCCCCCGGCAAACCTGAGGTGGGCCCCCCCCAACATCCCCAGGGGGAAGTCACTTGGAACCCGGCAGCCCCCCTTTTCCCCCTGTGGCGAAGCCCAAAACGCAGGTGGGCACCCCTAGTGAATTGGCTGTCTGCCTCAGAGGTGCGCCAGTGACTAAAAAACTGGCTGCTGTATGGTCCCCGCAGTGCGGAAGGGGAGGAAGGGAAATCTTGTTAGCTGACTGCCCAAAAGACGCCCCCGTGGATGCCCCGGGAGAAGAAGAAACGTCCCCCCCCCGGGGAGGACCGCCCCCCCCAGGAGCACCTCTACCCAACACCCCCCTGTCGAGGATCATTGTTATCGATGAAACCCGAAAGGTAAATTGTCTCCACAGTGCCCTTTAAAGGAAAACCCTGGGTCCAAGGGAAACCCCCCGGGAATCCCCGTCAGGCCCTTGATGGAAAACCGAGGATGTGGGGGGCACCTACCTGTCCATTTTTAATGGATTGCAGTTCCCATTGTTAGACACGGGGCCCCCAATGACCCTAATCCTGATGCCCTTTTTACTAAGTACGGTCATGGACTTTTTAAAAACCCCCTGACCCTGACTTTACCGTTAGCTTCTTTTTGGTTTTGTAAAGTATGGGAAAAAATGTGTGGATGTAAGGGGGGCAGAGAGGAGTTAAAAGCCCGGGGGCTTCTGGAAGTGACGAAAATGAGGAGAAGGGTTTAAAAAATTTTTTTGGGCATAATTTTATCGGTAATTGTTTGGGGAAATTTTGGGTTTTTCTCCAACACTCATGAGATTCCCCGCCCAAAGGCGAAGGGTAATCCAAGGAGATCGGCCCCTGGTGTGTCAGCAGAAAAGCAAAAGTTTTTCGACGGCAAAATTGGTAATGTAGGGTCCTGCTCGGATTATTGTGATACCCCCAATGAGTAAAATGATTTCGGGTGCGGGCACCCCTAGGTTAGGGACAAATTTACCAAGTGTAGTAAAACCCCCCCATTAAAAACCTAGACCTACACTTAGATGCTAGGGGGGGAGTAGAAGTGGTGAATGGGAGTTACCCGGTGGGTTCTCAATTTGGGGGAGTGAGTAAACTTACCCCGTTTGCAACCATTGCTAAAACATGCTGTCGCATAATTCTATTCTTCGGTGAGCCCTTGACTCCGTCAAATAGCGGGGACAATGACCCCGCAACTAGGTGGCGGAATGGTGTCAGCAAATCCCGTTGGGCGGGACACCACTCCGCCACCCGAAACAAGGGGGGTTTTAGGGTGTGCAAGAGTTGCCCCCAAATGTTTTGCAAGCACCCACTTTTTTTGGGGGTAATTTAAGGGAGTCCAAAATCTACCCTACAGGGTCTCCTCCCCTCAAGGGGGTTAGGCCTATACCCCCCGCCCATATCAGAAGGCAAAGAAATTTTGCATGATTGAAGAAGGCCGGGGTGATAGGGGTGTTTTACCCCTGGGGAGCCCCCTAGTTCTGGTTTAAAAAAAAAGATGGTAGTATGAGAAAGTGTGGGATAAAGGGAGGTGAACCGCATAACACCAGGGTGCATCCCCTTTTCCACGCATGGGAATCAATTTGCTGCTCTGAAAAAGGCTAACTACTTTTTACCCTTGATCTGACTAGGGTTATGGGAAATGGTGTGGCTGAGGGGATCGGAGAAAAAGGCTTTCACCACCCCAATGGGG
>JARQOD010000008.1:24111744-24135127 GCA_033576555.1 Oophaga sylvatica | reverse complement strand
CCGCGCTGCCATATAGACACAAAACCAGTAGTAGTTGAAAAGAACTCAGCTATATATATATATATAGCTTTGTCACTATAAAAGGAGGGGGCGCAGACACATTTCTTGCACAGGGGCCCCGAGCTGTCAGTGTCTGCCCCTGACTGACATTGTCGTTTATTATGAGTGTACTGTGACATCACTGTGAGACTCAATCCTGTAATATCATTTCACCGTGTGTCTCCAGCTCTGTTCCTGCACGCTGACAATGTCAGTATCTTGGCTGAGTGATTCCTAATGTCAATTTATATTACATGAATCAGTGTCACTACTTGTAAGCAGAAGCCATCAACGCTCATCTGAATTAAACTCAATGATACGCAGCATAAGCTCTTCATAATGCAGAGGACGATCACTAAGCTTTATCTCATTTACCTTCCTCAGCAAATATAAGAGTGTAATTATCACTATTTCTGCTGTGATCTGTATATAGAGCGTAATAGAATAATGCATTTATCCAAATCAGGATTATAGGGGCAGAGAAGAATATTGACTCCATGTAAAAGACCAAAAAGGGAAATGAAGAGAAAAGCAAAAACTATAGATAGATAGACAAAAAGCAACACTGGCACCATATGATGTATGCACATTTTTATACAAATATATTCAGAAAATGTCAAAGTTCATGTGTTATATTTATTTAAAATCTGCAGAATTAACTGAAAACACCTCTATACACAGTAAACAGCAAAGGCACCCACAATAGGCAATGCCACAGCTCACCTCCTCCTCCTGTACCATGACTGATACCTCTTTATATAGTAGATAACACAGGATCCACCATTCACAATAGGTGATGTCACAGCTCACCTCCTCCTCCTGTACAATGACTGATAACACCTCTATATACAGTAGATAACACAGGATCCACCATTCACAATAGGTGATGTCACAGCTCACCTCCTCCTCCCTGTACAATGACTGATAACACCTCTATAATACAGTAGATAAACACCAGGATCCACCATTCACAATAGGTGATATCACAGCTCACCTCCTCCTCCTCCTGTACAATGACTGATAACACCTCTATATACAGTAGATAACACAGGATCCACCATTCACAATAGGTGATATCACAGCTCACCTCCTCCTCCTGTACAATGACTGATAACACATCTATATACAGTAGATAACACAGGATCCACCATTCACAATAGGTGATGTCACAGCTCACCTCCTCCTCCTGTACAATGACTGATAACACCTCTATATACAGTAGATAACACAGGATCCATCATTCACAATAGATGATATCACAGCTCACCTCCTCCTCCTCCTGTACAATGACTGATAACACCTCTATATACAGTAGATAACACAGGAACCACCATACACAATAGGTGATATCACAGCTCACCTCCTCCTCCTGTACAATGACTGATAACACCTCTATATACAGTAGATAACACAGGATCTACCATTCACAATAGGTGATATCACAGCTCACCTCCTTTTCCTCCTGTGCAATGACTGATAACACCTCTATATACATTAGATAACACAGGATCCACCATTCACAATAGGTGATGTCACAGCTCACCTCCTCCACCTGTACAATGACTGATAACACCTCTATATACAGTAGGTGACACAAGATCCACCATTCACAATAGGTGATGTCACAGCTCACCTCCTCCTCCTGTACAATGACTGATAACACCTCTATATACAATAGATAACACAAGATCCACCATTCACAATAGGTGATGTCACAGCTCACCTCCTCCTTCTCCTGTACAATGACTGATAACACCTCTATATACAGTAGATAACACAGGATCCATCACTCACAATAGGGGATATCACAGCTCACCTCCTCCTGTACAATGACTGATAACACCTCTATATACAGCAGATAACACAGGATCCACCATTCACAATAGGTGATGTCACAGCTCACCTCCTCCTCCTGTACAAGGACTGATAACACCTCTATATACAGTAGATAACACAGGATCCACCATTCACAATAGGTGATATCACAGCTCACCTCCTTTTCCTCCTGTGCAATGACTGATAACACCTCTATATACATTAGATAACACAGGATCCACCATTCACAATAGGTGATGTCACAGCTCACCTCCTCCTTCTCCTGTACAATGACTAATAACCCCTCTATATACAGTAGATAACACAGGATCCACCATTCACAATAGGTGATGTCACAGCTCACCTCCTCCTCCTCCTGTACAATGACTGATAACACCTCTATATACAGTAGATAACACAGGATCCACAATTCACAATAGGTTATGTCACAGCTCACCTCCTCCTGTACAATAACTGATTACACCTCTATATACAGTAGATAACACAGGAACCACCATTCACAATAGGTTGCGTCACAGCTCACCTCCTCCTCCTGTACAATGACTGATAACACCTCTATATACAGTAGATAACACAGGATCCACCATACACAATAGGTGATGTCACAGCTCACCTCCTTCTCCTGTACAATGACTGATAACACCTCTATATACAGTAGATAACACAAGATCCACCATTCACAATAGGTGATGTCACAGCTCACCTCCTCCTCTGGTACAATGACTGATAACACCTCTATATACAGTAGATAACACAGGAACCACCATTCACAATAGGTGATGTCACAGCTCACCTCTTCCCTCTTCAGATGGGGCCAGAATAGGGCATAGCTGGTGGAGGCCCTTCCCTGACTGTGATTGGCGGTGAAGTTTTAAAAAGTGCATTTGTTTGTGGGGGCTTTAAAGAGATTGGCTGGGGGTGGAGTTTTGGGGGATGGGGAGGTGTTGGGGTGCAGTGGGGGCAGAAAGTGCGGGAAAGCCACCACTGTTTCGGAAGAAGCCAGTGAAGACGGATGGACTGCAGCCTACCTGATGGAATCCGTGGAAGAATTGGTGAACAGGATCCAGGATGCTGCACGGTCCAGGAGGGGAGGATAGTTGGAGGCACAGTTGTCCTCTCTCCTCGGTGCTGCCGGAGAACCAGTGACCAGCCAGCGGGGGAGGAGGACTAGGCCCCCGGAGCGGCTGTCTCCTGAAGTCGCAGCGCGCAGCAGGCGCAGGCTGCGGAGCCCCTCCGGGGACCCTGTGGATGCAGAGCGCAGTGGTGTGGCGTCTACCCGCAGCGCTCGGTCCAGCAGGAATCCGCACAGCCGGCTTGCTGGCACGGGACGCCGGATTACGACCGCCGCACCGGAAGTACTGGCCCGACTGCAAGTTGGGCCTTCAGGTGCAGCAGAGCTGAGCGTTGGAGCGCCGGACAGGCGCAAGGCCGCAAGACCAGGCTGCGCAGCATCGGGGGCCAGAAGCAGGCAGCGGCGATACCAGCTGCGAGCGCAAGGGAGGCGGTGCAGGTGGCAGGTACCTCTCGGTTGCGCCGGACCGAGCCACAGGGCAGGAGAAGCATGAGGCGATCCGGGGCTACGGGAATTCAGGGGCCTTATGATCGGGTCCTGCCTGGTCCTGTCATGTGGAGTGGTGACAGACGAGTGGCGGGCAGCAGCAGGGAGCTGCCTGGCAGTCCACCAACGAGGGAGTCGGGTCGGCGGGGCTGGCCTGGGAGTCGGTCCAGGTCTCGACTGGACAGGAGGTTGTCCGCAAGCCGCACAGCTAACGCGTTGGTCCCCCCTGTTGACGTGGAGGCCAGGGGCGTGGGCCATGAGCGCGATAGCGAACAAGAAGACTTGAGTCCGGGCGATGACCGCAGCGAGAGAGGGCAACTGCTGGCGGGGACACAGCACCCGCGCAGCTTCGTGAGTATGACTCTATGTTGTGTCTGTCGCCCGCAGGGCAGGTATTCTGGAAGATAGGGAGAGTCGGCCGGGTAGTTCGGGTGAGAGGGGTTTCGGTAGGCAGAGTGGGGTGGAGGTGGCAGGACTGCAGGATTTAGTAAGCAGCATGTCGCAGTTCTTGAAGCGGTTGGAGGTGGGGTAGTGAGCAGGCCTGTAGGTTCGCCAGGGCGGCATGGTTGCCGGGGCAGGGAGGCGGTTCCCAATCTGCGGGAGGCGCAGAGTCGGTAGAGCCGGGGTTGTCTGTCTCGGTGCAGACGGAAACTGAGAAAGGGTATTCGATTAAGCTGGATGATAGGGCAATAGGGGAGGTTTACGTGTGTTTTGAGGGGCCCTTGGGAGCGCATTTAAAAAAAGAAGTAAAGGAGAAGATATGGCGGGACGAGTATGTGGAAATATTCTCTCTTCTCCCCCTTAAGAAATTTAACTTGGATAGGGGTAAGAAGGATGACAGTAAGAAGGAAGAGGAGGAAAAGCGTAGGTGGAGGCTGATTCCGCAAACTTTTGCAAATTGGTCACAGGCTTTTGCGATACTCATGAGTGTCATAGGCGAGAAGTTTCCGGAAAATTGCTCTGGCTTGTTCTGCTACCTCGATGCCATAGGGGAGGCGCATCGGACTTATGGGGGGCAAAAATGGCTGAGGTATGACGAGCAATTTAGGCAGTGCAAAGCGGTCCGGCCGGAGATAAAATGGGACTAAAAGGACATTGGGCTTTGGCTGAAGGTTAAGGCTCCAGCCAGGTATGGGCAGTCCTTTCATGGGGCCGGCAGTGGCGGCAGTCAGCAGGCGGGACAGGGAAGCGGTAATCAGGGGACGCAGGCAGGGAAGGACAAATCAGGAACTTGCTGGCAGTTTAATGATGGCCAGTGCAAGTATGGGAACAATTGCAAGTTCAAGCACGTGTGTTCCCACTGTAACGGTACCTCACATGGGTTGTCAAAGTGTTTTAAGAAAGGGAAAGGAAAACCCGCCGGGGGCTCCGGTCAAGGGGGAGAGTCCAGTGAGACTTCAAGAGATGGCCCCCTTTCTAAATAGATACCCAGAGCGTGTTAAGGCAGGGGTACTTTGAGCGTTTTTTTTTCGGAAGGTTTCATGATCCCACCCCCCGAGCACTTGGTTCCTTTTTCGGTTAAGAATTTGCATTCTGCAGTGTTGCACTCTGAGGTTGTTAGTGCAAAGTTAGCAAAGGAGGTTGAGTTGGGTAGAATGGCGGCCCGTTCCCCTGTTTGCCAGTGGCTGGAGCGGTCATTTCCCCGTTAGGAGTTGTACCAAATAAGGAGCTTAACAAATTTCGATTGATACAGCATTTGTCATATCCAAAAGGTTGTTCGGTAAATGACGGTATTGATCTAGAGTTGTGTTTGGTGCAATATACGTCTTTTGATACGGCAGTGCAGTGGGTGCGTAAGTATGGTGTTGGAGCGTTGTTGGCAAAGACAGACATTGAGTCTGCCTTTCGTTTGCTGCCTGTTCACCCGGTTAGTATTCCGTTGTTGGGGAGTTTTTGGTATGGGGGTTATTACATTGACAGATGTTTACCAATGGGATGTGCTATTTCGTGCTCTTTATTCGAGACATTCAGCACGTTTTTGGAATGGGTGGTTAGGGATGTGGCCGGAGTGCAGTTGGTCATCTGTTGTGAATACTCTGGAAGCGACTTCTGAGCTGGGGCTCCCTCCGGTGGTTGCTGAGGGTAATGAACAAATTGCTGAATGGCCTTCAGCTGGCTCTGAATGGTCTGATATAAGTGACCTGAACTCCCTTCAGCCTTGCCTGTAATCAATTGTTCTTCCACCTCTTGCTTGGAGCTCAGCTTGCATTCCTGCTCTCATTCAGATAAGTGATTTGCTGTTTTTTTTTCCTCTGGTTGGATTTTCTTGCTGGTTTGCTGCTTTGCAGTAGACTTCAGCCTGGTCCCCTTTTGGGTTCTGGCGCTGCAATTGTGCTCAGTTGTGTTTGCACTTTTGCTCTGTTCATATGTCACTTTTATTTGCTGAATTGCTGTGTGTTACACCAGAGATCCGATTTAGGTGGTAGAGATCGTGTAATCTCAGGTTTTTTGTTAATCAGACGTGTTGGTATTTTTGTCAGGGTTTTTTTGGGTTGCAGTCAGAATTCTTTCCTATACTTTTCTATCTAGACAGATTGGGCCCCAGAGTTTGCTCATTCTGTTTTCTGTCTGTGTTCGTATTTTCTTCTGGTCTAACCGCCATTACATGTTTGGGGGCTTCCTATTTCTTTGGGGATTCTACTACGGGGCAGATAGCATTCATCTTTCTGCCTTTAAGTGTAGCTATCCCTCCGGCTGTGACGAGGCGTCTAGGATCACCGTAGGTACGCTCCACGGCTACTTCTAGTGTGGCGGTTAGTTTAGGGTCCTGCAATCCAATAGTTTCCAGCCTCTCTGGTGTATTGCTTTTTGGCTATTTTTGCAATCTCTCCTCAGCTACCGAAACATAACAGTCATCCATTACCTGGATGATTTTTTGTTTATTGGGTCACCGGATTCGCGGTCGTGTGGGAATGCGTTAGCAGCAATGGTGTGTGTGTCAGAGCGCTTTGGAGTGCCATTGGTGAAGGAAAAGACTGAAGGCCTGAGCACGGTGATGAGTTTTTTGGGGATTGTAATTGATTCTGCGAGGATGGAGTGTCGATTGCCAGAGGATAAACTGTTGCCACTCAGACAGGAGGTTGATAGGATGAGGAAATTGAGGAAGGTGACGCTGAAGGAGTTGCAGTCGCTGTTGGGCAGTTTGAATTTTGCTTGTAGGATCATGCCCATGGGAAGAATTTTTTGCCGAAGGTTGTCGCTGGCGACTGCCGGGGTCAAGGCGGCACATCATTTTGTTCGGCTGAGTAAAGAGCATAGAAAAGACTTGGCGGTGTGGCAGGGTTTCTTACGCAGCTATAATGGTCGATCATTGATGCAAGGTGAGGTGCTGAGTCATTTTGACTGTGAGATTTACACCGATGCGGCGGGCAGTGCAGGTTACGGGGCCTATTGTAAGGGTAAATGGAGTGCAGGACCTTGGCCTGAGGAGTGGAAGTCTTGGGGTTTCACAAAAAATTTGGCTTTGTTGGAGTTGTTTCCGATAGTTGTGGCAGTTTCGGTCTGGGGCAGCATGTTTGCAAACAAAAGGGTCAGATTTCATTGCGACAATGTGAGTGTGGCTTCGGTCATTAACAGTTTGACGGCTTCATCCCCTCCGGTGATTAAGTTGGTAAGGGTTTTGGTCCTTCGGTGTCTTGAATTGAATGCGTGGATTTCGGCGGTTCATGTGCCGGGGGTTCAAAATTCCATTGCTGGCGCTTTGTCACGTTTTCAGTGGGAACGTTTCCGCGAGCTGGTGCCAGGATCGAGGCATCGGATTGGAATGCCCTTCGCATCTGTGGCAGGTGATTATGGAAGAGCAGGAGAGTTGATTCGGGATTCAGTTACGAGGCAAACCTGGTCGTCTTATGAAGCTTCCTGGCGAGTATGGCAAATTTGGATATCGCGTTGGGGGGGGCTTGATTCGGATGATGAGCGCAAGTTGGCGGTGCTGTTTTTGGTGGGTAAGGCGGCTGAGGTCGGCTGGTCGGCGGCAAAAGTGAATAAATTTATAGCGGGTTTGGCTTTTGGTTTCAAATTGCAGGGGGTGGCTGATGTTACGAAGAATTTTTTGGTCAGGCAGGCTTTAAGGGGATTTAGGAGAGGCAATCGTGTTTTTGACAAAAGGAGACCCATATCATTTGTGATGCTGAAGGATTTTGGCGAAATTTTGGAAGGTATCTGCAGTTCGGTTTTTGAGGTGGCTTTGTTCAGGTTAGATTACTCCTTAGCCTTTTTTGGGCCATTGCGTTTAGAAGAGTTGGTTTCGTACAGCAAAACTAGGGCAGGAGGTTTGGTGGCTGGTGACGTGGAGTTTTGGGCAGGAGGCATTGCTGTTTGGATTAGGAGTTCAAAAACTGATCAGTTTGCAAGGGGCAGACGGGTTGTTTTGGGGCGCGTTGAGGGGTCATTAATGTGTCCACAGAGGTGTTTGCAGGAATATTGGCAGTTGTGGCATGTTAGGACAGGCCCGTGGTTATGTCATGTGGATGTATAGTTTTTGTCGCGTTTCCATTTTGTTGCGGTCTTGAAGAAAGGACTGCTTGGGTTGGGTCTTAATCACACAGGATCCACCATACACAATAGGTGATGTCACAGCTCACCTCCTCTGCCTCCTGCACAATGACTGATAACACCTGTATATACAGTAGAAAACACAGGATCACCATTCACAATAGGTGATGTCACAGCTCACCTCCTCCTCCTGTACAATGACTGATAACTAGGTGATGTCACAGCTCACCTCCTCCTCCTGTACAATGACTGATAACACCTCTATATACAGTAGATAACACAGGATCCACCATGCACACTAGGTGTTGTCACAGCTCACCTCCTCCTGTACAATGACTGATAACACCTCTATATACAGTAGATAACACAGGATCCACCATTCACAATAGGTGATATCACAGCTCACCTCCTCCTCCTGTACAATGACTGATATCACCTCTATATACAGTAGATAACACAGGATCCATCATTCACAATAGGTGATATCACAGCTCACCTCCTCCTTCTCCTGTACAATGACTGATATCACCTCTATATACAGTAGATAACACAGGATCCACCATTCACAATAGGTGATATCACAGCTCACCTCCTCCTCCTGTACAATGACTGATATCACCTCTATATACAGTAGATAACACAGGATCCATCATTCACAATAGGTGATGTCACAGCTCACCTCCTCCTCCTGTACAATGACTGATAACACCTCTATATACAGTAGATAACACAGGATCCATCATTCACAATAGGTGATATCACAGCTCACCTCCTCCTCCTCCTGTACAATGACTGATATCACCTATTGTGAATGGTGGATCCTGTGTTATCTACTGTATATAGAGGTGATATCAGTCATTGTACAGGAGGAGGAGGTGAGCTGTGATATCACCTATTGTGAATGGTGGATCCTGTGTTATCTGCTGTATAAAGTGGTGTTATCACAGCTCACCTCCTCCTCCTGTACAATGACTGATATCACCTCTATATACAGTAGATAACACAGGATCCATCATTCACAATAGGTGATATCACAGCTCACCTCCTCCTTCTCCTGTACAATGACTGATATCACCTCTATATACAGTAGATAACACAGGATCCACCATTCACAATAGGTGATATCACAGCTCACCTCCTCCTCCTGTACAATGACTGATATCACCTCTATATACAGTAGATAACACAGGATCCATCATTCACAATAGGTGATGTCACAGCTCACCTCCTCCTCCTGTACAATGACTGATAACACCTCTATATACAGTAGATAACACAGGATCCACCATTCACAATAGGTGATATCACAGCTCACCTCCTCCTCCTGTACAATGACTGATATCACCTCTATATACAGTAGATAACACAGGATCCACCATTCACAATAGGTGATGTCACAGCTCACCTCCTCCTCCTGTACAATGACTGATAACACCTCTATATACAGTAGATCAAAAGGATCCACATTCACATAGGTGATGTCACAGCTCACCTCTCCTCCTGTACAATGACTGATAAAACCTCTATATACAGTAGATAACACAGGATCCATCATTCACAATAGGTGAATCACAGCTCACTCCTCCTCCTGTACAATGACTGATAACACCTCTATATACAGTAGATAACACAGGATCCACCATTCACAATAGGTGACGTCACAGCTCACTCTCCTCCTGTACAATGACTGATAACACCTCTATATACAGTAGATCACAGGATCCACCATTCACAATAGGTGATGTCACAGCTCACCTCCTCCTGTACAATGACTGATAACACCTCTATATACAGTAGATAACACAGGAACCACCATTCACAATAGGTGATGTCACAGCTCACCTTCCCTCCTGTACAATGACTGATAACACCTCTATATACAGTAGATAACACAGGAACCACCATTCACAATAGGTGATGTCACAGCTCACCTCCTCCTCCTGTACAATGACTGATAACACCTCTATATACAGTAGATAAACAGGAACCACCATTCACAATAGGTGATGTCACAGCTCACCTCCCCTCCTGTACAATGACTGATAACACCTCTATATACAGTAGATCACAGGATCCACCATTCACAATAGGTGATGTCACAGCTCACCCCTCCCTGTACAATGACTCATAACACCTCTATATACAGTAGATAACACAGGATCCACCATTCACAATAGGTGATGTCACAGCTCACCTCCTCCTCCTGTACAATGACTGAAAACACCTCTATATACAGTAGATAACACAGGATCCATCCATTCACAATAGGTGATATCACAGCTCACCTCCTCCTCCTGTACAATGACTGATATCACCTCTATATACAGTAGATAACACAGGATCCATCATTCACAATAGGTGATGTCACAGCTCACCTCCTCCTCCTGTACAATGACTGATAACACCTCTATATACAGTAGATAACACAGGATCCACCATTCACAATAGGTGATATCACAGCTCACCTCCTCCTCCTGTACAATGACTGATAATCACCTCTATATACAGTAGATAACACAGGATCCACCATTCACAATAGGTGATGTCACAGCTCACCTCCTCCTCCTGTACAATGACTGATAACACCTCTTATATACAGTAGATAACACATGATCCACCATTCACAATAGGTGATGTCACAGTTCACCTCCTCTCCTCCTGTACAATGACTGATAACACCACTTTATACAGCAGATAACACAGGATCCACCATTCACAATAGGTGATATCACAGCTCACCTCCTCTACAATGACTGATAACACCTCTATATACAGTAGATAACACAGGAACCACCATTCACAATAGGTGATATCACAGCTCACCTCCTCCTCCTGTACAATGACTGATAACACCTCTATATACAGTAGATAACACAGGATCCACATTCACAATAGGTGATATCACAGCTCACCTCCTCCTCCTGTACAATGACTGATATCACGTCTATATACAGTAGATAACACAGGATCCATCCATTCACAATAGGTGATATCACAGCTCACCTCCTCCTCCTGTACAATGACTGATATCACCTCTATATACAGTAGATAACACAGGATCCACCATTCACAATAGGTGATATCACAGCTCACCTCCTCCTCCTGTACAATGACTGATATCACCTCTATATACAGTAGATAACACAGGATCCATCATTCACAATAGGTGATGTCACAGCTCACCTCTCCTCCTCCTGTACAATGACTGATAACACCTATTTACAGTGGATAACACAGGTCCATCATCACTATATAGGTGATATCAAGCTCACCTCTCTCTCGAGGAGAGTGACTGTATATCACCTATTGTGAATGGTGGATCCTGTGTTATCTACTGTATAATAGGTGATTATCAGTCATTCTACGGATAGGAGGAGGTGAGCTGTGATATCACCTATTGTGAATAGGATCCATGTTATTGCGACAAGTGGTGTTATCACAGCTCACCTCCTCCTTCCTGTACAATGACTGATATCACCTCTATATACAGTAGATAACACAGGATCCACATTCACAATAGGTGATATCACAGCTCACCTCCTCTCTCCTGTACAATAGACTGATATCACCTCTATATACAGTAGATAACAAGGATCCACATTCACAATAGGTGATATCACAGCTCACCTCCTCCTCCTGTACAATAACTGATATCACCTCTATATACAGTAGATAACACAGGATCCATCATTCACAATAGGTGATGTCACAGCTCACCTCCTCCTCCTGTACAATGACTGATATCACCTCTATATACAGTAGATAACACAGGATCCACCATTCACAATAGGTGATATCACAGCTCACCTCCTCCTCCTGTACAATGACTGATATCACCTCTATATACAGTAGATAACACAGGATCCACCATTCACAATAGGTGATGTCACAGCTCACCCTCCTCCTGTACAATGACTGATAACACCTCTATATACAGTAGATCACAGGATCCACCATTCACCATAGGTGATGTCACAGCTCACCTCCTCCTGTACAATGACTGATAACACCTCTATATACAGTAGATAACACAGGATCCATCATTCACAATAGGTGATCACAGCTCACCTCCTCCTCCTGTACAATGACTGATAACACCTCTATATACAGTAGATAACACAGGATCCACCATTCACAATAGGTGACGTCACAGCTCACCTCCTCCTGTACAATGACTGATAACACCTCTATATACAGTAGATCACAGGATCCACCATTCACAATAGGTGATGTCACAGCTCACCTCCTCCTGTACAATGACTGATAACACCTCTATATACAGTAGATAACACAGGAACCACCATTCACAATAGGTGATGTCACAGCTCACCTCCTCCTCCTGTACAATGACTGATAACACCTCTATATACAGTAGATAACACAGGAACCACCATTCACAATAGGTGATGTCACAGCTCACCTCCTCCTCCTGTACAATGACTGATAACACCTCTATATACAGTAGATCACAGGATCCACCATTTACAATAGGTGATGTCACAGCTCACCTCCTCCTGTACAATGACTCATAACACCTCTATATACAGTAGATAACACAGGATCCACCATTCACAATAGGTGATGTCACAGCTCACCTCCTCCTCCTGTACAATGACTGATAACACCTCTATATACAGTAGATAACACAGGATCCACCATTCACAATAGGTGATATCACAGCTCACCTCCTCCTCCTGTACAATGACTGATATCACCTCTATATACAGTAGATAACACAGGATCCACCATTCACAATAGGTGATGTCACAGCTCACCTCCTCCTCCTGTACAATGACTGATAACACCTCTATATACAGTAGATCACAGGATCCACCATTCACAATAGGTGATGTCACAGCTCACCTCCTCCTGTACAATGACTGATAACACCTCTATATACAGTAGATAACACAGGATCCACCATTCACAATAGGTGACGTCACAGCTCACCTCCTCCTCCTGTACAATGACTGATAACACCTCTATATACAGTAGATCACAGGATCCACCATTCACAATAGGTGATGTCACAGCTCACCTCCTCCTGTACAATGACTGATAACACCTCTATATACAGTAGATAACACAGGAACCACCATTCACAATAGGTGATATCACAGCTCACCTCCTCCTGTACAATGACTGATAACACCTCTATATACAGTAGATAACACAGGAACCACCATTCACAATAGGTGATGTCACAGCTCACCTCCTCCTCCTGTACAATGACTGATAACACCTCTATATACAGTAGATAACACCGGAACCACCATTCACAATAGGTGATGTCACAGCTCACCTCCTCCTCCTGTACAATGACTGATAACACCTCTATATACAGTAGATCACAGGATCCACCATTCACAATAGGTGATGTCACAGCTCACCTCCTCCTGTACAATGACTGATAACACCTCTATATACAGTAGATAACACAGGATCCACCATTCACAATAGGTGATGTCACAGCTCACCTCCTCCTCTTGTACAATGACTGATAACACCTCTATATACAGTAGATAACACAGGATCCACCATTCACAATAGGTGATGTCACAGCTCACCTCCTCCTCTTGTACAATGACTGATAACACCTCTATATACAGTAGATAACACAGGATCCACCATTCACAATAGGGGATGTCACAGCTCACCTCCTCCTCTTGTACAATGACTGATAACACCTCTATATACAGTAGATCACAGGATCCACCATTCACTATAGGTGATATCACAGCTCACCTCCTCCTCCTGTACAATGACTGATAACACCTCTATATACAGCAGATAACACAGGATCCACCATTCACAATAGGTGATGTCACAGCTCACCTCCTCCTCCTGTACAATGACTGATAACACCTCTATATACAGCAGATAACACAGGATCCACCATTCACAATAGGTGATGTCACAGCTCACCTCCTCCTCCTGTACAATGACTGATAACACCTCTATATACAGTAGATAACACAGGAATCACCATTCACAATAGCTCAGGATGGATCGTCATCCTCACAAGCACGTACAGAAAAT
Source organism: Oophaga sylvatica (assembly GCA_033576555.1). NCBI lineage: Eukaryota > Metazoa > Chordata > Amphibia > Anura > Dendrobatidae > Oophaga > Oophaga sylvatica. Next base: position 24,121,161 of record JARQOD010000008.1, on the reverse strand, counting down.
AGAATAAAAGACTCTACAGTCTGAATATATATATTTATAAATTACATTCTTTGTAAGGGCTAGTTCCCGAGTCGTCTGCTTCTCGGCCCTAATCCCTTTGACTCATCCATCAGTTTATGTCACGTCTTCTGTAGTATGTGAAGATGCCACGCTCTACACATCCGAGCTACCGGACACAGCGGACAGAAGACGGGACTTTGGTTTTCTTGCCTTTGATAGGAAACTGAGCTGCGGAGAAGAGATTTATTTACATGAATTCATAAGTAGTAAAGTATCGCCATGCTCTCTATCGAGTCCCCACGCCTTTCCGAGCCGCTGGAGAATTTCAATGCAAAGTTGCTACCCAATCCCAAAATCTGCTTTCTTAGGCCTCTTTCACACATCCGGCGGGCGCCTAAACGGCGCCCCCGGCATTTTGCCGCAGCGTCGCATGTGAAAAGCTTTCACACTTCCGGCGCCCAAAATGCGGTTTTTTTGCCGGATGGTTTCTGATGCTTGGAGAGATAAGAGACCATCCGGCAAAAACAAAAAACATTACATGCAGCGTTTTTTCCGGACGCCGCAATGTACATTTGCGCCGCATCCGGACAAAACCGCATGCAACGCATTGACATGCGGCGCCATCCGGCGCTAATGCATGTCAATGCGAAAAAAGCCGCATGCGGCGCATCAGATTTTCAGATGCGGCGCTGCGGGAAAATGCCGGGGGCGCCGCAAGGCGCCCGCCGGATGTGTGAAAGAGGCCTTAGACTAAGTTTTGACCCCAGAGCCGTAGACCTGGAGGAGCAGTAATTAAAGATTATCCCATAGCCGGACTTGCTGTGCACGCAATAAAACATGTGATATGAAAGTTTCATGACTACGGCTGATAGTTTACAGCATAATCAATTAGAACCGCACAGAAATAAATGTAAAAACATAATAGCAAAGGTTTATGGGATTGATCTGGGACGAGCTCGGAGGTGATACGGTGCTCGCTATCAATAATTCTCCAGGATAATATCACGTCTGTGTATTAGAATTTCTATCCGTTTTCTCTATTTAAAGGAGAAACAACCCTAAATTGTAAACTGTAACTGGACGTTGTAGTGCGGAAAGTGAGCGCTAACCGTGAGGTATAGGAACGTAGAGGAGCAATAAAGGGTTAAAAAGAGTTGTCTGCTATAAACATTACAAAGGATCTTCTGAAAATGAAGAAGATCATTACAAGGTGAATTAAGAAAGCCAGCTATCAGTTGGGATTTTGCCCAGCGACTTGGTGATAAGCGTTTAAGGCTACTTTCACACATCAGTTTTTCGCCGTCAGGCACAATCCGTCCAATATGTAAAAAGACGGATCCGGCGCAGATTGCGAAAAAAAACGGATGTAGTGGATACGATTTTTATCCAGATCCGTCCTGAATTTTTGAACCCAAGAAATGCAGTGTGCACATGTCTGGAACGAAGAGGGAGGGAGAGAGAGAGAGAAGGAGAGGGAGAGAGAAGGAGAGGAGAGAGAGAGAGAGGAAGAGGGAGAGAGAGCGAGAGAGAGAGGGAGAGAGAAAGAGAGAGAGGGAAAGAGAGAGAGGGAGAGAGAGAGAGAAAGGGAGAGAGAGAGAGAGAAGGAGAGGGAGAGAGAGAGAGAAGGAGAGGGAGAGAGAGAGAGAAGGAGAGGGAGAGAGAGAGGGAGAGAGAGAGGAGAGGGAGAGAGAAGGAGAGGGAGAGAGAGAGAGAGGAGAGAGAGAGGGAGGGAGAGAGAGAGGGAGAGAGAGGGAGAGAGAGAGAAGGAGAGGGAGAGAGAAGGAGAGGGAGAGAGAAAAGGAGAGGGAGAGAGAAGGAGAGGGAGAGAGGGAAAGGGAGAGAGAGGGAGGGAGAGAGGAAGAGAGAGTGAGAGAGAGAGAGAAGGAGAGGGAGAGTGAGAAGGAGAGATAGAGAGGAGAGGAAGAGAGAGAGAGAGAGAGGGAGAGGGAGAGAGAAGGAGAGAGAGAGAGGGAGAGAGAGAGAAGGAGAAAGAGAGAGGGAGAGAGAAAGAGAGGGAGAGAGAGAGAAGGAGGGGAGAGAGAGAGAGGGAGAGAGAGAGAGGGAGAGAGAAGAAGAAAGAGAGAGAGGGAGAGAGAGAGAGGAGAGAGACAGAGAAAGAGAGAGGGAGAGAGAAGGAGAGGGAGAGAAAAGGAGAGAGAGAGAGGGAGAGAGAGAGGAAGAGAGAGTGAGAGAGAGAGAGGGAGAGCGAGAGAGAAGAGAGGGAGAGAGGAAGAGAGAGAGTGAGAGGGAGAGATAGAGAAGGAGAGATAGAGAGAGAGAAGGAGAGGAAGAGGGAGAGGGAGAGAACGGGAGAGGGAGAGAGAAGGAGAGGGAGAGAGAGAGGGAGAGAGAGAGAGAGGGAGAGAGAGAGAGGGAGAAAGAGAGAGAGAGAAGCAGAGAGAGAGGGAGAGAGAGAGAAGGAGAGGAGAGAGAGAGAGGAGAGAGAGAAGGAGAGGGAGAGAGAGGGAGAGGGCGAGAGAGAGGGAGAGAGGAGAAAGAGAGAGGGAGAGAGAGAGACGGAGAGGGAGATAGAGAGGAGAGGGAGAGAGAGAGAAGGAGAGAGAGGGAGAGAGAGAGAAGGAGAGGGAGAGAGAGGGAGAGGGCGAGAGAGAGAGGGAGAGAGAGAAAGGGAGAGAGGAGAAAGAGAGGGAGAGAGAGAGAAGGAGAGGAGAGAGAGTGAGAGAGAGAGGAGAGGAGAGAGAGAGTGAGAGAGAGAGAGAGAGAGAGGGAGAGAGAGAGAAGGAGAGGGAGAGAGAGAGAGAGGGAGAGAGAGAGGGAGAGAGAGAGAGAGGGAGAGAGAGAGAGAACCAGAAAAGCAAATGGTCTGGGCATGCTCAGAGCAGATAAACTGAATGCGGTGGCCGGATCAGGCACAAGATGGATCCGGTGGTCGTAATCGCCCATTGACTTGCATTGTACCCATGAGCCGGTTGCGCCGCATCCACTGCTGTCCGTTTTTTTTGCCGGACACAAAAAACGTTACTAGATGCGTTGTGTCCGGCCGCCAGAATCGACATTTTAGACGGATCCGGAAAAAAACGGATCAAACGGAAGCACATGCGGCGCGATCCGGCGCTAATGCAACTCAATGAGAAAAAAAACGGATCCGGCGGAAGCAAAAAACGGATCTGTTTTTTTTAAAAAAAGGCCGGATCGCGCCTGACGGCAAAAAACAGATGTGTGAAAGAGGCCTAATTTTTCTATAGCATCCCTGCAGGGAAATGAGGTATTACACAGTTTACAATGAAATTAATGAGAGGTGCTTATATGATGGATCCTCCAGAAATATGGAGATAGAGAGAGAATCTGTAGCCGCTCTCCACTGCTGATTTATTGAGTTAGTAAAACAATGAACCGCTTATGGAGTTATAATGTTCTGATATATTTTATGAACAGTTTTAATAAGAACAACCCCATTTAATTATTTAAAGAGAGTTTTCCATGACTATTTCATTTATTTTTTTTTACTATGGGCCTTAAAACTAACAGGCAGGTAGTTGGTAATAGAGGAGCAGGCACTGTCTCAAAGTGGTCACCGACCGCTCCTACCGTTGATTTAGCTGCGCAACGTCAACAGAGCCGCTCTTCCGGTCTGCTCTGTCGACGGGACATGACTGCTGATGTCATGCAGATTGACAGTCGGCACCCCGCATAGGCAGTGGAAAGCTGGCTGTCAATCAGCATGACAACAGCAGTCATGTCCCACCAACACAGAAGAGCAGAAGAGAAGCCACTGATCTGTTAATGTGATGTCAGCGGAAGCCACCGAATTACCGGAAGGAGCAGTTTGTGACCTCTCTGTGCTGACAGAGATCGGTGCCATGCACAACAGGCATGTAGAATACCCCAAAAAAATATATGGAAAACAGAGCCAAATATAGAAAAATACAAATGCAATTTTTATTAATGAATCACAAAAAAGTTTAAAAAAAGTACACTAACATGATACAGAATATAAATGACAGAGAGAAGGCAAAAAAACCTAGATACCGCTGTTAAGTAAGAATGAATGTCCAAAGTCATATAACACAGAGTACTACAAATGAAATTAGAACAAATATGTATCAGGATACTGTGATATATTCATTCAAAAACTGTCCATCAAAAATAAAAAATATAAACAGCAAAATTGCATGATCACATCGATGGACAGTGTTGATAAATTACCACAGTACCCTGAAGTGGTGCAAAAATTGGACATGCATAAAAGAAGCCAAAAACCATATAGTAGCATACAAAAATCATGAAAAACAGTTATACATGAGAATGTGCATATACATATATCTTAGGACCAGGCAAAAGCCTATAAATCAAATCAATATATATATATATATATATATATATATATATATAAATAAAAAATTGCACATATATGTGCTGCGGTAATAATTGGAAAGAACTATGGCATACAGTTGTATATAAGCATTAATCAATGGGCTAGGTGAGTATGTCAATCAGCAGGGTATATGCAAGTGCTACCCATTACCATAGATTAAATGTTAAATGGAGTTCATCCAATCGGGTCATATATAAATGTATATCACAAAAAACTATACATGTAAAATGCTGCTATTATCATAATCTCAGGCTAAAGTGTATATGTATATTAGCACACACAGGCATCAGTCCGTAATCCTAGTAGGTAAACCAATTATCTGGGAGTATGTAGATACTGCTATCATTATTACAGGCGAAATATTCCTCCCATATGGCCATATATGCCTCAGTGGTGTGTAAAAACAATAGCCAGCATAAATAGTTGGTCAGAGATATGCATGATAAGCATCCAAACTTACTGAACAACGGGCAGGAGAGCCCCAACGCGCGTTTCGCTAAGTTGCTTCCTCGGGGGGCGTGGTGTGTTAATGTATAGACAGGTTTTTATATCCACCTGGCAGGAAGTCGGTTCAGCAGCTGTAAATGGCGCTTCCAAACATGCGGTTTTTTTTGTGATTCATTAATAAAAATTGCATTTGTATTTTTCTATATTTGGCTCTGTTTTCCATATATTTTTTTTGGGTATTCTGATTGTCCATATATGGATGAGCATTTATAATTTGGCCTCTTTTTGGTTAAACAACAGGCATGTAGATGGCAACTACCCGCCTGTCAGTTCTTAGGCCCATAGTAAAAAAAATTTATATTCCTGATTAACCCCTTCTAAAATGTAGCCATCATGGTAATCCCACTTCCGAAACCCTCCAACAAAGTGCTGTTTATTAGAAGTCACAGCCATCCAGGTATTTCACCTGCAGCGCCCTCTATAAGGTGAATTTAGTGTAGCATGATGATCTTCAATTAAGGAAAACTTTCACTTGAAATAAATATGTTTGTGTTTTTTCACCTGGTGTAATTGCCGCTGTTCTCCTGAATCCGGTGATATTTTTCTTTTCTTCCTGCGCCTCTCCATTCCTGATGATATGGCCTCTTCTTCACTGTAAAAAAATATTGCCTTGATAATCAAGTGGGTGTGGTCTTCAACTCCCCATTAGGACCACTCCCATTTGACTAACAAGACTAAATTCATATATGGAGAAGGAAGGGGCCATATCTCAGGAACGGAGAGGCGCAGGAATAAAAGAAATACATCTCCGGATTCAGGAGAACAGCGGCGTTTGCATCAAATAAAAAAATATATACTTATGGCAAGTGACAGGTCGTATTTAAATGGCTGTTTCTGTAATACAAGGATGGCTCTGGTCAACCAGAATAGGAGCTGCTCCTACTGACTCATAGATTGGAGACCCCATGTAAGATGTCCACATGCTTTATCAAGGCGTATAGTAAGGTTTTTCTTCCATGAGGCCTCTTTACATACAAATTGAAGTTTAAGTACAGATGTATTATCTGTAATGATACCATAAGAAGTGATAAAACAAATGATGCAGAACGATTCCCAGGTCGTCCTGGCGGATGGAGTTAGGTGTGTCGCCGCTGAGGTCAGTAATGACAGTCTAAGCTCGTTCCTAATGGAGCAGATATTTTCTGTGAGCCTCCTTGGGCGTCTTCATGATTGGGCGGTAATTACATATATGCTGGTGTACGTATGGTAATGTTAATATTCATTTACTACAAGCTATAATTTGAACCCCTGCTGGATATTCTGATTTTCTATTACATGAAGCCAATTAAGCTTGATGCAAATAAATCATATGTGTAGTTAAGATAAAGGTAAATGTCTCATTATTATTTTATTCCTTTTCCAGTTGTGATTGATTAATTTGTAGAATATTCTAACACTTTTTACATGTGGGTAATATGTAGAGTGTTCTTCGCGTCTTTTGTACGTCTGCATATCTTTAGAGAATGTCAGAAAAAACAACCCCCACCACAAGCAATTGCAAACCACAGATATGTCTTAAAAGACATTAACCTCTTACTTCTCATTTTTGCTGACCTTATCCCCAAAACACAGTTTAAATTGCAATGCCAAATGAAGCAATTAAGTGCTCTGGGTGTGACAGAGCACATTCAGACTCATCTTCTGAAGTTGATATCCATAACAAAAGGCTGTGCTTGATCATGTTTCTTCTTCTTAATCAGGTACAACAAACAGTGCAGTTATCAGCACAAAAAAATTGGGCTAGGAAGCAGTAGACACTAAACAGATGCACCTTAATCCTATTTTTCGCATATCATAATTAAGCGATGATTTTTCCAAGAGGTTAGCCAGACAAGCAGACTAATTATATAAAGTGTTGTGTGGATTGTAGCTTTAAGACTTGCAATGCCCATGTAGTGTAGTTTTGAGGCGGAGCTTTGAAAGGCATGATCTCATAACATCTTTATTACAAATTATCCAAAACTCATAAACTATATTTACGTCACATAGCTGAAATGTAAATTATTATCTCATAAGCCACTTTGGATTTCCACTTTGCTCTTCGATTTTTAATAGGAAATGTATTCGGAGAAGACAAGGTGAGCGCTACCTCCAGTCTTGTCTCATGCCAACTGTTAAGCATCCTGAAACCATTCATGTGTGGGGTTGCTTCTCAGCCAAGGGAATCGGCTCTCTCACAGTCTTGCCTAAAAACACAGCCATGAATAAAGAATGGTACCAGAATGTCCTCCAAGAGCAACTTCTCCAACCCTCCAAGAGCAGTTTGGCGATCAACAATGCCTTTTCCAGCATGATGGAGCACCTTGCCATAAAGCAAAGGTGATAACTAAATGGCTCAGGGAACAAAACATAGAGATTTTGGGTCCATGGCCTGGAAACTCCCCAGATCTTAATCCCATTGAGAACTTGTGGTCAATCATCAAGAGACGGGTGGACAAACAAAAACCTAAAATTCTGACAAAATGAAAGCATTGATTGTGCAAGAATGGACTGCTATCAGTCAGGATTTGGTCCAGAAGTTGATTGAGAGCATGCCAGGGAGAATTGCAGAGGTCCTGAAGAAGAAGGGTCAACACTGCAAATATTGACTTGCTGCATTAACTCATTCTAACTGTCAATATAAGCTTTTGTTACTCATATGTTTGCAATTATTATATTTCTGTCTGTGATAAAAACATCTGTCAAACACACATAAAAACCAGAGGGCAGCAGATCATGAGAAAATATAATATTTGTGTCATTCTCAAAACTTTTGGCCATGACTGTATTATCTACTTAGAGGGAATATGTCAGTAAAAAACAACCCCACCACCACCGCCAAAACCACAGATATTCAGGTCTTTAAAAGACATTGATACTCTATATCTTCTACTTTTTGCTCCATTCCAAGAAAACAGAGTTTTGATTGATATGCAAATGAGGCATTAAGTGCTCTGGGCGTGACAGAGCACTTCCCAAGCCTCTATCTCCTGAAGTTGTTTCCATAGCAAAAGGTTCTTTAGCTTGATTAACAGTTTCATGTCTTCTTGACATCAGGAAACCAAACAGGGAGTTATCACACAAGATAAAGACGTTGGTGCTGAGAAGCAGAGACACACCCAGAGCACTTAATGCCTATTTTTTTCATATTATTAATTAAGTCGATGATTTTTCAGGAGTGTTGCAGCAACAGATAAAATATATAAAGGTGTGATGGATTTAGCTTTTTAAGACTTGCATGCCCATGTGTGTAGTTTTGAAGGTAGGCTTTAAAGGCATATTTCTTTTAACTCTTTTTATTATCTAAATATCTAACTCATAAATATATTTACCTAATAGCTACTTATTATTGATCTACAATCAAGGCCACATTTTGGATTTCACACAGTTTGCTGCTTCAGTTTTTATAGTGACAATTTGTATTAACTATAGATTGTTATGCTCAGTAATCAGTAGGGATGAGCGAACGTGTACCATGGTGCTCGGATGTGCTCATTACTCGGCGAGTAATGGGCGGTGCTCCATGTAAAACTCTAATCCCCACCCCACAACTTTGGCACTTGTTACACAGCCAACAAGCATGCTGGGATTGCCTATGAGTCACTGTAATTCCGTAGCCATTTTGGTTGTGGCATTACTGTGATTGGCTGGCCATGTGACATGATCAGAGGTTATAAAAGGACAGGCGCCGCTCGACTCGGCACACTGATGCCATTGCACAAGTCTGTGACACTTCGTATTGGAGAGACAGAGTGATTGTCCAGGCCTGTGTGCACCATATAATATGTGAGCGGCCTGTAGTGTTGATACTGGTGCTGAAGCTGAACCATCATACTAACAGCCCTTCTAAGGGCTAATCGCATGTAACACATGCAATCTGTATTTAGCTTAGGGAGATAGAGACAGTTGCAGGAGCAGGGAGAGTGACACAATCCAGTCTGTAGACCGGGATTAGGCATGTGCCGTCCGTTGGCGAATATATAGCTGAATTTTTTTGTGGGGGCTGAAAAAATTTAATATATTTTGATCCATCAAGTATTATGTACTTTGAGGTCCTTTTTTTGTGTTATATAACACACCCAAAAATCGGTGAAACATTTTCCTGGACTACATTTCTCAGCCATACACTATTCTGTAGTGTGGAGTAAATTTCTGTGATCTCTAAAAGTTAACAAAAGCTTTTAAAAATTTTGTAGGCTTCCATTTATCAGCTATAGAATGTTACATGGTCTGTGAAAATTTCTATGATATCTAAAACTGATAAAAAGCTTTGAAAACTTTTATAGTCTTCCATTTTAAAGACATACAGTGTTACGTGGTCTGTGAACATTTCTGTGATCTCTAAAACTGCAAAATAGCTTTTAAAAAATTTGTAGGCTTCCATTTCGCAGCCATACGGTGTTATGTGGTTTGTTAACATTTCTGTGATCTATAAAGCTGAGAAAAAGCATTGAAATATTTTTCTGGATTGAATTTAATTGTCATCCATATATTTTTGTGTTCTTTCTGTTATATTACAGCAGAGTAAACTCTCAAAGAACATTTTGATTGCTGCAGGTGATAAAATGATTTATTTTATTAAAAATGAACTTGGT
>JARQOD010000008.1:24025837-24111644 GCA_033576555.1 Oophaga sylvatica | reverse complement strand
TTCACGAGACCTAGCAATTGCAAAATACACAATGTGTCGAAACGAGCACACGGTCCGCCACACGGTAGCCCGGGGTATCACGGCTTGTGATCCCTCCGTGCCGCAAATGTGACGAAAACGCGCACACACACGACGGCTGCTGCCGTCCGACCCAGTAAACTGCAGGGGTTTATAATTATCCCACGTCCACTTAGGAACTTGCCGCTCTCTGGCGCCCCCCTTACCCTCAGGTCAGTCAGGGAACTGCACCTAGGATAATTAGTCGCCAGACGTGGTCACTTGGATGTGTGCTGGCTATTGGGCACGCTGCAGTGAGGGAATTATAATTACTCCGGGCCGCAGCCAGGCAATACCCTTATAAAACCCGCTCCGTCACTGCCAACGCACCCCATAGGTCAACACTTTACACCCCTTCTTTTAGCTGCACCAGCTACGGTTTACTTTAGGAACAATTTATCAAGAGGGTCCGTAGCAACCCCAAAACAGTAGCGTAGTACTTCAGGCACGTGCAAATTCGTTTATAGAGCAGGAGAAACAAACTAATAAATTTATAGGTTTATTCCTTAAAAAAACAGGCAGTGCTTATAGTTTAAAAGAAAGGTAACAAGCTGAGGCAATATAGTTATGTACAATATGGTTACAGAAAATAAACGGGATTAAAAGTGGAAAAAAACTCACATGGTAGTTAGATCATATACAGGCAAGCCAGGCTGGGGAAGGAGCCACACGTCATAGTTCATTTGCAGATCTCTTAGTCAGGACATCACAGCATGGACTGAACAAGGGGGGCTCACCACAAGACTTATACCTGTGGGCTGCTGACCTCACAAAAGGGGATGGTTTTTCTGGCCACCTCCCCAGGCTGAAAGCTATGGTTTGAGCTCTGCAATATCATAAGGTCCATAACTCAGCGGGGAACTCTAGCAGAATAATGGCAGACCTATCAATGATCTTACTTTGAAATAACTGTTCAAATGAGCCCAAACTTGGATGAAATAGTTCATGGGGGATCCGAGAATTCCATTTCTCGGGTTCTGTTGGAGTTACGGGTTCACCAGTACCACGGGAACGATGCCTGTTGGCGCATGGTTCAAAACAGTGGCTTTCGTGTTTCTGACGCAACTTCCTACCGTGTTATAAGCAAAAAGAATGAATCCTCATAATGGCTGCCACGGAGGGACAGCACATGTGAAGACAATGGAGACCCCCTACGGTGAGGCGGGAGAACTCCAGCACTGGTAGCTTCAGATTACACTGAGCCTCAATGGGAGGGGGGAAGGGAAGCGCAGCTCTACACAGGCTGCTAAATGTAGTAGATGTCATCACACCTCCCCCCCTTAGAGGGCGCTATGGAGGCATGACCTCTCGGTAATCCGCCATGCGCACCTCAGCGGGTTCGCCACGTCGTGACAACCCATCAGCATTCCCATGATCACTGCCTTTCTTGTGTTGTACGGCAAAATCATACTGCTGTAGGGCAAGGCTCCAGCATAGCAACCTACCATTGGTTCCGGACACTGTGTGCAGCCAGCTCAGAGGGTTGTGGTCGGTGACCACCTTGAAGGTGCGCCCGTACAGGTAGGGCTGCAAACGTTGCAGTGCCCAGACCATGGCCAGGCACTCCTTCTCGATGGTGGAGTATGCCACTTCCCTTGGCAGAAGTTTCCGTCTCAGGTACAACACGGGGTGCTCCTGGTTCCCCGAATCAACCTGTCTGAGTACAGCACCGAGGCCAAATTCGCTGGCGTCAGTCTGTACCAGGAATGGCCGACTGCTGTCGACGGCTTTCAACACTGGAGAGCTGCACAGGGCTGTTTTCAAAGCTCGGAATGCCACCTCACAGCCCTCTGTCCAGCTGACTGTTTGGGGTAGACCGCCCTTGGTGAGGTCCGTCAAGGGTTTTGCAATGGCGCTATAGTTCGGTACGAAACGCCTATAGTACCCTGCAGTGCCCAGGAAGGACTTCACCTGCTTTTTGGTCCTGGGGGTGGGCCAGGACACCATCGCATCCACTTTCTCGGGCTCTGGCCTCATGGAACCCCCGCCTACCCGGTGCCCCAGGTAGTGGACCTCCCTCATGCCCATCTGGCATTTTCCCGGCTTGATGATCAGACCTGCCTGGCGAATACGCTTGAGCACCTCCTGGAGATGCTGAAGGTGTTCCTCCCAGGTGGAACTGAAGACGGCAATGTCGTCCAGGTACGCCACAGCGTACTCCTCCAGTCCCTGAAGCAGGTGGTTGACCATCCGCTGAAAAGTGGCAGGGGCATTCTTCATGCCGAAAGGCATGACCGTGGACTCGTACAGTCCAAAAGGGGTGATAAAGGCGGATTTCTCCTGCGCCGCAGGGCTCAGGGGAATCTGCCAGTATCCCCGGCTTAAATCCATGATGGATATGTACTTGGCATTCGCCAACCGCTCCAGCAGATCCTCGATGCGTGGCATTGGGTGCGCATCAGAGGTAGTGATGGCGTTGAGCCCCCTGTAGTCCACGCAGAACCGGGTGGTCCGATCCTTTTTTGGCACGAGAACTACAGGTGAGGCCCATGCGCTTTTGGACGGTCGGATCACCCCCAGCTGCAACATCTCCTGGATCTCCTGGCGCATAATCTGCTGCACCTCCTCAGAGATCCGAGAAGGGGTCCGCCGTAATGGGGCGTGATTCCCGGTGTCCACCTCATGGACTGCCAACTTGGTCCTTCCGGGTCGGTTAGTGAACTCGGCCCGGAAGGGTTCCAGAGTGGTCAGCAACTGCAACCGCTGGGAGGCGGTTAGCGAGGCATTTACCTCCATGTCCTCAATGGACCCATTGGTCTGGGCTTGGGCCAGCATGTCCAGGAGGGGATCCCCTCCCCGTCCTCGGGCAGGTTGCAGACCGGTAGGACGCAGGCTTCACGTTCGTGATGGGCCTTCATCATGTTGACGTGAAAGGCCTTGCGCCTACCCCGAGTGTGGTCAAGCGTGACCACGTAGGTGACTGGGTTGAGCCGTTGGTGCACGACGTACGGGCCTTACCAGGCTGCCTGAAGCTTATCCTTTGGTACGGGGACCAGCACCCACACCTTTTGACCCACCTGGTAGGTCCGCTCCCGGGCGTTCTGGTCGTACCAGTGCTTCTGGTCAGCCTGAGCCTGCGTCATGTTGTCATGCACCAACTGCGTCAAGGTCTGCATCTTGTCGCGGAAGCGCATGACATAATCCACGATGGACACTTCCGTGGGGTTTGGCTCATCTTCCCAGGATTCTCTTATCAACCCAAGGGGTCCCCGGACTCGCCTGCCATACAGGAGCTCAAAGGGGGAGAACCCCGTCGAGGCCTGCGGGACTTCTCTGTAGGCAAACAGCAGGTGTGGGAGGTACCGCTCCCAATCGCGTCCCTGAGTCTCAACCAGCATGCGGAGCATCTGTTTGAGGGTACCGTTAAAGCGCTCACACAAACCATTGGTCTGTGGGTGATACGCACTCGATACCATACGCATCACCTGCATTTTGCTGCAGAGAGCCTTCATTAGGCGAGACATAAATTGGGTCCCTTGACCGGTAAGCATCTCCCTGGGAAATCCTACCCGTGAAAAGATGGTCACCAGTGCATCCGCCACCTTATCTGCCTTAGTTGAGGACAGAGCTACTGCCTCCGGGTACCGGGTAGCGTAGTCTACCACAGTAAGGATGTATTGCTTTCCAGAGCGGCTGGGGACGGCCAGCGGGCCCACAATGTCCACCGCGATCCTCTGGAAAGGCTCCTCTATCACTGGCAACGGGATCAGGGGAGCCTTAAGAGCAGGCCCCGCCTTCCCCACTCTTTGACAGGTGATACAGGAGCGGCAGTAGTTAGTCACATCTGTCCCCATCTTGGGCCAATAGAAGTGTTGAGACAGCCGTGCCTTAGTTTTGCTGATCCCCAAGTGTCCAGCGAGTGGAATCTCATGGGCAATCCTCAACAACTCACCTCAGAACTGGTGCGGGACGACCAGCTGTTTTTCCCTCAACCACTCCTTTTGGGAATCTCCGGGTACTGTCTCCCGGTACAACCTTCCTCGTTCCCAGAACACCCTCTCCTTATCAGTCACGGAGGTGGGCGTCTCGGCGAGGTGCCTCAAGTGATTAAATATTACAACTGATCAGAATTGCTTGGATTTTTCTGTATATACATTGTTTTCCTTATATGATCTTCTGTGATTTTATTATTTTGTGTTTTTTTTTTTCTCTTCTCTTGGATTTTAGAAACTATGATGTATTCATTATTAAATGATGCTGATTGTCTGACCAATCATGTTTGACTTCCTAGCATATATTCTCACACTCTGTAATCAGAACATAGATCTTGATGAAGACTGCTAAGTCGAAACGCGTCATCTGTTTTTGAAGTGTTTTTTCCTATGCCCGACAATCCTGTGCCACTTATGTTTTAACCTAATGGATTAAAGGTTATCTTTTAGACTGCAACCTTCTCGCTGTTTTTTTTTTTTTTTTTTCTCTTCCCAAGTACGTTTGCTTCATGGAACCGTGCTGAGCACCAGCTGTCTAATGAAGATTTCACAGAAGGGTGAGCTGACTATATATTTTTTGTTTCCCAATTTATCAAGAGGGTCCGTAGCAACCCCAAAACAGTAGCGTAGTACTTCAGGCACGTGCAAATTCGTTTATAGAGCAGGAGAAACAAACTAATAAATTTATAGGTTTATTCCTTAAAAAAACAGGCAGTGCTTATAGTTTAAAAGAAAGGTAACAAGCTGAGGCAATATAGTTATGTACAATATGGTTACAGAAAATAAACGGGATTAAAAGTGGAAAAAAACTCACATGGTAGTTAGATCATATACAGGCAAGCCAGGCTGGGGAAGGAGCCACACGTCATAGTTCATTTGCAGATCTCTTAGTCAGGACATCACAGCATGGACTGAACAAGGGGGGCTCACCACAAGACTTATACCTGTGGGCTGCTGACCTCACAAAAGGGGATGGTTTTTTCTGGCCACCTCCCCAGGCTGAAAGCTATGGTTTGAGCTCTGCAATATCATAAGGTCCATAACTCAGCGGGGAACTCTAGCAGAATAATGGCAGACCTATCAATGATCTTACTTTGAAATAACTGTTCAAATGAGCCCAAACTTGGATGAAATAGTTCATGGGGGATCCGAGAATTCCATTTCTCGGGTTCTGTTGGAGTTACGGGTTCACCAGTACCACGGGAACGATGCCTGTTGGTGCATGGTTCAAAACAGTGGCTTTCGTGTTTCTGACGCAACTTCCTACCGTGTTATAAGCAAAAAGAATGAATCCTCATAATGGCTGCCACGGAGGGACAGCACATGTGAAGACAATGGAGACCCCCTACGGTGAGGCGGGAAAACTCCAGCACTGGTAGCTTCAGATTACACTGAGCCTCAATGGGAGGGGGGAAGGGAAGCGCAGCTCTACACAGGCTGCTAAATGTAGTAGATGTCATCACACCTCCCCCCCTTAGAGGGCGCTATGGAGGCATGACCTCTCGGTAATCCGCCATGCGCACCTCAGCGGGTTCGCCACGTCGTGACAACCCATCAGCATTCCCATGATCGCTGCCTTTCTTGTGTTGTACGGCAAAATCATACTGCTGTAGGGCAAGGCTCCAGCATAGCAACCTACCATTGGTTCCGGACACTGTGTGCAGCCAGCTCAGAGGGTTGTGGTCGGTGACCACCTTGAAGGTGCGCCCGTACAGGTAGGGCTGCAAACGTTGCAGTGCCCAGACCATGGCCAGGCACTCCTTCTCGATGGTGGAGTATGCCACTTCCCTTGGCAGAAGTTTCCGGCTCAGGTACAACATGGGGTGCTCCTGGTTCCCCGAATCAACCTGTCTGAGTACAGCACCGAGGCCAAATTCGCTGGCGTCAGTCTGTACCAGGAATGGCCGACTGCTGTCGACGGCTTTCAACACTGGAGAGCTGCACAGGGCTGTTTTCAAAGCTCGGAATGCCACCTCACAGCCCTCTGTCCAGCTGACTGTTTGGGGTAGACCGCCCTTGGTGAGGTCCGTCAAGGGTTTTGCAATGGCGCTATAGTTCGGTACGAAACGCCTATAGTGCCCTGCAGTGCCCAGGAAGGACTTCACCTGCTTTTTGGTCCTGGGGGTGGGCCAGGACACCATCGCATCCACTTTCTCGGGCTCTGGCCTCATGGAACCCCCGCCTACCCGGTGCCCCAGGTAGTGGACCTCCCTCATGCCCATCTGGCATTTTCCCGGCTTGATGATCAGACCTGCCTGGCGAATACGCTTGAGCACCTCCTGGAGATGCTGAAGGTGTTCCTCCCAGGTGGAACTGAAGATGGCAATGTCGTCCAGGTACGCCACAGCGTACTCCTCCAGTCCCTGAAGCAGGTGGTTGACCATCCGCTGAAAAGTGGCAGGGGCATTCTTCATGCCGAAAGGCATGACCGTGGACTCGTACAGTCCAAAAGGGGTGATAAAGGCGGATTTCTCCTGCGCCGCAGGGCTCAGGGGAATCTGCCAGTATCCCCGGCTTAAATCCATGATGGATATGTACTTGGCATTCGCCAACCGCTCCAGCAGATCCTCGATGCGTGGCATTGGGTGCGCATCAGAGGTAGTGATGGCGTTGAGCCCCCTGTAGTCCACGCAGAACCGGGTGGTCCGATCCTTTTTTGGCACGAGAACTACAGGTGAGGCCCATGCGCTTTTGGACGGTCGGATCACCCCCAGCTGCAACATCTCCTGGATCTCCTGGCGCATAATCTGCTGCACCTCCTCAGAGATCCGAGAAGGGGTCCGCCGTAACGGGGCGTGATTCCCGGTGTCCACCTCATGGACTGCCAACTTGGTCCTTCCGGGTCGGTTAGTGAACTCGGCCCGGAAGGGTTCCAGAGTGGTCAGCAACTGCAACCGCTGGGAGGCGGTTAGCGAGGCATTTACCTCCATGTCCTCAATGGACCCATTGGTCTGGGCTTGGGCCAGCATGTCCAGGAGGGGATCCACTCCCCGTCCTCGGGCAGGTTGCAGACCGGTAGGACGCAGGCTTCACGTTCGTGATGGGCCTTCATCATGTTGACGTGAAAGGCCTTGCGCCTACCCCGAGTGTGGTCAAGCGTGACCACGTAGGTGACTGGGTTGAGCCGTTGGTGCACGACGTACGGGCCTTTCCAGGCTGCCTGAAGCTTATCCTTTGGTACGGGGACCAGCACCCACACCTTTTGACCCACCTGGTAGGTCCGCTCCCGGGCGTTCTGGTCGTACCAGTGCTTCTGGTCAGCCTGAGCCTGCGTCATGTTGTCATGCACCAACTGCGTCAAGGTCTGCATCTTGTCGCGGAAGCGCATGACATAATCCACGATGGACACTTCCGTGGGGTTTGGCTCATCTTCCAGGATTCTCTTATCAACCCAAGGGGTCCCCGGACTCGCCTGCCATACAGGAGCTCAAAGGGGAGAACCCCGTCGAGGCCTGCGGGACTTCTCTGTAGGCAAACAGCAGGTGTGGGAGGTACCGCTCCCAATCGCATCCCTGAGTCTCAACCAGCATGCGGAGCATCTGTTTGAGGGTACCGTTAAAGCGCTCACACAAACCATTGGTCTGTGGGTGATACGCACTCGATACCATACGCATCACCTGCATTTTGCTGCAGAGAGCCTTCATTAGGCGAGACATAAATTGGGTCCCTTGACCGGTAAGCATCTCCCTGGGAAATCCTACCCGTGAAAAGATGGTCACCAGTGCATCCGCCACCTTATCTGCCTTAGTTGAGGACAGAGCTACTGCCTCCGGGTACCGGGTAGCGTAGTCTACCACAGTAAGGATGTATTGCTTTCCAGAGCGGCTGGGGACGGCCAGCGGGCCCACAATGTCCACCGCGATCCTCTGGAAAGGCTCCTCTATCACTGGCAACGGATCAGGGGAGCCTTAAGAGCAGGCCCCGCCTTCCCCACTCTTTGACAGGTGATACAGGAGCGGCAGTAGTTAGTCACATCTGTCCCCATCTTGGGCCAATAGAAGTGTTGAGACAGCCGTGCCTTAGTTTTGCTGATCCCCAAGTGTCCAGCGAGTGGAATCTCATGGGCAATCCTCAACAACTCACCTCAGAACTGGTGCGGGACGACCAGCTGTTTTTCCCTCAACCACTCCTTTTGGGAATCTCCGGGTACTGTCTCCCGGTACAACCTTCCTCGTTCCCAGAACACCCTCTCCTTATCAGTCACGGAGGTGGGCGTCTCGGCGAGGTGCCTCAAGTGATTAAATATTACAACTGATCAGAATTGCTTGGATTTTTCTGTATATACATTGTTTTCCTTATATGATCTTCTGTGATTTTATTATTTTGTGTTTTTTTTTTTTTTTTTCTTTCTCTTGGATTTTAGAAACTATGATGTATTCATTATTCAAATGATGCTGATTGTCTGACCAATCATGTTTGACTTCCTAGCATATATTCTCACACTCTGTAATCAGAACATAGATCTTGATGAAGACTGCTAAGTCGAAACGCGTCATCTGTTTTTGAAGTGTTTTTTCCTATGCCCGACAATCCTGTGCCACTTATGTTTTAACCTAATGGATTAAAGGTTATCTTTTAGACTGCAACCTTCTCGCTGTTTTTTTTTTTTTTTTTCTCTCTTCCCAAGTACGTTTGCTTCATGGAACCGTGCTGAGCACCAGCTGTCTAATGAAGATTTCACAGAAGGGTGAGCTGACTATATATTTTTTGTTTCCCAATTTATCAAGAGGGTCCGTAGCAACCCCAAAACAGTAGCGTAGTACTTCAGGCACGTGCAAATTCGTTTATAGAGCAGGAGAAACAAACTAATAAATTTATAGGTTTATTCCTTAAAAAAACAGGCAGTGCTTATAGTTTAAAAGAAAGGTAACAAGCTGAGGCAATATAGTTATGTACAATATGGTTACAGAAAATAAACGGGATTAAAAGTGGAAAAAAACTCACATGGTAGTTAGATCATATACAGGCAAGCCAGGCTGGGGAAGGAGCCACACGTCATAGTTCATTTGCAGATCTCTTAGTCAGGACATCACAGCATGGACTGAACAAGGGGGCTCACCACAAGACTTATACCTGTGGGCTGCTGACCTCACAAAAGGGGATGGTTTTTCTGGCCACCTCCCCAGGCTGAAAGCTATGGTTTGAGCTCTGCAATATCATAAGGTCCATAACTCAGCGGGGAACTCTAGCAGAATAATGGCAGACCTATCAATGATCTTACTTTGAAATAACTGTTCAAATGAGCCCAAACTTGGATGAAATAGTTCATGGGGGATCCGAGAATTCCATTTCTCGGGTTCTGTTGGAGTTACGGGTTCACCAGTACCACGGGAACGATGCCTGTTGGTGCATGGTTCAAAACAGTGGCTTTCGTGTTTCTGACGCAACTTCCTACCGTGTTATAAGCAAAAAGAATGAATCCTCATAATGGCTGCCACGGAGGGACAGCACATGTGAAGACAATGGAGACCCCCTACGGTGAGGCGGGAAAACTCCAGCACTGGTAGCTTCAGATTACACTGAGCCTCAATGGGAGGGGGGAAGGGAAGCGCAGCTCTACACAGGCTGCTAAATGTAGTAGATGTCATCACACCTCCCCCCTTAGAGGGCGCTATGGAGGCATGACCTCTCGGTAATCCGCCATGCGCACCTCAGCGGGTTCGCCACGTCGTGACAACCCATCAGCATTCCCATGATCGCTGCCTTTCTTGTGTTGTACGGCAAAATCATACTGCTGTAGGGCAAGGCTCCAGCATAGCAACCTACCATTGGTTCCGGACACTGTGTGCAGCCAGCTCAGAGGGTTGTGGTCGGTGACCACCTTGAAGGTGCGCCCGTACAGGTAGGGCTGCAAACGTTGCAGTGCCCAGACCATGGCCAGGCACTCCTTCTCGATGGTGGAGTATGCCACTTCCCTTGGCAGAAGTTTCCGGCTCAGGTACAACACGGGGTGCTCCTGGTTCCCCGAATCAACCTGTCTGAGTACAGCACCGAGGCCAAATTCGCTGGCGTCAGTCTGTACCAGGAATGGCCGACTGCTGTCGACGGCTTTCAACACTGGAGAGCTGCACAGGGCTGTTTTCAAAGCTCGGAATGCCACCTCACAGCCCTCTGTCCAGCTGACTGTTTGGGGTAGACCGCCCTTGGTGAGGTCCGTCAAGGGTTTTGCAATGGCGCTATAGTTCGGTACGAAACGCCTATAGTGCCCTGCAGTGCCCAGGAAGGACTTCACCTGCTTTTTGGTCCTGGGGTGGGCCAGGACACCATCGCATCCACTTTCTCGGGCTCTGGCCTCATGGAACCCCCGCCTACCCGGTGCCCCAGGTAGTGGACCTCCCTCATGCCCATCTGGCATTTTCCCGGCTTGATGATCAGACCTGCCTGGCGAATACGCTTGAGCACCTCCTGGAGATGCTGAAGGTGTTCCTCCCAGGTGGAACTGAAGACGGCAATGTCGTCCAGGTACGCCACAGCGTACTCCTCCAGTCCCTGAAGCAGGTGGTTGACCATCCGCTGAAAAGTGGCAGGGGCATTCTTCATGCCGAAAGGCATGACCGTGGACTCGTACAGTCCAAAAGGGGTGATAAAGGCGGATTTCTCCTGCGCCGCAGGGCTCAGGGGAATCTGCCAGTATCCCCGGCTTAAATCCATGATGGATATGTACTTGGCATTCGCCAACCGCTCCAGCAGATCCTCGATGCGTGGCATTGGGTGCGCATCAGAGGTAGTGATGGCGTTGAGCCCCCTGTAGTCCACGCAGAACCGGGTGGTCCGATCCTTTTTTG
Organism: Oophaga sylvatica; assembly: GCA_033576555.1. NCBI lineage: Eukaryota > Metazoa > Chordata > Amphibia > Anura > Dendrobatidae > Oophaga > Oophaga sylvatica. The sequence continues at coordinate 24,100,870 of JARQOD010000008.1, read as the reverse complement.
GCACGAGAACTACAGGTGAGGCCCATGCGCTTTTGGACGGTCGGATCACCCCCAGCTGCAACATCTCCTGGATCTCCTGGCGCATAATCTGCTGCACCTCCTCAGAGATCCGAGAAGGGGTCCGCCGTAACGGGGCGTGATTCCCGGTGTCCACCTCATGGACTGCCAACTTGGTCCTTCCGGGTCGGTTAGTGAACTCGGCCCGGAAGGGTTCCAGAGTGGTCAGCAACTGCAACCGCTGGGAGGCGGTTAGCGAGGCATTTACCTCCATGTCCTCAATGGACCCATTGGTCTGGGCTTGGGCCAGCATGTCCAGGAGGGGATCCACTCCCCGTCCTCGGGCAGGTTGCAGACCGGTAGGACGCAGGCTTCACGTTCGTGATGGGCCTTCATCATGTTGACGTGAAAGGCCTTGCGCCTACCCTGAGTGTGGTCAAGCGTGACCACGTAGGTGACTGGGTTGAGCCGTTGGTGCACGACGTACGGGCCTTTCCAGGCTGCCTGAAGCTTATCCTTTGGTACGGGGACCAGCACCCACACCTTTTGACCCACCTGGTAGGTCCGCTCCCGGGCGTTCTGGTCGTACCAGTGCTTCTGGTCAGCCTGAGCCTGCGTCATGTTGTCATGCACCAACTGCGTCAAGGTCTGCATCTTGTCGCGGAAGCGCATGACATAATCCACGATGGACACTTCCGTGGGGTTTGGCTCATCTTCCCAGGATTCTCTTATCAACCCAAGGGGTCCCCGGACTCGCCTGCCATACAGGAGCTCAAAGGGGGAGAACCCCGTCGAGGCCTGCAGGACTTCTCTGTAGGCAAACAGCAGGTGTGGGAGGTACCGCTCCCAATCGCGTCCCTGAGTCTCAACCAGCATGCGGAGCATCTGTTTGAGGGTACCGTTAAAGCGCTCACACAAACCATTGGTCTGTGGGTGATACGCACTCGATACCATACGCATCACCTGCATTTTGCTGCAGAGAGCCTTCATTAGGCGAGACATAAATTGGGTCCCTTGACCGGTAAGCATCTCCCTGGGAAATCCTACCCGTGAAAAGATGGTCACCAGTGCATCCGCCACCTTATCTGCCTTAGTTGAGGACAGAGCTACTGCCTCCGGGTACCGGGTAGCGTAGTCTACCACAGTAAGGATGTATTGCTTTCCAGAGCGGCTGGGGACGGCCAGCGGGCCCACAATGTCCACCGCGATCCTCTGGAAAGGCTCCTCTATCACTGGCAACGGGATCAGGGGAGCCTTAAGAGCAGGCCCCGCCTTCCCCACTCTTTGACAGGTGATACAGGAGCGGCAGTAGTTAGTCACATCTGTCCCCATCTTGGGCCAATAGAAGTGTTGAGACAGCCGTGCCTTAGTTTTGCTGATCCCCAAGTGTCCAGCGAGTGGAATCTCATGGGCAATCCTCAACAACTCACCTCAGAACTGGTGCGGGACGACCAGCTGTTTTTCCCTCAACCACTCCTTTTGGGAATCTCCGGGTACTGTCTCCCGGTACAACCTTCCTCGTTCCCAGAACACCCTCTCCTTATCAGTCACGGAGGTGGGCGTCTCGGCGAGGTGCCTCAAGTGATTAAATATTACAACTGATCAGAATTGCTTGGATTTTTCTGTATATACATTGTTTTCCTTATATGATCTTCTGTGATTTTATTATTTTGTGTTTTTTTTTTTTTTTTTTTCTCTTCTCTTGGATTTAGAAACTATGATGTATTCATTATTCAAATGATGCTGATTGTCTGACCAATCATGTTTGACTTCCTAGCATATATTCTCACACTCTGTAATCAGAACATAGATCTTGATGAAGATGCTAAGTCGAACGCGTCATCTGTTTTGAAGTGTTTTTTCCTATGCCGACAATCCTGTGCCACTTATGTTTTAACCTAATGGATTAAAGGTTATCTTTTAGACTGCAACCTTCTCGCTGGTTTTTTTTTTTTCTCTTCCCAAGTACGTTTGCTTCATGGAACCGTGCTGAGCACCAGCTGTCTAATGAAGATTTCACAGAAGGGTGAGCTGACTATTATTTTTTTGTTTCCAATTTTCAAGAGGGTCCGTAGCAACCCCAAAAACAGTAGCGTAGTACTTCAGGCACGTGCAAATTCGTTTATAGAGCAGAAAAACAAACTAATAAATTTATAGGTTTATTCCTTAAAAAACAGGCAGTGTTATAGTTTAAAGAAAGGTAACAAGCTGAGGCAATATAGTTATGTACAATATGGTTACAGAAAATAAACGGGATTAAAAGTGGAAAAAACTCACATGGTAGTTAGATCATATACAGGCAGCCAGGCTGGGAAGGACCCACACGTCATAGTTCATTTGCAGATCTCTTAGTCAGAATACAGCATGGACTGAACAAGGGGGGCTCACCACAAGACTAATATACACTTACATAGCTGATCCTAAAAAAGACGGATGGTTTTTCAGTGCGCACTTTCCAGCGAGAAGCTTGTGACGCTCGTGCAATTCATAAGTGTCCATGATACTACGCTGGTGGACTCTAGCAGAATTTAACGGAGTACCTAAAGTCGAAAGATCACTACGTGTTAACATATACGCTAAATGAGGCCGCATTAGGATGAAATAGTTCATGCGATCTCTTAGTAGAATCACAGATCTCGGGATTGCTAGTGTGGCACAGACTTATACCTGTGGGCTGCTGACCTCACAAAAGGGGATGGTTTTTCTGGCCACCTCCCAGGCTGAAAGCTATGGTTTGAGCTCTGCAATATCATAAGGTCCATAACTCAGCGGGGAACTCTAGCAGAATAATGGCAGACCTATCAATGATCTTACTTTGAAATAACTGTTCAAATGAGCCCAAACTTGGATGAAATAGTTCATGGGGGATCCGAGAATTCCATTTCTCGGGTTCTGTTGGAGTTACGGGTTCACCAGTACCACGGGAACGATGCCTGTTGGCGCATGGTTCAAAACAGTGGCTTTCGTGTTTCTGACGCAACTTCCTACCGTGTTATAAGCAAAAAGAATGAATCCTCATAATGGCTGCCACGGAGGGACAGCACATGTGAAGACAATGGAGACCCCCTACGGTGAGGCGGGAGAACTCCAGCACTGGTAGCTTCAGATTACACTGAGCCTCAATGGGGGGGGAAGGGAAGCGCAGCTCTACACAGGCTGCTAAATGTAGTAGATGTCATCACACCTCCCCCCCTTAGAGGGCGCTATGGAGGCATGACCTCTCGGTAATCCGCCATGCGTACCTCAGCGGGTTCGCCACGTCGTGACAACCCATCAGCATTCCCATGATCGCTGCCTTTCTTGTGTTGTACGGCAAAATCATACTGCTGTAGGGCAAGGCTCCAGCATAGCAACCTACCATTGGTTCCGGACACTGTGTGCAGCCAGCTCAGAGGGTTGTGGTCGGTGACCACCTTGAAGGTGCGCCCGTACAGGTAGGGCTGCAAACGTTGCAGTGCCCAGACCATGGCCAGGCACTCCTTCTCGATGGTGGAGTATGCCACTTCCCTTGGCAGAAGTTTCCGGCTCAGGTACAACACGGGGTGCTCCTGGTTCCCCGAATCAACCTGTCTGAGTACAGCACCGAGGCCAAATTCGCTGGCGTCAGTCTGTACCAGGAATGGCCGACTGCTGTCGACGGCTTTCAACACTGGAGAGCTGCACAGGGCTGTTTTCAAAGCTCGGAATGCCACCTCACAGCCCTCTGTCCAGCTGACTGTTTGGGGTAGACCGCCCTTGGTGAGGTCCGTCAAGGGTTTTGCAATGGCGCTATAGTTCGGTACGAAACGCCTATAGTACCCTGCAGTGCCCAGGAAGGACTTCACCTGCTTTTTGGTCCTGGGGGTGGGCCAGGACACCATCGCATCCACTTTCTCGGGCTCTGGCCTCATGGAACCCCCGCCTACCCGGTGCCCCAGGTAGTGGACCTCCCTCATGCCCATCTGGCATTTTCCCGGCTTGATGATCAGACCTGCCTGGCGAATACGCTTGAGCACCTCCTGGAGATGCTGAAGGTGTTCCTCCCAGGTGGAACTGAAGACGGCAATGTCGTCCAGGTACGCCACAGCGTACTCCTCCAGTCCCTGAAGCAGGTGGTTGACCATCCGCTGAAAAGTGGCAGGGGCATTCTTCATGCCGAAAGGCATGACCGTGGACTCGTACAGTCCAAAAGGGGTGATAAAGGCGGATTTCTCCTGCGCCACAGGGCTCAGGGAATCTGCCAGTATCCCCGGCTTAAATCCATGATGGATATGTACTTGGCATTCGCCAACCGCTCCAGCAGATCCTCGATGCGTGGCATTGGGTGCGCATCAGAGGTAGTGATGGCGTTGAGCCCCCTGTAGTCCACGCAGAACCGGGTGGTCCGATCCTTTTTTGGCACGAGAACTACAGGTGAGGCCCATGCGCTTTTGGACGGTCGGATCACCCCCAGCTGCAACATCTCCTGGATCTCCTGGCGCATAATCTGCTGCACCTCCTCAGAGATCCGAGAAGGGGTCCGCCGTAACGGGGCGTGATTCCCGGTGTCCACCTCATGGACTGCCAACTTGGTCCTTCCGGGTCGGTTAGTGAACTCGGCCCGGAAGGGTTCCAGAGTGGTCAGCAACTGCAACCGCTGGGAGGCGGTTAGCGAGGCATTTACCTCCATGTCCTCAATGGACCCATTGGTCTGGGCTTGGGCCAGCATGTCCAGGAGGGGATCCCCTCCCCGTCCTCGGGCAGGTTGCAGACCGGTAGGACGCAGGCTTCACGTTCGTGATGGGCCTTCATCATGTTGACGTGAAAGGCCTTGCGCCTACCCCGAGTGTGGTCAAGCGTGACCACGTAGGTGACTGGGTTGAGCCGTTGGTGCACGACGTACGGGCCTTTCCAGGCTGCCTGAAGCTTATCCTTTGGTACGGGGACCAGCACCCACACCTTTTGACCCACCTGGTAGGTCCGCTCCCGGGCGTTCTGGTCGTACCAGTGCTTCTGGTCAGCCTGAGCCTGCGTCATGTTGTCATGCACCAACTGCGTCAAGGTCTGCATCTTGTCGCGGAAGCGCATGACATAATCCACGATGGACACTTCCGTGGGGTTTGGCTCATCTTCCCAGGATTCTCTTATCAACCCAAGGGGTCCCCGGACTCGCCTGCCATACAGGAGCTCAAAGGGGGAGAACCCCGTCGAGGCCTGCGGGACTTCTCTGTAGGCAAACAGCAGGTGTGGGAGGTACCGCTCCCAATCGCGTCCCTGAGTCTCAACCAGCATGCGGAGCATCTGTTTGAGGGTACCGTTAAAGCGCTCACACAAACCATTGGTCTGTGGGTGATACGCACTCGATACCATACGCATCACCTGCATTTTGCTGCAGAGAGCCTTCATTAGGCGAGACATAAATTGGGTCCCTTGACCGGTAAGCATCTCCCTGGGAAATCCTACCCGTGAAAAGATGGTCACCAGTGCATCCGCCACCTTATCTGCCTTAGTTGAGGACAGAGCTACTGCCTCCGGGTACCGGGTAGCGTAGTCTACCACAGTAAGGATGTATTGCTTTCCAGAGCGGCTGGGGACGGCCAGCGGGCCCACAATGTCCACCGCGATCCTCTGGAAAGGCTCCTCTATCACTGGCAACGGGATCAGGGGAGCCTTAAGAGCAGGCCCCGCCTTCCCCACTCTTTGACAGGTGATACAGGAGCGGCAGTAGTTAGTCACATCTGTCCCCATCTTGGGCCAATAGAAGTGTTGAGACAGCCGTGCCTTAGTTTTGCTGATCCCCAAGTGTCCAGCGAGTGGAATCTCATGGGCAATCCTCAACAACTCACCTCAGAACTGGTGCGGGACGACCAGCTGTTTTTCCCTCAACCACTCCTTTTGGGAATCTCCGGGTACTGTCTCCCGGTACAACCTTCCTCGTTCCCAGAACACCCTCTCCTTATCAGTCACGGAGGTGGGCGTCTCGGCGAGGTGCCTCAAGTGATTAAATATTACAACTGATCAGAATTGCTTGGATTTTTCTGTATATACATTGTTTTCCTTATATGATCTTCTGTGATTTTATTATTTTGTGTTTTTTTTTTTTTTTTTTCTCTTCTCTTGGATTTTAGAAACTATGATGTATTCATTATTCAAATGATGCTGATTGTCTGACCAATCATGTTTGACTTCCTAGCATATATTCTCACACTCTGTAATCAGAACATAGATCTTGATGAAGACTGCTAAGTCGAAACGCGTCATCTGTTTTTGAAGTGTTTTTTCCTATGCCCGACAATCCTGTGCCACTTATGTTTTAACCTAATGGATTAAAGGTTATCTTTTAGACTGCAACCTTCTCGCTGTTTTTTTTTTTTTTTTTCTCTTCCCAAGTACGTTTGCTTCATGGAACCGTGCTGAGCACCAGCTGTCTAATGAAGATTTCACAGAAGGGTGAGCTGACTATATATTTTTTGTTTCCCAATTTATCAAGAGGGTCCGTAGCAACCCCAAAACAGTAGCGTAGTACTTCAGGCACGTGCAAATTCGTTTATAGAGCAGGAGAAACAAACTAATAAATTTATAGGTTTATTCCTTAAAAAAACAGGCAGTGCTTATAGTTTAAAAGAAAGGTAACAAGCTGAGGCAATATAGTTATGTACAATATGGTTACAGAAAATAAACGGGATTAAAAGTGGAAAAAAACTCACATGGTAGTTAGATCATATACAGGCAAGCCAGGCTGGGGAAGGAGCCACACGTCATAGTTCATTTGCAGATCTCTTAGTCAGGACATCACAGCATGGACTGAACAAGGGGGGCTCACCACAAGACTTATACCTGTGGGCTGCTGACCTCACAAAAGGGGATGGTTTTTCTGGCCACCTCCCCAGGCTGAAAGCTATGGTTTGAGCTCTGCAATATCATAAGGTCCATAACTCAGCGGGGAACTCTAGCAGAATAATGGCAGACCTATCAATGATCTTACTTTGAAATAACTGTTCAAATGAGCCCAAACTTGGATGAAATAGTTCATGGGGGATCCGAGAATTCCATTTCTCGGGTTCTGTTGGAGTTACGGGTTCACCAGTACCACGGGAACGATGCCTGTTGGCGCATGGTTCAAAACAGTGGCTTTCGTGTTTCTGACGCAACTTCCTACCGTGTTATAAGCAAAAAGAATGAATCCTCATAATGGCTGCCACGGAGGGACAGCACATGTGAAGACAATGGAGACCCCCTACGGTGAGGCGGGAAAACTCCAGCACTGGTAGCTTCAGATTACACTGAGCCTCAATGGGAGGGGGGAAGGGAAGCGCAGCTCTACACAGGCTGCTAAATGTAGTAGATGTCATCACACCTCCCCCCCTTAGAGGGCGCTATGGAGGCATGACCTCTCGGTAATCCGCCATGCGCACCTCAGCGGGTTCGCCACGTCGTGACAACCCATCAGCATTCCCATGATCGCTGCCTTTCTTGTGTTGTACGGCAAAATCATACTGCTGTAGGGCAAGGCTCCAGCATAGCAACCTACCATTGGTTCCGGACACTGTGTGCAGCCAGCTCAGAGGGTTGTGGTCGGTGACCACCTTGAAGGTGCGCCCGTACAGGTAGGGCTGCAAACGTTGCAGTGCCCAGACCATGGCCAGGCACTCCTTCTCGATGGTGGAGTATGCCACTTCCCTTGGCAGAAGTTTCCGGCTCAGGTACAACACGGGGTGCTCCTGGTTCCCCGAATCAACCTGTCTGAGTACAGCACCGAGGCCAAATTCGCTGGCGTCAGTCTGTACCAGGAATGGCCGACTGCTGTCGACGGCTTTCAACACTGGAGAGCTGCACAGGGCTGTTTTCAAAGCTCGGAATGCCACCTCACAGCCCTCTGTCCAGCTGACTGTTTGGGGTAGACCGCCCTTGGTGAGGTCCGTCAAGGGTTTTGCAATGGCGCTATAGTTCGGTACGAAACGCCTATAGTACCCTGCAGTGCCCAGGAAGGACTTCACCTGCTTTTTGGTCCTGGGGGTGGGCCAGGACACCATCGCATCCACTTTCTCGGGCTCTGGCCTCATGGAACCCCCGCCTACCCGGTGCCCCAGGTAGTGGACCTCCCTCATGCCCATCTGGCATTTTCCCGGCTTGATGATCAGACCTGCCTGGCGAATACGCTTGAGCACCTCCTGGAGATGCTGAAGGTGTTCCTCCCAGGTGGAACTGAAGACGGCAATGTCGTCCAGGTACGCCACAGCGTACTCCTCCAGTCCCTGAAGCAGGTGGTTGACCATCCGCTGAAAAGTGGCAGGGGCATTCTTCATGCCGAAAGGCATGACCGTGGACTCGTACAGTCCAAAAGGGGTGATAAAGGCGGATTTCTCCTGCGCCGCAGGGCTCAGGGGAATCTGCCAGTATCCCCGGCTTAAATCCATGATGGATATGTACTTGGCATTCGCCAACCGCTCCAGCAGATCCTCGATGCGTGGCATTGGGTGCGCATCAGAGGTAGTGATGGCGTTGAGCCCCCTGTAGTCCACGCAGAACCGGGTGGTCCGATCCTTTTTTGGCACGAGAACTACAGGTGAGGCCCATGCGCTTTTGGACGGTCGGATCACCCCCAGCTGCAACATCTCCTGGATCTCCTGGCGCATAATCTGCTGCACCTCCTCAGAGATCCGAGAAGGGGTCCGCCGTAACGGGGCGTGATTCCCGGTGTCCACCTCATGGACTGCCAACTTGGTCCTTCCGGGTCGGTTAGTGAACTCGGCCCGGAAGGGTTCCAGAGTGGTCAGCAACTGCAACCGCTGGGAGGCGGTTAGCGAGGCATTTACCTCCATGTCCTCAATGGACCCATTGGTCTGGGCTTGGGCCAGCATGTCCAGGAGGGGATCCCCTCCCCGTCCTCGGGCAGGTTGCAGACCGGTAGGACGCAGGCTTCACGTTCGTGATGGGCCTTCATCATGTTGACGTGAAAGGCCTTGCGCCTACCCCGAGTGTGGTCAAGCGTGACCACGTAGGTGACTGGGTTGAGCCGTTGGTGCACGACGTACGGGCCTTTCCAGGCTGCCTGAAGCTTATCCTTTGGTACGGGGACCAGCACCCACACCTTTTGACCCACCTGGTAGGTCCGCTCCCGGCGTTCTGGTCGTACCAGTGCTTCTGGTCAGCCTGAGCCTGCGTCATGTTGTCATGCACCAACTGCGTCAAGGTCTGCATCTTGTCGCGGAAGCGCATGACATAATCCACGATGGACACTTCCGTGGGGTTTGGCTCATCTTCCCAGGATTCTCTTATCAACCCAAGGGGTCCCCGGACTCGCCTGCCATACAGGAGCTCAAAGGGGGAGAACCCCGTCGAGGCCTGCGGGACTTCTCTGTAGGCAAACAGCAGGTGTGGGAGGTACCGCTCCCAATCGCATCCCTGAGTCTCAACCAGCATGCGGAGCATCTGTTTGAGGGTACCGTTAAAGCGCTCACACAAACCATTGGTCTGTGGGTGATACGCACTCGATACCATACGCATCACCTGCATTTTGCTGCAGAGAGCCTTCATTAGGCGAGACATAAATTGGGTCCCTTGACCGGTAAGCATCTCCCTGGGAAATCCTACCCGTGAAAAGATGGTCACCAGTGCATCCGCCACCTTATCTGCCTTAGTTGAGGACAGAGCTACTGCCTCCGGGTACCGGGTAGCGTAGTCTACCACAGTAAGGATGTATTGCTTTCCAGAGCGGCTGGGGACGGCCAGCGGGCCCACAATGTCCACCGCGATCCTCTGGAAAGGCTCCTCTATCACTGGCAACGGGATCAGGGGAGCCTTAAGAGCAGGCCCCGCCTTCCCCACTCTTTGACAGGTGATACAGGAGCGGCAGTAGTTAGTCACATCTGTCCCCATCTTGGGCCAATAGAAGTGTTGAGACAGCCGTGCCTTAGTTTTGCTGATCCCCAAGTGTCCAGCGAGTGGAATCTCATGGGCAATCCTCAACAACTCACCTCAGAACTGGTGCGGGACGACCAGCTGTTTTTTCCCTCAACCACTCCTTTTGGGAATCTCCGGGTACTGTCTCCCGGTACAACCTTCCTCGTTCCCAGAACACCCTCTCCTTATCAGTCACGGAGGTGGGCGTCTCGGCGAGGTGCCTCAAGTGATTAAATATTACAACTGATCAGAATTGCTTGGATTTTTCTGTATATACATTGTTTTCCTTATATGATCTTCTGTGATTTTATTATTTTGTGTTTTTTTTTTTTTTTTTCTCTTCTCTTGGATTTTAGAAACTATGATGTATTCATTATTCAAATGATGCTGATTGTCTGACCAATCATGTTTGACTTCCTAGCATATATTCTCACACTCTGTAATCAGAACATAGATCTTGATGAAGACTGCTAAGTCGAAACGCGTCATCTGTTTTTGAAGTGTTTTTTCCTATGCCCGACAATCCTGTGCCACTTATGTTTTAACCTAATGGATTAAAGGTTATCTTTTAGACTGCAACCTTCTCGCTGGTTTTTTTTTTTTTCTCTTCCCAAGTACGTTTGCTTCATGGAACCGTGCTGAGCACCAGCTGTCTAATGAAGATTTCACAGAAGGGTGAGCTGACTATATATTTTTTGTTTCCCAATTTATCAAGAGGGTCCGTAGCAACCCCAAAACAGTAGCGTAGTACTTCAGGCACGTGCAAATTCGTTTATAGAGCAGGAGAAACAAACTAATAAATTTATAGGTTTATTCCTTAAAAAAACAGGCAGTGCTTATAGTTTAAAAGAAAGGTAACAAGCTGAGGCAATATAGTTATGTACAATATGGTTACAGAAAATAAACGGGATTAAAAGTGGAAAAAAACTCACATGGTAGTTAGATCATATACAGGCAAGCCAGGCTGGGGAAGGAGCCACACGTCATAGTTCATTTGCAGATCTCTTAGTCAGGACATCACAGCATGGACTGAACAAGGGGGGCTCACCACAAGACTTATACCTGTGGGCTGCTGACCTCACAAAAGGGGATGGTTTTTCTGGCCACCTCCCCAGGCTGAAAGCTATGGTTTGAGCTCTGCAATATCATAAGGTCCATAACTCAGCGGGGAACTCTAGCAGAATAATGGCAGACCTATCAATGATCTTACTTTGAAATAACTGTTCAAATGAGCCCAAACTTGGATGAAATAGTTCATGGGGGATCCGAGAATTCCATTTCTCGGGTTCTGTTGGAGTTACGGGTTCACCAGTACCACGGGAACGATGCCTGTTGGCGCATGGTTCAAAACAGTGGCTTTCGTGTTTCTGACGCAACTTCCTACCGTGTTATAAGCAAAAAGAATGAATCCTCATAATGTCTGCCACGGAGGGACAGCACATGTGAAGACAATGGAGACCCCCTACGGTGAGGCGGGAGAACTCCAGCACTGGTAGCTTCAGATTACACTGAGCCTCAATGGGAGGGGGGAAGGGAAGCGCAGCTCTACACAGGCTGCTAAATGTAGTAGATGTCATCACACCTCCCCCCCTTAGAGGGCGCTATGGAGGCATGACCTCTCGGTAATCCGCCATGCGCACCTCAGCGGGTTCGCCACGTCGTGACAACCATCAGCATTCCCATGATCGCTGCCTTTCTTGTGTTGTACGGCAAAATCATACTGCTGTAGGGCAAGGCTCCAGCATAGCAACCTACCATTGGTTCCGGACACTGTGTGCAGCCAGCTCAGAGGGTTGTGGTCGGTGACCACCTTGAAGGTGCGCCCGTACAGGTAGGGCTGCAAACGTTGCAGTGCCCAGACCATGGCCAGGCACTCCTTCTCGATGGTGGAGTATGCCACTTCCCTTGGCAGAAGTTTCCGGCTCAGGTACAACACGGGGTGCTCCTGGTTCCCCGAATCAACCTGTCTGAGTACAGCACCGAGGTCCAAATTCGCTGGCGTCAGTCTGTACCAGGAATGGCCGACTGCTGTCGACGGCTTTCAACACTGGAGAGCTGCACAGGGCTGTTTTCAAAGCTCGGAATGCCACCTCACAGCCCTCTGTCCAGCTGACTGTTTGGGGTAGACCGCCCTTGGTGAGGTCCGTCAAGGGTTTTGCAATGGCGCTATAGTTCGGTACGAAACGCCTATAGTACCCTGCAGTGCCCAGGAAGGACTTCACCTGCTTTTTGGTCCTGGGGGTGGGCCAGGACACCATCGCATCCACTTTCTCGGGCTCTGGCCTCATGGAACCCCCGCCTACCCGGTGCCCCAGGTAGTGGACCTCCCTCATGCCCATCTGGCATTTTCCCGGCTTGATGATCAGACCTGCCTGGCGAATACGCTTGAGCACCTCCTGGAGATGCTGAAGGTGTTCCTCCCAGGTGGAACTGAAGACGGCAATGTCGTCCAGGTACGCCACAGCGTACTCCTCCAGTCCCTGAAGCAGGTGGTTGACCATCCGCTGAAAAGTGGCAGGGGCATTCTTCATGCCGAAAGGCATGACCGTGGACTCGTACAGTCCAAAAGGGGTGATAAAGGCGGATTTCTCCTGCGCCGCAGGGCTCAGGGGAATCTGCCAGTATCCCCGGCTTAAATCCATGATGGATATGTACTTGGCATTCGCCAACCGCTCCAGCAGATCCTCGATGCGTGGCATTGGGTGCGCATCAGAGGTAGTGATGGCGTTGAGCCCCCTGTAGTCCACGCAGAACCGGGTGGTCCGATCCTTTTTTGGCACGAGAACTACAGGTGAGGCCCATGCGCTTTTGGACGGTCGGATCACCCCCAGCTGCAACATCTCCTGGATCTCCTGGCGCATAATCTGCTGCACCTCCTCAGAGATCCGAGAAGGGGTCCGCCGTAACGGGGCGTGATTCCCGGTGTCCACCTCATGGACTGCCAACTTGGTCCTTCCGGGTCGGTTAGTGAACTCGGCCCGGAAGGGTTCCAGAGTGGTCAGCAACTGCAACCGCTGGGAGGCGGTTAGCGAGGCATTTACCTCCATGTCCTCAATGGACCCATTGGTCTGGGCTTGGGCCAGCATGTCCAGGAGGGGATCCCCTCCCCGTCCTCGGGCAGGTTGCAGACCGGTAGGACGCAGGCTTCACGTTCGTGATGGGCCTTCATCATGTTGACGTGAAAGGCCTTGCGCCTACCCCGAGTGTGGTCAAGCGTGACCACGTAGGTGACTGGGTTGAGCCGTTGGTGCACGACGTACGGGCCTTTCCAGGCTGCCTGAAGCTTATCCTTTGGTACGGGGACCAGCACCCACACCTTTTGACCCACCTGGTAGGTCCGCTCCCGGGCGTTCTGGTCGTACCAGTGCTTCTGGTCAGCCTGAGCCTGCGTCATGTTGTCATGCACCAACTGCGTCAAGGTCTGCATCTTGTCGCGGAAGCGCATGACATAATCCACGATGGACACTTCCGTGGGGTTTGGCTCATCTTCCCAGGATTCTCTTATCAACCCAAGGGGTCCCCGGACTCGCCTGCCATACAGGAGCTCAAAGGGGGAGAACCCCGTCGAGGCCTGCGGGACTTCTCTGTAGGCAAACAGCAGGTGTGGGAGGTACCGCTCCCAATCGCGTCCCTGAGTCTCAACCAGCATGCGGAGCATCTGTTTGAGGGTACCGTTAAAGCGCTCACACAAACCATTGGTCTGTGGGTGATACGCACTCGATACCATACGCATCACCTGTATTTTGCTGCAGAGAGCCTTCATTAGGCGAGACATAAATTGGGTCCCTTGACCGGTAAGCATCTCCCTGGGAAATCCTACCCGTGAAAAGATGGTCACCAGTGCATCCGCCACCTTATCTGCCTTAGTTGAGGACAGAGCTACTGCCTCCGGGTACCGGGTAGCGTAGTCTACCACAGTAAGGATGTATTGCTTTCCAGAGCGGCTGGGGACGGCCAGCGGGCCCACAATGTCCACCGCGATCCTCTGGAAAGGCTCCTCTATCACTGGCAACGGGATCAGGGGAGCCTTAAGAGCAGGCCCCGCCTTCCCCACTCTTTGACAGGTGATACAGGAGCGGCAGTAGTTAGTCACATCTGTCCCCATCTTGGGCCAATAGAAGTGTTGAGACAGCCGTGCCTTAGTTTTGCTGATCCCCAAGTGTCCAGCGAGTGGAATCTCATGGGCAATCCTCAACAACTCACCTCAGAACTGGTGCGGGACGACCAGCTGTTTTTCCCTCAACCACTCCTTTTGGGAATCTCCGGGTACTGTCTCCCGGTACAACCTTCCTCGTTCCCAGAACACCCTCTCCTTATCAGTCACGGAGGTGGGCGTCTCGGCGAGGTGCCTCAAGTGATTAAACATTACAACTGATCAGAATTGCTTGGATTTTTCTGTATATACATTGTTTTCCTTATATGATCTTCTGTGATTTTATTATTTTGTGTTTTTTTTTTTTTTTTTTCTCTTCTCTTGGATTTTAGAAACTATGATGTATTCATTATTCAAATGATGCTGATTGTCTGACCAATCATGTTTGACTTCCTAGCATATATTCTCACACTCTGTAATCAGAACATAGATCTTGATGAAGACTGCTAAGTCGAAACGCGTCATCTGTTTTTGAAGTGTTTTTTCCTATGCCCGACAATCCTGTGCCACTTATGTTTTAACCTAATGGATTAAAGGTTATCTTTTAGACTGCAACCTTCTCGCTGTTTTTTTTTTTTTTTCTCTTCCCAAGTACGTTTGCTTCATGGAACCGTGCTGAGCACCAGCTGTCTAATGAAGATTTCACAGAAGGGTGAGCTGACTATATATTTTTTGTTTCCCAATTTATCAAGAGGGTCCGTAGCAACCCCAAAACAGTAGCGTAGTACTTCAGGCACGTGCAAATTCGTTTATAGAGCAGGAGAAACAAACTAATAAATTTATAGGTTTATTCCTTAAAAAAACAGGCAGTGCTTATAGTTTAAAAGAAAGGTAACAAGCTGAGGCAATATAGTTATGTACAATATGGTTACAGAAAATAAACGGGATTAAAAGTGGAAAAAAACTCACATGGTAGTTAGATCATATACAGGCAAGCCAGGCTGGGGAAGGAGCCACACGTCATAGTTCATTTGCAGATCTCTTAGTCAGGACATCACAGCATGGACTGAACAAGGGGGGCTCACCACAAGACTTATACCTGTGGGCTGCTGACCTCACAAAAGGGGATGGTTTTTCTGGCCACCTCCCCAGGCTGAAAGCTATGGTTTGAGCTCTGCAATATCATAAGGTCCATAACTCAGCGGGGAACTCTAGCAGAATAATGGCAGACCTATCAATGATCTTACTTTGAAATAACTGTTCAAATGAGCCCAAACTTGGATGAAATAGTTCATGGGGGATCCGAGAATTCCATTTCTCGGGTTCTGTTGGAGTTACGGGTTCACCAGTACCACGGGAACGATGCCTGTTGGCGCATGGTTCAAAACAGTGGCTTTCGTGTTTCTGACGCAACTTCCTACCGTGTTATAAGCAAAAAGAATGAATCCTCATAATGGCTGCCACGGAGGGACAGCACATGTGAAGACAATGGAGACCCCCTACGGTGAGGCGGGAAAACTCCAGCACTGGTAGCTTCAGATTACACTGAGCCTCAATGGGAGGGGGGAAGGGAAGCGCAGCTCTACACAGGCTGCTAAATGTAGTAGATGTCATCACACCTCCCCCCCTTAGAGGGCGCTATGGAGGCATGACCTCTCGGTAATCCGCCATGCGCACCTCAGCGGGTTCGCCACGTCGTGACAACCCATCAGCATTCCCATGATCGCTGCCTTTCTTGTGTTGTACGGCAAAATCATACTGCTGTAGGGCAAGGCTCCAGCATAGCAACCTACCATTGGTTCCGGACACTGTGTGCAGCCAGCTCAGAGGGTTGTGGTCGGTGACCACCTTGAAGGTGCGCCCGTACAGGTAGGGCTGCAAACGTTGCAGTGCCCAGACCATGGCCAGGCACTCCTTCTCGATGGTGGAGTATGCCACTTCCCTTGGCAGAAGTTTCCGGCTCAGGTACAACACGGGGTGCTCCTGGTTCCCCGAATCAACCTGTCTGAGTACAGCACCGAGGCCAAATTCGCTGGCGTCAGTCTGTACCAGGAATGGCCGACTGCTGTCGACGGCTTTCAACACTGGAGAGCTGCACAGGGCTGTTTTCAAAGCTCGGAATGCCACCTCACAGCCCTCTGTCCAGCTGACTGTTTGGGGTAGACCGCCCTTGGTGAGGTCCGTCAAGGGTTTTGCAATGGCGCTATAGTTCGGTACGAAACGCCTATAGTACCCTGCAGTGCCCAGGAAGGACTTCACCTGCTTTTTGGTCCTGGGGGTGGGCCAGGACACCAGCGCATCCACTTTCTCGGGCTCTGGCCTCATGGAACCCCCGCCTACCCGGTGCCCCAGGTAGTGGACCTCCCTCATGCCCATCTGGCATTTTCCCGGCTTGATGATCAGACCTGCCTGGCGAATACGCTTGAGCACCTCCTGGAGATGCTGAAGGTGTTCCTCCCAGGTGGAACTGAAGACGGCAATGTCGTCCAGGTACGCCACAGCGTACTCCTCCAGTCCCTGAAGCAGGTGGTTGACCATCCGCTGAAAAGTGGCAGGGGCATTCTTCATGCCGAAAGGCATGACCGTGGACTCGTACAGTCCAAAAGGGGTGATAAAGGCGGATTTCTCCTGCGCCGCAGGGCTCAGGGGAATCTGCCAGTATCCCCGGCTTAAATCCATGATGGATATGTACTTGGCATTCGCCAACCGCTCCAGCAGATCCTCGATGCGTGGCATTGGGTGCGCATCAGAGGTAGTGATGGCGTTGAGCCCCCTGTAGTCCACGCAGAACCGGGTGGTCCGATCCTTTTTTGGCACGAGAACTACAGGTGAGGCCCATGCGCTTTTGGACGGTCGGATCACCCCCAGCTGCAACATCTCCTGGATCTCCTGGCGCATAATCTGCT
The DNA here is from genome assembly GCA_033576555.1 of Oophaga sylvatica. Classification (NCBI taxonomy): domain Eukaryota; kingdom Metazoa; phylum Chordata; class Amphibia; order Anura; family Dendrobatidae; genus Oophaga; species Oophaga sylvatica. The sequence goes on along the minus strand of JARQOD010000008.1, from coordinate 24,084,013 downwards.
GCACCTCCTCAGAGATCCGAGAAGGGGTCCGCCGTAACGGGGCGTGATTCCCGGTGTCCACCTCATGGACTGCCAACTTGGTCCTTCCGGGTCGGTTAGTGAACTCGGCCCGGAAGGGTTCCAGAGTGGTCAGCAACTGCAACCGCTGGGAGGCGGTTAGCGAGGCATTTACCTCCATGTCCTCAATGGACCCATTGGTCTGGGCTTGGGCCAGCATGTCCAGGAGGGGATCCCCTCCCCGTCCTCGGGCAGGTTGCAGACCGGTAGGACGCAGGCTTCACGTTCGTGATGGGCCTTCATCATGTTGACGTGAAAGGCCTTGCGCCTACCCCGAGTGTGGTCAAGCGTGACCACGTAGGTGACTGGGTTGAGCCGTTGGTGCACGACGTACGGGCCTTTCCAGGCTGCCTGAAGCTTATCCTTTGGTACGGGGACCAGCACCCACACCTTTTGACCCACCTGGTAGGTCCGCTCCCGGGCGTTCTGGTCGTACCAGTGCTTCTGGTCAGCCTGAGCCTGCGTCATGTTGTCATGCACCAACTGCGTCAAGGTCTGCATCTTGTCGCGGAAGCGCATGACATAATCCACGATGGACACTTCCGTGGGGTTTGGCTCATCTTCCCAGGATTCTCTTATCAACCCAAGGGGTCCCCGGACTCGCCTGCCATACAGGAGCTCAAAGGGGGAGAACCCCGTCGAGGCCTGCGGGACTTCTCTGTAGGCAAACAGCAGGTGTGGGAGGTACCGCTCCCAATCGCGTCCCTGAGTCTCAACCAGCATGCGGAGCATCTGTTTGAGGGTACCGTTAAAGCGCTCACACAAACCATTGGTCTGTGGGTGATACGCACTCGATACCATACGCATCACCTGTATTTTGCTGCAGAGAGCCTTCATTAGGCGAGACATAAATTGGGTCCCTTGACCGGTAAGCATCTCCCTGGGAAATCCTACCCGTGAAAAGATGGTCACCAGTGCATCCGCCACCTTATCTGCCTTAGTTGAGGACAGAGCTACTGCCTCCGGGTACCGGGTAGCGTAGTCTACCACAGTAAGGATGTATTGCTTTCCAGAGCGGCTGGGGACGGCCAGCGGGCCCACAATGTCCACCGCGATCCTCTGGAAAGGCTCCTCTATCACTGGCAACGGGATCAGGGGAGCCTTAAGAGCAGGCCCCGCCTTCCCCACTCTTTGACAGGTGATACAGGAGCGGCAGTAGTTAGTCACATCTGTCCCCATCTTGGGCCAATAGAAGTGTTGAGACAGCCGTGCCTTAGTTTTGCTGATCCCCAAGTGTCCAGCGAGTGGAATCTCATGGGCAATCCTCAACAACTCACCTCAGAACTGGTGCGGGACGACCAGCTGTTTTTCCCTCAACCACTCCTTTTGGGAATCTCCGGGTACTGTCTCCCGGTACAAACCTTCCTCGTTCCCAGAACACCCTCTCCTTATCAGTCACGGAGGTGGGCGTCTCGGCGAGGTGCCTCAAGTTCTCCAGGCTCGCATCTAAGTGCAGAGCGGCCTGGAACTCCTGGCTGGAGGCAGCCAGAAGTGACGTTAGGGTTCCTTCCTCACTGGGACCCTCTGGGACCGGCTCTGGGTCCACCTCTGGTTCAGTCTCTCCTGTAGCGGAGGAGGGTCCAGATGGCAGGGCACTACCTGCGATCCGGGCACTCTGACTGCGGGTGACAGCAGCTACATATGCAGTCTCCCCGGGGATTTTTATAGACCTATCAGCCTGCGCTGCCATGGGCTCTACCTCCCCATCCACCCCCAACACCCCAGGAGCAGTGCCACTTATGGGCCAGTTACCTTCCTCGGTGGCACTGGTCAGTGTCATGGCGTCACCTTCCTCACGGTTCCCATGCACCTCCCCATTTCCTTGAGCACTGTCGCCTGCTCCTGCTAGGGTTCCTCAGCCGTCTCACTCCACAGAGCGACGTGGCTGAACGCTCCTGTACCTGTGGACACATCTACCACTTCAGAGAAAGGGTTAACAGGTTCAGATGGCACAGATACCTCACTATCAGCATCATTCCTAGGGAAAGAAAGGTTATCAGTTGCATAATCACTTCGCAAAGCATTGGCAGGTAACACAATCAGTTTCCCATCATCATCAACATCAACATCATGGTTAACGTTAACCTTATTATCAGATTGGGGAGGAGTGTCAGGGACATAGTACGCGACCATCCTCCCCAGATCAGTCCCCAATAAAACATCAGTGGGCAGGTTTTCGGACACCCCCACTTCCTTCACCCTGCTCCCGGCACCCCAGTCAATGAAAACTCGGGCTATCGGCAAGGGGTAGTGGACGCCCCCAATCCCGGTGACAGTTAGGGTTTTCCCCGGAATCAACTCTTCAGGGGCCGCCAGTTCGGGTCGGAGGAGGGTTCGTTCAGCCCCGGTGTCCTTGAGGCCTGTAGCAAGACGGGCCCCCACGCGGACGGGCTGCACGTTGTCATCAACCCTCCCCACCACACCACCCACCAAAAGAACAGAGGCGTTGGGCCCGGAGGCCTTGGCTGGGGGGTTCTTCTGCCTCTCCGGACAGGTGGCGCTGATGTGTCCAGTCCTTTTACAGGAGAAACACTGGCGGGGTCTGATGTAGGCCTGGCGCTGGCAAAGGGGATAGTGCCTCCAGAGGGACGACTGGCAGGGGCACTGGGGTTGGTTGCAGGCTTACCCCCTCCCCAGCGGGCGGCGACGGGCTTCCGCACCTCGGGTTTCCGGTTGGCCTCATAGCTGTCGGCGATCCGTGCTGTGGTGACCACGTCCTCCGGTTCTCGGTCCAGGATGAACTGTCAGACCTCAGCTGGCACAGATGCAGGAACTGGTCTTTGATCATCAGGTCTCTCAGCTCCTCAAAGGTGTCAACTGACAGTCCATGGATCCACTGGTCAAAGTGGTTCCTGAGTCCTTGCACCACATCGCTATAACTGTCGTGTGGGCCACGTTGGAGGTTCCGGAACTTCTTTCGGTATACCTCAGGGGTTAGCTGGTACTTGGCAATCAGGGCCTACTTGATGGCCTCATAGTCACTGTCTTGATCTGACGTGAGGGAAGCGAACGCCTCCAAAGCTTTGCCCTTTAGCCCGTGGGTCAAGTATCTGGCCCATTGGTCAGCAGGCAGCCGGTACTGTCTGCAGACTTTCTCAAAGGCCCGCAGAAAAGTGTCCAAGTCTCCGTCCTTTTCCATCACGGGAAAGTGCTCCGGCCGGGGCTTCGGACTCTGAGAGCTGCTGGGTGTACCGCTCAGGGCTGTGGAGGGCGTTGCCCCTTGTCTGAGCAGCTCCAGTTCATGGGCTCTCTGAGCTTCCCGCTCGGCTCTCTCAGCCTCCCGCTCGGCCTCTCGCTGGGCTTGGCGCTCGGCTCTCTCAGCCTCTCGCTGTTTGGCCTCTCGCTGGTCGGCTCTCTCTTGAGCTTGCTGGATCAGCCTCAGGCGTTCTTCCCGGTTGTCAGCGGGAGTCCCTCCAGGGCCGCCTGCAGGTAAGGGTCCAACTGCAGGTTTGGGCCTCTGCTGCAGCACCACCTTGGCTTGGGCCGGTTCCTGTGCCCGCCACACTCTGATGCTCTTCCAGTTCCTTCAGGGCCTGGACCAGTCGGGCTTTGGTTTGGTTCTTGTGGTCAAGGCCGTGGTACACGCAGATTCCCACAAGAGTGTCCCTGTTCTGCTTTTCGAACCAACTTGCTCCTCTTATAGCCATGTTTGCCAAATAAAAGATAGGATAGAAAAACAAAGAGAAGGGAGGGGTAACCGCAAGTACACACAATTGTCTCAGGGGACTAATAAACACTGAGTCTGTTCTCCAAAACTTTAGTTGCAGGGTCCCTGAAGAACCGTGCAAGTTTTTTAGTGAATGGAATGATTGCTCAAACCAGATCACTAATGCTCTATAATCCCACCGCGCTGCCACCACATGTGATGAAACGAGCACACGGTCCGCCACACGGTAGCCCGGGGTATCATGGCTTGTGATCCCTCCGTGCCGCAAATGTGACGAAAACGCGAACACACACGACGGCTGCTGCCGTCCGACCCAGTAAACTGCAGGGATTTATAATTATCCCACGTCCACTTAGGAACTTGCCGCTCTCTGGCGCCCCCCTTACCCTCAGATCAGTCAGGGAACTGCACCTAGGATAATTAGTCGCCAGACGGGTCACTTGGATGTGTGCTGGCTATTGGGCACGCTGCAGTGAGGGAATTATAATTACTCCAGGCCGCAGCCAGGCAATACCCTTATAAAACCTGCTCCGTCACTGCCAACGCCACCCCATAGGTCAACACTTTACACCCCTTCTTTTAGCTGCCACCAGCTACGGTTTACTTTAGGAACAATTTATCAAGAGGGTCCGTAGCAACCCCAAAACAGTAGCGTAGTACTTCAGGCACGTGCAAATTCGTTTATAGAGCAGGAGAAACAAACTAATAAATTTATAGGTTTATTCCTTAAAAAAACAGGCAGTGCTTATAGTTTAAAAGAAAGGTAACAAGCTGAGGCAATATAGTTATGTACAATATGGTTACAGAAAATAAACGGGATTAAAAGTGGAAAAAAACTCACATGGTAGTTAGATCATATACAGGCAAGCCAGGCTGGGGAAGGAGCCACACGTCATAGTTCATTTGCAGATCTCTTAGTCAGGACATCACAGCATGGACTGAACAAGGGGGGCTCACCACAAGACTTATACCTGTGGGCTGCTGACCTCACAAAAGGGGATGGTTTTTCTGGCCACCTCCCCAGGCTGAAAGCTATGGTTTGAGCTCTGCAATATCATAAGGTCCATAACTCAGCGGGGAACTCTAGCAGAATAATGGCAGACCTATCAATGATCTTACTTTGAAATAACTGTTCAAATGAGCCCAAACTTGGATGAAATAGTTCATGGGGGATCCGAGAATTCCATTTCTCGGGTTCTGTTGGAGTTACGGGTTCACCAGTACCACGGGAACGATGCCTGTTGGCGCATGGTTCAAAACAGTGGCTTTCGTGTTTCTGACGCAACTTCCCACCGTGTTATAAGCAAAAAGAATGAATCCTCATAATGGCTGCCACGGAGGGACAGCACATGTGAAGACAATGGAGACCCCCTACGGTGAGGCGGGAAAACTCCAGCACTGGTAGCTTCAGATTACACTGAGCCTCAATGGAAGGGGGGAAGGGAAGCGCAGCTCTACACAGGCTGCTAAATGTAGTAGATGTCATCACACACAAGGTGTGCGTTAAAGGATGGGAAAGTGGAAGTGCTGATGATGGTGCACGCAGATGTAAAGGACGTGGGGCAGGTGTGACTATGCCTGTTGCTGGCACACTAGAAACACGCCCATATGGTATGCACACATTGAGTATTTTTGAAACGCAGAAGGTGCAGAAAATAATCTGCAGCATGTCAATTCTCTGTACATTTTTGCCCTGTGTTTTTCTCTATTCATCTCACTGAAATCCATCAAAAACACAGGCAAGAATGCACCAAAAACGTGTAAAAAAATTGCGATTTTGCAGCTGTGTTTTTTCCTGTCAAGAGATGCAAAAATGATGCAGAAATTTTACTCAACGTGTGCACATAAACGTATCGGTATTAGGTCGGGATCACACATGCGAGAAACTCACACGATTCTCGTGCAACACATGGCGCTGCCGCCAGCACTCGGACCGGAGCGTGCGCCTGCATGTATTTCTATGCACTGCACTCTCCAGTCCGAGTGCTGGCAGTAATGTCGGGTGTTCATGCGAGAGACTCATGCGAGTTTTTTGCATGTGTGATCCCAGCCAAAGAGCAGAGACACACTAGCGATTTAAAAATCGGTCCGATTTTCATACAAGTGAGTCGGACGAGTGTAATACAATTGTCATGCGAGTGTCATGCATTTTTTGTGCGAGTACAATCTGATTTTTCACACCTTGCATCCGATTTACATACCAATGCAGTGCGATTGCTATCAGACTGCAATGCAATTTTAACATTAGCTTTTACATAGAACAGTCCTCTGTATGTAAAAGCGCATGTAAAAATCGCATTGTAATACACAACTGTACACATCGTTTTAAAACCAAAAAATATTCAAAATACACGTACTGTATATGTAATATATATAAATATAATAAATATACCGTATATAATAAATATATAATATACATATATGTAATAGATATATATATATATATAATATATATTATATATAATAAAGATGGCAAACCTGTGTGATGTATTATTTCATTAAAATACTTTATTCTTAATGTGTGTGTTTTTCTAACCCTTTCATACTGTAAGATTAATAATGGATAGGTGTCTAATTGATACCTCTCCATTATTAACCTGGCTTAATGTCACCTTACAATAGCAAGGTGACATTAACCCCTTATTACCCTATATGCCACTGCTACAGGGCAATGGGAAGAGAGAGGTTAAGTGCCGAAATTGGCGCATCTTGTAGATGCGCCTTTTCTGGGGTGGCTGGGGGCAGATGTTTTGAGCCGGGGGGCAATAACAATGGTCGCTTTCTATGCTTTCAATATCTGCCCTCATTCACTGGTTTTCCCTCTCTGGTGCAGAAAATTGCGCGGGAGCCCACGCCATTTTTTTAAAAAGTCACCAATTATTAATTAAATACATGTACAATAAGCTGCACATACAGTACAGACCAAAAGTTTGGACACGCCTTCTCATTTAAAGATTTTTCTGTATTTTCATGACTATGAAAATTGTACATTCACACTGAAGGCATCAAAACTATGAATTAACACATGTGGAATTATAGACTTAACAAAAAAGTGTGTAACAACTAAAATTATGTCTTATATTCTAGGTTCTTCAAAGTAGCCACCTTTTGCTTTGATGACTGCTTTGCACACTCTTGGCATTCTCTTGATGGGCTTCAAGAGTTAATCACCGGAAATGGTCTTCCAACAGTCTTGAAGGAGTTCCCAGAGATGCTTAGCACTTGTTGGCCCTTTTGCCTTCACTCTGCGGTCCAGCTAACGCCAAACCCTCTCGATTGGGTTCAGGTCTGGTGACTGTGGAGACCGGGTCATCTGGCGTAGCACCCCATCACTCTCCTACTTGGTCAAATAGCCCTTTCACAGCCTGGAGGTGTGTTTGGGGTCATTGTCCTGTTGAAAAATAAATGATGGTCCAACTAAACGCAAACCGGATGGAATAGCATGCCGCTGCAAGATGCTGTGGTAGCCATGCTGCTTCAATATGCCTTCAATTTTGAATAAATCCCCAACAGTGTCACCAGAAAAGCACCCCCACACCATCACACCTCCTCCTCCATGCTTCACGGTGGGAACCAGGCATGTAGAGTCCATCCGTTCACCTTTTCTGCATCGCACAAAGACACGGTGGTTGGAACCAAAGATCTCAAATTTGGACTCATCAGACCAAAGGACAGATTTCCACTGGTCTATTGTCCATTCCTTGTGTTCTTTAGCCCAAACAAGTCTCTTCTGCTTGTTGCCTGTCCTTAGCAGTGGTTTCCTAGCAGCTATTTTACCATGAAGGCCTGCTGCACAAAGTCTCCTCTTAACAGTTGTTGTAGAGATGTGTCTGCTGCTAGAACTCTGTGTGGCATTGACCTGGTCTCTAATCTGAGCTGCTGTAAACCTGCGATTTCTGAGGCTGGTGACTCGGATAAACTTATCCTCAGAAGCAGAGGTGACTCTTGGTCTTCCTTTCCTGGGGCGGTCCTCATGTGAGCCAGTTTCTTTGTAGCGCTTGATGTTTTTTGCAACTCCACTTGGGGACACTTTCAAAGTTTTCCCAATTTTTCGGAATGACTGACCTTCATTTCTTAAAGTAATGATGGCCACTCGTTTTTCTTTACTTAGCTGCTTTTCTCTTGCCATAATACAAATTCTAACAGTATTCAGTAGGACTATCAGCTGTGTATCCACCTGACTTCTGCACAACACAACTGATGGTCCCAACCCCATTTATAAGGCCAGAAATCCCACTTATTAAACCTGACAGGGCACACCTGTGAAGTGAAAACCATTCCCGGTGACTACCTCTTGAAGCTCATCAAGAGAATGCCAAGAGTGTGCAAAGCAGTCATCAAAGCAAAAGGTGGCTACTTTGAAGAACCTAGAATATAAGACATAATTTCAGTTGTTTCACACTTTTTTCTTAAGTATATAATTCCACAGGGAGCTAGTCTGATTGCCGTATGTGGAGTCGGGAAGGAATTTTTTTTCCCTAATGTGAAGCCTACTGTTTGCCACTTGGGTTTTTTTTTGCCTTCCTCTGGATTAACATGTTAGGGCAGGTTAGGATAGGATATGGGTTGAACTAGATGGACTTAAAGTCTTCCTTCAACCTTAATAACTATGTTACATGTGTTATTTCATAGTTTTGATGCCTTCAGTGTGAATTTACAATTTTCATAGTCATGAAAATACAGAAAAATCTTTAAATAAGAAGGTGTGTCCAAACTTTTGGTCTGTACTGTGTTGTGAATGTTTTAGAAATTAATTCTGAGCAGAAGCTCCCTCTGGTGGTTACAAACAGCACTGAACCATTCAATGAGGTTTGGCAATCAGGAATCACAGACTGGATATAAGGGAGGTTTCCCCCCATCATGGTTGCCGGTGATCAATTATTCTTGTCTCAACGTTGTTTCCTGGTTCACTTGGAAGCTTGCTGAGTCTTGCCTCTTCTCCTGCTCTCAGATAAGATATTTTCTGTTTTTTGTTTTTGTGCTTACCATTTGCATATTTCTCTGCATTTCTGTGAGGTTGGCCAGGTTCCCCTCCCCGGGGGGCTTGGGCTCCTCTCGGTTCCTCTGGAGCCACTGTTGTTTGTTCATTTGCCTTTTCCAGTTTTTTCAGTGGCTGCGGCTTAGTTTTGTTACACCAGAGAACTAATTTAGGTGGTAGAGGTCGTGTGATCTCAGGTGTTTTTGCAATTAGTAGCGTTGGCTTTTTTTAGGGGTTTTTTTGGATTGCAGTAAGTATCCTTCCTATCCTTTTCTGTCTAGGCAGATTGGGCCCCAGCGTTTGCTCATACTATTTTCTGTCTGTGTCTGTAGCTTTCCTCTTTCTATCTTTAGGTGTAGTTAACCTCTCAGGCTGTGACGAGGCGTCTAGGATCAACGTAGGAACGCTCCACGGCTGCCTTTAGTTGTGGTGGTTAGTCAGGGTACTGCAATCCAGTAGATTCCAACCTCTCTGGTGTATTGCTGTTTTTGCCTACTCTCCTCAGCTACCAAAACATAACATACTGTACATAATACTAATTGTATTTGTCACTGACATGTATATGAATATATATATATTATATATTTATATTATATATATTATATACAGTGCCTTGCGAAAGTATTCGGCCTCCTAGAACTTTTGAACCTTTTCCCACATATTATGCTTCAAACATAAAGATACCAAATGTTAATTTTTGGTGAAGAATCAACAACAAGTGGGACACGATTGTGAAGTTGAACGAAATTTATTGGTTATTTTAAATTTTTGTGGAAATACAAAAACTGAAAAGTGGGGCGTGCAATATTATTCGGCCCCTTTACTTTCAGTGCAGCAAACTAACTCCAGAAGTTCATTGTGGATCTCTGAATGATCCAATGTTGTCCTAAATGACTATGATAAATATAATCCACCTGTGTGTAATCAAGTCTCCGTATAAATGCACCTGCTCTGTGATAGTCTCAGGGTTCTGTTTGAAGCATAGAGAGCATCATGAAGACCAAAGAACACAACAGGCAGGTCTGTGATACTGTTGTGGAGAAGTTTAAAGCCGGATTTGGATACAAAATGATTTCCGAAACTTTAAACATCCCAAGGAGCACTGTGCAAGCGATCATATTGAAATGGAAGGAGTATCATACTACTGCAAATCTACCAAGACCCAGCCGTCCCTCTAAACTTACATCTCAAACAAGGAGAAGACTGATCAGAGATGCAGCCAACAGGCCCATGATCACTCTGGATGAACTGCAGAGATCTACAGCTGAGGTGGGACAGTCTGTCCATAGGACAACAATCAGTCGCATACTGCACAAATCTGGCCTTTATGGAAGAGTGGCAAGAAGAAAGCCATTTCTTAAAGATATCCATAAAAAGTGTCGTTTAAAGTTTGCAACAAGCCACCTGGGAGACACACCAAACATATGGAAGAAGGTGCTCTGGTCAGATGAAACCAAAATTGAACCTTTTGGCAACAATGCCAAACGATATGTTTGGCGTAAAGGCAACACAGCTCATCACCCTGAACACACCATCCCCACTGTCAAACATGGTGGTGGCAGCATCATGGTTTGGGCCTGCTTTTCTTCAGCAGGGACAGGGAAGCTGGTTCACATTGATGGGAAGATGAATGGAGCCAAATACAGGAACATTCTTGTAGAAAATTGTTGTGTTTCGGTAGCTGAGGAGGACAGGAACAACAGCAGAGCAGCAGAACACCTGAGATGTTTGTAACTGATGGGTTGCAGATTCCTAAACTAACAACACAACTAGAGGTAGCCGTGGCGCGTTCCGACGTTGATCCTAGATGCCTCGTCACAGCCTGAGAGATAACTACACCTAAAGGCAGAAAGATAAAAGCTATCTGCCCCGGAGCAGATCCCCAAAGAAAATAGGAAGCCCCCAAACATATAATGGCGGTTAGACAAGATGAAAACACAAACATAGGCAGAAAATAGACTGAGCAAACGCTGGGGCCACAAGCTGACTAAATAGGATAGGACAGGAGAGATTACTTTCTGCAACCCAGAAAACCCTACAAAAATCCAACAATTCTGATTACAAAAATACTGAGATCACACAATCTCGTCACCCGCTAAATCAGATCCCAGTGTGAACAAAACCAAGCTGCAGCCGCTGAAAAAACAGGAAAAAGCAAATAAGCAAATGAGCAAATAACAGTGGCTGCAGATAAACTGTGAGGAGCTCAGGCCCCAGGAGGGGACCTGGCTGACCTCCACAAAAGTGCAGAAAACAATGCAAAAAGCAAGCACAAAAAGAAAAGCAAAAAATATCTTATCTGAAAGCAGGAGATGCAGGCAAGACTCCAGCAAACTTCCAAATGAACCAGGAACCACAATTGAAACAAGAACAATTGATCACCGGCAGCCATCATGGGAGGGAACCTCCCTTATATCAGACCAGTCAGTGAACCCAGATTGCCATTCCTCGCTGAAAGGTTCAGTACTGTCTGTAACCACCAGAGGGAGCCTCTGCTCAGAAACCATCTCTAGCACATTCATAACAGTACCCCCCCCTTGAGGAGGGGTCACCGAACCCTCACTCGTGCAACCAGGCCGATCAGGATGAGCTCGGTGATAGGCATGGATCAGTCTCCTAGCATGGATGTCCGAAGCAAACACCCAAGAATTGTCTTCCTGACCATAACCTCTCCACTTAACCAAATACTGGAGTTTCTGTCTAGAAAAACGAGAATCCAATATTTTCTCAACCACGTACTCCAGATTGCCCTCAATCAAAACAGGGTCAGGAGGCGCAGCCATAGGAACCACTGGCTCGACAAACCTCTTCAATAAGGACTTGTGGAACACGTTATGGATCTTAAATGTCCCTGGAAGAAGCAAACGGAAGGAAACAGGATTAAGAATCTCCATGATCTTATAAGGTCCAATGAACCTGGGCTTAAACTTTGGAGATGCAACCCTCATAGGTATATTTCTTGAGGACAACCAAACCAAGTCCCCCACTTTAAACCGAGGACCATCAGTCCTATGCCGGTTGGCAAACCGTTGGGCCTTCTCCTGAGAGAGAGACAACCTCTCCACTACCTGGTCCCAAATCTGCTGCATACGCTCCACAACAGAGTCAACACCCGGACAGACAGAAGCCTCCGCCTGTCCCAAAGAAAATCGAGGGTGAAACCCAAAATTGCAGAAAAATGGAGACATCAAGGTGGCAGAGCTAGCCCTATTATTAAGAGCAAACTCAGCCAAAGGCAAAAAAGAGACCCAATCATCTTGATCAGCAGACACAAAACATCTCAAATAAGTCTCCAAGGTCTGGTTTGTTCTCTCGGTTTGTCCATTGGTCTGAGGATGAAAAGCAGAGGAGAAAGATAATTGAACACCAAGTTTAGAACAAAATGTCCTCCAAAATCTGGAAACAAACTGGACTCCTCTGTCAGACACAATGTTCTCCAGAATGCCATGTAACCGAACCACGTGCTGAAGGAACAAAGGCACCAATTCGGAGGAGGAAGGTAACTTAGGTAATGGCACAAGATGTATCATCTTGGAAAACCTATCACAAATCACCCAGATAACGGTCATTCTCTGAGAAACAGGGAGGTCGGAAATAAAATCCATAGAGATATGGGTCCATGGCCTCTTGGGCACAGGTAATGGCATTAACAAACCACTAGAGCGAGAGCAAGGCTTGGAGCGAGAGCAAGTCCCACAGGACTGCACAAATTCCCTGACGTCACGAGACAAAGTAGGCCACCAAAAGGACCGACTAACCAAGTCTCTGGTACCAAAAATCCCGGGATGACCAGCCAACGCGGAACAATGAATCTCAGACATCACACTCTTCTTCCACTGGTCTGGGACAAACAATTTCCCAATAGGGCAGCGCTCAGGTTTATCCTCCTGACACCCTTCCTAGGCCAGTCTCAAATTGGGCGAGATGGCAGAAAGAACTACTCTCTCTTTCAAAATAACAGTAGGATCAGATAACTCAGGAGAGTCCACAAAGAAACTCCTCGAGAGGGCATCCGCCTTAACATTCTTAGTGCCAGGAAGAAAAGAAACCACAAAATTAAAACGTGTGAAAAACAAGGCCCACCTGGCCTGTCTAGGATTAAGTCGCTTGGCTGATTCGAGATAAACCAGATTCTTATGGTCCGTGAGGACCACCACCTGATGTTTGGCTCCTTCCAGCCAATGTCTCCACTCTTCAAAGGCCCACTTCATGGCCAATAACTCCCGATTACCCACATCATAATTATGTTTAGTTGGAGAAAATTTTCGAGAGAAAAAGGCACAAGGGTTACTCTTAGAGGTCTCTGGATCTCTTTGGGACAAAACGGCACCTGCCCCAATTTCAGAGGCATCAACCTCCACCTGAAACGGTAGAGAAACATCAGGCTGCCGTAGAACAGGAGCAGAAGTGAATCTCTGCTTAAGTTCCTGAAACGCAGAGACTGCCTCAGGAGGCCAATTCACCACATCAGAACCCTTTTTTGTCAAATCAGTCAATGGTTTAACAATACCGGAGAAATTACCAATAAATTTACGATAAAAATTGGCAAAACCCAAAAATCTCTGAAGAGCTTTTAATGAAGTAGGTTGGACCTAATCACAGATGGCCTGAACCTTGACCGGGTCCATTTCAATAACAGACGGAGACAAAATGAATCCCAGAAATGAGACCTTCTGTACGCCAAAAACACACTTTGATCCCTTCACATACAGTGCATTCTCTCTCAAAATCTGGAACACAGTCCGAACATGTTTCACATGAGAGTCCCAGTCATTGGAAAAAATCAAGATATCATCCAAATAAACAATCAGAAATTTATCCACAAAATCCCTGAAAATATCATTCATGAAGGATTGGAAGACGGAAGGAGCATTAGTGAGCCCAAAGGGCATCACTAGGTACTCAAAATGCCCCTCTGGGGTATTAAATGCCGTCTTCCATTCATCCCCGTGCTTAATGCGAATAAGGTTATACGCCCCCTGAGGTCAAGCTTGGTAAACCAACTAGCACTTTTCACCCTGGAAAACAGGTCAGAAATCAAGGGTAATGGATATTGATACTTCACAGTGATCTTATTCAAGAGACGATAATCAATACATGGCCTCAATGAACCATCCTTTTTGGCCACAAAGAAAAAACCGGCACCCATGGGTGAAGAGGATGGTCTGATATGACCCTTCTCCAATGACTCCTTGATATAAGATCGCATAGCATCGTGTTCAGGTACAGACAAGTTAAAAAGGCGACCTTTAGGAAATTTACCACCAGGCACTAATTCAATAGCACAATCGTAGCTCCTGTGAGGGGGCAAAGATGCAGATTTACTTTCACTAAATACATCCGAAAAATCAGTCAAAAAGTCAGGAACATCCTGAGACTTGGGGGAGGCAGAAAAAACAGGAGTGTTGGCATTAACACATTGGCAGCCCCAACTGGTCACAGACACAGATTTCCAATCCAAAACAGGATTATGAGACTGTAACCAAGGGAAACCTAGTACAATAATGTCATGCAGATTATACAGCACCAGAAATTTGCAACTCTCCTGATGATCTGGCTCAACCCTCATTATCACCTGAGTAGAAAACTGGGGTTTATTCTCCGTCAAAGGGGTAGAATCAATGCCCAGTAGGGGAATAGACTTCCGCAGGGGTATCATGGGAAACCCACAACGTTTGGCAAAGTCAAAATCCATCAGGTTAATAGCTGCTCCTGAATCAACAAAATCCTGAGCAGAAAATGTGGACAGGGAGCAAATCAGGGTAACCGTCAACAGAAATTTAGTCTGAACACTACCCAAGGCAACTGAGAGTGCAAAACGTCTTCCCCTCTTAGGGCAGACTGAAATAGCATGAGAGGCATCACCACAGTAGAAACATAACCCATTGCGCTTTCAAAACTCCTGACACTGTGCCCCAGAAGTCACTCTATCACACAACACTATCTCACGCATACCTCTGCGCTCACGCAAACGTCTGTCAATTTGAATAGCCAATGACATAGAATCATTGAGACCAGAGGGAGCAGGGAATCCTTTACATTCTCTGACAGCCCCTTCCGAAAAAGGGCTGCTAAAGCATCATCATTCCATTTGGTTAGGACTGCCCACTTTCGGAATTTCTGACAGTACAACTCAGCGTCTTCAAGACACTGATTTAATGCCAATAAGGTTTTTTCAGCTTGATCAGTGACATTAGGTTCATCGTACAATAACCCCAGAGCCAGAAAAAATGCATCAATATCATTCAAAACAGGATCCCCAGGTGTCAGGGAAAAAGCCAAATCCTGAGGATCGCCGCGCAGGAGAGAGATGACAATTTGAACCTGCTGTGCTGCGTTACCTGACGACTTAGGCTTTAAGGCAAAAAACAACTTACAGTTATTTTTGAAATTCAGAAATTTAGCCCGATCCCCCAAAAACAAATCTGGCATGGGAATCCTAGGTTCCACAACCGGCAACCTAGCAAGATAGGTAGCAATACTCCGAACCTAAGTGGCAAGCTGATCCACACGGCCAGACAACTGTGAAAACTCCATTGAAAGAGAAAAAAATAAATCCTCCTCAGCACCCAGAGAAAAAGAGGGAAAAAATGCAACAGACGGAAAAAAAAAAACTCTGACAACTCTGACAACTTTTTTCTTTCCACACTATTTTTCCCTTCTGTGAGTACCATATAATTTTCAGTTATGGCCAGTGATACTGTTGTGTTTCGGTAGCTGAGGAGGACATGAACAACAGCAGGGCAGCAGAACACCTGAGATGTTGGTAACTGATGGGTTGCAGATTCCTAAACTAACGACACAACTAGAGGTAGCTGTGGAGCGTGCCTACGTTGTTCCTAGACGCCTCGTCACAGCCTGAGAGATAACTACACCTAAAGGCGGAAAGATGAAAGCTATCTGCCACGGAGCAGATCCCCAAAGAAAATAGGAAGCCCCCAAACATATAATGGCGGTTAGACAAGATGAAAACACAAACATAGGCAGAAAATAGATTGAGCAAATGCTGGGGCCACAAGCTGACTAAATAGGATAGGACAGGAGAGATTACTTTCTGCAACCGGGAAAACCCTACAAAAATCCAACAATTCTGATTACAAAATACTGAGATCACACGATCTCGCCACCCGCTAAATCAGATGCCAGGGTGAACAAAACCAAGCTGCAGCCGCTGAAAAAAACAGAAAAAAGCAAATGAGCAAATAACAGTGGCTGCAGATAAACTGTGAGGAGCTCAGGCCCCAGGAGGGGCCCTGGCTGACCTCCACAAAAGTGCAGAAAACAATGCAAAAAGCAAGCACAAAAAGAAAAGCAAAAAATATCTTATCTGAAAGCAGGAGATGCAGGCAAGACTCCAGCAAACTTCCAAATGAACCAGGAACCACAATTGAGACAAGAACAATTGATCACCGGCAACCATCATGGGAGGGAACCTCCATTATATCAGACCAGTCAGTGAACCCAGATTGCCATTCCTCGCTGAAAGGTTCAGTACTGTCTGTAACCACCAGAGGGAGCCTCTGCTCAATAACCATCTCTAGCACATTCATAACAGAAAACCTGTTGGGAGTCTGCAAAAGACCTGAGACTGGGACGGAGATTTGTCTTCCAACAAGACAATGATCCCAAACATAAAGCAAAATCTACAATGGATTGTGTTATGTTTCGGTAGCTGAGGAGGACAGGAGCAAAAAACCGCCAAAGCAGCAAGACACCTGAGAGGCTAGGATCTAATGGATTGCAGATCCCTAAACTAACCGCACAACTAGAAGTAGCCGTGGAGCGTACCTACGGTGATCCTAGATGCCTCAGCACAGTCGGAGAGTTAGCTACACCTGAAGATAGAAAGAGGAAAACTAACTGCCCCTGAGTAGAGACCCCAAAGAAATAGGAAGCCCCCAAACATGTAATGGCGGTTAGAAAAGAGGAAAACACGAACACAGACAGAAAATAGAATGAGCAAATTTTGGGGTCCAAATCTGTCTAGAAAGCAAAGTACAGGAGAGAAATTCTGTCTGCAACCCAGAAAAACCTAACAAAAATTCCAGCACTTCTGATTACAAAAACCTGAGACCACATGATCTCGACACCTATATCAGATCTCTGGTGTGACACACAGCTACCCAGCAGTAAAAAATATCAGAGGAACAGAGAACAAGTTCAAATACAAAATGAGAACAGGAGGCAGCGCAAGCCCCCAAAGAGGACCCGGCTGAAGTCCAAGGCAAGACCGCAAAAAGCAAGGAAAATCAAACCACAGAAAAAAAACAGAAAGTCACTTATCTGAATGATAGCAGGAAAGCAAGCTGAAATTTCCAACAAAGACCTGGAAGCAACAATTGATTAACGGCGAGGATCATGGGAGTTCAGCTCACTTATATCAAGCCAGTCATCCCCACCTGAGACACATTCCTTAATTGGTTCAATACCCTCAGCAACCACCGGAGGGAGCCTCTCTCCGAAGTCGTCTCCAAACATTCACAACAGGATTGGTTCACAAATAATTGTATCCAGGTGTTAGAATGGCCAAGTCAAAGTCCAGACCTGAATCCAATCGAGAATCTGTAGAAAGAGCTGAAAACTGCTGTTCACAAACTATCTCCATCCAACCTCACTGAGCTCGAGCTGTTTGCCAAGGAAGAATGGGCAAGAATTTCAGTCTCTGGATGTACAAAACTGAAAGAGACATACACCAAGTGACTTGCAGCTGTAATCGCAGCAAAAGGTGGCGCAACAAAGTATTAAGTTAAAGGGGCCAAATAATTTTGCACGCCCCACTATTCAGTTTTTGTATTTCCACAAAAATGAAAAAAAAAACAATAAATTTCATTCAAGTTCACAATTGTGTCCCACTTGTTGATTCTTCACCAAAAATTTACATTTGTTATCTTTATGTTTGAAGCATGATATGTGGGAAAAGGTTGAAAAGTTCCAGGGAGCCGAATACTTTCGCAAAGCACTGTATATATTTATTATATATGTATATCTATTACATAGATATAATATATACACTATGTTCCAAATTATTATGCAAATGATATATTTCTCTGATTTTCCTAAGTGGTCGGTGCAAATGACAGTCAGTCTAATAAAAGTCATCACCCGTTAGAGTATACATCGAATTTTATTGAAGAAACCTCCCAATGATAACAGTATAATCTCCAAAATGGAAGAAAACACAGAATGTACTGTTCCAAATTATTAGGCACAGTAGAATTTCTGAGCATTTGATCTGTTTTAAAGAACTGAAAATGCTCATTTGTGGAATTTGCAGCATTAGGAGGTCACATTCACTGAACAAAAAAGCTACTTAACTCCAAAACATCCTAACAGGCCAAGTTACATGTAACATAGGAACCCTTCTTTGATATCACCTTCACAATTCTTTCATCCATTGAACTTGTGAGTTTTTGGAGAGTTTCTTCTTGTATTTCTTTGCATGAAGCCTCCCAGAGCTGCTGTTTTGAGGTGAACTGCCTCCCACCCTCATAGATATTTTGCTTGATGATACTCCAAAGGTTCTCTATAGGGTTGAGGTCAGGGGAAGATGCTGGCCACACCATGAGTTTATCTCCTTCTATGCCAATAGCAGCCAATGACTCAGAGGTCTTCTTTGCAGCATGAGATGGGCATTGTCGTGCATGAAGATGATTTTGCTCCTGAAAGCACGTTTCTGCTTTTTATACCATGGAAGAAAGTTGTCAGTCAGAAACTCTACATACTTTGCAGAGGTCATTTTCACACCTTCAGGAACCTTAAAGGGCCCTACCAGCTGTTTCCCCATGATTCCGGCCCAAAACATGACTCCTCCACCTCCTTGATTATGTCACAGCCTTGTCGGGACATGGTGGCCATCCACCAACCATCCACTACTCCATTCATCTGGACCATCCAGGGTTGCTCGACACTCATCAGTAAACAAGACTGTTTGAAAATTAGTCTTCATGTATGTCTGGGCCCACTGCAACCGTTTCTGCTTGTGAGAACTGTTTAGGGGTGGCCAATCGTAGGTTTATACACCACAGCAAGCCTTTGAAGGATCCCACACCTGCGGTTCGAGGGACTCCAGAGGCACCAGCAGCTTCAAATATCTGTTTGCTGGTTTGTAATGGCTTTTTAGCAGCTGCTCTCTTAATCTGATGAACTTGCCTGGCAGAAACCTTCCTCATTCTGCCTTTATCAGCACGAACATGTCTGTACTCAGAATCAGCCACAAATCTCTTAACAGTACGATGATCACGCGTAAGTTTTCGGGAAATATGTAATGTTTTCATCCCTTGACCAAGGCATTGCACTATTTGATGCTTTTCAGCAGCAGAGAGATCCTTTTTCTTTCCCATATTACTTGAAAACTCTGGCCTGCTTAATAGTGGGGAACATCCAGTTTTTCTTTTATTGGGCTCACATGGCAAACTAATTATCACAGGTATCTGAGATTGATTTCAGTGATCCAAAGAACCCTGAGACACAATATCATCAATTGGTTTCATTTGCAAAAAAAACAAAAAACACTGACACTTAAACCAATTTGCATAATAATTTGGAACATAGTTTATATGTATATATATATATATATATATATATATTTGTAATATATGACATGTCCCGGAAAAGATGTGGGTTCAGCGCCGGAGCCCAGATCAAAGGGTGGGAGTCCAACATCGGTGTAAATTTATGCCATCATCGGAAAGGGGTTAATCACAAAAGAAAACCATTTTCACTGAATTTCTGACCTGTTTATATCATTTCAGAGATCTTCTCCTTAGCTCAGAAGAAATTGTTAACAAGGACAAGGCAGTTGTTGTCACTCTACCATTCTGAATGAATTAAAAGAGCAGACTGGTTACTTTAAAAGTAGACTGGTGAAGGACTTTGGAGATGTAGAATAAAAATAGTTTGCGCACATAAAAACTACGAGACACAAAGGGATATAAGAAAGGATATGAATATGTATGTGTCAAATGGAAAACAGTACATAAAACCAGACAAACTCCATATAACAATTGGATATATAAATGTATTCAATGCAGTGATAAATAAATAAATGAATATTGCACTGAAACCTGTGCAAATAATGGAAGAAGTCCTCTTGTCCCGATGGAGCAAAAAATCCTAAAAAGCCTGGTGTGTAAAAAAGGTCAGAAAAAAGTCATAGAATATTCAAAAAAGTTTTTATGAGACTGTCCCGGCCGGTGACAGCTCAGACGATTAAAGGTCAGTAATGCACTTAAAGGAAATATACCTGTTTGCACAGGTTTTACCTGACAACCCCGATGGGTCACTTGCGGTGGAAAATCCAATTTCAGCCTCCTCTGGCCCGCTGACAACCCCGATGGGTCATCAGTGTTCAAAAGTTCGCTTTCAGCCTCCTATTGTCACGCGGTCTTATGATATGTGTACGATGTCAGTAAACTATTCTTAAAAGAACAACACTCTATACAACATATAGATTAGCAACATCAGCATGTAAATATAGAATAGATTTACCTGACACGATATCCGTTGAACTCCGGGTTAATCTTGAGGACTTGATACACTGTCACAGGAAAGAGGAGGACCGGGGGTCTAACCTGACCCTAAACTGGGGTCCTAACTAATCCCTCACCTTGGAGGTACTGATAATGGTTCAGAGGTCCAAGTCTCCAGCCTAACCCTGTCTCCTATCAGTCCCTGAACCCTGTAATCAGTCCTAAGAAGGATACTGATTACCACCAAAGGGATATGGGCTGATCTCTGCTAAATACACAGATTAGACATATAAGACAGACTGGAGAAAACACAGACTTGCATACACACTGAAACACAGAAGGAACATAAATGATCTGGGATATTAAACTCTAAGCAAGGTGAGCTTAAAACAACTAAGGAGCTCTTTAACTTAAGTCTATACAGATACAATCCTATCTGTGGTCTGCATGAAGAATTTCACTGGCAACTCCCAACACAGACAACCAGAGATTTAAAGGAAACCAATCAACAAATAATTAATTGCAGCCGGGAGAAACTGCACCCAGTCCCAGAACTGAGCACAGACAGAATTAACTCCCTAACTGCCAAACACAAAGAAACAGCAACTCAGCTGTGAGAAGTCAGAATGTGCAACCGCGACGATCTTCGTGGCGATGCACACATGACAGTACCCCCCCTTCTACGAGGGGCCTCCGGACCCTCAGGGCCAGGTTTGCCCGGGTGAGTTCTGTGGAAGGTCCGCACCAAACGATCTGCGTTAATGTCAGACGCAGGAACCCACGTCCTCTCCTCTGGACCATACCCCTTCCAATGCACCAAGTACTGAAGGGACCGGCGATTCAGACGTGAGTCAATGATCTTTGACACTTGAAACTCCAAGTTACCATTGACCACCACTGGAGGAGGAGGTAGAGGTGATGGTATGACTGGTGCCACGTACCTCTTAAGTAATGACTTGTGGAACACATTGTGGATTTTAAACGTAGGAGGGAGGTCCAGACGAAATGCCACAGGATTAATTATGGAACTGATCCTGTACGGCCCGATGAATCTGGGGCCCAGCTTCCAGGAGGGAACTTTAAGTTTTATATTCCTGGTAGACAACCATACCAGATCGTTCACATTAAGATCTGGACCAGAAACTCTCCTCCTATCAGCCATACGTTTATAACGGTTCCCCATAGCACTCAGATTATTCAATACACCTCTCCACACTGAAGCAAGTGACGACGAGAAACGCTCCTCCTCAGGAACCCCAGAAGGGCCCCCCCCATTGAATGTACAAAACTGGGGATGAAAACCATATGCCCCAAAAAACGGGGACTTACCAGTGGACTCGCTCCGCCTGTTGTTAAGAGCGAACTCTGCCAGAGGCAAGAAAGAAGACCAGTCCTCCTGGTTCTCTGAGACAAAACACCGAAGATAAGTCTCTAGGCTTTGATTCAGACGCTCTGTCTGACCATTGGTCTGCGGATGAAAAGCCGAGGAAAATGACAATTGCATCCCCCGACGTAAACAAAATGCCCTCCAAAACTTGGACACAAACTGAGACCCGCTATCTGACACCACATCAGAAGGCAACCCATGAAGTCTCACAATCTCCCCAATGAACACCTGCGCCAGAGTTTTAGCATTAGGGAGGGCAGGAAGAGCAATGAAATGTGCCATCTTACTGAACCTGTCCAACAACCACCAGTATGACAGTCTTCCCTGACGACTGAGGAAGGTCCGTGATGAAGTCCATAGACAAATGAGTCCATGGACGCTCCGGAAGTTTCAAGGGTAAGAGGGTCCCAGACGGACGGGTATGAGGGGTCTTAGAGCGAGCACAAACCCCACAGGACGCGACAAAAGTTAAAACATCTTTATTAACGTTAGGCCACCAAAACCGGCGAGAAAGGAGATCTAAAGTAGCCTTACTCCCTGGATGTCCTGCTATAGCAGAATTATGATGTGCCTCAATAACCTTTTGGCTCAACTGATTTGGGACAAACAGTCTCCCTGAAGGTCCTGCAGGGGCGTCCCCCTGAGCCTCTAACACCTCCTCCTCAAGCTCAGAACATACAGCCGACACTACCACCCCCTCCTGAAGGATAGGAATCGGGTCATCCATTTTCCCGGCCCCTGGGAAACTGCGAGACAAGGCATCCGCCTTAACATTCTTAGATCCAGGGCGATAAGTGACAACAAAATTAAACCTGGTAAAAAACAACGACCATCGAGCTTGTCTGGAATTCAGACGCTTAGCAGATTCCAAATACAGCAGGTTCTTGTGATCAGTAATGACGGTGACCGGGTGGACTGCCCCCTCCAAAAAGTGACGCCATTCTTCAAAAGCCAACTTAATGGCCAAAAGTTCCCTATTGCCGATATCATAATTCCTTTCGGCGGACGACAATTTTTTAGAAAAGAAAGCGCACGGATGCCATTTACCAGGGGACGGACCCTGGGACAATATAGCACCCACCCCTACGTCAGACGCATCCACCTCCACAATGAACGGCTGAGATGCATCTGGTTGGATGAGAACGGGTGCCGAAGCAAAACATTTTTTCAAAGAGGAAAAAGCTTGGCAAGCTTTGTCCGACCATTTAGAAAAATCCGTCCCTTTTCTTGTCATGTCAGTGAGAGGTTTGACAACAGATGAGAAATTACAAATAAATTTCCGGTAGTAGTTAGCAAACCCCAGAAAACGCTGCAGAGCCTTAAGATCCTCTGGCTGATCCCATTCAAGCACTGCTCTCACCTTTTCAGGGTCCATACGGAAACCGGAGGCTGACACCAAGAAACCCAAAAACTGAAGTTCCTGTACGGCGAATACACACTTTTCCAGTTTGGCGTATAGTTTATTGTCTCGCAAGATCTGCAACACCTGTCTCACATGCTCCTGGTGAGACACAAGATCTGGTGAGTAAATTAAAATGTCATCCAAATATACGACCACAAACAGCCCCACCAGATGACGAAAAATGTCATTAACAAAATGTTGGAATACTGCTGGTGCAGTAGTCAGACCAAAAGGCATGACAAGGTTCTCATAATGTCCCTCCGGCGTGTTAAACGCCGTTTTCCACTCATCCCCCTCTTTTATCCTAATCAGATTACACGCCCCCCTGAGATCCAATTTAGAGAACCATTTGGCGCCAACAATTTGATTGAAGAGATCAGGAATCAGAGGGAGTGGATACGGATCTCGAACAGTAATCCGATTAAGTTCGCGGAAATCCAAGCAAGGGCGTAGGCCTCCATCTTTTTTCTTCACAAAGAAGAACCCCGCGGCCACTGGGGAAGATGAAGGTCTAATATGCCCTTTGGCCAGACTTTCCGAAATATAATCTTTCATAGCCTGCCTCTCAGGACCAGAAAGGTTATATAACCTAGCTTTAGGTAACTTAGCATCAGGAAGTAAATTAATAGAGCAGTCATACACACGATGAGGAGGCAACTCCTGACACCCCTCCTCAGAGAACACATCCCCAAAGTCCTCCAAAAAAGGAGGCAAAGTACTAGGCACGACCGCACTGATGACTGTGTTCATGCAGTTACTTTTGCAAAACTCCCCCCATTGGCTTATATATCTGGACTGCCAATTAATCACAGGGTTATGTTTAACCAACCAAGGAAGTCCCAACACAATAGGAGTAGGTAGACCCTCCAACACATAACAAGATAATAGTTCCCTATGTATTGCCCCTACCCGAAGGTCAATGTTATGAACCTCATGAACAAAGCTACCTTGGCCGAGAGGCCTGGCGTCAATGGAGAATATAGGGATCGGTTTGACCAATACACTCAGATGCATACCTTGAGCCTGAGCAAACTGAGCGTCAACCAGATTAGCCCCGGACCCACTATCAAGAAGAACAGAAAATCTCTCCACTCTCGTACCAACCACCACCTCCACTGGTACAAGGAACTGAGAAGAACTAGCGGACGAAATACATACTCCCAGGTTGTCGTCCACCACACAACCTGGGATTAACAGTTTTCCGGCGACTTTTTGCTCAACAAGGCACGGGATGGACATCCCCCAACAAAATGTCCCTCTTTCCCGCAGAAGAAACACCTTCTAGTCCTGCGGCATACCGCCAATCCCCTCCTACGAAATGATGTCCCTCCCAACTGCATAGGCTCCTCCGAACAGACAAGGGGAACCTCAACATAAGGGACTTTAGTAGTAGGTGGAGTAACAACAGGGGGCGGAGTTACCTCGCACCTCTCCCGGAGCCGTCTATCAGTACGGATAGCTAGGGCCATAGCAGTCTCCAGTGATAGAGGAGAATCATACTGAGCCAAAACGTCCTTTAATTTGTCAGAAAGCCCATGACAAAACTGGCTTCTAAGAGCTGGGTCATTCCACTGAGTATCTGTGGCCCATCTACGGAACTCAGAAGCAAATTCCTCCGCCGGACGATCTCCCTGCTGTATCTTACGTAATTTTGTCTCAGCAAGAGAGACCCGATCTGGGTCATCATATACCAAACCCAGGGCAGTAAAAAATCGATCTACTGACTGTAGAGCCGGGGATCCCGGAGGAAGGGAGAAGGCCCAGGATTGAGGGTCCCCTTGTAGGAGCGAGATAAAAATTCCCACTCTCTGCTCTTCACTCCCTGATGATCGAGGCCGAAGCCGAAAATACAATTTACATGCTTCCCTGAAGGTAAAAAATTTGTCTCGCCCACCAGTGAACCTGTCCGGGAGAGCTACTTTAGGTTCAAATCTGGTTTGCTCCGAGGGAGACAAAACTTTGGACTTAATGTCCGTCAGCTCCATGGATAATCCCTGCAACTGCAGAGCCAGCTGGGCTACTGGATCCATGGCAACTGGGAACAATTTTATGGGCCAGTGAAAATGTCACGCGGTCTTATGATATGTGTACGATGTCAGTAAACTATTCTTAAAAGAACAACACTCTATACAACATATAGATTAGCAACATCAGCATGTAAATATAGAATAGATTTACCTGACACGATATCCGTTGAATCCGGGTTAATCTTGAGGACTTGATACACTGTCACAGGAAAGAGGAGGACCGGGGGTCTAACCTGACCCTAAACTGGGGTCCTAACTAATCCCTCACCTTGGAGGTACTGATAATGGTTCAGAGGTCCAAGTCTCCAGCCTAACCCTGTCTCCTATCAGTCCCTGAACCCTGTAATCAGTCCTAAGAAGGATACTGATTACCACCAAAGGGATATGGGCTGATCTCTGCTAAATACACAGATTAGACATATAAGACAGACTGGAGAAAACACAGACTTGCATACACACTCAAACACAGAAGGAACATAAATGATCTGGGATATTAAACTCTAAGCAAGGTGAGCTTAAAACAACTAAGGAGCTCTTTAACTTAAGTCTATACAGATACAATCCTATCTGTGGTCTGCATGAAGAATTTCACTGGCAACTCCCAACACAGACAACCAGAGATTTAAAGGAAACCAATCAACAAATAATTAATTGCAGCCGGGAGAAACTGCACCCAGTCCCAGAACTGAGCACAGACAGAATTAACTCCCTAACTGCCAAACACAAAGAAACAGCAACTCAGCTGTGAGAAGTCAGAATGTGCAACCGCGACGATCTTCGTGGCGATGCACACATGACACC
The DNA here is from genome assembly GCA_033576555.1 of Oophaga sylvatica. Classification (NCBI taxonomy): domain Eukaryota; kingdom Metazoa; phylum Chordata; class Amphibia; order Anura; family Dendrobatidae; genus Oophaga; species Oophaga sylvatica. The sequence continues at coordinate 24,058,226 of JARQOD010000008.1, read as the reverse complement.
TATGGCCCGCTGGTGGAACAAACGTCCGTTGGTGAATGCCAGTAATCTAAGGCCTCCGTGGCCAGATTGAGAACGCCGGCTGATGCTGTTGAATCCTCACTAGGAAGAAGAATGTGAGCAAGGACCTGCCGTGATGAGCCAGATCACGTGCCCGCGAAGATGCTGCAACGATAAAAGGATCTTCTATCCTGGTGTCCGAAGGAAGAAGTAAGTCCTCTGATGGACCTCCAGTGGCCTGAGTAAAGTCTGACATACACGGTAATCACTGTCCGTTACGGTGATAAAGGTCTTGTAATGGAAATAGATGACAGGACCTGCCGTGAGGTAAATGATCACGTGACCGCACGTATTGTATCTGAGTGAGAGGGTACAGATCACAGAAAGGACCACAATAGTTCCAACGCGTTTCGGAAACACGGTTTCCTTCCTCAGGGATGGTCCTTTCTGGATTATGGGTCCTTTTATGTCCGCACCCAGCGATCAGCTGACCTGTTGGAATGCAAAAAGTTCAATTTCGCTATTAAGGCCTTTGGGAATTAGTGTGTCCAACGTGAAGATCCACTTGGTTTCAATCCGGGACATGAGAGATATATAGTCACCTTTTCTCCATGGTAATGGGACAATAACAAATCCTGTAATTTCCATACTTTTAGTGTTACAATTATGGTGGTCTATAAAGTGTTTGGAAAGAGGATGACCCATAAATTTGGTTCTGATATTTCGTATGTGCTCCCTTATTCTAACTTTAAGTGGGCGTTTTGTACGGTCCACATAGAGTTTATTACAGGGACATTTTATTACATATATATAGTTATATATGTAATAAAATGTCCCTAAAGTTATATATGTAATAAAATGTCTCTAAAGTTATATATGTAATAAAATGTCCCTGTAATAAACTCTATGTGGACCGTACAAAACACCCACTTAAAGTTAGAATAAGGGAGCACATAAGAAATATCAGAACCAAATTTATGGGTCATCCTCTTTCCAAACACTTTATAGACCACCATAATTGTAACACTAAAAGTATGGAAATTACAGGATTTGTTATTGTCCCATTACCATGGAGAAAAGGTGACTATATATCTCTCATGTCCCAGATTGAAACCAAGTGGATCTTCATGTTGGACACACTAATTCCCAAAGGCCTTAATAGCGAAATTGAACTTTTTGCATTCCAACAGGTCAGCTGATTGCTGGGTGCGGACATAAAAGGACCCATAATTCAGAAAGGACCATCCCTGAGGAAGGAAACCGTGTTTCCGAAACGCGTTGGAACTATTGTGGTCCTTTCTGTGATCTGTACCCTCTCACTCAGATACAATACGTGCGGTCACGTGATCATTTACCTCACGGCAGGTCCTGTCATCTATTTCCATTACAAGACCTTTATCACCGTAACGGACAGTGATTACCGTGTATATCGGACTTTACTCAGGCCACTGGAGGCCCATCAGAGGACTTACTTCTTCCTTCGGACACCAGGATAGAAGATCCTTTTATCGTTGCAGCATCTTCGCGGGCACGTGATCTGGCTCGTCACGGCAGGTCCTTGCTCACATTCTTCTTCCTAGTGAGGATTCAACAGCATCAGCCGGCGTTCTCAATCTGGCCACGGAGGCCTTAGATTACCGGCATTCACCAATGGTCGTTTGTTCCACCAGCGGGCCATAGGAGACTGAAAGCGAACTTTTGAACACTGATGACCCATCGGGGTTGTCAGCGGGCCAGAGGAGGCTGAAATTGGATTTTCCACCGCAAGTGACCCATCGGGGTTGTCAGGTAAAACCTGTGCAAACAGGTATATTTCCTTTAAGTGCATTACTGACCTTTAATCGTCTGAGCTGTCACCGGCCGGGACAGTCTCATAAAAACTTTTTTGAATCTTCTATGACTTTTTTCTGACCTTTTTTACACACCAGGCTTTTTAGGATTTTTTGCTCCATCGGGACAAGAGGACTTCTTCCATTATTTGCACGGGTTTCAGTGCAATATTCATTTATTTATTTATCACTGCATTGAATACATTTATATATCCAATTGTTATATGGAGTTTGTCTGGTTTTATGTACTGTTTTCCATTTGACACATACATATTCATATCCTTTCTTATATCCCTTTGTGTCTCGTAGTTTTTATGTGCGCAAACTATTTTTATTCTTAATTATTTATTCTTCATTGGCAATTTGTAGTGGTAGTGCCCTTGTTTGCAGCACTATTCAACTACTAACACTTTAGCGCCGCTGGCATATACTGTATATATATATGACTTTGGAGATGTGTTCTCAGAAAAAGAGGCGGAGATACTACCTCCCCATCGTCCTTATGATTGTGCTATTAAACTTTATGCCTATCACCAAATTGCCTATAGCTCGCTTTTACAATTTGTCGGGGGGCCTGAACTGGCCGCCATGAAAGAATATGTTAGCACTGAAGTTGTCAGTGCTTTGACTGAGAGCTCAGTCATCCAGTCTGATGCAGGGGTGTGTGGAGCCGTCAGTGTGTTGACAGCTTGGCCTTCCAATCTCAAATTTGGAGGCACTGGCTTGTAAGGAGGAAGACCAGGCTGCGGGTACCTGCGCTGAGCTGGGTCCGGAACTGTCGGGGCTGCGTCCCATGTTGCCCAGAGAAGGAATAGGAGATTGGACAAACCCCATGATCCAGGAAGAGGGGGCGTGTTCACAGGAAACTCAGAGCAGAAAGCGCATGAAGCAGCAGGCAGTTTCCCGCCGTCAGGGTCAGTGCAGGACAGTGAGCAGCATGCTCTGTGCCCTGAGCAGCAGTGCCTCGATGTACTGCGGCCGAGTTTTCCCGAGTACTCCTGCGAGACAGTGAGTGTGAGAAGCGCGGTGCGCCTGGTGAAGTATATGACCGCGCGCATGCAGAGAAGTATGGGCTGGTTACTGGACACTGAAGTGCGGTTACCTTTACTGGCTAGCGTGCATCAATCCACGTTGGGTACAGAGACTTCCATAGCTATTCCCGCTTTGATTGCGCTGGCTTATGGACTAGGGGCTCAGCATGTAAAACCGGAGACCGCCCACTGCCGCCAGAAGACGGATCGCTATCCTTGGACCCCATCGGAGGACCCTACACCGGTAGTTGCCGGTACTCCTAACCCCATCAGACTGTGGACTGAGGACACCAGCAGGAGCTACGACAAGTGCTGTTTGAAACTTAGACTATCGCACTCATTATACCTATTTCATTTATTTCTTGTTGTTCCATTAACTCTATTCCATTGCTTTTTAACTCCCTGCAAGGAGTTACCTTTACTTTTACTGTTAGAAAAATAAATAATACTGTTATACCGTACTGCTCTGCAACCCCTGCATACTGCATCTCAGCACCTTCTTACAACTGTCTCAAGGTGTTCATTATCCCAGGTGATTGCCAGGCTACTTAACCGAGCTGTTTCTCCAGACTTCTGTCAGATGTACATTCAGCTACTGTGTGGTTTGTTCCTCTGTGCCTTGAATTCTGTCTATGGATCTTCCCTTGCCTGACGTTGGACCTCGTTCTGACCATCGTCTGTTTAACCCCTTCTGCTCTGATCCGCTATCCTCCTGGTATTCTGATCTCGGAATGTTACTTGACTACTCCTTTGTCTCTTCCTTCTGTTTGTGACGTACTCTCCTGGTTTCGGACCTTGGACCCTTGACTATCCTGACTCACAGCTTGGTGGTGAGAAGTGACTTAATGTCACACATAGGCTTTTGGAGGCTGTCCTGGTGTAAATAATGGAAGCAAAGAAGTCCCTTCTGTTCAAGAAAATTATCGAGAACAGACTGACATTCTGCATGAAGTATAGGCATTGGAAGGCAGAAGACTGGAGTAAAGTTTTTTCTGTTAAAGCCCCCTTCAGACTGTTTGGGACATCTGGAAGAATGATTGTCTAAAGAGGTAAAAGTGAGCACAACCATGAGTCCTGTGTCATGCCAACCGTAAAGCTTTCAGACACCACTCAGGTGCAGGGGCTTTTCATCCATGTAGAGGGCTCACACACAATTTTGTATAAGAAAATGGCCAGGAATAAAGAATGGGATCAAAATCTCCGAAAGCAACTTCTCCCAATGATCAAGGAGCAATTTGAGGATGAACAATGCTTTTTCCAGCATGATGGAGACCATGTCACATCACATAAAATGATAACTGTTGTGAACACTTTTAATCTGGCTTCTGAGTTTGGGCTCCCTCTGGTGGTTGCTGCTGGTAATGGAGCTGGGCTGGCTGAAAGAAGTCAATCACCTGAGGGGATGATTGGAGATCAGGTGTTACTGACTGGGGAGATTTAAGTGAGCAGCCTTCCCCCAGCTGTTGCCGGTGATTTGGTGTTCTTCCTGAACCTTTTGGAAGTCTGCTTGCTCCCTGCATTGTCCTGCATCTTTCAGATAAGTTATTTGCCTGTTTATATCTTTGGTATATTGTTCCCCTTTTGTTTTTCTCTGTTTTCTGCCTTGCTTGTGTGAGTTCAGCCGGGTTCCCTGCTGGGACCTGTGCTGAACTCTGTTTTCATTTGCCACAGCTTATTTCAGTCCTTTTTGTATTTCTAGTTCCCTGTTATTTCAGTACCTGTTGTTTTGCATCCAGTTCACACCAGAGTTCTGATTTAGTGGGGAGAGGTCGTGTGGCCTCAGTATTTTTGTATATCAGACGTGTTGGAATTTTTCTTAGGGTTTTTGCTGGATTGAAGACAGTATCCTTTCCTGTCCTGTTCTATCCAGACAGGCTACCTATTCCTTTGGGGTTCTATTCTTTTTCTGCTCTGTAAACTTGGTTTAGTGGTAGAGTGGACGTGTTTACCATTGAGAACCTGTAGTCAATCCTCAAAAAGCATGAGACAAACAAAAACATAGAAATTGTGATAAACTCCAAGCTCTAACGAGATAAGAATGGGTTGCCATCAGTCAGGATTTGGCCCAGATGCTGAAATCCATGCACCAGGACGAAGGGCAAAAGTCTGGAAAAATCAAGGTCAACTCTGTAAATATTGCCGTTTTGTAATATACTTGTATTTGTCGATAAAAGTTTAAAAACTATAAGACTATAAAATATTTATAATTGTACTTCGGTAACCAGAGAAAAATCCGACTAAAAGATCTAAAAACACACAAGCGGAAAACTTAATGAAAATCTAAATTTGCATCAGTCTCAAAACTTTTGGCCACAAGAAGATGTCGATTTATTATTGATCAACACCGACTGTGATCACGGGTCCGATCCTGACTCTTCCCAGAATCCCTCACCGTCTGTTTATTCCCTAAACTTGCCAGGAGACCTGACCCGCCCCTGAGGACTCATGCCCCCGCGTCTGTTTGTGTCCATCTGTGTTCTTATCTGCCCCGTTGGATCAGTTGGAATATTTTATTTATTTTTTATTTATTTTTTTGCTTTACTCTTTCTGTTGCTGAGCTTGATACCAACTGACAGTTGTTACGCTCTTAAGTCTGTAAGTCAGAGGAAAGAACTAAGGAGGAAAAGAAAAAAGTGAAGAAACCGAGTTAAAGTAAGAGAATTTATGCATGATGCTCGTCTGCGCTGATTTATCGGAGATATTTAAGTGCCGTAGAGGCTGCGTAGACATAAAAGCGGCCCAGACCTCGCTCAGATGTGCTGACAATTGCTCTCTATGGTGGAAAGCGCTGAAATATACATGGGTCATAAATGCCTGGATTCTGAGGTTATAACACCTGTCACTGCAATTTATATCATTGTATAAAGCTCCATCAAGATCAGCGGCACCTGGAGAAGCGCCCCGCGCATCCGCTCATCAGGGGGGCTCACACATGAGCACCTATTAATACCAGAGATGTCAGCCTAGTAAACCTTGTGGGATCCAGCTCCGGCTGCATCCTGGGATATCTGCCCGCCGCTCTTTCATTAAACATTGCTCGTTTTTGCTGTTCATGATTTCCATGTTAATTAATTAGCGGCGCTTGTAGAAACAAATGCTTTACATTCTCGGGATGTATTCGAGGGGGTAGGATCCCAGCAGACGAATTTTGCCTTGTTATTATCCTCATTATGCAAAGGCCTAAAGAGCAATCGCTGGCAGAGGGATCTGTATCAAGAAATTACTTATATTTTATATACCTCCATTGATCGTTCCTTTCTACAACCAAAAGATTTATGGTCCTAAGTGAGCTCCCCGAATTTTTTATTGATGGCTTATCTTTAGGATGAGCAGAACGGATGTTTATCCAGGTGCCCATTCAAGGGAACAAGGATTCGGTGCAGTACCAACATGGCCACAAGGGTACGTATGGTGCTGTGACTGGATGACTCCTCCATCCTGCTGATCGTGAAGGATCTGGGGGTAGTTTGGTCTCCACTCATCATACATTGATGGCTTTTCCTAAGGCTAGGGTCACACCATCGTATTTTCTATCATCCGAGAGAATCAGGTCGATTATGATAATCACAATGTGATCAAACGCTGGTCAGAGGGTAATCGCAGTGTAATCCGATTTTCTTAGAGAGATTTCTTTTTCATCTTCACCTCACCTGTCTTCTCCATTTAGTCAGTCCGTGAAAACCGGACTCCACTGAGATGTCATCTGAATGCAGACCGATATTTTCCATGGACTCGTTGACTTGCATGGCGGAGTGCCATAGAATAACATTGGTCCCAGTGTGATCCAATCTTTTGTTGGATTACACTTGGACCAAACATTTGATCGTCTGCACGAGTCCTAAGAATAGGTCATGGATTGAAAGATCTGAACAACCCCTTTGACATTAAAAAGTGTATTCCAATCTGCACGAATTATCATATATAATTGTTGAATCGGTGTTGGGTCCACCACAAAGAAACCCAACGATTTCCAGAAGGACCTTGTTCTCTTCCAGAAAAAGGAGGATGAAGCGGGTAATCACACCGATGTCTTGCTGTTCTGTTCACATTCTATGGCACTAACAAAAATAGCCAAGTGCAGAGCCATATTTGCAGTGCAGTAGGCTTAGCGTGGAAAAGAAGAGCCCACGCACAAGAAGCCCTCTCCATTTGACTGCTCCTAGCCTTTTGGCAACCATAGGAGCAACTGAGTATTTGCGAAAGGGTGCTTCCAGATTTTTAACAATCCATTATACTACAGTTGTGCTCAAAGTTTACATACCCCAGCAGAATTTTTGCTTTCTTGGTCTTTTTTCAGAGAATATGAATGAAAACACCAAAACTTTTTCTCCACTCATGGTTAGTGGTTGGGTGAAACCATTTATTGTCAAACTACTGTGTTTTCTCTTTTTAAATCATAATGACAACCCAAAACATCCAAATGACCCTGATCAAAAGTTCACATACGCCAATTCTTAATACCGTGTATTGCCCCCTCTAACATCAATGACATCTTGAAGTCTTTTGTGGTAGTTGTGGATGAGGTTCTTTATTTTCTCAGATGGTGAAGCTGCCCACTCTTCTTCGTTTTTTGCTCCCCTTCTTCTCAGAGCCATAACTTTTTTATTTTTTGGTCAAAATGGCCAAGTGAGGGCTTTTTTTTGCAGGACAAGTTGTAATTTTGAACAACACATTTGGTTTCAACATATCTTGCACTGGAAAATGGGAAAAAAATTCAAAGTGCGGTGAAATTGCAAAAAAAGTGCAATTCCACACTTGTTTTTTTCTTTTTTTTTTACCATATTCTCTAAATACTAGAACGGACCTGCCATTATGATTCTCCAGGTCATTATGAGTTCACAGACAACAAACATGTCTAGGTTCTTTTCTATTTAAGTGGTGAAAAAAATTCAATCTTTGGTAAAAAAAAAAAGGCCCATTTTCCGAGACCCGTAGCATCTCCATTTTTCCATTTTTTGTGATTTGGGGCTGGTGAGGGCTTATTTTTTGCGCGCCGAGCTGACATTTTTATTGATAACATTTTGGTGTAGATACGATCTTTTGATCGCATGTTATTGATTTTAATGCAATGTTGCGGTGACCAAAAAAAACATAATTCTAGAGTTTTGATTTTTTTTTCTCATTGCGCCGTTTACCTATCAGGTTAATTCTTTTTTTATATTGACAGAGCGGGTGATTCTGAACTACGAAATATGTGTAGGTTTGATTTTTTTATTATTTTATTTATTTTGAATGGTGTGAAAGGTGGGGTGATTCGAACTTTTATATATTTTTTATTTTTTTAATATTTTTTAAAACTTTTTTTTACTTTTTGCATGCTTCAATAGTCTCCATGCGAGACTAGGAGCTGCAGTTGTCTGATCGGCTCTGCTACATACAGGCGATGATCAGATCGCCTGTATGTAGCAGAAATGCACACTTGCTATGAGCACCGACCACCGGGCGGCGCTCAAAGCAATCTGGCTATGGCAGCCATAGAGGTCTGCTGGAGACCTCTGGTTCTCATGCCAATTTATTGGTGACCCGCGATCACGTGACGGGGTCACCGATGGGGTGGGATTTCTGGTGCGCTAGCCGGAAGCGCAAGTTAAATGCCGCTGTCAGAACTTAAAAAGTGGCGTAAAACGTAGAGAGAATAAGGAGCAAGTACTAAAGCCACTAAAAAAGTGAAATGCTCCAGAAAGGTCCGGAAAAGTCGAGAAATAGCCATGATGAATCTGGGCAACTTTGGTTTCCAGGTAAAGAAACTGATTTCTGCTGGATCTGTTTTTTAAATCATGGAAGTCAATGGGAACGGATCAGTTTTAAAGTCCATCAGTCTTAAAACTGATCCAATTTTTGGGGTTTGCTGGATCCATTTCAAACAGATGTGAACAAAAATCTAAAGAATCAGTTCTGATCGTTTTTTTTTCTCTATAAATTATAAATGTCTCTCCCATGATGCCTCAGGTGGGATCACAGATTTATTATTCTTTTTTTACCCTGGTAGACACTTTCTTCTGAGCTCACGGTCACCCCCTGCTGAGTGATGCACATTGTACGAGCTGTCGAGAAGGAGTGGAGAAGGCGAAGTGAACTGATCCGTGAATATTACGCTGGGCAGTCTTTAATCCTATTGATCTTCGTAACAAAATAGGTTTATTATTTTATTTTTTACCCTGCCAGGAGTAACTACTGCACAATTACTTGTTAAGGTTCATCCAGGGTATTACGGGATAATATTACGTTCCTTATAAACACTTCTTCCTAAAGGAAATTGTCTTAATTTAAGCGGCTGCCTAGTTGAGGTGTCCTTACCGTCTAACTGGAGAAAAATGCAAAAATGCAGTCGTAGTTTTATATGACACCATTCACCTTACTATACAATGTACTGAAAAACGGGGGGAAAAAACTCCATATATGGTGAAATGCTGAAAAAAATGCAATTTTGATATTGTTTTTTGGGGTTTTGTTTTTAAATTGTTTCTTGTATGGTAAAAATAACCTGATAATATGCTCTCCAGATCAGTACAATTATGGCAGTAACAAACTTGTATCGTTTTTTTATTATACTAGTATGTTGAATAAATACTGAACTTTGTTAAAAGAATTTTTTTTTTTGTTGCCCTTTTTAGAGACCCAAAACTTTGTAATTTTTTGGCAATGAAGCTCAGAGTGGGCTTAATTTTGGACATCAGGCTGGATTTTTTATCGATACCATTTTGGGGTATGTACAAATTTTTGATCGCTTTTTACAAGAGAGGTACGAGACCTGAAAAAGTATTTATTTTACTCACTTATACAGCTCCATTCTATATTTACACACTTATGTATCGCTTTACAGACATTATCGGCACTGTCCCCATTGGGCCTCACAATCTACATTCCCTATCAGTATGTCTTTGGAGTGTGGGAGAAAACCAGAGGAAACCCACGCAAACATGGGGAGAACATACAAACTCCTTGTAGATGTTGTTCTGGGTGGGATTTGAACCCTGGTCCCCAATGCTGCAAGGCTCCAGTGTTAACCACTGTGCCACCGTGTTGCACATAACTTGGATTTTTTTTCAATTTTTTTTTAGCATTTTATATGGTAAAATGAAGTGTCATTGATAGCTACAATTCATTCTACAAAAATAAAACAAGCCCTCATATGCCTATTTGGAAATTGATATAGGAAAGATGTGTATCTTCGTACCGTGTTAGCCAGTAGATAGAAAAATATTCAGACTTGAGAGTCCTCAGTGGTTGATACCTTTTAATGGCTAACTGAAAAGATGGTAACAAATTGCAAGCTTTCGAGACTACTCAGGTCTCTTCATCAGGCATAGACTAATACAACATCTGAAGAATCACATATTTATACACAAAATAGCACAGAAAAAATGCAATAGGTAGGACAAGTGACATGAAGCAGAACTGTCATTATGGCAGAGGGATTAACATAAATATGACTAGCTCATAGATAAGGAGTGAAGGTTTTATTACCCTCTGATTGGGGTCTGGTATTGTGTTGTGATGACCCTAAAAGGTCAGGGAGGCAGATTCCTTAATTGTTGTAGAACGACATAAAACTCTGGGATATATTCATCCCAGCACTAAGAGTGTCAAAGGTCATCATAAGTTTATATTCCCAGACTTTTCTATCCTTCTCAGATTTGAAGTTAGATTTTAATACAAGTAATTCCATATCTGTCATGCTATGACCGGGCATACAAAAGTGTTTGGCCACAGGTAAATCCATTCTTTTTTCTCTTATCGTGTGGCGATGAGAATTCATCCTTGTTCTCAGTTTTTGCCCGGTCTCCCCCACATACAGACCCCCAGTTGGACATTTAGTACATATAATTAGGTACACCACATTAGATGTGATGCAGCTGAAAGTACCTGGTATCTTGTAGTCCTGATGGGAGTTGGGGATCTTTATCCTGTCCGTGGTCATTATAGATGTACAGGTCTTGCATTTCTTTTGTCTGCAAGGAAAGGTTCCTGCAGCTGTTGGGGAGGACAGGGAGCTTCTGACAATGATGCTTCTTAGATTTGGGGGCTGCCTAAAACATAGTAGTGGGGGGTCTGGAAATATGGATTGTAATCGGGCATCTTTTTGTAGTAAAGGTTGTAGTTTCCGTGCAGCTTTTTTTTTTTTGCAGCTATTTGGAAATTGAATAGTTATAGCTTTCGGATAAAGTGGAGAAAAAAAACAAAGTGCAAAAACTAAATTGACCAGAGGTTAGTCTGTTATGATTTGGTAGCTGAGGAGAGCAGGCAAAAACGGCAATACACCAGAGAGGTTGGAAGCTACTGGATTGCAGTACCCTGAATAACCCCCACAACTAAAGGCAGCCGTGGAGCGTACCTACGTTGGTCCTAGACGCCTCGTCACAGCCTGAGAGGTTAACTACACCTAAAGATAGAAAGAGGAAAGCTATCTGCCCCGGAGCAGATCCCCAAAGAACATAGGAAGCCCCCAAACATGTAATTGTGGTTAGACAAGAGGAAATACAGACACAGACAGAAAATAGTATGAGCAAACGTTGGGGCCCAATCTGCCTAGACAGAAACGGATAGGAAGGATACTTACTGCAATCCAAAAGAACCCTAAAAAAAAACCAACGCTACTAATTGCAAAAACACCTGAAATCACACAACCTCTACCACCTAAATTAGTTCTCTGGTGTAACAAAACTAAGCCGCAGCCACTGAAAAAACTGGAAAAGGCAAATGAACAAATAACAGTGGCTCCAGAGGAACTGAGAGGAGCCCAAGCCCCCCGGGGGGGAAACCTGGCTAACCTCACAGAAATGCAGGGAAATATGCAAATGGTAAGCACAAAAACAAAAAACAGAAAATATCTTATCTGAGAGCAGGAGAAGAGGCAAGACTCAGCAAGCTTCCAAGTGAACCAGGAAACAACGTTGAGACAAGAACAATTGATCACCGACAACCATGATGGGAGGGAACCTCCCTTATATCCAGCCAGTCTGTAATTCCTGATTGCCAATCCTCATTGAATGGTTCAGCACTGTCTGCAACCACCAGAGGGAGCTTCTGCTCAGAATTCATTTCTAACACATTCACAACAGTACCCCCCTTGAGGAGGGGTCACCGAACCCTCATTTGTGCAACCAGGTCGGTCAGGATGAGCTCTGTGATACGCACGGATCAGTCTCCCAGCATGGATGTCCGAAGCAAACACCCAAGAATTGTCCTCCTAAACATAACCTCTCCACCTAACCAAATACTGGAGTTTCCGTCTAGAAAAACGAGAATCCAATATTTTCTCAACCACATACTCCAAATTGCCCTCAACCAAAACAGGGTCAGGAGGCGCAGCCATAGGAACCACTGGCTCGACAAACCTCTTCAATAAGGACTTGTGGAACACGTTATGGATCTTAAATGTCCCTGGAAGAAGTAAATGAAAGGAAACAGGATTAAGAATCTCCATGATCTTATAAGGTCCAATGAACCTAGGCTTAAACTTAGGAGATGCAATTCTCATAGGGATATTTCTTGAGGACAACCAGACCAAGTCCCCCACTTCAAACCGAGGACCATCAGTCCTATGCCGGTTGGCAAACCGCTGGGCCCTCTCCTGAGAGAGGGACAACCTCTCCACTACCTGGTCCCAAATCTGCTGCATACGCTCCACAACAGCGTCAACACCCGGACAGACAGAAGCCTCCGTCTGTCCCGAAGAAAATCGAGGGTGAAACCCAAAATTGCAGAAAAATGGAGACATCAAAGTTGCAGAGCTAGCCCTATTATTAAGAGCAAACTCAGCCAAAGGCAAAAAAGAGACCCAGTCATCTTGATCAGTAGACACAAAGCATCTCAGATAAGTCTCCAATGTCTGGTTTGTTCTCTCAGTTTGTCCATTGGTCTGAGGATGAAAAGCCGAGGAGAAAGACAATTGAACACCAAGTTTAGAACAAAGAGTCCTCCAAAATCTGGAAACAAACGACTCCTCTGTCAGACACAATGTTCTCAGGAATGCCGTGTAACCGAACCACGTGCTAAAGGAACAAAGGCACCAATTCGGAGGAGGAAGGCAACTTAGGTAATGGCACAAGATGTATCATTTTGGAAAACCTATCACAAATCACCCAGATAACGGTCATTCTCTGAGAAACAGGGAGGTCGGAAATAAAATCCATAGAGATATGGGTCCATGGTCTCTTGGGCACAGGCAATGGCATCAACAAGCCACTAGAGCGAGAGCAAGGCTTGGAGAGAGAGAAAGTCCCGCAGGACTGCACAAATTCCCTGATGTCACAAGACAAAGTAGGCCACCAAAAGGACCGACTAACCAAGTCTCTGGTACCAAAAATTCCGGGATGACCGGCCAACGCGGAACAATGAATCTCAGACATCACACTCTTTTTCCACAGGTCTGGGACAAACAATTTCCCTATAGGTCAGCGCTCGGGTTTATCCTCCTGACACCCTTCCAGAGCCAGTCTCAAATTGGGCGAGATGGCGGAAAGAACTACACCCTCTTTCAAAATAACAGCAGGATCAGATAACTCAGGAGAGTCCGCAAGGAAACTCCTCGAGAGGGCATCCGCCTTAACATTCTTAGTGCCAGGAAGAAAGGAAACCGCAAAATTAAAACGTGTGAAAAACAAGGCCCAACTGGCCTGTCTAGGATTAAGTCGCTTGGCTGATTCCAGATAAACCAGATTCTTATGGTCCGTGAGGACCACCACCTGATGTTTGGCTCCCTCCAGCCAATGTCTCCACTCTTCAAAAGCCCACTTCATGGCTAATAACTCCCGATTACCCACGTCATAATTACGTTCAGTTGGAGAAAATTTTCGAGAGAAAAAGGCACAAGGGTTATGTAACAGGTCTGGGAGGCGGAACCTCTGAGCTTTATTATACAAGGAGGCTTTCCTTGTAAAGGAGCGGGTGGCACCCGTTGAGACGGACAGAAGTCACTGCAAGTGACGGGGGCAGTCTCTGGATAGACAGGCGGGTAGTCATGGCAAGTGACCGGGGCAGTCTCTGGGTAGACAGGCAGGTAGTCACGGCAAGTGACCGGGGCAGTCTCTGGATAGACAGGCGGGTAGTCACGGCAAGTGACCGGGGCAGTCTCTGGGTAGACAGGCAGGTAGTCACGGCAAGTGACCGGGGCAGTCTCTGGATAAACAGGCAGGTAGTCACGGCAAGTGACCGGGGCAGTCTCTGGATAGACAGGCGGTAGTCACGGCAAGTGATCGGGGCAGTCTCTGGATAAACAGGCAGGCAGGGCCGGGGCAGTCTCTGAATGACAGGTATATACGACCTGAGATGGTGGAGCCTCCGGTAGGCTAGCAGGCAGATGACAGATGAGCGCCCCAAGTGAGCAGCGGAGAGTCTCGGGAATAGCCGATGAACACCGCAGGTGATGGCCGAACCTCCAGGTAGGCTTGCAGGCAGATGGCAGATGAGCGCCCCCAAGTGAGCAGGCGAGAGTCTCTGGAATAGCCGATGAACACCGCAGGTGATGGCCGAACCTCCAGGTAGGCTTGCAGGCAGATGGCAGATGAACGCCCCCAAGTGAGCAGGCGAGAGTCTCTGGAATTGCCGATGGTCACCGCATGTGACGGCCGAACCTCCAGGCAGGCTAGCGGGCAGGTAGCAGAAAGCAAACTGGCAGGAAACAGGCAGGTAACTGGTAACGGACCCTGAGGGCTGAAGCAGAGTTAAACAGTGCAACAACAACATTGCTCGGGCACCTCCATTAGGGAGGAAGTACTTTATATAGGGTGGAGTCCTCCGGCATTGGCCGGGGACATTTTTGAAAGATGCGCGCGGCCCCTTTAAGAGCGGGGGAGCGCGCGGGCGCGCGCCCTAAGTCCAGTAGCAGGGAAGGAGCGCGCAGCCCCAGCAGGGCGGAAGGAGGACGCTGAGCGCGGGTAAGGGGGGCGACGTCCCTGCCTGGCAGAGTAAAAATTATTTTACCGCACACTCAATTGGATTTTTTTGCAAAGTGAATATAAATTTTATTACTGTGGACAATCAAAATATAGAGGCAAAACAAGAAATGAGCGACATTAGTATCAACGTTTCGGTTCGCCCGGAACCTTATTCATGAAGTCGCTGTGAAGCAAGAAAAAAGGATAAGTGACAAGAAAAGTATATACAAAATTATGAAAATACATCACGTTGTCGATGTTGGTAACTTTAAGAACAACTCTCCAGAGAAAAATTAGAAGACAATGGTTGACTCGAATAAAAGAAATATACATATATACATATATACAATAAACATTTATATACATTGATCCCGAAGGTACAGTGGGGCTATAGAGACAAAAGAAAATGTATTATCTTAGTCCTGGAACATTAGTGGATAAGTACACATAGTAAGGTAAGTGCCCGAATGTGGGGGATAGCTGTGGGTGAAGAGTTTATCGGGTACCTAGAATTAGAATTACAGGTACCTGTAATTCTAATTTTGTAGTGTACCTCATTAAGTGCCCATGCGGCCTCCTATACATTGGGGAGACTACCCAGCACGTTAAAGACCGCATAGCCAGTCATAAGTCCACTATCCGTTGTCAAAAAAACTGGCTTCCACTACCGGACCATTTTACCAAACTCAGACACTCAGTTGCGCAGATGAAATTTCAGGTTATAGAAGGTGTTCCACGCCCTAGGAGAGGTGGTGACCATGTCAAACTGTTGAAACAAAGAGAAACCTATTGGATCCACAAGCTTGACA
Organism: Oophaga sylvatica; assembly: GCA_033576555.1. NCBI lineage: Eukaryota > Metazoa > Chordata > Amphibia > Anura > Dendrobatidae > Oophaga > Oophaga sylvatica. The sequence continues at coordinate 24,042,681 of JARQOD010000008.1, read as the reverse complement.
CTCTAGCCCCTAAAGGATTAAATAGAGAAATAGATTTGTTACTATAAACCTCTTATACTCTATATTAACACTATCTAATTTTTTCACAGACCCGATAAACTCTTCACCCACAGCTATCCCCCACATTCGGGCACTTACCTTACTATGTGTACTTATCCACTAATGTTCCAGGACTAAGGTAATAAATTTTCTTTTGTCTCTATAGCCCCACTGTACCTTCGGGATCAATGTATATAAATGTTTATTGTATATATGTATATATGTATATTTCTTTTATTCGTGTCAACCATTGCCTTCTAATTTTTCTCTGGAGAGTTGTTCTTAAAGTTACCAACATCGACAAACGTGATGTATTTTCATAATTTTGTATATACTTTTCTTGTCACTTATCCTTTTTTCTTGCTTCACAGCGACTTCATGAATAAGGTTCCGGGCGAACCGAAACGTTGATACTAATGTCGCTCATTTCTTGTTTTGCCTCTATATTTTGATTGTCCACAGTAATAAAATTTATATTCACTTTGCAAAAAAATCCAATTGAGTGTGCGGTAAAATAATTTTTAGTCTATTCTTGGACTTACCAGTCCATTATACCGGCACCTCGACTATATCGGACCTGAGTGCACGCTAACTTACCCTTTCCTGCCTGGCAGAGGACGCTGTCGCAGGGGAACAGCGTCCCTGCCTGGCAGAGAGCAGGGACGCCGGCGCTACAGTACCCCCCCCTTTAGGCCCCCCCTTTTTTAGGCCAGAAAGAAATTTAGCTAGGATGAGAGGGGCATGGATGTTCTCCCGAGGCTCCCACGTTCTCTCCTCAGGACCAAACCCCTTCCAATCCACCAGAAAATAGGTCTTTCTTCCTACCCTTTTGGTGGCCAGAATGTTCTCTACATCAAATTCGTCTTCAGCAGACACTGGAGCAGGAGGTGTACCTGTAGACATGACAAAAGAGTTAAGTACCACTGGTTTGAGGAGAGATACATGGAAGGAGTTAGGAATCCGCAAATTGGCCGGGAGTTTCAATTTATAGGACACCGGGTTGATCTGATGATGATCTCAAAAGGACCGATGAACCGAGGGCCTAACTTGTAGGAAGGAATCTTGAGCCGGACATACTTGGACGAAAGCCAAACCTTATCCCCAGGACGGAATTGAGGAGATCCAGACGTTTTTTGTCAGCATGTTTCTTCATGCGCTCGGATGACAGAATGAGTGCGGACCGGGTACTCTCCCATATGGAGGAAAATTCGTTAACCAGAGATTCCGCAGCTGGATTGTCCACAGAGATGGAGACAGGAACAGGAATCCGAGGGTGTTGACCGAAGACTACAAAAAACGGAGATTTGGAGGAAGATTCGCTCTCGTGATTGTTGTAAGAGAATTCGGCCCAAGGCCCAAGACAGGCAGGTAGTCACGGCAAGTGACCGGGGCAGTCTCTGGATAAACAGGCAGGTAGTCACGGCAAGTGACCGGGGCAGTCTCTGGATAGACAGGCGGGTAGTCACGGCAAGTGACCGGGGCAGTCTCTGGATAAACAGGCAGGCAAGGGGCCGGGGCAGTCTCTGAATGGACAGGTATATACGACCTGAGATGGTGGAGCCTCCCGGTAGGCTAGCAGGCAGATGACAGATGAGCGCCCCCAAGTGAGCAGGCGAGAGTCTCTGGAATAGCCGATGAACACCGCAGGTGATGGCCGAACCTCCAGGTAGGCTTGCAGGCAGATGGCAGATGAGCGCCCCCAAGTGAGCAGGCGAGAGTCTCTGGAATAGCCGATGAACACCGCAGGTGATGGCCGAACCTCCAGGTAGGCTTGCAGGCAGATGGTAGATGAACGCCCCCAAGTGAGCAGGCGAGAGTCTCTGGAATTGCCGATGGTCACCGCATGTGACGGCCGAACCTCCAGGCAGGCTAGCGGGCAGGTAGCAGAAAGCAAACTGGCAGGAAACAGGCAGGTAACTGGTAACGGACCCTGAGGGCTGAAGCAGAGTTAAACAGTGCAACAACAACATTGCTCGGGCACCTCCATTAGGGAGGAAGTACTTTATATAGGGTGGAGTCCTCCGGCATTGGCCGGGACCTTTTTGAAAGATGCGCGCGGCCCCTTTAAGAGCGGGGGAGCGCGCGGGCGCGCGCCCTAAGTCCAGTAGCAGGGAAGGAGCGCGCAGCCCCAGCAGGGCGGAAGGAGGACGCTGAGCGCGGGTAAGGGGGGCGACGTCCCTGCCTGGCAGAGGACGCTGTCGCAGGGGAACAGCGTCCCTGCCTGGCAGAGAGCAGGGACGCCGGCGCTACAGGTTACTTTTAGAGGTCTCAGGATCTCTTTGGGACAAAACGGCACCTGCCCCAATTTCAGAGGCATCAACCTCCACCTGAAACGGTAGAGAAACATCAGGCTGCCGTAGAACAGGAGCAGAAGTGAATCTCTGCTTAAGTTCCTGAAACGCAGAGACTGCCTCAGGAGGCCAATTCACCACATCAGAACCCTTTTTGGTCAAATCAGTCAATGGTTTAACAATAACAGAGAAATTACCAATAAATTTACAATAAAAATTGGCAAAACCCAAGAATCTCTGAAGAGCCTTTAATGAAGTAGGTTGGACCCAATCACAGATGGCCTGAACCTTGACCGGGTCCATTTCAATAACAGATGGGGACAAAATGAATCACAGAAATGAGATCCTCTGTACGCCAAAAAGACACTTTGATCCCTTCACATACAGAGCATTCTCTCTCAAAATCTGGAACACAGTCCGAACATGTTTCACATGAGAGTCCCAGTCATTGGAAAAAAATCAAGATATCATCCAAATAAACAATCAGAAATTTATCCACAAAATCATTCATGAAGGACTGGAAGACGGAAGGAGCATTAGTGAGCCCAAAGGGCATCACTAGGTACTCAAAATGCCCCTCTGGGGTATTAAACGCCGTCTTCCATTCATCCCCGTGATTTATGCGAATAAGGTTATACGCCCCCCTGAGGTCAAGCTTGGTAAACCAAGTAGCACTTTTCACCCTGGAAAACAGGTCAGAAATCAAGGGTAACGGATATTGATATTTCACAGTGATCTTGTTCAAGAGATGATAATCAATACACGGCCTTAATGAACCATCCTTTTTGGCCACAAAGAAAAAAACGGCACCCAAGGGTGAAGAGGATGGTCTGATATGACCCTTCTCCAATGACTCCTTGATATAAGACCGCATAGCGTCATGTTCACGTACAGACAAGTTAAAAAGGCGACCTTTAGGGAATTTACTACCAGGCACTAATTCAATAGCGCAGTCATAGCTCCTATGGGGGGCAAGGAAGCAGATTTACTTTCGCTAAACACATCAGAAAAATCAGTCAAAAAGTCAGGAACATCCTGAGCCTGGGGAGAGGCAGAAAAAACAGGAGTGTTGGCATTAACACATTGGCAGCCCCAACTGGTTACAGACACAGATTTCCAATCCAAAACAGGATTATGAGACTGTAAGCAAGGGAAACCTAGTACAATAATGTCATGCAGATTATACAGCACCAAAAATTTGCAACTCTCCTGATGATCAGGTTCAACCCTCATTATCACCTGAGTAGAGAACTGGGGTTTATTCTCAGCCAAAGGGGTAGAATCAATCCCCAGTAGGGGAATAGACTTCCGTAGGGGTATCAAGGGAAACCCACAATGTTTAGCAAAATCAAAATCCATCAGGTTAATAGCTGCTCCTGAATCAACAAAAGCCTGAGCAGAAAATGTGGACAGGGAGCAAATCAGGGTAACAGTCAACAGAAATTTAGTCTGAACACTACCCAAGACAACTGAGCGTGCAAAACGTCTTCCCCGCTTAGGGCAGACTGAAATAGCATGAGAGGCATCACCACAGTAGAAACATAACCCATTGCGTTTTCGAAACTCATGACGCTGTGCCCCAGAAGCCACTCTATCACACTGCATGGGTTCAGAAGCTGGTTCACAAGGCATCACTATTCCACGCATACCTCTACGCTCACGCAAACGTCTGTCAATTTGAATCGCTAATGACATAGAATCATTGAGACCAGAGGGAGCAGGGAAACCCACCATAACATCTTTTACATTCTCTGACAGACCCTTCCGAAAAAGGGCTGCCAAAGCATCATCATTCCATTTGGTCAGGACTGCCCACTTTCGGAATTTCTGACAGTACAACTCAGCATCCTCAAGCCCCTGATTTAATGCCAACAAGGTTTTTTCAGCTTGATCAGTGACATTAGGTTCATCGTACAATAACCCCAGAGCCAGAAAAAATGCATCAACATTACTCAAAACAGGGTCCCCAGGTGTCAGGGAAAAAGCCCAATCCTGAGGATCGCCACGCAGGAGAGAGATGACAATTTGAACCTGCTGTGCTGCGTTCCCTGAGGACTTAGGTTTTAAGGCAAAAAACAACCTACAGTTATTTTTGAAATTCAGAAATTTAGCTCGATCCCTCAAAAACAAATCCGGCATGGGGATCTTCAGTGGCAAGCTGATCCACATGGCCAGACAACTGTGCAAACTCCATTGAGAGACAAAAAAAATTCCTCCTCAGCACCCAGAGAAAAAGAGGGAAAAAATGCAACAAACAGAGAAAAAAAAATTTGACAACTCCCCTTTTTTTTTTTCCTTTTTACTATTTTTCCTTTCTGTGAGTACCATATAATTTTCAATATGTCTAGCACCATCTTTGCGATAACCGAAGGATAGTTATCTCAGCCGACACTATAAAGCTTGTATTTTCATCTCATTCATCATCTGATCGGCTGCCAGAAAACCCCCTGTCCTGGACCCTGAACAATGCAAAGTGTTCTGCTTATGTCTGCACCTCTAATCCATCCACATAGCGGTGACTTGGGTCGAGAGCGTCAGAAATCCTTTCTTTCTACACTGCTGTCGGAAAGTCAGAAAATGTGACATTTTCTTCGGTGCCCAGCTGTGTTTGTTCACTGAGTGTTTGCCAGAGGGCACTAGGACGCCTGGCAGTGGGACCTTCATAAACCACACCTCGCTGGAGGCATGTTGACGGCTTTTCACCCCACAATAAATAGAAAGCAATATACTCAGGAAGGAAACGCTGACACGTGCAATATGTCATTGCAAAGAAAACATTGACATGGCATTCAGCTTATGCCATGGAGGGTGGTCGCAGTCGGTCCATGTATAATTTACAATGCTGGCAGATGTTATTTTTCTTCTTAGGATTTCTTGTGCTGTGTACTAGATTTAGAGCACAAGAAATTATGATGGATTTTCCATTTAAAGCTCCATTAACCTTAGTGGGGTATAGAACGTGATATAGGGGGGCTCCTGCCTCCAGGCACCTTCCCATGATGCTAAGAGCAGCCGCTGTGCATGAGAACTCCATTTATGCCATGTCTGACCAGCTACAATTGGCTCTGTGTAATACCACATTTCTCCTGTAGTGGGCACTGCAGAAAAAAAGTGCAAACTCACAGTTTCACCCACCAATCATAGCTGATCACCCACTCTCCTTGTGTCATGTATCGCTCGCTCAGGCCTTCCACTAAGAAATAGCAACCTATAAGAGGAAACAAATGATTTTACCCCAAAAATAGGGCCATTGTTCGATATTTGATATTATTATTATTTTTTGTTAATAAAGCACCATTTTTTTCAAGGTGCTTTACATGTGAGGAGGGGTATCCATAATAAAAAAACAAGTACAGTAATCATGAACAATGTGAGTCACAATCTACAAGGGATATCTTGTCCCTTTAATTTTATATGAGGAACATATACAGTATACTAGGATGGGAGACATATATACCAGGAAGGGGCCAGGATAACAGACAAATACACCAAGATGGGGAACATATATACTAGGATGGGGAACATATATACCAGGAAGCGGCCCAAGATGGAAAACATATATACCAAGATGGGGAACATATATACTAGGATGGGGACCATATATACTAGGATGGGGAATATATATACTAGGATGGGGAACATATATACTAGGATGGGGACCATATATACCAAGATGGGGAACATATATACCAGGATGGGGAACATATATACTAGGATGGGGAACATATATACTAGGATGGGGATCATATATACCAAGATGGGAACATATATACTAGGATGGGGAACATATATACTAGGATGGGGAACATATATACTAGGATGGGGAACATATATACTAGGATGGGGTACATATATACTAGGAAGTGGCCCAAGATGGAAAACATATATACCAAGATGGGGAACATATATACCAAGATGGGGAACATATATACTAGGATGGGGAACATATATACTAGGAAGTGGCCCAAGATGGGAAACATATATACCAAGATGGGGAACATATATACCAAGATGGGGAACATATATACTAGGATGGGGAACATATATACTAGGATGGGGTACATATATACTAGGAAGTGGCCCAAGATGGGAAACATATATACCAAGATGGAAAACATATATACCAAGATGGGAAACATATATACCAAGATGGGGAACATATATACTAGGATGGGGAACATATATACTAGGAAGTGGCCCAAGATGGGAAACATATATACCAGGATGGGGAACATATATACCAGGATGGGGAACATATATACTAGCATGGGGGATATATTCCAGGAAGGTTAGAACAGACTTGGAACTCACCTTAACGTAAATGGTTATTGTTTAATGTAGTCCATGGTAGTGATGAATATTCTACCCGGGCCCCATACATCTGACCAACATTCAGGGGGTGGGCAGGTCCAAATTTTTCACCAGGGCCCATCGGACTCTAGTTACACCACTTACGATTGGTACCATGAGCCCATGAGGTTAGAGGGTCCACTTGCACGTCAAACATAGGTGGAATTGGGCATTATAATAAGCCTTGGGATTACAAAGGGCTCACGTACTGTTCTTGCACAAGGGTCCTCTTTCTTCTGTGTCCCCTCCTGGAACAACACACAGGGAATTTGTTACCCAGTGTCATGCATTATCCCCAATTATTGCACCATTTATACAAGGAAACTTACATCATGTTATCCCAATATTGTTGCTATAGGTGTTTGGCAAATGATGGCTAAGTAAGTATTCCATCAATTACATATTGAATATTATTCATAGAGATGATCAAACCTTCTACGTGAATCTTCAGTCCTCAAAAGCACCCACAAGCGCTTCCAGAGGAAGAGAGATCTCATTAAAACAGCAGTGAAGGCGTCACTCGTATTGATCTCCGGCACGCCGGCCAGGGCTCTCCATTTAGTTACAATGGATAAAACAGATTGTTTGTAATTTAAGAGGTAGCGTACAATAACAACATGGAAGTCAAGGAACTTGAATAATTGATGTACGAGAAGAAAAAAAAGTCAGCATTGACGTCTGTCCTCGTTCTGCCTCCTTCCCGCTTCCCTGTTTATTCAGAGAAACGCGTGGTACTTGGGTACGTGCGTGACTATGGATGAATACTCTACTCTGTACATTTATAGCTCCAGTCCATGAACTCAGATTTCTATCTAGTGGATGATTGCGAGACCCCAGGAGGTGTTTTCTGTCTCCAAATTCCGCGCACAATATAATTTATAATAATAGAAATTGTTCTGATTGCGCTGCTGAGTGGGGTTAGCGGAGAGTCCTCCACCATCCGAACGAGGATACGTCTTTAGAAACCATAGAACAAGGCCAACTGAGTCATTTTACCTTGATTTCTGAAAGCATTTACAACTCAAAAGTCACAATCTTGATAACAATGGTTTAAACCCATCGAGACAGAGGACGGTGAATGCGATAATCACTAACCAGAGTCCGTCCAGGCAGGTCTCCAGGTGACTCGTGTAAAGAATGGTGCCCCTTTAGACTTTCACCTTAGACAATTCAGATTATGGCTTTGAAATCTAAATGGGGGCACAATTACTGGAAATGATATGTTTTACTTTTGACTGATTGTGTAATGATATACCTCGATGGAAAAATAAGGTAGATAATTGCAATAGTATAGAAAGAGTCAAGACCCGATATAATGAGCTGTGCCGAGCGTTCGTAAAGAGGAAACGGAATCTGATTTTGGCCCTTGTTGTCAGTGGAGTAGACATTGTGGTTCTCAGGCGTCATGCCTGCATTACGGTATTTTGCAAATTGTAAGGAGCTGTGATGCAGAGTTGCCTCTATAAAGTAATAATTTATGGAGGGTGTTCTTGTTGGATTTTGTATGAAATTGGGAGAAAAAAAATTGTGCCTTTGCACTAGGCAATACTGGAACAGGAATTATTATTAGGCCACGCCCACATGGCCAATATTTTGTCAGTATTTTAAAACAGTATTTGTAAGCCAAAATCTGGAGTGAGTGAAAAAATGCAGAAGTGGTGATGTGCAGGCTTGAACTGGCCCACTGGGGAACAGGAGAATTCTCCGGTGGACCCCCATGCAGGAGTAGTATCTACAGTGGGTACGGAAAGCATTCAGACCCCTTTAAATTTTTCACTCTTTATTGCAGGCATTTGGTAAATTAAAAAAAAAGTTCATTTTTTTTCTCGTTAATGTACACTCTGCACCCCATCTTGACTGAAAAAAAAAAACAGAAATGTAGAAATTTTTGCAAATTTATTAAAAAAGAAAAACTGAAATATCACACTATCACATAGCAAGAATAACATCCTTTATTTCTAATAAAATTCAACACCCTGTTTTACACATTTATTTAAAAATAAAAAACACAGTTATACTGACTATACTTTACACCTAATCCATCGAAGCCCATGTCCCCTGTAAAAAAATGAAAATAATAAACAACCATATCCCTCATCTGTCCAAAGTGAAGATAATCCATACTGTTTCACGCCATAATCCATCTCTGCGACATCTTATTTTCAAAATGAATGGTGCCATGTTGTGACCGTTCACGCTGAAAACCGGAATAAAATGAACTGCTGCGATCAAAGCTTTAATGACAAGCGGGGATGTCATAGAGGTTACTGCCGGTCACTGTTCCCATGGGCATTTCACTGTGAGCAAGGACAATGAACTCTGGTGACCTCAATGAGATCATCACGAGCGAGGCAAAGGACCAGATTTGGCGCATCTTATGGATGTGCCATTTCTGGGGCGGCTGAGGGTTGATGTTCTTAGCCTGGGAGGATGAACAATTTCACTGGCTCTTTCCCTGGCTATTAATATCAACTCGCAGCTGTCTGTTTAGCCTTTGCTGATTTGACTTTATAGGGGGATCTAGGTCATTGTATTTCTGGGGTCCCCGTAAACTCACCAGTGAAGACTAAGCAAACAGCTGTGAGCTGTTATTAATAGCCTGGGAATCTTTTGGAATATTGTCCTTTATCCCAGAATATTACCATCAGTCTCCAGCCGTGGGCCTTCCCTCTTCTGTTATGAAAATTACTCGGAAGCACACGCCATTGTTTTAAATTTAATTCTTTATTTTACAAGGAGGAATACAGTAGGTGCTGAGTACAACTCCCATCATTGCCGCATGGCCGCAATGATCTCAAGGAGACCAAGCAACAATGATGAGATCTGCCTTCAGGCCCTGGCTCCTGGGAACAGCGCAAACTGTACCGCTTTTTCCCAGGTGCCGGTAGGTGTCACGCTGATGACACATGGATGTAATCTGTGTGTCATCAGTGTGCACAAGTGCAGCAAACATTTTGTCTGTGTTGCTGATAAAAAACTGACATGTCTATGGGTTTTTCACACGGACACATGGTCCGTGTGAAAAACCTGACATGTGCGCACCACCATTGTATACAGCGTGTGTGTCTGTATTTGCAATGCTTACTGACACAAAAAAGGGGGCCTAAAAGTGACTTCTAGCTCATGCAGGAAGTATAGAATGAGCCGGATAGTCTCATATGTGGTGACGTCACTCAGTAGAGCAGGAAACCAGATCAGGACACTGGAGACAGCAGCAGTAGGTAAGTATATTAATACATTCACACTACATTGCATATACATATACACACATTTAATCAATAAAAAAGTTAGTGGGAGTGCTTCTTTAAAAGTAAATTATGAGAAAGTGATAGTATTTACTAATAGATGCAGAAACGGCAAGTGAGTGCATGTGCTGAAGAGAATAGATAATAAACAAGTGACAGCATAAACTCATGAGAATAGATAATGAGAGAGTGACAATACTTGCTTTTCAAATTTGTGAGAATAGGTCATGAGTAACTGACAACATTCACTGATGAGAATACTAATGACAACAACTGACATTTGATGAGACTGAATAATAAGCAATTGTGAGAATAGGTAATCAGGAAGTGACAACATGTTCTAGGAAAAAAGATAATAAGCTAGTGTCAGCACTGATTTAAAGAAATAAATAGGTATAATACATACCCTCTGGTCCCAGGTCAGAAACCGACAAATCATCACAGCGCACAGTGCATGCTCTGGGGGGAATCGAATTGGACCCAACAATCCCTTCAATTATTTTGGAATGCCTATAAATGTTTTGCTGGCAAAAATTAAGAGACCACTGCAAAATTTTCAGTTTGTCTGATTTTTCTCTTTATAAGTATATTTTTGAGTAAAATGTAAATTGTTCTTTTATTCCATAAACTACTGACAACATGTCTCCAAATTTCCAAGCAAGAAATTTTGTATTTATTTTCAGAGAGTGAGAAATGGTCAAAATAACAGAAAAATGCAGTGCTTGCAGACCTCAAATAATGCAAAGAAAACAAGTTCATAATCATTTAGAAACAACAATACTAATGTTTTAACGCAGTAAGAGTTCAGAAATCAATATTTTGTGGAATAACCATGATTGTTTATCACAGCTTTCATGCTTCTTGGCATGCTTTTCACCAGTCTTTCACACTGCTTTTGGATGACATTATGCCACTCCTGGTACAAAAATGTAAACAGTTCTTCTTTGTTTGATGACTTGTGAGTATCCATCTTCCTCTTCATTACATTCCAGAGGTTTTCAATGTGGTTCAGGTTTGGAGATTGGGCGGCCATGACAGGGATTTGATGTGGTGTTCCACACATTGATTGACCTAGCTGTGTGGCATGGCGCATTGCCCTGCTGGAAAAAACAGTCGTCAGAGTTGGGGAACATTGCCTGAGCAGAAGGAATCAACTGTTTTTCCACGATAACCTTGTATGCGCCTTGATTCATACGTCCTTCGCAAAGTTTAACCTGCCCAATTCCATCATTGCTGAAGCATCCCCAGATCATAACTGATCCTCCACCAAATTTCACAGTGGGTTGAAGACACTGTGGCTTGTACGCCTCTCCAGGTCTCCGTCTAACCATTAGATGACCAGGTGTTGGGCAATGCAGAAACTTAGACTCATCAGAGAAGATTACCTTTCTCCAGTCCTCTATGGTCCAATCCTTATGGTCTTTGGCAAACTTCAGCTTGGCTCTCCTTTGCTTCTCATTGATAAAAGGCTTTTTTCTCGCTTTACATGACTTGAGCCCTGCCTCTAGGAGCCTGTTACGAACTGTTCTTGCCATGCACTTCACCCCAGCTGCCATTTGACATTCCTTTTGTAGGTCACTTGATGTCATCCTGCGGTTGCTGAGTGACATTCGAATAAGATGACGGTCATCCCGGTCAGTGGAGTCGTTTTTGCCCTCTGCCGATCTGTAGCTTTGTTGTCCCCAAGTTAGATTATACTCACCCAGGTGTCGCAGGTCTGGGTCTGGCGCCTCTCATCTTCATGCGATGACGTGCTCTTCCTTGCTTCTGTCGCGGCTCCTGTGCAGGCATAATTCTCTGCCATGTTGAGGACAGAGCAAAGTACTGCAGTGCGCAGGCGCCGGGAAATGTCAGAGAGGCCCGGCGCCTGCACACTGCAGTACTTTACTCTGCCCTCAACAGGGCAGATCAGTATGCCGGAGCCGCGACAGTAGCAAGGAAGAGGATGTCATCACATGAAGATGGGATGCACCGGACCCAGACCTGAGACACCCATCGGACAGGACCGCCCACCCAGGTGAGTATAATCTAACTTGCTTTTCTTATCTTTCAGGTTACATCGGGAGCTTATCTACAGCATTACAGAATCCCGTAATGTCGGTTGTCGCACCTTATATACAAAAAATGAAGTGACAGGTTCCCTTTAAGAAGATGAGAGAGGCCTGTAATTGACATCATAGGTAGACCACAGCTATGAGAGTCAAAATGAGAAAACAAATCCACAAAATTACCTTGTCTGATTTGGTAAGATTTATTTTGCAAATTATGGTGGAAAATAAGTATTTGGTCATTAACAAAAGTTCATCTCAATATTTTGTAATATATCCTTTGTTGGCAATGACAGAGGTCAAACATTTTCTGTAAGTCTTCATAAGGTTGGCACACACTGATGGTGGTATGTTGGCCCATTCCTCCATGCAGATCTCCTCTAGAGCAGTGATGTTTTGGGCCTGTCACTGGGCAACACGAACTTTCAAATCTCTTCAAAGGTTTTCTATGGGGTTGAGATCTGAAGACTGGCTAGACCACTCCAGGACCTTCATATGCTTCTTACAAAGCCACTCCTTCATTACTCCTTTCATGCTGAAAGACCCATCCACGTTTCATCTTCAATGCCCTTGCTGATGGAAGGTTTGCACTCAAAATCTCACGATACATGGCCCCATTCATTCTTTCATGTACATGGATCAGTTGTCCTGGTCCCTTTGCAGAGAAACAGATCCAAAGCATGATGTTGCTACCCCCATGCTTCACAGTAGGTATGGTGTTCTTTGGATGCAATTCAGCTTTCTGTCTCCTCCAAACATGACGAGTTTTGTTTCTACCAAACAGTTCTACTTTGGTTTCATTAGACCATATGTCATTCTCCCAATACTCTTCTGGATAATCCAAATGCTCTGTAGCTAACTTCAGACCGGACATGTACTGTCTTAAGCAGGGGGATAAGTTTGGCACTGTAGGATCTGAGTTCCTGGCGGTGTAGTGTGTTACTGATGGTAGCCTTTGTAACAGTGGTCCCAGCTCTATGTAGGTCATTCACTAGGTCCCCCCATGTGGTTCAGGGATTTTTTCTCACCGTTTTCTGATCATTTTGTCTCCACGGGGTGAGATCTTGCGAGGAGCCCCAGATAGAGGGAGATTATCAGTGGTCTTGTATGTCTTCCATTTTCTATTATTGATTTCATCACACCAAGCTGCTTGCCTATTGCAGATTCAGTCTTCCCAGCCTGCTGCAGGCTACAATTTTGTTTCTGGTGTCCTTCGACAGCTCTTTGGTCTTCACCATAGTGGAGTTTGGAGTGTGACTGAGGTTGTGGACAGGTGTCTTTTATACTGATAACAGGTTCAAACAGGCGCCATTACTACAGGTAATGAGTGAAGGACAGAGGAGCCTCTTAAAGAAGAAGCTACAGGTCTGTGAGAACCAGAAATCTTGCATGTTTTTCGGTGACCAAATACTTATTTTCCACCATAATTGGCAAAATAAATCTTGCCAAATCAGACAAGGTGATTTTCTGGATTGTTTTCTCATTTTGACTCTCATAGTTGTCGTCTACCTATGATGTCAATTACAGGCCTCTCTCATCTTTTTAAGTGGAAAAACTTGCACAATTGGTGGCTGACTAAATACTTTTTTTCCTTTCTTAGTATAGTATACTGTTTTCCCAAACTCTCAGTATTGAAGATTACTGTAACAACACTCATGAAAGTTGCTCAGTCTGCTGGGTGGTGACAGCTTTGACTGTCACATTGCATAAGGGAGGAAGACTCTTACACTCCATCACCTTGCTTCTTGTGCACCTGGACAGGACAAATATCTTACGACAGCTCCTGCCTAAAGACAGAGGTTGCCTGCTGTATAAAAACTTTCCACAGCATATACAGGAAGGACAATGTGCAAACTCCCAAACCGGCCCAGTGGGGAAAATGTCAGGGAGTATTGAGCCGCACAGCACCAGGGCTTAGGGGTACTCGGCACCGAGCCCATGGAAGTCTATGGGGGATGTCACGGGTAGCACAGCTCGGTCCGTGCCCTGGGCGCTCACCGTAATGTGGGATATTTACAGGGGATGATGGAATGTTTATATGGTTTGTCGTGACGCCACTTGTAGTATCTGGTCAGGGGAACCAGCGCTGCTCTGTACATGCTCTGAAAGGGATGGTATTGGCAGCTAGATGGTGGGTCTTCTACAAGTAAGACAGTGTCGTTCCAGGGTAGATAGGAATATGTGGATGCAGGACAGATGGGGAACCCTCCGCCAGGGACAATAAGGGAGACACACACAGAAGTCAGTTTGGTACCTTTACTGTAGCAATGGCAGGTACTCCCCGGAGCACGGCAGGGCGAAGGATGCACATCCGGACTCCTCCACTGATAGGTATATGGCCTCCTGTCCTCTGTCGTTGTATAATCAAGTCCTGACCTGCGTGTAGCTAGGTCTAACTTAGTCTCTGTCCTGTACCTGGCTGACTTGGTGGTGGACCTTCTATCTGGCAGAACAGGGTCTTTCTATGGCTGATCAGGCCGACTCCGTTCTCCCTGATCCTGTTACTTGTCAACACTGTGGAACTCCTGGGACTTGTAGTCCTCCAGGAACTCCGGGGTTCTCCAATAGGTCGTGGAGATCCTTATAGGCTCGGAACCCGGCATCCGGTACTCGTTGCTGAGGGGAGCTATTAATGCTCACTGATCCTTCTACTTCCACTTGCCTTCGATTTATCTGGGTCCTATTAAGATCACACACACTGGCAGTTGGTGTGCTGCCTCTTCGCCGCTCTCTAAGCGTCGGCACGCTTCTTAATGAGCTACAATTCAGATTCAGCTCTGGCTAGGCTAAAGTGATTCACTCTTCACTTGTACCAACCTCCACTTCAGGTTGAACTTGTCTGAACAGCTCTGCACTTCTCTCCTCTGGTGTCTTGAGGAAATCTGAGATCTGTCTCTGTCTGATCTCTTCTCTGGCTGCTCTCTCTGATCTGAGGCTGTCTTGTTCTCAGACCGTCTGCTCTCTCAGTTCTGAGGCAAACTGAAACTAAACTGAGTTTATATATGCCTAAACACAGCTCCCTCTAATGGTCTTTTTAGGAAAGCTGCATTGTGTGTGCGTATAGTGACCTCTAGTGGGATCGTCCGTTAGTGCATCCTTCTGGAAGATATGGATCCAGTCACAGCTGGGCTCCACATTCCCCCCTAGTTGAACTCAGCACTCCGGGGCTGAAATACAAAAACAGTAACAAACAATAACATATCAAAACAATTCTTCCTTTACAGGAGGTAAAGCACTCTTAAACTGTTGCATAAACGGTAACTGAACAATTATATACAATGGGGGCTTGAGGAATTGAGCAACCATAAAAGTCCCAGTCTCTTTTGGAAAGGATGCTCAAATAAGGGTGAAGGAAACAAGTAGAAATAATGTCCATTCCTCTTGTTCCAAGATTACAAGGGAAAAACAGGTTAATAAATAATGGTATGATACAACATATTATTAGCAAAAAATATATACATTATACATTTATGTACAGTGGTCATAGATAGTTATTTACATGAGTTAGGTTTTACTCTCTATACCTAACAGGTAATTGCCCCTTTGTCATACGTACTGACCTACGTGGTGTAGTGGTAGGTGAGGTGTCAGTTACCCTGTCTGTCCTACGTACTGGCAAACTATAAATCTGCCTCCACCTCTCTAGGGATCTGGCAAGCATGTCAGCGACTGGGCGATGCGGTGCCGTTTCGCCAGGGGACTCTTCTTCCTGAGATTCAATTCCTTGGGATTCCACTTCTTGTGGTGCTGCTTCTTGTGGTGCCGCTTCTTGCGGTTCCACTGGTTGAGGTTCTGCCTGAACAGGTCCTTCTGGAACTGACTCTACTGGCACAATTGGTACAATTGGATTTAGAGATTCTTCTTGCGGTTGATAAAATTGAAGCACAGGAATGACTACAGCTTCTCCAATTCTGGGCCAATCTGCAGGTAAATCTCCCAAATCTGTATGTATGACTGCTTCATCACTCTTTTCCTGATTGACAACAGGTTCTTCCTCACGAAGTTTTAATGGGTCCGGACACAACGTTAGATGGTCTCTAGACACAGTTGCAGTCGTTTTTCCTCCATCCTTGCTTATTATGCACGTCTTCTTGTTATCAAACCTCGAACTCTGTATGATGTAAGGCTCTCTTTCCCACTGATCGTCGAGTTTGTGTAATCTTCTCTTTCTTTTTAGTACGATTTCACCAGGTGCGAAAGGTTCAGCTGGCGCACTTTTATTGTAACAATCTGCTTGTTTATCCCTGAATCGATTGAGACTTTCCTCAACACAGGCCTGTACTTTTCTGTACTGTTCCTGTCTGTTTGTGTTCCAGTCCCCAGTAGTTACATCCGCTTCCGGTTCTACAACTCCAAGCTCTAGATCCATGGGCAGCTTTCCTGGTCTTGCCCGCATGAGATAGGCTGGGGTGCAGTTGGTGGAACTCACCGGTATGTGGTTATACAGGTCTACCAGGTCAGGTAGCAAGTCTGGCCACCGATTTCTTTCCTCCAGTGGTACAGATTTCAGTAAGTCAATGACGATGTGATTCATCTTTTCACAAAGTCCATTGGTTTGGGGGTGGTACAGTGTTGTTCTTATCTTCTTACACCCGTACAAGTAGCAGAACTCTTTGAATAATTCGGCCTCAAAGGCTGGGCCTTGATCAGTTAGCACCTGCTCAGGATAAACCGTGTGGTCTGCAGAAACTTGCTTGGAAGGTCTTTGCTGCTGTCTCTGCTGTCAGATCTTTAACAGGGGCGACCACCAGGAATTTGGAGTAGTGATCCACCATAGTCAGGGCATAGGAATATCCTGACCGGCTGGGTGACAACTTAACATGGTCCAGGGCCACGATTTCCAAAGGACGGGTCGTCTGGATGGGCTGCAG
>JARQOD010000008.1:23847179-24025737 GCA_033576555.1 Oophaga sylvatica | reverse complement strand
CTGGGGGTGACAGCTTTGACTGTCACATTGCATAAGGGAGGAAGACTCTTACACTCCATCACCTTGCTTCTTGTGCACCTGGACAGGACAAATATCTTACGACAGCTCCTGCCTAAAGACAGAGGTTGCCTGCTGTATAAAAACTTTCCACAGCATATACAGGAAGGACAATGTGCAAACTCCCAAACCGGCCCCAGTGGGAAAATGTCAGGGAGTATTGAGCCGCACAGCACCAGGGCTTAGGGGTACTCGGCACCGAGCCCATGGAAGTCTATGGGGGATGTCACGGGTAGCACAGCTCGGTCCGTGCCCTGGGCGCTCACCGTAATGTGGGATATTTACAGGGATGATGGAATGTTTATATGGTTTGTCGTGACGCCACTTGTAGTATCTGGTCAGGGGAACCAGCGCTGCTCTGTACATGCTCTGAAAGGGATGGTATTGGCAGCTAGATGGTGGGTCTTCTACAAGTAAGACAGTGTCGTTCCAGGGTAGATAGGAATATGTGGATGCAGGACAGATGGGGAACCCTCCGCCAGGGACAATAAGGGAGACACACACAGAAGTCAGTTTGGTACCTTTACTGTAGCAATGGCAGGTACTCCCCGGAGCACGGCAGGGCGAAGGATGCACATCCGGACTCCTCCACTGATAGGTATATGGCCTCCTGTCCTCTGTCGTTGTATAATCAAGTCCTGACCTGCGTGTAGCTAGGTCTAACTTAGTCTCTGTCCTGTACCTGGCTGACTTGGTGGTGGACCTTCTATCTGGCAGAACAGGGTCTTTCTATGGCTGATCAGGCCGACTCCGTTCTCCCTGATCCTGTTACTTGTCAACACTGTGGAACTCCTGGGACTTGTAGTCCTCCAGGAACTCCGGGGTTCTCCCAATAGGTCGTGGAGATCCTTATAGGCTCGGAACCCGGCATCCGGTACTCGTTGCTGAGGGGAGCTATTAATGCTCACTGATCCTTCTACTTCCACTTGCCTTCGATTTATCTGGGTCCTATTAAGATCACACACACTGGCAGTTGGTGTGCTGCCTCTTCGCCGCTCTCTAAGCGTCGGCACGCTTCTTAATGAGCTACAATTCAGATTCAGCTCTGGCTAGGCTAAAGTGATTCACTCTTCACTTGTACCAACCTCCACTTCAGGTTGAACTTGTCTGAACAGCTCTGCACTTCTCTCCTCTGGTGTCTTGAGGAAATCTGAGATCTGTCTCTGTCTGATCTCTTCTCTGGCTGCTCTCTCTGATCTGAGGCTGTCTTGTTCTCAGACCGTCTGCTCTCTCAGTTCTGAGGCAAACTGAAACTAAACTGAGTTTATATATGCCTAAACACAGCTCCCTCTAATGGTCTTTTTAGGAAAGCTGCATTGTGTGTGCGTATAGTGACCTCTAGTGGGATCGTCCGTTAGTGCATCCTTCTGGAAGATATGGATCCAGTCACAGCTGGGCTCCACATTCCCCCCTAGTTGAACTCAGCACTCCGGGGCTGAAATACAAAAACAGGTAACAGAACAATAACATATCAAAACAATTCTTCCTTTACAGGAGGTAAAGCACTCTTAAACTGTTGCATAAACGGTAACTGAACAATTATATACAATGAGGGCTTGAGGAATTGAGCAACCATAAAAGTCCCAGTCTCTTTTGGAAAGGATGCTCAAATAAGGGTGAAGGAAACAAGTAGAAATAATGTCCATTCCTCTTGTTCCAAGATTACAAGGGAAAAACAGGTTAATAAATAATGGTATGATACAACATATTATTAGCAAAAAATATATACATTATACATTTATGTACAGTGGTCATAGATAGTTATTTACATGAGTTAGGTTTTACTCTCTATACCTAACAGGTAATTGCCCCTTTGTCATACGTACTGACCTACGTGGTGTAGTGGTAGGTGAGGTGTCAGTTACCCTGTCTGTCCTACGTACTGGCAAACTATAAATCTGCCTCCACCTCTCTAGGGATCTGGCAAGCATGTCAGCGACTGGGCGATGCGGTGCCGTTTCGCCAGGGGACTCTTCTTCCTGAGATTCAATTCCTTGGGATTCCACTTCTTGTGGTGCTGCTTCTTGTGGTGCCGCTTCTTGCGGTTCCACTGGTTGAGGTTCTGCCTGAACAGGTCCTTCTGGAACTGACTCTACTGGCACAATTGGTACAATTGGATTTAGAGATTCTTCTTGCGGTTGATAAAATTGAAGCACAGGAATGACTACAGCTTCTCCAATTCTGGGCCAATCTGCAGGTAAATCTCCCAAATCTGTATGTATGACTGCTTCATCACTCTTTTCCTGATTGACAACAGGTTCTTCCTCACGAAGTTTTAATGGGTCCGGACACAACGTTAGATGGTCTCTAGACACAGTTGCAGTCGTTTTTCCTCCATCCTTGCTTATTATGCACGTCTTCTTGTTATCAAACCTCGAACTCTGTATGATGTAAGGCTCTCTTTCCCACTGATCGTCGAGTTTGTGTAATCTTCTCTTTCTTTTTAGTACGATTTCACCAGGTGCGAAAGGTTCAGCTGGCGCACTTTTATTGTAACAATCTGCTTGTTTATCCCTGAATCGATTGAGACTTTCCTCAACACAGGCCTGTACTTTTCTGTACTGTTCCTGTCTGTTTGTGTTCCAGTCCCCAGTAGTTACATCCGCTTCCGGTTCTACAACTCCAAGCTCTAGATCCATGGGCAGCTTTCCTGGTCTTGCCCGCATGAGATAGGCTGGGGTGCAGTTGGTGGAACTCACCGGTATGTGGTTATACAGGTCTACCAGGTCAGGTAGCAAGTCTGGCCACCGATTTCTTTCCTCCAGTGGTACAGATTTCAGTAAGTCAATGACGATGTGATTCATCTTTTCACAAAGTCCATTGGTTTGGGGGTGGTACAGTGTTGTTCTTATCTTCTTACACCCGTACAAGTAGCAGAACTCTTTGAATAATTCGGCCTCAAAGGCTGGGCCTTGATCAGTTAGCACCTGCTCAGGATAACCGTGTGGTCTGCAGAAACTTGCTTGGAAGGTCTTTGCTGCTGTCTCTGCTGTCAGATCTTTAACAGGGGCGACCACCAGGAATTTGGAGTAGTGATCCACCATAGTCAGGGCATAGGAATATCCTGACCGGCTGGGTGACAACTTAACATGGTCCAGGGCCACGATTTCCAAAGGACGGGTCGTCTGGATGGGCTGCAGGGGTGCCTTCTGACTACTGTAGTCTTTTCGTCTGAGGCCACAGGGTCCACAGTTCTGGCACCACTTCTCGATGGAGCTGCGCATCCCTACCCAGTAGAACCGACACTTCAACAGGGTCTCCAGCTTTTTCCAGCCAAAGTGTCCCGCTTGATCGTGGTAGGCTTCTAACACCATCTGGATGTCTGCTTTGGGAACTACTATCTGCCAGACCATCTCATGGGTCCTTGGGTCGACGTATCTCCTGCACAGCTTCTCACGGTAGATGAACAACTGGCTTCTCTCGTTCCACAGCAGCCTTGCTGGTATAGGTGCGTCTTTCTCCAAGGAGGAACCTTCCTGTTTTATCAGCTCCTTGATACGGCTGACCACTGGATCGCTGTCCTGAGTCTCCTTCCAGCTGTGGTGAGGTAAAGGATTTAACGTCTTACCAGGCGATCTCCTGCTGGCCTGTTGTTCATAGATCATCCCATTCCGGTGAAAGGCAGGTAGTTCAATCTCTTCCAGATCATCCACTTCCTCTTCAGTGTCTGATTCATGAGGCATCCTGGACAGGGCATCGGCATTGGCATTCTTGCGGCCTGCCCGGTACTTAATTGTGAATTGATAATTTGACAGTCGAGCCATCCATCGTTGTTCCATGGCTCCCAGCTTAGCTGTTTCAAGATGCGTCAAGGGTTGTTGTCTGTGTAGGCAGTGAACTTGCTGGAGGCCAAGTAGTGTTTAAACCTTTCCGTGATGGCCCAGACCAGTGCCAGGAACTCCAACTTGAAGCTGCTATAGTTCTCTGGGTTCCTTTCGGTCGGGCGGAGCTTCCTGCTAGCATAGGCGATGACTTTCTCCAGGCCATTTTGCTTCTGACTGAGGACTGCTCCCAATCCTTCGTTGCTGGCATCAGTATACAGCAGGAACGGCTGGCTGTAGTCAGGGTAAGCTAGGATCTCATCGCCTGTCAGGATCTCCTTCATTTCCTTGAATGCTTCTGCCTGTTCTTTACCCCAATGAAATGGAGAATTTCTGCTCTTGAGGGACTGTCCCACCAGGAGGTCTAGCAGAGGCGCTGCTTTCTTGGTGTAATCCTTCACAAACCTCCGGTAGTATCCTGTCAGTCCCAGGAACTGTCGCACCTCCTTGAGATTTTTCGGCTCCGGCCATTTCTGGATGGCGGTGATCTTTTCAGGGTCTGGCGCTACTCCTTCTTAGCTGACAATATGTCCCAGATACTGTACCTTCTGTTTGAGCAGATGGCATTTTGAAGGCTTCAGTTTCATCCCATATTTGGACAGTGACTCAAATACCTCCGCCAGGTGCTTCAAATGATCTTCATACGTTTTGGAGTACACTATGACGTCGTCCAGGTACAGCAACACAGTTTCAAAGTTGAGATGTCCCAGGCAGCTCTCCATCACTCTCTGGAACGTGCCAGGGCACTGCTGAGTCCAAACGGCATTCTGTCAAACTCACAGAGTCCCATCGGGGTGGTGAAAGCCGTCTTCTCCCGATCCTCCTCAGCCACAGCTACCTGCCAGTACCCACTAGTGAGGTCAAGGGTGGAGAAATAGTTAGCAGTTTTTAGTGCAGCTAAAGATTCCTCAATGCGTGGTAAAGGGTATGCATCTTTATGTGTAATGCGATTTACTTGTCTGTAATCTACACACATTCGCATGCTTCCATCCTTTTTCCTAACTAGGACTAGAGGTGCTGCCCAGGGACTGCAACTATCCCTTATCACCCCTGCTTCCTTCATATCACGCAACATCTCTTTGGCTTTTTGGTAGTGTGCTGGTGGTATAGGCCTGTACCGTTCTTTGATGGGAGGATGATTGCCTGTGGGGATGTGATGTTGAACCCCTTTATTGTCCCAAAGTCGAGCGGGTGTTTGATGAATACCTGTGCATACTCCTGAACTACTCGTAGTACTCCCTGTTTCTGGTGGGCTGGGGTGGTGTCTGTCCCAACATGGAGCTGCCGACACCAATCCTCCACCTGGGTGGTCGGACCGTTATCCTCCACTAGTTGTGGGGAGGTTAAGGGCTCCGCTGGGTGAATGGAGTTATTATCCACAGCATGTAACTTAGCAACAGTGGCATAACGTGGTAATTTGACTTCATCTTCTCCCAGTTGAGAAGACGCACTGGCACCCTCCCATTATGTACCTCCACTACCCCTCTGGCAGTTAAGAGTGTAGGTCTGTGCTCTGAACAATGGGGCTCTACTACTGCTTGGTAGTCCCGTCCTCTTAGACCTATTGCTGCTCTACACCATATAAGCATTTCACTCATGGGGGGTATCACAATGGGGTTCGGGTCTGTTACCCGTACATTACCAATCTCACCACCGGTCAGTTTCACTTGCTGCTGGCACATCAGGGTCCGAATCTCCTTCCGGATCTCTCCCCTTTGCTTTGGTCTGGCGATTTCAACAAGCTGTTGGAGTAAAAACACAACCTCCTCCAAACAGTTACTAATAATGTTAGTGCCTAAGACCACATTCAACCCATTTTCTTCATTAACAGTCTTTACTACAAGAAGTCTTTGATTCTTTAGCTCCACTCTCCCCACTTTCACGTCTACATCTTTAGCCCCCCGTAGTTCAAGAGGGAGACCATTAGAGGCGTATACGGCAAAGTCAGGGTTTGGGGGTTGGAGACTGTCACTGGACCAGCACTTATTGTAGAGAACATCGGGTATAATGGTTACCTGGGATCCAGTATCCAGCAGGGCAGGGATTGCGATCCCGTCCAGTATGATGGACAGGTATGGTCTTCCTCCCACAAACCTGCGGTTCCAGTCTGAGGGGCCTGAGGAGTCTATTCCTGGGGTTTGGCCCTCGGACCCGGGACTTGCTCGTTTAAAGGACACAGACGTGCTGGGTGACCTTCCCTGTGGCAGCGGTAGCAGATGATCTCTCGGCGAGGATGATGCTGGTCGCGGGTCCTTCCTGGGGGTGGCGTTGTCCTCCTCCGGTGGGGCGACGTCCTCCCTCTCCTCCGGCGCATCCAAGGGACATCCTCCGGGCAGTCAGCAAGCAAGATCTTTCCTTCCTCCTTCGTCGTCAATTGCAGGGCACTCATTACAGTGGCCAGGTTTTTGGTCATCTGGCGCACTTCTGAGCGCAGATAGTCCAGCTCAGTAGGGGGCGCTACCTGCGTTTTGGCTTCTGCAGCCAGCGGGGAAAAGGGGAATGCTGCTGACTTTGGAGTGGCTTCACTTGGGTGACACTGGGTTGCCATCTCGGGTGTTTCCAGAGGTTGCAGTCCTTTTATAGCCATATCCTTAAGGGCATCAAAGGTAGCATCAGGATGATCCAAGGACCACCAGTGCACAGTCCTGCCTTCCGCTTGGGACCTCAGTCCCCGTACAAATTGTTCCTTTAACATTTTATTTTCGTCGGTGACACTTATAGGGTTAACTTGTTTAAGAGCTCGCAGGGCCCCTTGTAGTCGGCAGGCATAGTCCCTAATGCTGTCATCTGGTTGCTGGGAGCATTGGTAAAAACTCATCCGGAGATCTGTTTCAGTGCGGTCCTCAAAGATAGTCTGTAGCTTTAAGAAGATTGCAAGCACTGACTCCTGGTCTGCAGCTGTCCAAGTCTCTACCTCTCTCTCAGCAGCACCAGTTAATTGCCCTATTACCACTGCAGCTCTTTGCTTTTCTGTCATAGGATACATGTCCATTATGCTGCATATTTTCCGTTTGAACCCGGGCAGGGTGTCTGGCTTGCCACCGTACTGAGGGAGCCACTTTGCTCCAGGCATGTATGGCTGCGTTAGTGGTACTATTGGGACCACAGGACCAGGTGAAGGGCCCACATTTCCATCCTGTGCTGCAGCGCCA
Source organism: Oophaga sylvatica (assembly GCA_033576555.1). Classification (NCBI taxonomy): domain Eukaryota; kingdom Metazoa; phylum Chordata; class Amphibia; order Anura; family Dendrobatidae; genus Oophaga; species Oophaga sylvatica. The sequence goes on along the minus strand of JARQOD010000008.1, from coordinate 24,018,707 downwards.
CTTGGTAAGTCATTGGGGCCGCCGGCCGGGGCCGCGCTGTCGGCTGGCTGCTGCGACATGTCTGCGCCCCCCTAGTTAATCGGAGCCTACCTTCTCTGAAGGCTGCAGCTCTGCAGGCACAGCGGTGGAGACAGGACCTGTGTCGCTGGCGCTCTGACGTCAGAGCGTTCACTGGAGCTCTCCACAGGACCTGCCGCCGCGTCAACGTTGGGGGCGTGTCCAGGACTCAGCGCTCTTTTGCAGGTACGCCCACTAGTTTTCGCGCCGGGACGCTGTAAATGGCGGCAAATGGCGGGAAATCTTCACCACTATATACAAAAGTCTTTTTGCAAGGCACACAGTACCCGGTGGCAACGGGCACAAGTTACTCCGTTGCTGCAGGCACGAGATCCTGTTCGTGACGCCAAGTTAAGATGACGCGCACACACTACCAGGGTTATGGGGTACTCGGCACCGAGCCCATGGAAGTCTATGGGGAATGTCACTGGCAGCTGAGCTCGGTCCGTGGCCCTGGGCGGTCATCCAATGGGGGATATTTACAGGGGATGATGGAATGTTTATATGGTTTGTCGTGACGCCACTTGTAGTATCTGGTCAGGGGGAACCAGCGCTGCTCTGTACATACTCTGGAAGGGATGGTATTGGCAGCTAGATGGTGGGTCTTCTACAAGTAAGACAGTGTCGTTCCAGGGTAGATAGGAATATGTGGATGCAGGACAGATGGGGAACCCTCCGCCAGGGACAATAAGGGAGACACACACAGAAGTCAGTTTGGTACCTTTACTGTAGCAATGGCAGGTACTCCCCGGAGCATGGCAGGGCGAAGGATGCACATCCGGACTCCTCCACTGATAGGTATATGGCCTCCTGTCCTCTGTCGTTGTATAATCAAGTCCTGACCTGCGTGTAGCTAGGTCTAACTTAGTCTCTGTCCTGTACCTGGCTGACTTGGTGGTGGACCTTCTATCTGGCAGAACAGGGTCTTTCTATGGCTGATCAGGCCGACTCCGTTCTCCCTGATCCTGTTACTTGTCAACACTGTGGTACTCCTGGGACTTGTAGTCCTCCAGGAACTCCGGGGTTCTCCCAATAGGTCGTGGAGATCCTTATAGGCTCGGAACCCGGCATCCGGTACTCGTTGCTGAGGGGAGCTATTAATGCTCACTGATCCTTCTACTTCCACTTGCCTTCGATCTATCTTGGTCCTATTAAGATCACACACACTGGCAGTTGGTGTGCTGCCTCTTCGCCGCTCTCTAAGCGTCGGCACGCTTCTTAATAAGCTACAATTCAGATTCAGCTCTGGCTAGCTAAAGTGATTCACTCTTCACTTGTACCAACCTCCACTTCAGGTTGAACTTGCCTGAACAGCTCTGCACTTCTCTCCTCTGGTGTCTTGAGGAAATCTGAGATCTGTCTCTGTCTGATCTCTTCTCTGGCTGCTCTCTCTGATCTGAGGCTGTCTTGTTCTCAGACCGTCTGCTCTCTCAGTTCTGAGTTCTGAGGCAAACTGAAACTAAACTGAGTTTATATATGCCTAAACACAGCTCCCTCTAATGGTCTTTTTAGGAAAGCTGCATTGTGTGTGCGTATAGTGACCTCTAGTGGGATCGTCCGTTAGTGCATCCTTCTGGAAGATATGGATCCAGTCACAGCTGGGCTCCACAGTATTATCGTGAGAAACTGGGCCAGTTGCCTGGCACAATCAATTTCTCCTTTCTGGTATCCGGCCATTAGCAAATCAGCCTTTATGCTGCATACATGAGCCGTGCGGTTCAAGAGACACATTATGCAGAGAGAACACGTCAGCTTATGGGGTCCCCGGTTCCTTCTGCTGATTTTTGGCAGTAGCATCACTCATGTCACATGAAGTTACAATAGGAAAGATGGTTAGTAATGGTTTCTCCAAAGCAGTAATCTGTACATCAATTCATAATACAATACTGGCAAAGCGGTAGAACCGAAGCGGAAATGTAATTTTCGCTCTTTCAGCAGGTACATAAAATAAGCAATGATTTGTGCCAATTTCAGGTAATGGGCAAGGTTGGCATGTGAGTCTTTGCAATAAATGGATTAATAGTATTTTCAGGATTCAAAGACCAGATTGAGACCTAAAGGAAAGCCTTTTGTGTTGCCGCTTGGCTGGAAGCACTGTCAAATTTCTGCATTTCTGATAGTGTTCTGTATGTGGATGTGCAATACATAATCTCTGTTGCAGAAATGCTTAAAAAACTCCTATATAGCAGATCCACTCTCCGTTGAGGAGAAAAAAAACATAAATTAGAATAGATAATAAGCAAGTGACAGCACTTACTATTGAAAGTGAATAATCAAGTGAGAGCATGCGCTGAAGGAAGACCATAGATAATAATCAAGTAACAGTATTTGCTTATAAGAATAGGCAATGATTTTGAATAAATTACAGTACTTGAAGTTGAGAATAGGTAATGAGTTAGAGGCAGAACTTGCTTGTGAGAATAGAGAATAAGCAAGTGAAAGCACTTACTAATTAATGGTGATAATTAGAAAGTTAGGGCACGTGTGAGTCGCACAACCAGGGTTTTGGGGTACTCGGCACCGAGCCTGTTCACTTCAATGGGGATGTCACGGGTAGCGCAGCTCGGTCCGTTGCCCTGGGTGATCACCATAAAAGTCGGATTTTGGTAAGACCTTACCTGTAAAATCCTTTTCAGCGAAGGAAGGAAGGGAGACACTAGTCATTACTAGTGGGTAGGCGGAGCCCAGATAGGATTGACACCTCAGATTAAAAAAGAGTGTTGACCGGCCCCTCCAGCTCGGGCTCCTCCTACTCCAGCTCTCCAGTCGTACACAAGCTAAGGAAGAGCAAATATCACCAGCGGAGCAACATAACCCCTTCTGAAGAACTTCAGAGAAAAAAACACAAGAATACAGGTTATGCATGCAACAGGCAAAAAACCACACAGTTCCAGGTACTACTCACTGAACCTGACTACTGCGATGAGCTGGCAATGCTGGAACAGAGCCTTAGCGCGCCGACCTCAGCTCAGATAATCGCTATCAGAGAAGGGTCACGCCGCATCTGAAACACAACAACACACTTCTGCCATGGGAGGGATGTGTCTCCCTTCCTTCCTTCGCTGAAAAGGATTTTACAGGTAAGGTCTTACCAAAATCCGTCTTTCAGCAGCAGAATGGAAGGAAGGGAGACACTAGTCATTACTAGTGGGACGTCCCAAAGCAGTCCAAAAATTAAGGGTGGGAAAAAACCAAAAAAGGCAGATCCCAACAACCTAGTTAAATGCGCAACAAGCGCTAAACACAAGTTAACGAGAACTTTAAACTACAGCCGCCTGCAGGACCCTTCGTCCTAAGGCCGCATCAGCGGAAGCACTGACGTCCACCTTATAAAATTTTGTAAACGTGTGGACGGAGCTCCAGGTCGCCGCCCGGCAGAGCTGAGCTGCCGAGGCCCCTTGATGAAAAGCCCACGATGAAGCCACAGCCCTCGTGGAGTGAGCTTGAATCTTAATCGGGCAAGGTTCGTTCTTAAGATGGTAAGCCTCTAAAATAGCCGACCGAATCCAACGAGCTATATAGTCCTTGAAAGCTCGTTGACCACGCCGACGACCTGCTGGAATCACAAACAGAGAGTCCGATTTCCGAAAACCTTGAGTAATAGACAAATAGAACTTCAAAGCCCGCACCAAATCCAATGTGTGCAAGGCCCGTTCCTTCGCATTCCTGGGCTCCGGGCAGAGCGAGGGCAACACAATATCCTGGTTAACATGAAATTGCGACACTACCTTCGGTAGAAAGTCGCCCCGTGTGACTCAGAAACCCTTCTCAAAGAGGTGACCGCCACTAGGAAGGCAACCTTCCAAGAGAGCAAAGAAAGGTTAGCAGAGACCATAGGCTCAAAAGGCTCATGCTGAAGAGCCTCCAAGACAAGATTGAGCCGCCAAGGAGACACAGGCGCCTTCCGCGGCGGAAACTGACGGGTTACTCCGCGAAAAAAGGAACGCACGTCCCTACGCGAGGCGATAGCCTTCCGAAACAGCAAGGACAGAGCAGAAACCTGACCCTTCAGAGTGCTAACTGCCAAACCCTTGTCCAGCCCGTACTGCAGAAAGGCCAACAAATTGGGAATGGAAAAAATCCTCGGGTTCTTTGAAGAACCCGAACACCACGAAAAGAAGGCTTCCCAAGTCTTGTGATAATTTCTAGTAGTAGCCGGACCTCTGGCAGCTCGCAGAGTGGCAATGACTTCGGCTGAAAAACCTCGACGGGTCAATATTTCGGTCTCAAGAGCCACGCCGTCAAACGCAGAGACTTCAGGTCCGGATGACGAACGGGCCCCTGGGTTAACAGGTCCGGACGAAGAGGAAGTGGAAATGGAGGTGCTGCCAAAAGCGACACCAGTGTCGAGAACCACGTCCTCCTTGGCCAATCCGGGGCTATCAACATAGCCGGGATTCTCTCCAGTCTGATCCGACGCAGCACCAGAGGAAGCAAGGATATCGGCGGAAACACATAGATTAGCTCGAATTGGTCCCACGGAGCCACCAGAGCATCCACCGCCACAGCCTTCGGGTCCTTGTACCTGGACATGAAGGTCGGTAACTTGGCATTGAACCTGGATGCCATCAAATCCACCTGGGGAGTTCCCCAACGGGAGCACAGCAGTGCAAAAATTTCCGGATGAAGACTCCATTCTCCGGGATCCATCTTCTCGCGAACGAGAAAGTCCGCCGTGATATTCTGAACTCCTGGGATGTGGATCGCAGAGATGGCTGGCACTCTGGTCTCGGCCCAAACCAGGATCCGAGACACCTCCACCATGAGCCTGGAACTCCTCGTCCCGCCTTGATGGTTGATATACGCGACCGCCGTCACGTTGTCTGTCTGCATTCGGACTGGCAGACCGCTCAAAAGGACCGTCCAGTGATGGAGGCAAAGGAAAATTGCCCTCAATTCCAGGATGTTGATCGGCAGGACAGACTCTTCTGACGACCATACTCCCTGAATCCAGAGATCGTTCCAGACACCCCCCCAGCCCATCGGGCTGGCATCGGTGGTTATGACCGACCACTTCGGAGGGAGGAAGGACTTCCCCAGGGATAACGCTTCCGGACGTAACCACCATCCTAGAGACTCTCGTACCCTGTGGGAGATGATGACACTGCAATCCAGCGAAGCCTGCGATCGATCCCAACTGCTCAGAATGAGCCTTTGGAGGGCCCTGGAATGAAACTGGGCACGGAGTGCCTCCATGGACGCCACCATCAAACCCAGAAGGCGCATACAGCTTCGAAGGGACATTGCTGTCGAAGATTTCATAACCTGTGCATGTCGAAGGAGACATGCTTGTTTGTCTGGAGGCAGGGACACCACTGCTCGTACCGTGTCGAAATGCATCCCCAAAAACAGGATTGACTGCGACGGTTCCAGAGACGACTTCTCCCAATTGACCAGCCACCCGAAGTCCTCCAGGAGCTGAAGGGATAGATTGCGAGCAGTCACCGCCTCCTCCTTTGAAGACGCCACAATCAGAAGGTCGTCCAGGTAGGGAAGAATTGTAACCCCCTGCTTTCGAAGAATCGCCATGAGAGGCGCCAGAATTTTTGTAAAAACTCTGGGCGCTGAGGCCAACCCGAATGGCAGAGCCATAAACTGGTAATGGTCCTGACCTATGGCAAAACGAAGGAAGCGTTGGTGGGCCCTTCCAATTGGAACGTGCAAATAAGCGTCGCGAATGTCGATTGACACCAAAAAGTCGTTCTGCGACAAGGCTGCCACAACGGAGCGAAGCGACTCCATGCGGAATTTCGGGTGTGGACATGCCGATTCAATCTTTTGAGATCCAGAATGGGGCGAAATTGTCCTCCTTTTTGGGGACCACAAAGAGGTTGGAATAAAACCCTCTTCCCCGATCCTCCGGCGGAACCGGTACCACCACACCCTTCCGCAGAAGGGAATCGACCTCTCGCATTAGAGCGGCAAATAGCTCGGGCTCTGACGGAATGCGAGATTGGCAAAAACTGTCTGGGGGTCGAGAAGAAAACTCTATGAAGTAACCTGCCGACACAACCCGCGTCACCCAGGCGTCCGAAACGCGGGACACCCAAGTCGATTCGAATTGAATCAGGCGACCCCCCACTCGAGAGCCCTCAAGTGGGACCCTGGCGTCAGTCCGCCTTAGCGGGCTTTTTGTCCGCTTCCCGCTTGTCGTGACGGAAACTCTGTTTCCAGGGAGTGCGGGATTTCTGAGCGGTCTTTTTTCCTGAAAAAGAGGGACGACCCGATCCCCAAGAGGGCTGACCGAACCGTCCCCTGGGCCGAAAGGACCACCGACCACTACCGGCACTAGGCCTGCTAGACGCAGAAGCCACAGCTCTTCTCTGCGGTAAAGCCGTTTCTTTTGCCTTAGCCTTGGCAATCAGCTCCGTGAGGTCAGATCCAAATAGCTGACCACCCTTGTAAGCTAAAGAAAGCAAACCTTGCTTGGAAACCACGTCCCCGGTCCACTGTCTAAGCCACAGTGCTCTTCTGACTGTGACCGCCGAGGATTGTGTCCTGGACAGCAGTGACGCAGTGTCCAGACCTGCATCATAGCCATATCGGGTTGCATTCTCCAAAAAATTGAGAAGCCCCTCTACCTTGGATAAAGGGGATCCATTTTGCCAGGCCGTCCGTAGACGGTCCAACCAGCTCAGGGAAGCTTTACAAGCACACATGGATCCTAGTACTGCTCTGAATCCATGACCTGCGGCCTCGTAGATGGATTTTGCCGCCATCTCCGTTTTTCTGTCCAGCGGGTCCTGCAGACTCGCCTTCCCTTTAACAGGAAGTAATGAAGATTTGCTAAGCTGAGATAAAGGAACATCCACTTCAGGAGAAGGAATCCAATTATCAATCAACTCCGTAGCACACGGATACAGTGTCTCAAAAAGCCGTGTCACCTGAAAACGTTTGTCTGGACACAGACGCTCCTTCTCCACTGCCCCATTAAGCTCATCCAGGGATGGTAAGGTCGAACGCGACCTATGCGACTCCTGAAACATCCGGGCCGACTTATCAGGACGTGTAGTTACTTCCTCCGGTAACTGTAACGCCTCCCTCATAGCTTCAATAAAAGCTTCTGCACGGCCCGCAAAAGGAGGCAGAGTGCCTCGCCGATCCTCTTTATCCGAATCGGATATCTCTCCATCCGAACTTGAAGGGGAACCCTCCATGCCCGAGATCTCCGAGTCGCTACGCGGGAAGGAAGGCACCGGCCTGTGTCGCTTCCTGCCATGAGAGGATCTAGCTGACACCCAATAACCTATAAGGTCAGACAGGCCATCAATAGAACGAGTGAGGGCCTCCATTTTGACATCACTGAGACCTCCGACTGCTGCGCTTGACGCCGTCGAGGTCTGCGTGTCAGATACGCGAGACTGATCCTGTAGCGGATCTGGGAGATGGTCCGCACCTCCTGGACCCTGATCCGACATGTCCTCACACCGTATATGTCAGGTTAAACCTGTCAGTAACTAGAACAGTGTGGTTTCTTAAAGAAGAAAACGAACGCTGAAGGGTTAAGCTCTTAAAGAGAGAGCTACCCCAGCTGTCCCCCAATTAAGGGTTAACCGCCTAAGAAGGGGTTAATGTCACAGACTCCCCACAACCTCTGTTAATGTAAGGGGTGTGCGAGCCCCAGGTGCCTCTTATGAGGTAGCAGGTGCAGAACAGTACAGTCCTCAAGGTATGCCACACTAAACAAAAAATCGCTAAAATATTGCGCTGTTTTGCACATCGCATAATAATTGCGCCGCTATCGTGATCTTTAGCGGGCGTTCAGTGTGGCAGTATCCAGGAAGGTGCCCTGCGCTGTGGGGTTGAGGGGGGTAAGCTTCTGCCCTGAGAGGCAGAAGCGACTCACTCAGCTGGCCACGGTGCTGTTCTCTTCGGTTAGTACGGGAGGAGCGGAGAGTGAGGAGCCCGAGGCTAGCAATGGCCACCGCGCTGAAGGAGAGAGCCGGAAGAGAAGAGGCAGAGGAAATCTCGCGCTCAGAGCGCTTCCTGCCCGGGAACGCGAAGCCACGCCCCCCGCCGGCTTCAAAAAAAGCGCGGAACTCCTCCGTTCTCCGTTCCTGCTCCGTTCCCATGTCCTGCAGGCATCCACCTGCGGACAAAAAAACACACAGTCACCAATCATTACATGTAGCAGCGGCTGCCGCAGCAGTCGCTGAAGCACTCATACACATCAAAAAAATGCAGAGTACTCACCCAGCCGAGCGCCACAGGGACCCCCAGGGATTTGTGGCGCTATGCCCATCGCTTCCCCCCAGGGCGGAGAACGCAGTGACCCCAGCAGCGCGGTTTGCGTCCCCGCCAGGGAAGCCACCCTCATCCCCCAGGGCCGGCAGGGTTCTGCAGGGACCTCCGTACAGGGTATACAGATCCGCCAAGGGAGAGGTGGGGGTCCAGCAGCGCTGAGACCCCTAAGACCTCAAGACCCTGAGTCCAAGTCTCTGTCCGATAAAAATAAATAAATCTTCTGAGGAGCTGCTTCAGCAGCGACTATCCTCTGAGACCTCAAATTTTAGACTGGAGAGCTGGAGTAGGAGGAGCCCGAGCTGGAGGGGCCGGTCAACACTCTTTTTTAATCTGAGGTGTCAATCCTATCTGGGCTCTGCCTACCCACTAGTAATGACTAGTGTCTCCCTTCCTTCCATTCTGCTGCTGAAAGGGGGATATTTACAGGGATTGTAGAAATGTTCGTGACGCCACCTGTGGTTTCTGATCAGAATGACCAGCGCTGCAGGGTAGATCCTCTGAGGGTTTAGGCAGCAAGGTGTTAAGTCTCCCACAGGCGAGACTGGTCCCTCGAGGTATATGGCGGTGCAGGGGTGAAGGAGCAATAATGCAAACACACACAAGACAGTCTCTTTCTGTACCTTTACTGGTGATGAAGTTGCAGGCACGTCCCGGGAGGCCGTCAGGGTGGAGGATGCACGTCCAGTAATCACTGAGTAGGTGTAGGGCCTCCTTACGTCTATATGTGTGTGAGTTTCTAACTTGCATAAAACAAAGTTTAACTCCGTTCTCTTTGCTACGCCCGGCTGATCTTGTGGTGGAGCCTTCTTTTGGACAGAACTAAGTCTCCAATGGTTGCGCTGACCAGACTCCTGTTCTTCCTGAACCCGGTTACGTATCAGCACTGTTAGGCCCCTCTGCGACCTGAAGTCCAGCAGGGTCTCCGGTTTCTCCCACTAGCCATGAAGGTACTAGCAAGCTCGGACCCGGTGTCCGGTTGTGCAGAGTGGAGGTAAGCCATCATGCTATTCATCCTCAGTCACTCTCTCTTTCCCTTTTCCACTTGCCTGTCGTCCTACTCACACCTTTAACATAAGCACAGGCAGCAGTAGATGACAGCTTTCTTCTCTTCACCGCTCTCCAAGCGTCGGCATGCTCGCTCTCTGACAATACCTCAGTTGACTCGGTGTTACAAATACTGCAGTTCCCTTTCCTTCACTTCTTTCTTAGGCTCTGTCCGAAGTAGCTATCAGGACCTTCCGTCAGACTGATCTGTGCACACTCTGAGAGTCACTTTCCACTTCCCTAGGGAACTATCAGTCAGCACGTTCTGAGGTAACTAGCTTGTTCACTGCTCTGCTCTGACAGGAAATCTCCGTCTGTCTGAAATCTGATCTCGCACTGGCCTGAACCAGACTGAACTAGCACTGGCTCTGGCTACTGCTGCATCTCTCCACACCCTTATATACTCTAAGGACTCCCTCTGGTGGCCCTTTAGGGAAATGTGAAGTGTGAATGAATATCGGGTGATTGTGAATTACCTTCCATGCATCCTCCAGGGTAACATGTGGCACCAAGCGCAGCTGGGCTACACACGTGCTGTTGAGCATAATAATGAGCAGATTACAGCATGTGCCTATGAGGGTAGACAATGAACAAGTGACAATATGGATTTATGTTAATAGATAATGAGCAAGTGACAACATTTGATGCGAATGGGTAATGAGCTAGGGACAGCACCTAATAAAAAATGCAACAATTGACAAGATAATAAGCAACTGACAGTTTGTGTTCATGAGAGTAGATAATGAGCAAGCGACAGCACTTGCTTATAAAAATAGTGAGAATACGTTATGAGAAATAGAACACTTTCTGATGGGAAAAGACAAGTGGCAAAATTTTGATGAATAGAATAAAAAATGAGCAGATCAGAACAGGTAATGACATTGCTTGCTTGTAAAAATAGATAATAAGCTAGTGACAGCTCATAAATGTAGATAATTAACAAGTAAAAGCATATAGGGATGGGCATAGATTATGCCGTTGTGACAGCAATAATTAGCAAATGATGTTTCTTGATAAGAAGAATAAATAATGAGCAAATATAGTAATTGCTAATGAAAAAAGTCAATGAGAAAGCGTCATCTCTCTATTGCCTTAACATCAGCCTTGCACACTTTCTATAGGTCAGTTGCTGCTTCATCTACAGGATCCCCTTTCTCTATTGCTTGGGAAAACCCTACAAGGTTTGCAGATGAACAAACCCAGCAAGGTTTGAGTTTGGGTTCCGCGGGTTCTACGAACTTCAGTCCAAAGTTCGGTTTGGGTACCAGAGTTTCTACCCGACCTTTAACCAAAATCCCAACCCGATAGAAGTTAATGGGGACACGAACTTTGGTGTTGTAAAATGATTGTAGTAAGTGCTATGGGGCTGCCAAAGGAATCTCTCTCTCTCCCACCCGAACTTCATCCCGAACTCCGAACACTAAAGAGGACTTCCGGAGAATCCGTGTGCGGAGTTCAGCACCGGACACTGGATGTCCAGTACGAACCCGGAACTTTACAGTTCGGGTTCCCTCATCTCTACTGATGACCATGACTTGTTCGAGATTTCCCATTCTAATATTGATTAACACTGTAACTGATCCAATGCAACGTTTTTTGTGTCCGCCAAAATGGCGGACTATGACGGATAAGCCTCGTCTGCCAATTTGTATAATGGGCGCCTATGGGTGGTGGATCCGCCTGCATCTGTTTTTGACGGAATCCACAAGCGGATCCGTTGCTTCCATAGAAAATGCTGAAAATACTGTTCGGGGTCTCTCTCTCTCTCCCAGACATGCGTACTGTGCATTTTCTGGGTTGAAAAGTTCATGAAGGATCCGTCTGAAAACGGATCCGTTTGCATCCATTTTTGCACTTTTCTGGCGGATCCGCTATTTTCACACTTTGACGGATTTTAACTGACGCCAAACGACTGAAGTGTGAAAGAGGCCTTACTTCTATGTGAACAATAGGTATAACGGATATGTTTTTTTTTTTATCTCTCAATGCTCTGAACTATTAAGCTTTTTCTTGCCTTTTTTTCTCCTGAACTGTCATTTTGTCGTCACAGTCAAACCACTTATCCTGATAACCAGAAGCTCAGGATCTCGCTGTTTGTCGAACGTCAGTAGTGAAAGGAACAGAGAGTTCTTGTCTCTTGGATGTTTTCACCTGGAGGAGAAAAATGACAGGAGCTCAGAAACACACCAAAACCTGCTGGGGAGTTGTGCCTGCATCCATCCCAAATTTTTATTAAGAGTCTGAAGAATTCATTGATCTAATATGACCATCCACATTGAGGATGTAATGTCAATTATGGGGGAGGAATGGGCACAAGAAACTGGCTGCTCATCCTTCTCTAGAATTAAATATGTGGCTCCATTATTCAAAGACTTGATTCTGGGACTGATATAATCCATAGTGGGAACCGGGACCATCCCACACCTGAACATTATGGCCACTGGATCAGGTGTAATTCCCAAGCTACTACTAAGAGTAAGAATAAATATCGCAGCATTGGTACTGGATTTTAAACTACAGATGTGGCCACCCTTAAATAAGACCTGCCACTTGCCGTGAATATGTCCTGTGTGACCCGGTGCAAATGCCGCTGTTCTCCTGAATCCGGCTATGTTTTTCTTTTCCTCCCGCACCTCTCCGTTCCTGAGATATGGCCTCCTCTTCTCTGTATATAATTCTAGTCTTTTTTAGCCAAGTGGGCGTGGTGTTCAGGAAGATGGCCACAGAGAAGACTAGTGGGTCATCTAACATCCACATCACAATCACTGGGTTGACACATATATTGATACATGTAGCATAAACATCTCCCGACAGAGTATCCCAAATTGTGTATTTTTTTCCAAGCTGGTCATCTTTGGAAATGTTCAGCCACGAGAAAGCTTAAGAAAAGACACATCTGCATATGAAGATCTTTTTTTGGCCCTCTACAGACAATGATGCAGATTAATTAGAATTTGTAGAGGCAAAACTGATAGATTATGCATAGTCGGCGGTTTCTGACTCAGCACAGAAAGAGATGGTTAATTACCGTCTCTGCCTTCCTGATCGTTGTATACCTAATGCTGCATATCAGTAAAGGTGTTTTCCACTTTTACAAAAGTGGAAGCGCAAATGTTGCCGGCCATGTAAAATAACAAAATCAGACAGTCAATGTTTTCACAATATATAGTTCATGTCACTCACAGGATATCTATTCTAATACATTTATTATTCATGAATAGCAGGTACATGGTGAGGGTGAGAAGTGGTCCGAGATGACCTACAGAGCGGCCGTTTCTTGTGTAGGGAGGGTCAATAAAATCTGATTGTTATTTTACGTGGCAGGTCAAATTTGGGGTCCACTTTTCAAAAAAGTGGAAAAACCCTTTAAAGCCTCTCAGCAAATCTCTTGGCTCCTGCTGAAGTAAAAGAGAATAAGCGTGGAGTTGGTGGAGCTCCAAATCCCGCTTTGCAGAAGTTCCGGACATATGCCCCAAAGGGGCCACCGAACGTGTCCCAAAACGCAATGTGAAAGCACTCTTAGGCTGTGTTTCCACGTTCAGGAAACACAGCGCTTTGGACAGAGCGGAAAGTCCGCTCCGCCCAAAGCCCCGCCCCCTACTGAACGTGCGGTCAATCCGGATGTGTTCATTGAACACATCCGGAACACATGCGGAATGACCGCAGCACTACATAGCCCTGTGTTATTTCCCTTGATGCGACGCAGCGTCGCAGCAAGGGAATAGGACATGCTGCGGTCTAAAAAGACGTGCCGCATGTCCGTAAACGCAGGTCTTCTGCCTGCGTGTTTTGAAGCATAGTGGAGACGGGATTTCTTGAAATCCCCTCCACTATGCTGTAACATCTGGACGCTGCGTGTTTGACACTGCGCCAGCGCACAGCGTCAAACACGCAGCTAATCCGGACTGTTTCCTGACCGTGGAAACATACCCTAAGTCTGGATAGGTGAAGGTAATGTAGGGTGTCTATGAATTGTAACAAGTTTTCATATAGGTTACTTCTATATATACACTGCTGAACAGAAGCCTTAGAGAAATGCTCCAGGCAAAACTGATATATTATGTTTTATCTAGTTCCGGCCTACTTCATCCCCTCAGGCCCTAGATGTAACGCAGGAGAGATTTACTGTATTCTGGCTCAAATTGCAGCAAAAAATTGTTTGTACCTGCCATGTTCCGGATTTATCTTGTCTTTTAGATACTTTCTATGCCTCACTAGATAGATTTGAAAAATGTCCAGAAAAAAGGTATGGCCAAGCGGAATCGTAAAACGTGTCAGATTTATTACTGGGATCCTCCATTATTTAGGTGCAAACTATTGGTGTAAAATTAGTCAGTCAAAAGGTGGTGGAAGGAAGAAACATCTCTATCATGTCCTGGAGGAACGGCCAAATTTGGGCAGCTTCTTTTTGTCTGTTCTAGATTTAGTCATAGTCTTTAGTTCGGAATGGTGCCCCGATCATCAGCTGTGAGCTCCAGTCCCAGAACGTCATCTTCTACTTTGTGTCAGATGCAGTATTTCCTACATATCCTAAGACCACTGCTGAGCGTGAAGGGGGCTGACCGCCTGCTCATTTCAATTGCCGAGCCAGCCTTCTTCTATATCACAGTTGATACATTGACTGAGAAGAGACAGGCTTAGCTATTGAAAGCAGCAGTCAGCCAGGCCCCTTCATAGCCTGGTCATATATCGACAAACAGAGCTGAAGTTAGGCTAAGTCTCACCAGTTCTTAAAATGACAGCCATTTCTGCAAATTTGTAGAATGAAGGATGCTATTGGTATTGTAGACTAGGGATGAAATTGTAAGGGGAGGAAAATGAGGGTGCAATGTGCGGAGGCGGATCATGTGCAGATGGTGACAGGGGACAGTGTGAGGAGGGGATTGTGGGGAGGCAGTGTGAAGAGGGGACTGTGGGGAGGCAGTGTGAAGAGGGGACTGTGGGAAGGCAGTGTGAAGAGGGGACTGTGGGAAGGCAGTGTGAAGAGGGGACTGTGGGAGCAGGTGTGAAGAGGGGACTGTGGGGAGGCAGTGTGAAGAGGGGACTGTGGGGAGGCAGTGTGAAGAGGGGACTGTGGGGAGGCAGTGTGAAGAGGGGACTGTGGGGAGGCAGTGTGAAGAGGGGACTGTGGGGAGGCAGTGTGAAGAGGGGACTGTGGGAGGCAGTGTGAAGAGGGACTGTGGGGAGGCAGTGTGAAGAGGGGACTGTGGGGAGGCAGTGTGAAGAGGGGGCTGTGGGAGGCAGTGTGAAGAGGGGACTGTGGGAAAGCAGTGTGAAGAGGGGACTGTGGGGAGGCAGTGTGAAGAGGGGACTGTGGGGAGGCAGTGTGAAGAGGGAACTGTGGGGAGGCAGTGTGAAGAGGGGACTGTGGGGAGGCAGTGTGAAGAGGGGACTGTGGGGAGGCAGTGTGAAGAGGGGACTGTGGGAAGGCAGTGTGAAGAGGGGACTGTGGGGAGGCAGTGTGAAGAGGGGACTGTGGGAAGGCAGTGTGAAGAGGGGACTGTGGGAAGGCAGTGTGAAGAGGGGACTGTGGGAGGCAGTGGGAAGAGGGGACTGTGGGGAGGCAGTGTGAAGAGGGGACCGTGGGGAGGCAGTGTGAAGAGGAGACTGTAGGAAGGCAGTGTTAAGAGGGGACTGTGAGGAGGCAGTGTGAAGAGGGGACTGTGTGCAGAGGAAAGAGTGTACAGAAGGGAAAATGTGCAGAGGAAGACCATGTTCAGAGGAGGAAAGTATACAGAGGGGACTATGTGCAAAAGGTGACAGAATACAGAGTGACAATGTGGAGGAGACAATGTGCAGAGGGGGCTGTGTGCAGAGGAGACAATGTGGAGGGAGAACAGTGTAGGAATGACAGTGTGCAGAGGAAGACCATGTTCAGGGGAGGATAGTATGCAGAGAGGGGACAATGTGTAAAGGAGGACAGTGTGGTGACGGGACAATGTGTAAAGGAGGACAGTATGGTGAGCGGACAATGTGTACAGGAGGAAAGTGTGGTGAGGAGACAATGTGCAGAGTGACAATGTCCATGGACATGGACTGATTTTGGCCAGTTCTCTGTGGTTCACCCAAAACAGTTTTAACATGGCAGCTGGATCAATGAACTATAAGAATACAGAATGCGGACCCAGTTTCCTTGCTGGAATCCATATTATGTATGTAAGAGGCAAAAACAGTTAAATACTCAGCTCCCAGACCCATCGTATGCTGCCTTCCCAAGGATGACGTGATTGCTGCCTTGGGCCCTCCCTAGGAAGTGGAGGCATTATTACAGCCTATGGCACTTTGGATGGGTATAGTACTATATGGATTGTGTAGAGGTGGGGGAAAGTGAGGAGTGTGCAGGAAAAGTGATGAACTAAAGATGCTTGTGCAGTACATCCTGCACCGATGAGTCATGGATAGAAGTGGTCATTGTGGTGGATCGCCCGCCAGGGCAGTGGGATACTCGGTACTGGGCCGGTGTCTTAAAGGGATGTGTCACAGCGGCAGTGACCCGGTCCGTGGCCCTGGGCGTCCAATAAAAGGGGAATTATTTACAGGGGATGATAAGAGTTTGTAATAGAGTTCATGACGCCACCTGTGGTTTCTGGTCAGAGGTGACCAGCGCTGCGGTGCAGATCCTTTGGGACAGTTGGTGTGATGCAGCAGAGTTGGTAAAGCTCCCCACAGGCAGAGCTATGTCCCAAGGCAGAGAGATGTTGCAGAGAGTAATGGTGCTGGGAGATGTAGCAGAGTGGAGTGTGTGCTACAGGAAGAACTTGAGAGGACACAGTCAGATGCAGTTTCCAAAGGTTTACTCACAGTTTTTGCAGGCAAAGTATCCAGGGCATTGAGTACAGATGGTGCTGGAGTCGGTCGGCCTGAAAGCAAATTGGAATCTCCTTATTTCAGGTGGGATGTGAGGTCTCCTTTCTACGCTATTCTCTGAGGCACTTGCTGCTATAAGCTCTGTTCAAGTTCCTCTCTCTGTCTCTTGTCTAAGTAGAACTTCACTCTCATAACAGGCAACTGTAGCCTGCTTCAGGAATCACTTGCCTATGGAGTCTCTGGCTCACATTGTGCTGCTGCTGTGTAGTAGAGTCTTAGTTGGGGCAGAGAACCTGCTGTCTTCTGCCCTCCGGATTCTGCTGCTGGGAGTTTAGTTACCCACTCAGCCTCGGACTCCAGGGTCCGGTTTCTGGCGCTCAGACCTGGGGGTGAGCCCTGCTATAGCTCCTGTGTTCCCCCAGCTTGTCTCCACAAGTCTTTCCTCTCTCGTCCCTCCAGCCAGACTCCCTAATTCCTCCCCCAGCCAGAATGTTCTAGAGGAGCTCTCCTGAAATCGGGTGTTAGAGCTCCCCCATCTGGTCTGGAGTAGGAAAGGTGTTGTATGCTGTGTTACCTGTTAAAGGGATCCTTCCTTGCTTACAGGCATGACATCACTCTCCCCTGGAGGGAGGCAAGGTCACTGTGGCAACCAAACTCCTGGGGCGCCACAGTGGTCTGGGTCGGAGGAACAAGATAAGGGAAAGTGAACAACTACAATCAAGGAAAATGGACTTATCTGTACATTATACACATATGGTCTACAGAATTCCTGTGTATAACCAGTGTTTATATGGTCACTGTATGGTGGTAATATTAGTTTGCAGAACTTCAGGTAACAGCTACAACATTACTTTAGCTTAATCAAACTAAATATTTTTTAGCTGGATAACCCCTTTAGGGCTAGTACTAATAAATCTCAGATTTGCACGGCGTGTTGCTTTAAGCACTAGAAAACTAGGCAGAATGCCTAGGCTCCTCATATTGACACATACTGCATGTATTTTCTGGATACATTAACTCCCGTATGACAATGAAAACCACAAAATCTGATCCTTCTTTGTGTACACAATAACTTAACGATGCAACCATTAGTGTCCCGATGCCTATGGGTGGGTTTACGGAACATCTGCCCAGACGCCACACGCCTGCCTAGTGGTACAGCTGCTCGCTCACACAGAACTCATTCACGTATCAGTACCGCTGCGTATTATGAGACATCAGTTGTGAAGATGATAGTCGGGGTTGGACTGAATCCCATTGTTTACAGTGCAGCAGGCGTCAGTCTGACACAATGGAAAGCGGCTCCCACTCGGCGCTGGAAGGTGGAGAATAACAGATTTAAGAACCATATTGAAATGTCAAACAGAATTTCTTCAATCGCGACATATAGGCACCGTGCCATAGCAACCAATCAGACGTCAGCTCATACCCGGAAGGTGATACGCGATGGATGACAAAGGGTTAATGTTCTGTCTATTAATGCTTCCAAAAATAGCGTACATTCTGCCACTGCGCCATCGCCCACACAGTACATATATATATAGTAAATAGGGACTAGCTTACCTTTAGAAAATAAGGGTTAATTTACATGGTTGGAAAAGACCCCCAAGCATCTCTTGGAACAAGAAATTTAACTTAAAGCTCTCGGACCCCAAGCACAAATCTATAACATGGTCCACCATCTACCATGAGCAAAGGACAATGGTAGATCTTCTCCCTGGGATGACTGCTCTGAGTATAACCACCCAGATCCAGAGGCTGACAGAGAGCCTATGAGCACTTGGATATCCAATGGCCGTCGAAACCCTGCCATTCAGATTTGCAGTTTAGCCAGCCATACCTCTCCTCTGTGAGCCACTGGATCCATATAATACTCAAGTAGCAAGCTGCTGAAGACCAAACCTGTTATCTGATGTCTTGGGTCATGCACAGTTTCCAGCGGAGCTCCGACCCACTACTGAACTGCCTTCTTTCCTCGTTGCATACCATAGTTTCTCTTCTAAGGCTCAGCACTCCTGTATGATGTACAGATCCTACTTGAGTTTCACCGTCAATGTAAATATCTGTACAGATATTTTTTCCTGGGCGTGTGTGTTAAAGCGTGCATGTCTGTTTGTAAGATGCACATCTGTGTGTGTATCTAAAGCTGTATTTCTGTTTGCGTGTGCACAAGTGGGTAAAAGCATACCAGATTCAGATATTTGCTACATATTTGTTAATTCTGTAATTGTTACTGTCTTCGGTAAAGGAGAGGGGCCTCAAACTGTCCCTGACTATCCCTGTCCCAGGGGTACTCTTGAAGGTAGAGAGGCCTGGGTCTCTGACCTTGCTATGCTCCTATTAAACCCTAATCTGCTCTCTTCCCCAACCCATGAGGCATGGGACAGAAATTTAAGGTAAACAAGACACAAAGACAATACAGGGATAACAGAAAACCTCTATCATACAAAAGCACTAACCAACAATAGGGAGGAGGATAGGGACAGGGAGGAATATACTAAATGGGAACAGAGAACAAGAGATAAACACACGTACTACAGCAAACCACAGATCACTCCACTCCAACCACTTAGCTTCAGCACTCAGCACAGGAAGATGAATCTTTTACCTGCAAGGACTAAATGCCGAGAGCCAGTATATATAAAGGGAGTAAATGATAAGCAGTTGCAGCTCAGAACAACCAGAATGTATGGTCTCAGCCAGCATGGAAAGAGTCCTTAACCCTCTCAGCACTGAAGGAAAGGAAATCCATTTAAAATAGGGCATGAATCACGCCATCTCTAAAGAAGACCCACGATTCATTACCCGACATGACCGTCTAACTCCTGGTATTCCAGGGGACGTGACGCCTACATGACATTAATTTTGCTCTCATGACACGATCTCGGCATCTGCTAAGCGGCTGCTATTTAGGGGAAACATAGACACTAATGGTCAGTGCAATTTGTGCTTACACTGGACCATACTTGTTTTGTGTATACCTTTTGTAGAGGTTTATACTCACTCAGCTGCGGCTGAGGTAGGCACAGGAAGCAGTTTCGTTAAAATGTCCAGGCAGGTTTATTAGAACTGCATAAACCGCTCAGGAAACTAAACATAAAACCAGCCTTTTCTGGCAGAAAGTGAAAACACAAAGTAAAAAGTCCATACAATATTGCGGGTTTGCCCGCTCAGGTTAGTGTCCAGTTCTTAAGGCCTTAGCACAGACCAACACACAGGAGATCCACACATCTCCAGACACTAAATGTGACACTTGGTCTCCATTTTATCTGCCAAACCACGCCCATGGGGTGGGGATATGTGAGCAGTCATTCCCACCCATCTCTTTTGACTGCTCGTGAAACCCGACTCTGAGACTCCCTATTAACTCTCTCAGCACTATATGTGCTGGAGCATGCTTTCCTAGGCTTAAATCACCGAAGCTACCAACATCGATTATACATATTTCTCTCAAGGACGTGTCAGGCGGCCATATTACACTTTTTAAAAGACAAGTGAAGCTTAACACATGCTGAGATGGCAATGTGAACAGTCCCTTACACTAAATTTGTATCCAGGTATACTGTAAATAAATGGATAAAATGTATGTTAATTGTATGCTGTTTTTGATGCATCTTTTTACATTTGGATATATCTGCCATTACGTTCCATCAATACCACATGCATGCATTTGAATCAATTTTTTAGGGGTGGGAGGGTGAAATATTTTTAATGTCTTAAATTATCTAATAGGTGGAGTGCAAGGGTCTGTAATATGCAATTATCATGCAGCCTTCACAAAATTCAGTCAGTACAACATTTACTGCCTGCTGAGTACGGTAGAAGTATTTGGACAACATGCAATGTTTATGTTAGACACTTTTTCCAACACTACATACAATTACTACTGAATAGATAATAAGCATATAGTTTTCAGCCATGCAGTAAGCTTGGCTCTGTACCAGTATCTATGTATTAAGCTTGATTATGTTCTGTATGTATTTAGTAAACTCAGTTCTGTTACTGTATCTATGTTGTAAGCTTGGTTCCATATGCATATAATAAGCTTGGCTCTGTTCCAGTATCTATGTATTAAGCTTGATTATGTTCTGTATGTATTTAGTAAACTCAGTTCTGTTACTGTAGCTATGTTGTAAGCTTGGTTCCATATGCATATAATAAGCTTGGTTCTCTTCCTGTATCTATGTTGTAAGCCCAGTTCTGTTCCCTCATCAATATTGTAAGCTTGGTTTTGTCCCCATATCTATGTAGTAACTTTGGTTCTGTTGCTTTATCTACTATATAATTGTCTTATCCCGTCTGTCTGTCTGTCTGTCTGTCGTGTCTGTCCAGGAAATCCTGCGTCGCTCATTGGTCCGGCAGCGGCCAATCAGCGCCGCGAAATTCACAAAAAATGGCGGCCGTTAGCAGCTCATCTGCGGGACGGAGGTCAGCGGCGAGGCAGCGGGGAGATGACCGGCGCGAGGTGCTCATCTCCCGGCCGCTAGCAGTAGAAGGACCTCGACCGACGGCGCCGCTGACCTCCATGCGGAAGGGAGGACTGGGATACTTCTGCTGCGAGCGCCCGCTCATGTCCCGGATTCTCCAGCGGAAGTACCGCACAGGTAGCGGCGCTGACATCCATGGTCTAGGATGTCAAGAGAGGACCGGGAGCGCGCTGCGGGTCGGGATACTTCTGCTGCGAGCCCGCTCATGTCCCGGGTTCTCGCAGCGGAAGTACCCGCATAGGCAGCGGCGCTCTCCGGTCCTCACAATACAATTCGATGATTGGTCGCAGTCTTTCACCGCGACCAATCACTGATCTTGCCGCAAACGTTAAACAGTGCTGTATTGATTGGTTGCGGACGCTGCCCGCGACCAATCACCGATTTGGTCGCCACTTTTAAATAGCGTCCCGACAAATCAGCACAGCGGTGATTGAATGTGTCTGCAAGATCGTTGATTGGTCGCGGGCGCTATTTAAATGTGGCGCCGAAATCGGTGATTGGTCGCGGTAAGCAATACTATATAATAATAAAGTATTATTTTACACACAAAATTCTTTGTCCCGGCGTGAAAAGGAACAAATCTACAGACAAACCCGCCCCCAAGCCGTCATTCACTGTGGTACACGAAACAAAATACCCCTGGCTGCAGCAGCAAATAGTCGTCATGTCAGCGGAAGCAACAGCCGGCTTCAGCCGGGAAAATGACGTGCTAGCTGTGTGTCGTCTGCGATGTTGTCACAAGCACTATTCACAACGTGACGTCATAACAAAATTCACACGGTGCCCTGGAGAGATACATAGTAACATTAATTTAAAGTAGTGCACAACCCATTTAAACACTGCTTCACTGCTTAGGCGCGCACGGTCGGCCGCATACATATTCTAGAATACCCGATGCATTAGAATCGGGCCACCATCTAGTCTATGTAATAAGCTCAGTTCTGTTCTAGTGTCTATGTAGTAAACTTGGTTCTTTTCCCATATATATGTAGTAATTTTGGTTCTGTTCCCTTATCTATGTAGCAAGCTGTTCCCAAATCTGTTTTTCCTTACATGGTCTTCTTTTCGGGGCTCGGAAGGGAAGTAGAGACGTTTTGGATTGCAGACTTTGATGGAATGGTCGGCGGGCGTCATGTCGCGTTTGGAGAGCCCCTGACAGGGCCGGCTCCAGGTTTTTATGGGCCCCGGGCGAAAGAGTCTCAGTGGGCCCCCTTAACACAGACCACGATTCATGATGCACAGATACTGCAGAGAAATATGGGTATAGTACAATGCCAAATACTTCACTTCTTCCATTACATGAGTGATATCTATTGTAAAATGTACAATAGCTCAAAAACCGCCAAATCCTCACAGCGCACAGTACAGACTGGACAGTACAGTCCTCCATACAAGATTATGGGCACCACATAGTCTCCCCCTCATCACCCATATAATACCCCATGCAGGATGTCACCCCCCGATGCCCCATATAATGCTCCATACAGAATACTGGACCCAATATAATGCTCCATACAAAATATGGAGCTCTCCTCTACACTGTGCTGCGTTCTGCACTGTTACGGCTCAGGAAAGGGCGCTGTGGAAAGACTCCCATTATCATCATCATTGCCTGCCCATTATCATCATCATTGTCTCCCCATCATCATCATTGCCTGCCCATCATCATCATTGCCTACCCATCATCATTATCATCATTGACTCCCCATCATCATAGCCTCCCCATCATCATTATCATTGCCTCCCCATCATCATCATCATTGCCTCCCCATCATCATCATTGAGTCCCCATCATCATAGCATCCTCATCATCATTGCCTCCCCATCATCATCATCATCATTGCCTCCCCATTAATATCATCATCATCATTGCCTCCCCATTATCATTGCCTCCCCATCATCATCATTGCCTCCCCATTAATATCATCATCATCTCCCCATCATCATTGCCTCCCCATCATCATCATCATCATCATTGCCTCCCCATCATCATCACCACCATCACTGCCTCCCCCCACCACCATCACACACACACACACCCATCACACACACACACATACACTCACACACACCTCTCACCTGTCCGGCGTCCGCACCCTCTCTGCCACAGCCGGCCGCTGAATGATGACGTCATTCAGCGGTGCTGCTGTGAGAGGAAGCGCCGGCGCCACCTGGAGCCCGGAGCTGCGGCAGCTGAGGCACGGGGAGAGGTGAGTATTGCGCTGGCTGCTGCCAGGGCCCTGAGCAAGCGGGGGTGGCCCAGTGGCGGCACTGGCACCGCTAAAGGGCGCCGGGGTGCCCGACGGCGAGTGGGCCCCCCGCCTGCTCAGGGCCCCGGCACTTGCCTAGGTATGCCGGGTGCTGATGCCGGCCCTGGCCCCTGATGTGCCTAAACAGTGGAAACCCCCACAAGTGATGCCATTTTGGAAACTAGACCTGCCAAGTAACTTATCTAGATGTGTGGGGAGAACTTTGAACCCCCAAGTGCTTCACAGAAGTTTATAACATAGAGCCATAAAAATAAAAATTCATATTTTTTTCCACAAAAATGATACTTTCGGCCCAAATTTTTTATTTTCCCAAGGGTAACAGAAGAAATTGTACCTCAAAAGTTATTGTGCAATTTGTCCTGAGTACACTGATACCCCATATGTGGGGGTAAACCACTGTTTGGTCGCATGGCAGAACTCGGACGGGAAGGAGCACTATCTGTGTTATGAATGTGCTAGAGATGGTTTCTGAGCAGAGGCTCCCTCTGGTGGTTACAGACAGTACTGAACCTTTCAGCGAGGAGTGGCAATCAGGGATCACGGACTGGTCTGATATAAGGGAGGTTCCCTCCCATGATGGTTGCCGGTGATCAATTGTTCTTGTCTCAATTGTGGTTCCTGGTTCATTTGGAAGTTTGCTGGAGTCTTGCCTGCATCTCCTGCTTTCAGATAAGATTTTTTTTTGCTTTTTCTTTTTGTGCTTGCTTTTTGCATTGTTTTCTGCACTTTTGTGGAGGTCAGCCAGGTCCCCTCCTGGGGCCTGTGCTCCTCACAGTTTATCTGCAGCCACTGTTATTTGCTCATTTGCTTTTTCCTGTTTTTTCAGCGGCTGCAGCTTGGTTTTGTTCACACTGAGATCTGATTTAGCGGGTGGCGAGATCGTGTGATCTCAGTATTTTTGTAATCAGAATTGTTGGATTTTTGTAGGGTTTTCTGGGTTGCAGAAAGTAATCTCTCCTTTCCTATCCTATTTAGTCAGCTTGTGGCCACAGCGTTTGCTCAGTCTATTTTCTGCCTATGTTTGTGTTTTCATCTTGTCTAACCGCCATTATATGTTTGGGGGCTTCCTGTTTTCTTTGGGGATCTGCTCCGGGGCAGATAGCTTTCATCTTTCTGCCTTTAGGTGTGGTTGTCTCTCAGGCTGTGACGAGGCATCTAGGATCAACGTGGGAACGCTCCACGGCTACCTCTAGTTGTGTCGTTAGTTTATGAATCTGCAACCCATCAGTTACCAACATCTCAGGTGTTCTGCTGCCCTGCTGTTGTTCCTGTCCTCCTCAGCTACCGAAACACAACATATCTGACTTTTTCAACGCAGAATTGGCTGGAATTGAGATCAGACGCCATGTCATGTTTGGAGAGCCCCTGATGTGCCTAAAGAGTAGAAACACCTCAATTCTAACTACAACCCTAATCCCAACACACCCCTAACCCTAATCCCAACCCTAACCATAACCCTAACCACAAACCTAACCCTAACACCAAGCACCCCTAACCCTAATCCCAACCCTAACCCTAATCCCAACCGTAATCCAAACCCTAACCCCAACTCTAGCCCCAACCCTAACTCTAACTTTAGCCCCAACCTTAACCTTAACTTTAGCCCCAACCTAACCCTAACCCTAATGGGAAAATGGAAATAAATACATTTTTTTAATTTTATTATTTTTACCTAACTAAGGGGGTGATAAAGGGGGGGTTGATTTACTATTTATAGCGGGTTTTTATGTTTGGCAGCTGTCACACACTAAAAGACGCTTTTTATTGCAAAAAAATAGTTTTTGCATCACCACATTTTGAGAGCTTTAATTTTTCCATATTTTGGCCCACAGAGTCATGTGAGTTCTTATTTCTTGCAGGACGAGTTGATGTTTTTATTGGTACCATTTTTGGGCACATGACATTTTTTGATCGCTTTTTATTATGATTTTTGGGAGGCAGAATGAAGAAAAAACAGCAATTCATGAATTTCTTTTCGGGGGATGTTTATACCGTTCCGCGTGTGGTAAAATTTATAAAGCAGTTTTATTCTTCGAGTTAGTACGATGACAGCGATACCTCATTTATATCATTTTTTTAATGCTTTGGCGCTTTTATACAATAAAAAATTATTTTTGCATCGCTTTATTCTGCAAGCTATAAACTTTTTTATTTTTTCGCTGATGACACTGTATGGTGACTTGTTTTTTGCGGGACAAGATGACGTTTTCAGCAGTACCATTTTATTTACAGTATATCCGTCTTTTTGATTGCTTGTTATTCCTCTTTTTGTTCGGCGGTATGATGATAAAGCATTGTTTTTTGCCTTGTTTTTTTTTTTTAAGGGGTTTACTAACGGGGTTAACTAGTGGGACAGTTTTATAGGGTGGGTCGTTACACACACGGCACTACTAAATATGTGTACTTTTATTGTTTTTTTAATTTTAATAATAATAATGTGTTTATTGGGGAAATATTTTCTTTTAATTTATTTAGGGATTTTTAAAATATTTTTACACAGTATAATTTTGTTCCGACCACGCACCACAATTGTGGATACCAAGGCTATGGGGTACTCGGAGCCGAGCCCATGGAAATCTATGGGAGTTGTCACTGGTAGCGGTGGCTCGGTCCGTGGCCCTGGCGGTCGTGCAATGGGGAATATTTACAGGGGATTTTAAGGATAGGTAGTTCGTGACGCCACCTGTGGTATCTGGTTAATTGAACCAGCGCTGCTATAAGGACTTTCACAGGGGATGTTATGGGGGCAGCTGGGTGGTAGTCTCCCACAGGTGAGACGGGTCCCTGGAAGTCTATGGTGATGATGCAGGGTGTAGTAATAATTCAGTCACACACAATGCAGCTTCTTTCCATACCTTTTACTGGTAGATGGTTCAAGCAGATCCCGGGGAGCTGGTCGGGGTGGAGAATGCACATTCGGGTAACCGCTGAGCAGGTTAGAGGCCTCCTTTACTTCGAATGTAGGTGAGTCCAACTTGCCTGAAGCGAGGTTAACTCTGAATCTCCAGCTTTCTCAATAGCTGTACTGCCCGGCCAACATTGTGGTGGAAACTTCTAAGTGGTGAAAACTAAGTCTATATTTGCTGATCAGGCTAGACTCCTGTTTTCCCTGTCTCCGGTTACGTATTGACACTTAGGGCTGCTCTCTGCGACCTGTAGTCCAGATGCCTCCGGTAATCTTGTTACTAAGCTTGAAACTGTAGCAACGCCTCGGACTCCGGTGTCCGGCAATTTAGTGCAGGCAATCCAATACCTAAAGCACTTCTCTATCTTCTCCACTGTGCCCTTCGCCCTGCTCTCGCTCTTAGCACAAGCAATTGTAACTTCGATGGTAATGTCAGCTTTCTTCTAGTGCTCGCTGAGCAGCCCTCAGTATCCTCCTTCCTCCAGCTTCTGTTGAGGTACTGATTAAGGGTAGCTCTGACTAGGCTAGGATGATCCACTTCACCCGTACTAGCCTCCACTTGCTTGTCAGGTGAGCTACGTTAGCTCTGCGAGGATTCAGTCCTCCCTTCTCTCTCTCCAAGTCCAGACTCCACTGGACTGAACTGCCCTGTCCGAAGACAGGAAACTGACTGAACTGTGATTGCTAAGTGTCACTTCCTCTTGTACCCCTGATGGGTGTGTCTAAAAGTGTGAGTGAAGTGCATAAATATCAAGCTTTGCTGTTACCTTCCTGTGCACTCTCCTGGACTTTATGTGTGCCTGCGTAGCTGGGCTACACATCCCCCCTTGGTAAAAACACAGCACTCCCGGGCTGTAAAAGACAAAAAGAACATTTTGTTTTGCATTAACATAAACATTATAACTCATCCCATCCGGGAGGTACGACTTCTTGAACGTTACAATTTGTACAATGAAGAATACAAAAGTATCAAAAGTATCAAAATATCAAACATGTTCATAAATACAAGATACTTGTGGAGGACCCGCACCAAAAACCTCCCACGTGGGTCCTGGGTGGGCTGCAGGACTTCTGACTGCAGACCTCACTCTAGGCCACACCATACGGGTTTTTCTTCAGAGGTAGATAGTAATGGTTTTATGTGAAACCAAGATAATGCACCGAAGCGCAACTATTTACAAGTGAAAGTTTTTGGGCTGGCATAGTCCACAGCCATGCAGTCCATTGGCATGGTTAAAACACATTTCAAATAATTACATTAATACTTTTTCAAACTTTATACAATTTTTCAGATGCAATAAACCCTATCTGGGTCTTGCTAACTAGTCTACTAGGACTACTCCTGATAGCGAATAGGTAGTTTACCTTTAGTAATACGTTCTGACCTACGTGGGGTAGCGTCAGGTATGGTATTCTCTAACCTTTCTGTTCTGCGTAACGGCAAACGATAATACTGTCTCAACCTTTCTATGGATCTGGCAAGCGTGCTAGTGACTGGACGAGGCGGTACTGCTTCACCAGCTTCACCAGAGGACTCCACTTCTTGTGGTGCTTCTTCTTGCGGGTCCGCTTCTTGGGGTTCTAATGGTTGAGGGTCTGCCGGAATAGGTTCTTCTGGAACTGGCTCTACTGGCACAATTGGTATGACCGGTTGTAGGGACTCCTCTTGCGGTTGATAAAACTGCAGCACAGGAATAATTACAGCGTCTCCTAATCTGGGCCAATCTGCAGGTAAATCTCCCAAATCCGTGTGTATGACCGCTTCAGCACTCTCTTCTTGATGAACAACAGGGTTTTCTTCACGGAGCTTTAATGGGCCAGGACACAACTTTAAATGATCTCTAGACACAGTTGCCGTCGTTTTTCCTCCATCCTTGCTGATGGTACAGACCTTGCTGTTATCGAAATTGGAATTTTGCACGACATATGGCTCCTGTTCCCACTGATCATCCAACTTGTGTGTTCTTCTTTTCCTTTTGAGCACCATTTCTCCAGGCATTAAAGGCTTAGCGGGAGCATTTTTGTTATAATTCATCTCTTGCTTTTCTCTTACTTTGTTGAGACTGTCTTCTACGCAGGCTTGTACTCTCTTGTACTGTTCTTGTCGATTTTTGTCCCAATCTTCAGCGTTGTTATCAGCCTCTGGTTCTACCACACCGAGTTCTAAGTCCATAGGCAGCCTTCCCGGTCTTGCTCTCATAAGGTAGGCTGGAGTGCAGTTGGTGGAACTTACTGGGATGTGGTTGTACAAGTCGACCAGGTCAGGTAACAAGTCTGGCCACCGATTCCTTTCTTCCAGTGGTACAGTTTTCAGTAAGTCGACTAACTCCTTAACTCTGCTGCACGACTAATTCACCTCTCTCCTCGCTACTCCTCCTCTTCTCCCCTCTGCAAATCTCTTCACTGGCTCCCATTCCCTCAGCGTATCCAGTTCAAATTACTAATACTGACCTACAAGGCCATCTATAATCTGTCTCCTCCATATATCTCTGAACTAATCTCCCGATATCTTCCCTCACGTAATCTCCGATCCTCCCAAGACATCCTTCTCTCCTCCACACTTATTCGCTCCTCACCCAACCGCCTCCAAGACTTCTCCCGAATATCCCCCATCCTCTGGAATTCTTTGCCCCAACACATCCGACTATCAAACTCATTCAGATCCTTCAGACGGAACCTGAAAACCCATCTCTTCAGGAAAGCCTACAGCCTGCAATGACCCTGCTGCCTCCTCACCACTACCGGAGTTATTGCCTCAACCAACACCGGAACTGCTGCAACCCCCCGACCTACTGTCTCCTGCCTCACAATCCTGTAGAATGTAAGCCCGAAAGGGCAGGGTCCTCTCCCCTCTGTATCAGTCTGTCATTGTTAGTTTGTTTACTGTAAGTGATACCTGTAATTTGTATGTAACCCCTTCTCATGTACAGCACCATGGAATCAATGGTGCTATAGAAATAAATATTAATAATAATAATAATAATAATAATGTGATTCATTTTTTCACAAAGGCCGTTGGTCTGAGGGTGGTATGGTGTCGTTCTGATCTTTTTACATCCATACAATTGACAAAATTCCTGAAACAGTTCAGCTTCAAAGGCTGGACCTCGATCAGTCAGTACCTGCTCTGGATATCCGTGTGGTCTGCAGAAACTTGCTTGGAAGGTTCTTGCTGCTGTCTCTGCTGTCATATCTTTGACAGGGGCGACCACCAGAAACCGGGAATAGTGATCCACCATGGTCAGGGCATATGTGTATCCTGACCTGCTTGGGGACAACTTGACGTGATCCAATGCCACGATCTCCAAGGGACGAGTCGTCCGGATAGGCTGCAAGGGTACCTTCTGGCTACTGTAGTCTTTTCGCCTGAGGCCACAGGGTCCACAGTTCCGGCACCACTTCTCGATGGAGCTGCGCATCCCTACCCAGTAGAACCGGCACCTCAACAGGGTCTCCAGCTTTCTCCAGCCAAAGTGTCCTGCTTGATCGTGGTATGCTTCCAGCACCATTTGGATGTCTGCTCTCGGGACCACTATTTGCCAAACCATGTCATGGGTCCTTGGGTCGACGTATCTCCTGCACAACTTCTCACGGTATATGAACAACCGGCTTCTCTCGTTCCACAGGAGCTTTGCTGGCATGGATGCATCTTTCTCCAAGGAGGAACCTTCCTGTTTTATCAACTCCTTGATACGGCTGACCACGGGATCGCTGTCCTGAGTCTCCTTCCAGCTGTGATGAGGTAAAGGGTTCAACATCTCACCACACCGCTTCCTGTAGACTCGTTGCTCTTGGACCATCCCATTTCGGTGGAACGCAGGTAGCTCGATTTCTTCCAGATCGTCTGACTCTTCCTCCGTGTCAGATTCAGGCGGCATTCTGGACAAGGCGTCCGCGTTAGCATTTTTACGGCCCGCTCTGTATTTGATGGTAAACTGGTAGTTTGATAACCGAGCCATCCAACGTTGCTCCATGGCTCCCAGCTTGGCTGTTTCCAGATGCGTCAAGGGGTTGTTGTCTGTAAACGCAGTGAACCGGTTGGAGGCAAGGTAATGTTTAAATTTTTCGGTAATGGCCCAGACCAGCGCCAGGAACTCCAGTTTGAAGCTGCTATAGTTTTCCAGATTCCTCTCAGTTGGCCTGAGTTTTCTGCTGGCATATGCGATGACTTTTTCTTGGCCGTTCTGCTTCTGACTGAGGACCGCTCCTAATCCTTCGTTACTGGCATCTGTGTATAGCAGGAACGGTTGGCTGTAATCTGGGTAGGCTAAGATTTCATCGCCGGTAAGGATCTCTTTCATCTCTTTGAATGCCTCAGCTTGTTCTTTTCCCCAATTGAATGGAAGGTTTCTGCTCTTAAGAGGTTGTCCTACCAGGAGGTCCTGCAAAGGTGCCGCTTTCTTAGTGTAATCTTTTACAAACCTCCTGTAGTAACCTGTTAATCCCAGGAACTGACGCACCTCTTTCAAGTTCTTCGGCTCTGGCCATTTCTGAATAGCTGTGACCTTCTCGGGGTCCGGCGCTACTCCTTCGGAACTGACAATGTGTCCCAAGTACTGTACCTTCCGTTTGAGCAGATGGCATTTAGAGGGCTTTAGTTTTATCCCAAACTTGGACAATGACTCAAATACCTCCGCCAGGTGCTTCAGATGATCTTCATATGTCTTAGAGTACACAATTACGTCGTCCAAGTACAGCAGCACAGTTTCGAAGTTGAGATGTCCCAGACAGCTCTCCATCACCCTCTGGAATGTTCCTGGGGCACTGCTGAGACCAAACGGCATCCTGTCGAACTCGCAGAGTCCCATTGGGGTGGTGAAAGCAGTTTTCTCCCGGTCCTCCTCCGCCACAGCCACTTGCCAGTACCCACTAGTAAGGTCGAGGGTAGAAAAGTAGTTAGCCGTTTTCAGAGCAGCTAAGGATTCCTCTATACGTGGTAATGGGTATGCATCTTTATGTGTTATACGATTTACTTGCCTATAGTCTACACACATTCGCATGCTACCATCCTTTTTCTTCACTAGAACCAGAGGTGCTGCCCAGGGGCTACAACTATCCCTTATCACCCCGGCTTTCTTCATGTCATGCAGCATTTCCTTAGCTTTCTGATAATGGGCTGGAGGTATGGGCCTGTACCGCTCTTTTATGGGAGGATGACTGCCTGTAGGGATATGATGCTGTACTCCCTTAATGGTCCCAAAATCAAGTGGGTGCTTGCTAAATACTTGTGCGTACTCTTGTACCACCCGTAGTACCCCCTGTTTCTGGTGGACGGAAGTGGTGTCTGTCCCTATATGAAGCTGCTGACACCAGTCCGCTACCGGGGTTGCCGGATCATTATCCTCCGCTGGTTGGCGGGAGGCTAAGGACTCGGTTGTGAGGATAGAATTGTTATCTATGGCATGTAATTTAGCAACTGTAGCATAACGTGGCAAATTTACTTCATCGTCCCCCCAGTTGAGAAGTCGTACTGGTACTCTCCCATTTACTACTTCCACTACCCCTCTAGCAATCATGAGTGTAGGTCTGTGTTCTGAGCGATGGGTTCTACTACTGCTTGGTAGTTCTGTCCTCTCAGACCCATGGCTGCTCTACACCATATTAACATTTCACTCATTGGGGGTATTACAATGGGGTTCGAGTCTGTGACCCGTACATTACCGATTTCACCATCTGTAAGCTTCGCTTGCTGCTGGCACATCAGGGCCCGGATCTCCCTCTGGATCACTCCCTTCTGCTTTGGCTTGGCAACTTCAGCGAGCTGTTGGAGCAAAAACACAACTTCTCCCAGACAGTTACTGATAATGTTAGTACCTAGTATCACATTTAGACCATTTTCCTCATTTACAGTCCTGACTACTAGGAGTCCCTGATCCTTCAGCTCCACCCTGCCCACTTTTACATTTACGTTTTTGGCTCCAATTACTTCAACAGGGAGACCATTGGTGGCGTACACTGTCAAGTCAGGGTTTGGGGGCTGGAGACTGTCCATGGACCAAAATTTATTGTAAAGGACATCAGGTATGATGGTCACCTGAGATCCAGTGTCCAGCAGTGCAGGGATTGCAATCCCGTCCAGAATCATGGACAGGTAGGGCCGTCCACCCACGAACCTGCGGTTCCAGTCTAAGGGGCCTGATGAGTCTACTCCTGGGTGTTGGCCCTCTGACCCAGGATCGGCTCGTTTAAAGGACATTGCTGAGCCATATGACCTTTTTGGTTGAAGCGGTAGCAGACGATCTCCCGGCGAGGATGGTGTTGCTCCGGAGTCGCTCCTGGGGGTGGCGTGGTCCTCCTCCGGTGTGGCGACGTCCTCCATTTCCTCCGGTTCACCCAAGGGACATCCTACGGACAGTCGGCTAGTAGGATCTTCCCTCCTTCCTCTTTCCGCAGTTGCAGGGCCTCCATTACAGTGGCCAAGTTCTTAGTCAGCTGGCGCACTTCTGAGCGCAGACATTCCAACTCACTAGGGGGCGCCACCTGCATTGTAGCTTCTGCCACCTGCGGGGAAAAGGTGGGTACTGCCGGCTTTAGAATGGCTTCACCCGGGTGATACTGATTTGCCACCTCAGGCTTTTCCAGGGGTCGCAGTCCCTTTATTGCCATGTCCTTTAGAGCATCAAAAGTGGCATCTGGATGATCCAAGGACCACCAGTTTACAGTCCTCCTTTCCTCTGGAGACCTCAGTCCCCGCACGAATTGCTCTTTTAACATTTGGCTCTCATCAATGGGACTTGTGGGGTTAGACTGTTTGAGAGCTCGCAGGGCCCCCTGTAGTCGGCAGGCGTAGTCCCTAATACTGTCACCCGGTCCCTGGAAGCACTGATAAAATGCCATCCGGAGATCCGTTTCTGTGTGGTCCTCGAAGATGGCCTGTAGCTTTAAGAGTATCGCAGGTACCGACTCCTGGTCTGCAATGGGCCAAGTCTCTACTTCTCTCTCAGCCGTACCAGCTAACTGTCCTATTACCACAGCAGCTTTTTGCTTTTCAGTCATTGAATACATATCCAAAATACTACATATTTTCCGTTTAAATCCTGGCAGGGTGCCTGACTCGCCGCTGTACTGGGGGAGCCACTTCGCTCCAGGCATGTATGGGAGGGTTAGCGGCATTAGCGGGACCACCGGGCCAGGTGAGGGGCCTGCACCCCCATCCTGCGGTACGACGCCAAGCGGTGGGCTATTGGGGCCTCCGGCGGGGGCCGCTCCGTCTGCCGGTTGCTGCGACATATTGGTGCCCCCTTGGTTAATCTGAGCCTACCTCTTTTGCAGGCTGCAGCGTCGCAGGCACAGCGGTGGAGACAGGACCTTCGTAGCAGGCACAGCGGTGGAGACAGGACCTTCGTCGCTGGACTGTGATGTCAGAGCGTTCACTTCCTGTTTCACAGGACCTGCCGCCGTGTCAGAGCTGGGGGCGGAGCCAGGCAACAGCGCGCTTTTACAGGTACGCCCCCCTTCTTCACCAGCGCCTGAGGGCGCGAATTTTGCGGTAAAGATGGCGGTATTTTGGCGCCAAATGCAGCAAACAGTTCAATAGACACACAGGACTCACAATTGCAAGCTTTCGTATCCTGTTCGTGACGCCAAAGTTGTTCCGACCACGCACCACAATTGTGGATACCAAGGCTATGGGGTACTCGGAGCCGAGCCCATGGAAATCTATGGGAGTTGTCACTGGTAGCGGTGGCTCGGTCCGTGGCCCTGGCGGTCGTGCAATGGGGAATATTTACAGGGGATTTTAAGGATAGGTAGTTCGTGACGCCACCTGTGGTATCTGGTTAATTGAACCAGCGCTGCTATAAGGACTTTCACAGGGGATGTTATGGGGGCAGCTGGGTGGTAGTCTCCCACAGGTGAGACGGGTCCCTGGAAGTCTATGGTGATGATGCAGGGTGTAGTAATAATTCAGTCACACACAATGCAGCTTCTTTCCATACCTTTTACTGGTAGATGGTTCAAGCAGATCCCGGGGAGCTGGTCGGGGTGGAGAATGCACATTCGGGTAACCGCTGAGCAGGTTAGAGGCCTCCTTTACTTCGAATGTAGGTGAGTCCAACTTGCCTGAAGCGAAGTTAACTCTGAATCTCCAGCTTTCTCAATAGCTGTACTGCCCGGCCAACATTGTGGTGGAAACTTCTAAGTGGTGAAAACTAAGTCTATATTTGCTGATCAGGCTAGACTCCTGTTTTCCCTGTCTCCGGTTACGTATTGACACTTAGGGCTGCTCTCTGCGACCTGTAGTCCAGATGCCTCCGGTAATCTTGTTACTAAGCTTGAAACTGTAGCAACGCCTCGGACTCCGGTGTCCGGCAATTTAGTGCAGGCAATCCAATACCTAAAGCACTTCTCTATCTTCTCCACTGTGCCCTTCGCCCTGCTCTCGCTCTTAGCACAAGCAATTGTAACTTCGATGGTAATGTCAGCTTTCTTCTAGTGCTCGCTGAGCAGCTCTCAGTATCCTCCTTCCTCCAGCTTCTGTTGAGGTACTGATTAAGGGTAGCTCTGACTAGGCTAGGATGATCCACTTCACCCATACTAGCCTCCACTTGCTTGTCAGGTGAGCTACGTTAGCTCTGCGAGGATTCAGTCCTCCCTTCTCTCTCTCCAAGTCCAGACTCCACTGGACTGAACTGCCCTGTCCGAAGACAGGAAACTGACTGAACTGTGATTGCTAAGTGTCACTTCCTCTTGTACCCTGATGGGTGTGTCTAAAAGTGTGAGTGAAGTGCATAAATATCAAGCTTTGCTGTTACCTTCCTGTGCACTCTCCTGGACTTTATGTGTGCCTGCGTAGCTGGGCTACACAATTTTTTTTTACATTTTTACATTGTCCCAGGGTGGGATATTACTATATAATGTCAGATCGCTGATCTGACACTTTCCAGAGCAGTGTGTCAGATCAGCGATCTGACAGGCAGTGCAGGAGGCAGTGCAGGAGGCAGTGCAGGAGGCTTGCAGGCACTGACAAGCCGCCTCCCTGAAGGACCCGGAAGGACCCGCGGCCTTCTTGGATCGAGGGGCCTGCAGGGAGGAGGTCCTCGGAACAACGCAATCACATTGCGTTGTTCTGAGGGTCTCAGGGAAGCATGCAGGGAATTAAGTCGCAAGGGCACATGGACGGAATAGTATGTCAGATGGCAGAGAGGGGTTAAACTGGTTCTTTTCCTGTATCTATGTAATAAACTTGCTTCTTTTACCATATCTTTGTAATAAACTTGTTTCTGTTATGGTATCTATGTTATAAGCTTGTTTTTGTTCCCATATCTATATAATAAGCTTAGTTCTGTTCCCATATCTATGTGGTAAGCTTGGTTCAGTTCCCATATTTTTGTAGTAAACGTGTTTCTGTTGCTATAGCTGTGTAGTAATCTTGGTTTTGTTCCCTTATGTATGTGGTAAGCTTGCTTCTGTTCCCTTATCTATGTAATAAGCTTATTTCCGTTCTCATATCTATATGATAAACTTGTTTCTGTTTCCGTATTGTAGTGCAGCGGTATCCTGTTTCAAAAGCTCCTCCATTTTTCCAGCAGCCTTGCTCACCGACATGCAGCACGCTTTGGGGTATGCGTTAGTTCACATTACCCGCATTCTCCAACCATATGTAGTGCAGCGGTATCCACACTGAGCAGTGATGAGGCAGTGACCCAGCAAAGTTCAAAACAAAAGTCCCTTTATAGTTCAACTCACAACAAAACACATCACACGATATCCTCCGGATCGCAGTCGGGAGCCATATCCTCCGGATTGCAGTTGATAAACACGCCAGTCCACCTACAGATCGCAACCAGGCACAGGACCGTCTTACCTCAGGTTTACAGCCAGGCACAAGACAATCCACCTCTGATTTACAGCCGGGCACAAGACAATCCATCTCCGGATCACAGCCGGGCACAGGACACTCTACCTCCGAGACCGATTGCCGTGGGTGACTGCACCACCGTGTACGCTGTGGGTGCCAGGCATTTCAGCTCTGCTTGCCTGTGTTGCCTCATACAGGTTGGGCTCTGCAGAGCCTTATGCTCTGCACGCTTGCCAGACCAAACTAACACTGACCCTGACACACCCAAACCCTTTACTGCAGGGTTTTTAACTGGAATCTGAATTTAACATGGTAAACCCAGGTCGGGAATGAGCAGGTTTTCCCTAAATCTGCCTTGGACAACCAGAATGTCCAAGACCTATACTCACTTTTATTCTGCACTGCAACCACAGCTACGCCTATGACTGCAATGAACTCTCATGGTCTCAATATGCCTCCATCCTGGGGGAAACACAAAGTGACTCCTACATGTAACACTGGTCACTGCCTCACATACCCCCCTCTGTTCAAACCTGTGGGGTTGAACACTTGTCACCCCACATGGGCGCGTGACAGGGAATCCGCATGACCCTGAGACACCCCTGCCCGACACTGTACTGAGAAACCAAAGTAGGGACCGGAACAATTGGTTGACGCAAGCATCGCTCCCCTTCGCGTTTCTCCTCCATACTTCGTTACGTGACCAACCACCTCCCCTCTCCATTGCAGAAGACATGCCCACTTTCCTGACTAACCATGGATTTGGGCCAGTTTTGGATGGCCTCGACCTTGTTTATTTGGGGTTCACTAACCCCGCAGCTCATGCTGTCACCTAAGTACCTGCCTTCGGGCCCTTGGTACCATTTCCTCTGTACCCTTACCCATGCCTCGGTGACTACGTCCCACCGAAACACCGAGGTCCACCCCAGCAACTCCAGGCATACATCCGTACCATGTCGCACCCGAACCCAAGCCTCCCAACACTGCTGTCTAGCAAGAGCTCTATCCATTTTATCTCGAACCCCGGCCACATCCTTGTCTGGTGCGAGAGGGTTCCTTGTGCGTACGTCACTAGTTGCCTCCATGACCACACATTCCCAGTTCCTTCAGGTTTTTTTTTATTCATGCATTTCTGCATGGGTCCCTGGAACTGGACTGTCCCAAGATTGGCGACCCCTATGGCATGTATCCCAGCCTTGGGATCTTCGGGTTCTGCACCCGGAACAACATCCTTGACCTCTCCTGCCATTACCTCTAGGGGAAACCTTTCGGGGTTACACTCTGTCCCTAGGTTGGCGACCCCTATGGCAGGTATCACTGACTGGGGATCTTCGAGTTCTGCCCCCAGAACAACATTTACCATTGGAGGGTTAACCCTGGTCTCCCACAGGGACCAGAACAGGGACAAGTCTCTTCCCAACACAGTCCCATATGGAAGAGTCTTCACCACTCATAACACATATTTAATGTCCCCACATGATGTGGAAAAATTAACCTCCGCGGTCAGGTACACTGACCCTGACACACCCAAACCCTTTACTGCCGAGTTTTTAACTGGAATCTGTGGCCATGGGCCACATGGAAAACCCAGGCCAGGAATGAAACAGACTGCACCACTACCATCTGCAGTCTGTTTTAACCCCTTCACCCCCAAGGGTGGTTTGCACGTTAATGACCGGGCCAATTTTTACAATTCTGACCACTGTCTCTTTATGAGGTTATAACTCTGGAACGCTTCAACGGATCTTCGCGATTCTGAGATTGTTTTCTCGTGACATATTGTACTTCACGTTAGAAGTAAAATTTATTCGATATAACTTGCGTTTATTTTTGAAAAAAATGCAAATATGGCAAAAAATTTTAAAATTTTGCAATTTTCAAACTTTGAATTTTTATTCCCTTAAAACAGAGAAATATGTCACATAAAATAGTTAAGAAATAACATTTCCCACATGTCTACTTTACATCAGCACAATTTTGGAACCAAAATTTTTTTTTACTTAGGAAGTTATAAGGGTTAAAAGTTGACCAGCGATTTCTCATTTTTACAACAAAATTTACAAAGCCATTTTTTTTAGGGACCACCTCTCATTTGAAGTCACTTTGAGGGGTCTATATGGCAGAAAATACCCAAAAGTGACACCATTCTAAAAACTGCACCCTCAAGGTACTCAAAACCACATTCAAGAAGATTATTAACCCTTCAGGTGCTTCACAGGAACTAAAGCAACGTGGAAGGAAAAAATGAATATTTAACTTTTTAGCCACAAAAATGATCTTTTACAAACTTTTTTTTTATTTTCACAAGGGTAAAAGGAGAAAATGGACAAATAAGGTTGTTATGCAATTTCTCCTGAGTACGCCAATACCCAATATGTGGGGGAAAACCACTGTTTGGGCACACGGCAGAGCTCGTAAGGGAAGGAGCGCCGTTTGACTTTTTCAAACTAAAATTGGCTGGAATTGAGATTGGACGCCATGTCGTGTTTGGAGAGCCCCTGATGCGCCTAAACAGTGGAAACCCCCACAAGTGACACCATTTTGGAAACTAGACCCCCTAAGGTACTTATCTAGATCTGTTGTGAGCACTTTGAACTCCCAAGTGTTTCACAAAAGCTTATAATGCCTGGGTGTGAAAAAAAAAAAAAACAATTTTCCACAAAAATGATTTTTTAGTCCCAAATTTTTGAATTTTCCCAAGGAAATTGGACCCCAAAAGTTGTTGTCCAATTTGTCCTGAGTACGCTGATACCCCATATGTGGGGGGGGGAACTGTTTGGGTGCACGGCAGGGCTTGGAAAGGAAGTAGTAACGTTTTGGAATGCAGACGTTGATGGGGGTCATGTTCCGTTTGCAGTGCCCCAGATGAGCCTAAACAGTGGAAACCCCCACAAAGTGACCCCATTTTGGAAACTATACCCCCTAAGGAACTTATCTAGATCTTTGGTGAGCACTTTGAACCCCCAAGTGCTTCACACAAGTTTATAATGCCCGGGCATGAAAATAAAAAATCCTATTTTTTTCCCACAAAAATTATCTCTTAGTCACTAATTTTTTATTTTCTCAAGGGTAACAGGAGAAATTGGACCACATAAGTTGTTGTACAATTTGTCCTGAGTACGCTGATACCCCATATGTGGGTGGGAACCACTGTTTGGGCGCACGGCAGAGCTCGGAATGGAAGGAGCACCATTTGACTTTTTCCAACCAAAATTGGCTGGAATTGAGATTGGATGCCATGTTGCATTTGGAGAGCCCCTGATGTGCCTAAACAGTGGAAACCCCCCACAAATGACCCCATTTTGGAAACTAGACCCCCTAAGGAACTTTTCTAGATCTTTGGTGAGCAATTTGAACCCCCAAGTGCTTCACACAAGTTTATAACGTAGAGCCGTAAAATTTAAAAATCATATTTTTTCCACAAAAATGATCTTTTCACCCAATTTTTATTTTTCCAAGGGTAACAAGACTCCAAAAGTTATTGTGCAATTTGTCCTGAGTGCGCTGATACCCCATATGTGGGGGTAAACCACTGTTTGGGTGCATGGCAGAGTTTGGAAGGGAAGGAGCGCCGTCTGACTTTTTCAACGCAGAATTGGCTGGACGCCATGTCGTGTTTGGAGAGCTCCTGATCTGCCTAAACAGTGGAAACCCCCATAAATGACGCCATTTTGGAAACTAGACCCTCAAGGAACTTATCTAGATGTGTGGTGAGAACTTTTAACCCCCAGGTGTTTCACTAAAGTTTATAACGTACAGCCGTAAAATAAAAAATCTTTTTTTTTTTACAAAAATGATTTTTTCGTCCCCAATATTTTATTTTCACAAGGGTAACAGAAGAAATTGGAACCCAAAAGTTGTTGTCCAATTTGTCCTGAGTACGCTGATACCCAATATGTGGGAGAAAACTACTGTATGGGCGCACGTCAGGGCTCGGAAGGGAAGTAGTGACGTTTTGGATTGCAGACTTTGATGGAATGGTCTGGGGGCGTCATGTCACATTTGGAGAGCCCCTGATGCACCTATACAGTGGAAACCCCCCACAAGTGACCCCATTTTGGCAAATAGACCCCACAAGGAAGTTATCTAGATGTGTGGTGAGCACTTTGAACCCCGAAGTGCTTCACAGAAGTTTCTAAGGTACAGCCGTAAAAATAAAAAATCCTTTTTTTTTTACAAAAATGATTTTTTTTGCCCCCAATATTTTATTTTCACAAGGGTAACAGGAGAAATTGGACCCCAAAAGTTGTTGTCCAATTTGTCCTGAGTACGCTGATACCCAATATGTGGGAGAAAACTACTGTATGGGCGCACGTCAGGGCTCGGAAGGGAAGTAGTGACGTTTTGGATTGCAGACTTTGATGGAATGGTCTGGGGGCGTCATGTCGCATTTGGAGAGCCCCTGATGCGCCTAAACAGTGGAAACCCCCCACAAGTGACCCCATTTTGGAAAATAGACCCCACAAGGAACTTGTCTAGATGTGTGGTGAGCACTTTGAACCCCGAAGTGCTTCACAGAAGTTTATAACGCACAGCCGTAAAAATAAAAAATCCTTTTTTTTTTTGCAAAAATGATTTTTTTGCCCCAATATTTTATTTTTACAAGGGTAACAGGAGAAATTGGACCCCAAAAGATGTTGTCCAATTTGTCCTGAGTATGCTGATATCCAATATGTGGGAGAAAACTACTGTATGGGTACACGTTGGGGCTCGGAAGGGAAGTAGTGACGTTTTGGATTGCAGACTTTGATGGAATGGTCTGGGGGCGTCATGTCGCATTTGGAGAGCCCCTGATGCGCCTAAACAGTGGAAATCCCCAACAAGTGACCCCATTTTGGAAAATAGACCCCACAAGGAACTTATCTAGATGTGTGGTGAGCGCTATGAAGCCCCAAGTGCTTCACAGAAGTTTATAATGTACAGCCATAAAAACAAAAAATATTTTTTTTTTGTACAAAAATGATATTTTCGCCCCCAGTTTTTTATTTTCCCAAGGGTAGCAGAAGAAATAGGACAAATTGCACAATAACTCTTGGGGTCCAGAGTACGCTGATACCCCATATGTGGGGATAAACTACTGTTTGGACGCATGGCAGAGCTGAGAAGTGAAGGAGCACCGTTTGACTTTTTCAACGCAGAATTGGCTGGAATTGAGATCAGACGCCATGTCACATTTGGAGAGCCCCTGATGTGCCTAAACAGCGGAAACCCCCCAATTCTAACTCCAACTCTAACCCCAACACACCCCTAACCCTAGTCCCAACCCTAACCACAAACCTAACCCTAACACACCCCTAATCCCAACCCTAACCCTAATCCTAACTTTAGCGCCAACCCTAACCCTAACTTTAGCCGCAACCCTAACCCTAACCCTAATGGGAAAATGGAAATAAATACTTTTTTTTAATTTTATTATTTTTCCCTTACTAAGGGGGTGATAAAGGGGGGTTTGATTTACTATTTATAGCGGGTTTTTATGATTGGCAGCTGTCACGCTAAAAGACGCTTTTTATTGCAAAAATAGTTTTTGCATCATCACATTTTGAGAGCTATAATTTTTGCATATTTTGGCCCACAGAGTCATGTGAGGTCTTATTTTTTGCGGGACGAGTTGACGTTTTTATTGGTACTATTTTCGAGCATGTGACGTTTTTTGATCGCTTTTTATTTCGATTTTTGGGAGGTTAGAATGAACAAAAATCAGCAATTCATGAATTTCTTTTGGGGGAGGCGTTTATACCGTTCCGCGTGTGGTAAAATTGATAAAGCAGTTTTATTCTTCGGGTCAGTACGATTATGGCGATACCTCATTTATATCATTTTTTCATGTTTTAGCGCTTTTATAGAATAAAAACCATTTTATATAAAAAATAATTATTTTTGCATCGCTTTATTCTGCGAGCTATAACTTTTTTATTTTTTCGCTGATGATGCTTTATGATGGCTCGTTTTTTGCGGGACAAGATGACGTTTTCAGCGGTATCATGTATTTTTATATCGGTCTTTTTGATCGCGTGTTATTCCACTTTTTGTTCGGCGGTATGATGATAAAGCATTGATTTTTTGCTTCTTTTTTTTTTTTTTTTTTTAAGGGGTTCACTAAAGGGGTTAACTAGTGGGACAATTTTATAGGGGGGGTCGTTACGGACGCGGCGATACCAAATATGTGTACTTTTATTGTTTTTTTTTTATTATTTACAGGAAGAAGTGA
The DNA here is from genome assembly GCA_033576555.1 of Oophaga sylvatica. Classification (NCBI taxonomy): domain Eukaryota; kingdom Metazoa; phylum Chordata; class Amphibia; order Anura; family Dendrobatidae; genus Oophaga; species Oophaga sylvatica. The sequence continues at coordinate 23,976,883 of JARQOD010000008.1, read as the reverse complement.
ATTTATTGGGGAATATTTTTTTTTTTTTTTATTTATTTTGGATTTTTTTTTTACACATGTTTATTTTTACTTTTTTAACTTTTTTACTTTGTCCCAGGGTGGGACATCACAGTATTTTATCAGATCGCTGGTGTGGCAGTGTGCACAGCACTCTGTCACACCAGCGATCGCACAGGCATAGATGCAGGCTTCTCAGTGCCTGCTCTCGGCAGGCACTGAGGTAGCCGCCTCCCTCCAGGACCCCGGCGCCATCTTGGATCCGGGTCCTGGGAGGGAGGAAGCCCTCAGAACAGCGCGATCACATCGCGCTGCTCTGAGGGTCTCAGGGGGGCGCGCAGGGAGCCCCCACCCTGCGCGATCCTCCCCTGTGCCCCCAGTACACCGCGATCATGTTTGATCGCGGTGTGCTAGGGGTTAATGTGCCGGGAGCGGTCCGTGACCGCTCCTGACACACAGTCATGGGTGTCAGCTGTGATAATCAGCTGACACCCGGCGGCGATTAGCTGCGCTCCCCTCAGGAGCGCAGCTGATCGCCTATGACGTACTATCCCGTCCCCGGTCATACGGGCCCAGGTACCATGGACGGGATAGTACGTCCGATGGCAGTAAGGGGTTAAAACACAAAAGCCCAGAACAGGTTTTCCCTAAATCTGCCTTGGACAAGCAACATGTCCAAGACCTATACTCACTTTTTGGCCTCATACTCACTGGTGCCGATAACGGATGAAAATCAGACGATAAAAAATCGGATGCAAATCTGACCAATGTTAGTCAATGGGTGAGTTCTCATTAGCGATTTTTTTTCTCATCAGATATTGGTGTGAGAAAAAAATCGCAGCTTGCTGCGATTTGATGCGATTTTGGGATGAAAATCGCCAATGCAAGTCAATGGGTGCGATTAAAAAACGAACAGCACTCACACCATGCACATGCTGTCCGATTTATATGCACCAGTCTCCTTTGAAAAGCCGGTAATTCATCCCCGGCTACTGTAAAATCACACTGACAGCTCACAAAACAGTAGATACATACACATAGAATACATATATATATATATATATATATATATACATGTCATTGTAACACATACATATATATATATATTTATAGTTCTTACACTTCTACATACTGTAATAGCCGCTAATTCAATTGCCGGCTTTTGTGAAATCACAGAAGCCGACATGAAATGATACATTGTTTCCACACAGTTAACCATGTCATTTCCTGTATTTTGACATATGGTTTGAACTTACAATTACATGAGTGTATTTGTACAAAATTTCAGACATGTAGGGGTTAATTAAAGGTGTAAATTCGTTGAAAAAAAATGCGTGGGCTCCCGCTGTATTTTCTCCACCAGACAGACAAAGCAAGCGAGTGGGGCAGATAATAATAGCCTAGGGAGGGTACATTTTTTTTGTGCCCCCCTGGCTACTAACATCTGCCCCAGACACCCAGAAAGGGCAAATCTATAATTAGATTTGCCCTTTCTGGCACTTTGCCCGTCTATTCCCATTGCCCTGTAGCGGTGGCGAATGGGTTAATAAGGCGTTAATGTCACCTTAGTATTGAAAGGTGACCTTAAGGCAGGTTAATAATTGAGAGCTGTCAATTAGACAACTATCAATTATTAATCCTATTGAAGTAAATAAAAAACACAAACACACTTTAAGAATAAATAATTTTAATGAAATCAAAACACATTTTTGACCATCTTTTATTTCACTCTTAATCCGTTCGAAGCCCTTGTTCTTCTAAATAAATATAAAATAATAAAACAACATTATTCTTACTATCTGGCGATCTGTCACGTCCCACGATGTAATCCTTCACAAAGGGTTAACTAGCAATCAGATAAGCAGCGCAAGTAATCCTGCGTGCTCATCTGATAGCTCCTGAATGAATGAGCTTATCTCCTGCCGACAGGAGAGGATGTGATTAATGAATGAAGCTTAATTGATTTTATCCCACTTTCACGTTAGGTCAGGTCACTGAAGTGAAAGTGGCAATAAATCAATTAAGCTCCATTCATGTATCTATTCCTCTCCTTTCGCTGGGAGAGTAAGTACTGAATAACAATTCGATGATAACGACGCATATAATCACTGCGGTGTTCTATACGCTAATGCAGCCAATTAGCTTATCCTCCTGCGATCTAGACTTGGGGTAAAAGTACGCTGTGAAATGCACACGCAATTAGAATTCCCATGAATTGGAGTCCTACGATTCCGGCGAGCAGTCACTGAATGCCTGAAGTGCCGCACAAATATCGTATAGGATCGTAAAATGACTTTTTGCATCTCGTTCGTATGTTTAGTGTGGATACTTAACTGATTCATTCATGAGGTTACAACTTGGAGACAGCATTAGCTCTCTGCAAGCTGTAACCTGTTAACCCTTTCTGATGGATTACACCGTGGGACCTGACTGTACATCGGATTGGTAAGAATAATTTTGCTTTTTATTTTATTTTTATTACAGGAAATGGTTTTAGCAGGAAAATAAAATATGGTCAAAAACTGTGTGATTATTTCATTAAAGTTATTTTTTATTAAACTGTGTGTGTTTGATTTTTGTATCATACAATAGGATTAATAATTGATAGTTGTCTAATTGACAGCTCTCAATTATTAACCTGCCTTAAGGTCACCTTTCAATACTAAGGTGACATTAACGCCTTATTAACCCATTCGCCACCGCTACAGGGCAATGGGAATAGACGGGCAAAGTGCCAGAAAGCGCGAATCTAATTATAGATTTGCCCTTTCTGGGGTGTCTGGGGGCAGATGTTAGTAGCCAGGGGGGGCACAAAAAAAATGTACCCTCCCTAGGCTATTATTATCTGCCCCCATTCGCTGGCTTTGTCTGTCTGGTGGAGAAAATACAGCGGGAGCCCACGCATTTTTTTTCAATGAATTTACACCTTTAATTAACCCCTACATGTCTGAAATTTTGTACAAATACACTCATGTAATTGTAAGTTCAAACCATATATCAAAATACAGGAAATGACATGGTTAACTGTGTGGAAACAATGTATCATTTCATGTCGGCTTCTGTGATTTCACAAAAGCCTGCAACTGAATTAGCGGCTATTACAGTATGTAGAAGTGTAAGAACTATAAATATATATATATGTATGTGTTACAATGACATGTATATATATATATACAGGTCCTTCTCAAAAAATTTGCATATAGTGCTAAATTTAATTATTTTCCATAATGTAATGATTACAATTAAACTTTCATATATTTTAGATTCATTACACACCAACTGAAATTTTTCAGGTCTTTTATTGTTTTAATACTGATGATTTTGGCATACAGCTCATGAAAACCCAAAAATCCTGTCTCAAAAAATTAGCATATTTCATCCGTCCAATAAAATAAAAGTGTTTAAAACAAAATAAAAAAAAACCCATCAAATAATAATGTTCAGTTATGCACTCAATACTTGGTCGGGAATCCTTTTGCAGAAATGACTGCTTCAATGCGGCGTGGCATGGAGGCAATCAGCCTGTGGCACTGCTGAGGTGTTATGGAGGCCCAGGATGCTTCGATAGCGGCCTTAAGCTCATCCAGAGTGTTGGGTCTTGCGTCTCTCAACTTTCTCTTCACAATATCCCACAGATTCTCTATGGGGTTCAGGTCAGGAGAGTTGGCAGGCCAATTGAGCACAGTAATACCATGGTCAGCAAACCATTTACCAGTGGTTTTGGCACTGTGAGCAGGTGCCAGGTCGTGCTGAAAAATGAAATCTTCATCTCCATAAAGCATTTCAGCCGATGGAAGCATGAAGTGCTCCAAAATCTCCTGATAGCTAGCTGCATTGACCCTGCCCTTGATGAAACACAGTGGACCAACACCAGCAGCTGACATGGCACCCCACACCATCACTGACTGTGGGTACTTGACACTGGACTTCAGGCATTTTGGCATTTCCTTCTCCCCAGTCTTCCTCCAGACTCTGGCACCTTGATTTCCGAATGACATGCAAAATTTGCTTTCATCAGAAAAAAGTACTTGGGACCACTTAGCAACAGTCCAGTGCTGCTTCTCTGTAGCCCAGGTCAGGCGCTTCTGCCGCTGTTTATGGTTCAAAAGTGGCTTTACCTGGGGAATGCGGCACCTGTAGCCCATTTCCTGCACACGCCTGTGCACGGTGGCTCTGGATGTTTCTACACCAGACTCAGTCCACTGCTTCCTCAGGTCCCCCAAGGTCTGGAATCGGTCCTTCTCCACAATCTTCCTCAGGGTCCGGTCACCTCTTCTCGTTGTACAGCGTTTTCTGCCACATTGTTTCCTTCCAACAGACTTCCCATTGAGGTGCCTTGATACAGCACTCTGGGAACAGCCTAATTGTTGAGAAATTTCTTTCTGGGTCTTACCCTCTTGCTTGAGGGTGTCAATGATGGCCTTCTTGACATCAGTCAGGTCGCTAGTCTTACCCATGATGGGGGTTTTGAGTAATGAACCAGGCAGGGAGTTTTTAAAAGCCTCAGGAATCTTTTGCATGTGTTTAGAGTTAATTAGTTGATTCAGAAGATTAGGGTAATAGCTCGTTTAGAGAACCTTTTCTTGATATGCTAATTTTTTGAGACAGGTTTTTTGGGTTATCAGGAGTTGTATGCCAAAATCATCAGTATTAAAACAATAAAAGACCTGACAAATTTCAGTTGGTGTGTAATGAATCTAAATATATTGAAAGTTTAACTGTAATCATTACATTATGGAAAATAATGAAATTTAGCACTATATGCTAATTTTTTGAGAAGGACCTGTATATGTATTCTATGTGTATGTATCTAGTGTTTTGTGAGCTGTCAGTGTGATTTTACAGTAGCCGGGGATGAATTACCGGCTTTTCAAAGGAGACTGGTGCATATAAATCGGACAGCACGTGCATGGTGCGAGTGCTGTTCGTTTTTTAATCGCACCCATTGACTTGCATTGGCGATTTTCATCCCAAAATCGCATCAAATCGCAGCAAGCTGCGATTTTTTTCTCACACCAATATCTGATGAGAAAAAAATCGCTAATGAGAACTCACCCATTGACTAACATTGGTCAGATTTGCATCCGATTTTTTATCGTCTGATTTTCATCCGTTTTCGGCGCCAGTGAGTATGAGGCCTTACTCTGCATTGCAACCACAGCTATGCCTGTGACTGCAATGCACTCTCATGGCCTCAATACGCCTCCTTGCAAATCTTGGGGGAACACACAGCGACCCCTACATGTAACACCGGTCACTGCCTCACAGTATCTATGCTGTAATCTTGGTTCTGTTTATTTAACTATGTAGTAAGCTTGTTTCTGCTCCCATATCTATGTAAAAAGCTTGGTTCTGTTCTTGTATCAATATAGTACTTAAAAGGAGCTGTCACAATAATATTCACTTGAATTAAATTAATATAATCACATACAGAGACCAATAATTATATATACACCTATATGCGCAACAAATCCCACATGTGGATGGCTGACCATCCGGATAAACTGAAAACACCCAGGTGCATAGGAAATAGAAGAAGGAATGAAGGGATAACCAACAGGTGGGAATAAATGATCACCACTAGGCAATGGAGTATAAAATACAATCTTCTTATTAGAAAAATCTAGTGCACAGACAAAAATAAAAAAATAAAAAAACATAAAACACTTAGAAGGTATATAACAAAAAACAAGGGAATCACACAATAGATAGCCTAATATACTGAGATTCAAACATAATTTAACCAGGTAACAGTATGTATAAATGATATTACATATCCTTAATATACCACAATGAAAATGTATATGCAGTCATAGAACATGAAACCATCATATCAATAATTATGTGACTGTGTAAAAAACTATTCAATATGATGTTAACAATGCACTGGATACATGTATCCAGTGCATTGTTAACATCATATCGATAGTTTTTTTTTTTACACAGTCATATTTGCATGAGGCTCTTATGCGATATAGTATCACATTGTCATTTGCTATGTGCACATTTTTTGAAACATTTATTTCATGCAGTGTATAGCTCATTTTTTTGTGTTTTCTATTTAGTAGCACATACTCTGTTTATAACTCAGTGTAGTGTATTGCACATTTTTTTTTGCATTTTTTTGTATTTTTATGATGTTTTGGCACATACAGTCATGGCCAAAAGTTTTGAGAATGACACAAATATTATATTTTCATATGATCTTCTGCCCTCTGGTTTTTATGTGTGTTTGACAGATGTTTTTATCACAGACAGAAATATAATAATTGCAAACATATGAGTAACAAAAGCTTATATTGACAGTTAGAATGAGTTAATGCAGCAAGTCAATATTTGCAGTGTTGACCCTTCTTCTTCAGGACCTCTGCAATTCTCCCTGACATGCTCTCAATCAACTTCTGGACCAAATCCTGACTGATAGCAGTCCATTCTTGCACAATCAATGCTTTCATTTTGTCAGAATTTTTAGGTTTTTGTTTGTCCACCCGTCTCTTGATGATTGACCACAAGTTCTCAATGGGATTAAGATCTGGGAAGTTTCCAGGCCATGGACCCAAAATCTCTATGTTTTGTTCCCTGAGCCATTTAGTTATCACCTTTGCTTTACGGCAAGGTGCTCCATCATGCTGGAAAAGGCATTGTTGATCGCCAAACTGCTCTTGGAGGGTTGGGAGAAGTTGCTCTTGGAGGACATTCTGGTACCATTCTTTATTCATGGCTGTGTTTTTAGGCAAGACTGTGAGAGAGCCGATTCCCTTGGCTGAGAAGCAACCCCACACATGAATGGTTTCAGGATGCTTAACAGTTGGCATGAGACAAGACTGGTGGTAGCGCTCACCTTGTCTTCTCCGAATGAGGCGTTTTCCTGATGTCCCAAACAATCGAAAAGGGGATTCATCAGAGAAAATAACTTTACCCCAGTCCTCAGCAGTCCACTGCCTGTACCTTTTGCAGAATATCAGTCTGTCCATGATGTTTTTTCTGGAGAGAAGTGGCTTCTTTGCTGCCCTCCTTGAGACCAGGCATTGCTCCAAGAGTCTCCGCCTCACAGTGCGTGCAGATGCACTCACACCTGCTTGCTGCCATTCCTGAGCAAGCTCTGCACTGCTGGTAGCCCGATGCCGCAGCTGAAACACTTTTAAGAGACGGTCCTGGCGCTTGCTGGTCTTTCTTGGGCGCCCTGGAGCCTTTTTGGCAACAATGAAACCTCTCTCCTTGAAGTTCTTGATGATGCGATAGATTGTTGACTGAGGTGCAATCTTTCTAGCTGCGATACTCTTCTCTGTTAGGCCATTTTTGTGCATTGCAATGATGATTACACGTGTTTCTTTAGAGATAACCATGGTTAACAGAAGAGAAACAATGATGCCAAGCACCAACCTCCTTTTAAAGTGTCCAGTGGTGTCATTCTTACTTAATCATGACAGATTGGTCTCCAGCCATGTCCTCATCAACACCCACACCTGTGTTAATGGAGCAATCACTGAAAAGAGATTAGCTGGTCCTTTTAAGGCATGGCTGCAATGATGTTGAAATGTGTTTTGGGGGATAAAGTTCATTTTCTAGCCAAATATTGACTTTGCAAGTAATTGCTGCTAAGCTGATCACTCTTTATAACATTCTGGAGTAGATGCAAATTGCCATTAGAAAAAGTGAAGCAGTAGACTTTGTAAAAATTAATATTTGTGTCATTCTTAAAACTTTTGGCCATGACTGTACACTGACACAATCGTTACTATATCATTTTATTGTGTTTTGTTTCATATTTTGTTGGTATAACACAACAATAATTTTTTTATATACACATAATTATTGATATGATGGTTTCTGTTCTATGACTGCATGTACATTTTCATTGTGGTATATTAAGGATATGTAATATCATTTATACATACTGTTACCTGGTTAAATTATGTTTGAATCTCAGTATATTAGGCTATCTATTGTGTGATTCCCTTGTTTTTTGTTATATACCTTCTAAGTGTTTTATGTTTTTTTATTTTTGTCTGTGCACTAGATTTTTCTAATAAAAAGATTGTATTTTATACTCCATTGCCTAGTGGTGATCTTTTATTCCCACCTGTTGGTTATCCCTTCATTACTTTTTGTATCAATATAGTTAGTTTGGTTTTGTTACCATATCTTTGTTTTAAGCTTGTTTCTGTTCCTGTATCTATGTAGAAAAATATTTAGACTTGAGAGTCCTCAGTGGTTGATACCTTTTAATAACCACTGAGGACTCTCAAGTCTAAATATTTTTCTATCTACTGGCTAACACGGTACGAAGATACACATCTTTCCTATATCAACATGTATCTATGTAGTAAGCTTGGTTTTGGCTAGTTTTTTTTAAAAAAACTGACAACCTTTTGAGGTTTTCTCATCCAGTTAGGTTGAGAGTAGAGTTGAGCGATACTTTCCGATATCCAAAAGTATCGGAATCGGAATGGTATCGCCGATACCATTAAAATATCGGCGATACCCGATACCGATACCGGAAATCCAATGTAAGTCTATGGGAACAAAATATCGCAACTAAAAAAACCTCTTTCTTTCCTTGTAAACACTAAATATACACACATAGAATACATATATATATATACATGTCATTGTGACATATATATATACATATATGTATAGTTTATACACTTCTACATAGTAAAATATCCTCTGATTCAATTGCCGGGTAAAGCCGGCTTCTGTGAAAAGACAGAAGCACCCGACATGAAATGACACTTGGTGTACATAGGGTTAACCATGTCTTTTCATGTCGTTTGCTATCTGATTTGCACAAACAATTACATCAGTCTATGTGTGCAAAATTTCACACCTGTAGGGGTTAATTAAAGGTGTAAATTCGTTGTAAAAAAAAAACAGACTTTTTTGCTACGAATTTACACCTTTAATTAACCCCTACAGGTGTGAAATTTTGCACACTTACACTCATGTAATTGTTTGAGCAAATCAGATATCAAACTACATGAAAAGACATGGTTAACCCTATGTACACCAAGTGTCATTTCATGTCGGGTTCTGCATTTTCACAAAAGCCGGCAATTGAATTAGCGGCTATTATACTATGTAGAAGTGTATGAACTATAAATATAAATATATATATATATGTGTCACAAATTCAATGACATGTATATATATATATATATGAGGTGTAAAATTGCTGAAAAAAAATGCGTGGGCTCCCGCCCTATTTTCGCAACCAGACAGACAAAGCCAGTGAGTGGGGGCAGATAATAATAGCCCAGAGAGGGACCATTTTTTTTGTCCCCCCCGGCTACTTAACATCTGCCCCCAGACACCCCAGAAAGGGCAAATCTCTAATTAGATTTGCCCTTTCTGGCACTTTGCCGTCTATTCCCATTGCCCTGTAGCGGTGGTGAATGGGTTAATAAGGGGTTAAAATGACCTTGCAATTGAAAGGTCACTTTAAGCCAGGTTAATAATTGAGAGCTGTCAATTAGACAACTATCAATTATTAATCCTATTGTATGAAAGAAAAATCAAACACACACACTTTAATAAAAAAGAAGTTTAATGAAATAATCACACAGTTTTTGACCATATTTTATTTTCCTGCTAAAACCATTTCCTGTAATAAAAATAAAATAATAAAGCAAAATTATTCTTACCAATCCGATGCACAGTCAGGTCCCACGGTGTAATCCTTCAGATAAGGGTTAATGTTTACTGCAGGGACCGCAGCTAATGCTACAGCCTCACAGTAAACCCCCAAATGAATGAGCTCCTCTCCTGGCTGACAGGAGAGGAAGTGGAAAGCTTAATTGATTGCTTTCCACTTTCACTTCAGGTCAGCCAGGGACACCATCAGTGACGTCAGAGGGAACTGATTAACAAAAATAGGGGTTCCCTTCGAAAAAAAATGGCGTGGGGTCCCCCCTATTTTTGTTAACCAGCCAGATGAAGCAGACCGCTGAGGCCTGGATTTTCAGGCTGTTAAGGAGCCAAGATCCATGGACCTTGCCAGCCTGATAATACCAGGCCACAGCAGTCTGCATATCTTGGCTGATTAACAAAAATAGGGGATCCCCTCGAAAAAAATTGGCATGGGGTCCCCCCTATTTTTGTTAACCAGCCAGATGAAGCAGACCGCTGAGGCCTGGTTTTTCAGGCTGGTAAGGATCCAATATCCATGGACCTTGCAAGCCTGATAATACCAGGCCACAGCAGTCTGCTTAGCTTGGCTGGTTAACAAAAATAGGGGATCCCCTCGAAAAAAAAACGGCGTAGGGGTCCCCCTATTTTTGTTAACCAGCCAAGTAAAGTGCAGACTGCTGCGGCCTGGTATTAAAAGACTGTCAAGGCCCATGGATTTTGGCCCTCAACAGCCTGATAATACCAGGCTACAGCAGCCCCACATTTGGCGCATCAAAAGATGTGCCAATTGTGGCACTTTACCCGGCTCTTCCCACTGCCCTGTAGCGGTGGCAAGTGGGGTAATAAGGGGTTAATGTCACCGTTGATTGCACGGTGACAATAAGCCCGGTTAATAATGGAGAGGCGTCAATAAGATACCGATCCATTATTAATCCCAAAGTTTTTAAATGTGTAAAAAAAAGACACAGCAAGAAAAAAGTCTTTTAATGAAATAAAAGAGACAACACAGTTTTCATTTTTTTTATTACTCTCTCATTCCTGCGACGCCATCGATCTCCTGTAAAAAAAAAAAAAAACAAACCAACAGTATACCACCTGTCCGACGCAGTCCATAACGACAGTCCCACGACGATCCAGCTCTGCTACATCGGAATGACAGGCAGAGCCTGTCATTGCAACGCAGCACAGCTGATTACCTGCTTCCCCGGCGGTGACGTCATCGGACTGCTTTACGGCCGCGATTACCCAGCAGTCACTGCAGTTATCGCGAGAAACTGCATGTGACCGCCGGGGAGAAGAGGATGGTGGCCATTAAGCAGTCCGGAATGTGACTGCCGGAGATCTTCTGCCGGGTAAGTGCCGCTGACTCCTGACAGACCCGACAGATGGACACTGACAGTGACAGTGACATCCCGATTCCGGTATCCGATATGACGAAAATATCGGTACTCAGAATCGGAATTCCGATACAGCCAATATCGGCCGATACCCGATACTTGCAGTATCGGAATGCTCAACCCTAGTTGAGAGTATACAGAGAATGGTATGTTGAAGAAAAATACACCTAGTGAAAGATGATCTTGAGAATTTACATAACTCGCCATCAAAAGGTGGTCAGAAGAGGATGTAAAGAATTATTCTGATGAACAATCAAAACATTTCAGCTCAACACAATGCTGGACTCTGATGATGTGTCCAAACACACAATTCATTGTTCCTTAGCATAGATGAGCTACAATTAGAGATTAGTAAATTAATTCAAAGTGAATTTGAGTTAAATGTTTGGGAATTTGCTGGACTTAGCAAATTCGAACAATTTGTGACTCTTTGCGCTGCCATTTTATACAATGTAAAAGATTGTATCAGCCGGAGAAGGATCACATGACCTCAAGTGTAGCCAGGTGGGCTTCTTTATAATGTCTTGCAGCTATCACATGGTATAGCACTGCCAATCAGAACGGACCATCATAGCCTGTAGAAAAGCAGAAGCAGGAAATACAGAAGCCATTTTGTGATGAATCTGTGTAGCCCTGGTATTTAAGGTACACAGTACCAGGAGGATGAGTGGAGAGGTAACGGTTAAGGGCTCCACATGACATCACATACACTTCGGACACACCCAGCAGGGGTGTAGAGGGGTGTGGTTTTTAGCACAAGAGAGTCTGAAGTCTCCTGAGGTGGAGGGAGAGAGAAGGAGTGCCTGTCTGGAGCACCAAGATTCCTGTCGATTCAGAGAGACAGTACAGTAGTGGAGGCTAGTACAGGTGAGCCAGTTCACCTTAGCCTAGTCAGTGCTGAGATTGAGAGTTTGAGCAAGTCGAAGGGCACAGTGGAAGGATTCTTAGAAGTGCTTAGGATTGGAGAAGTCCTGCACATTGTCACCGGTCACTGGAGACCGAAGCATCACTACAGCTTCACGCATAGTGGTAGAAGAACCAGAGGCTTACTGGACCTTAGGTAACAGAAAGCAGCCCTAGAAGTGTCGGTACGTAACAGGGGTCAGGGAGAGTGAGAACCTTGAGCCTGATCAGCAAAAACAGGAACTCAGCTCTCTCAAAAGAAGGCTCCGACCACAAAACTGACTGGGCAGTACAGCTTTGAAATAGCTGGAGTTTCAGGAGGGAACTACGCTTTACGCTGGTTGGACTCATCATCATTGGAAAGTTAAGGAGGCCCCTACCTTGCTCAGCCGTTGCCTCAAAACTCATCCTCCATCAACCCCATCAGCCTCCCTGGGACCTGTCTTACCATCTGACAAGTAAAAGGTATGGAAAGACGCTGACGGTGTGAGACTGAGTTATTTAATTGCATGCCTGCACAACCCCACCATAACTATCGACCTGAGGGAAGAGTCCCACCTGTAGGGGACCCGACATCTAGCTGCCTCACCATCCCCTCAGAGATCTACAGCAGCGCTGGTACAAATTACCAGAGAACTACAGGTGGCGTCACGAACTGTAAATATATCTATCCCCTGTAAATATACCCCCCAAACATACGCCAGACCGCCAGGGCCACAGACCGAGCCACCGCTACCTGTGACAACCCCATAGACTTCCATGGGCTCGGCTCTGAGTACCCCATAGCCCTGGTAATCCACAATTGTGGTGGCGGGTCGACACAAATTTTGGCGTCACGAACAGGATCCCAAACTTGCAGCATTGCGAGCCCTGTGTGCCTGTGGAGTGTTTTGGTGAAAAAGACTGTTGCTGTTGTTTGGCGCCAAATACAGCCATATTTGCCGCCAGATTCGCGCCCTAAGGCGCTGGAGAAGAAGGTGGGCGTACCTGAAAGAGCGCGCAAAGTCTTGGACACGCCCCCGGCTCTGACTCATCGGCAGGTCCTGCAACAGGAAGTGAACGCTCTGACATCAGAGCGCCTGCGACGAAGGTCCTGTTCCCACTGCTGTGCCTGTGAAATAGCAGCGTCTGAAACCGGTAGGCTCCGTTTAACCAAGGGGGCGCTAAGATGTCACAACAACCGGCTGACAGTGCGGCCCCAGCCAGAGGCCCCAATCCCGCACCGCTTGGTATTGTAGCGCCAGATGGGGGCGCAGGCCCCACACCCAGTCCGGTAGTCCCGATCATGCCACTAACGCTCCCATATATGCCTGGGGCGAAATGGCTTCCCCAGTACAGCGGTGAGCCAGGCACATTAGCAGGCTTCAAGCGGAAGTTATGCAGCATCCTAGAAATGTACTCCATGCCTGAGAGACAAAAAGCTGCTGTGCTAATAGGGCAGCTAACTGGCGCTGCTGAGAGGGAAGTGGAGACTTGGGATACCGTTGATCAGGAGTCGGTACCTGCGATCTTCCTTAAGCTGCATGCCATATTTGAAGACCACACAGAAACGGATCTCCGGATGGCCTTCTATCACTGTTCACAACAGCCAGGTGACAGCATCCGGGACTACGCTTGCCGACTACAAGGAGCCCTGAGAGCTCTTAAGCAGATTAATAATTTAAATGCTATCGATGAGAATAAGATGCTGAAAGAGCAATTTATACAGGGATTGAGATCCCAAGAGGAACGCAGAACTGTAAATTGGTGGTCCTTAGACCATCCGGATGCTACCTTTGATGCCCTAAAGGACATGGCAATAAAAGGGCTGCGACCCCTGGGCAAACCTGAAGTGGCAACCCAACATCATCAGGGTGAAGTCACTCTGGAACCGGCAGTACCCCCCTTTTCCCCGCTAGTGGCAGAAACCAAGACGCAGGCGACACCCCCTAGTGAATTGGACTGTCTGCGCTCAGAGGTGCGCCAGCTGACTAAAAATTTGGCTGCTGTGATGAGTGCCCTGCAGCTGCGGAAAGAGGAGGAAGGGAAGATCTTGTTAGCTGACTGCCCAGAAGACGTCCCGTGGATGCACCGGAGAAGAAGGAAGACGTCGCCCCCGGAGGAGGACAACGCCACCCCCAGGAGCGACCTCTGATCAACACCCTCCTCGTCGAGAGATCATCTGTTACCGATGCAACCGGAAAGGTCATATGTCTCCACAGTGTCCTTTAAACGGGCAGAACCTGGGTCCGAGGGCCAACACCCAGGAGAATACCCGTCAGGCCCCCTAGACTGGAACCGCAGGTATGTGGGTGGGCTACCCTACCTGTCTATCATCCTAGATGGTATTGCAGTTCGGCATTGTTAGACACTGGGTCCCAGGTGACCCTAATACCTGATGCCCTATATACTAAGTACTGGTCAATGGACAGTCTTAAACCCCGAGCCCTGACTTTACCGTGTATGCTTCTAATGGTCTTCCTGTAGAAGTACTCGGGACAAAATGTGTAGATGTGAAGGTGGGCAGAGAGGAGTTGAAAGACCAGGGGCTTCTGGTAGTAAAGACTGTAAATGAGGAGAACGGTTTAAATATAATTTTGGGTACTAACATTATCAGTAATTGTTTGGGAGAAGTTGTGTTCTTGCTCCAACAGCTCGCTGAGATTGCCCGACCAAGGCAGAAAGGAGTAATCCAAAGAGAGATCCGGGCCCTGGTGTGTCAGCAGCAAGCGAAGCTTACAGATGGCGAAATTGGTAATGTACGAGTCACTGACTCGGATCCTATTGTGATACCCCCAATGAGTGAAATGATCATCTGGTGCAGGGCAGCCATAGGTCTGAGAGGACAGAACTACCAAGCTGTAGTAGAACCCCACCATTCAGAACATAGACCTACACTTATGACTGCTAGGGGAGTAGTAGAAGTGGTGAATGGAAGAGTACCGGTACGGCTTCTCAATTGGGGAGATGATGAGGTAAACTTACCCCGTTATGCAACCATTGCTAAACTACATGCTGTCGACAATAATTCTATTCTCCCGGCTGAGTCCTTAGACTCCTGTCAAATAGCGGAGGACAATGACCCAGCAACTCAGGTGGCGGAATGGTGTCAGCAGCTCCATGTTGGGACGGACACCACTCCCGCTCACCAGAAGCAAGGGGTATTACGGGTGGTGCAAGAGTATGCCCAAGTGTTTAGCAAGCACCCACTTGATTTTGGGGTAATTAAGGGAGTACAACATCATATCCCTACAGGCAGTCATCCTCCCATCAAGGAGCGGTACAGGCCTATACCCCAGCCCATTATCAGAAGGCTAAAGAAATGTTGCATGATATGAAGAAAGCCGGGGTGATAAGGGATAGTTGTAGCCCCTGGGCAGCACCTCTAGTTCTGGTTAAAAAGAAAGATGGTAGTATGAGAATGTGTGTGGATTACAGGCAGGTGAACCCATAACACACAAGGATGCATACCCGTTACCACGTATAGAGGATCATTAGCTGCTCTGAAAACGGCTAACTACTTTTCTACCCTTGATCTGACTAGTGGATACTGGCAAGTGGCTGTGGCTGAGGAGGATCGTGAGAAAACGGCTTTCACCACCCCAATGGGGCTCTGTGAGTTCGACAGAATGCCGTTTGGGCTCAGTAGTGCCCCAGGAACATTTCAGAGAGTGATGGAAAACTGTCTGGGACATCTCAATTTTGAAACCGTGCTGCTATACTTAGACGACGTCATCGTGTACTCCAAGACATATGAGGACCATCTGAAGCACCTGGCAGAAGTATTTGAATCCCTGTCCAGGTATGGGATGAAGTTGAAACCCTCAAAATGCCATCTACTCAAACAGAAGGTACAATACTTGGGGCACATCGTCAGTTCGGAAGGAGTAGCGCCGGACCCGGAGAAAGTCACCGCCATCCAGAAGTGGCCGGAGCCGAAGAACCTTAAGGAAGTGCGACAGTTCCTGGGACTCACGGGTTACTACAGAAGGTTCGTGAAAGATTACACGAAGAAGGCAGCCCCTTTACAGGACCTCCTAGTAGGACAATCCCTGAAGAGCAGAAACCCTCCCTTTAATTGGGGTAAGGAACAGTCTGAAGCATTCCAAAAGATGAAAGAGATCCTTACAGGTGATGAGATCTTAACCTATCCTGATTACAGCCAACCGTTCCTGCTGTACACCGACGCCAGTAATGAAGGTTTGGGAGCAGTTCTTAGTCAGAAGCAGAATGGCCAGGAAAAAGTCATCGCATATGCCAGCAGAAAACTCAGGCCAACTGAGAGGAATCCGGAAAATTATAGCAGCTTCAAGCTGGAGTTTCTGGCGCTGGTCTGGGCCATTACTGAAAGATTTAAGCATTATCTGGCCTCCAATCAGTTCACTGCGTTTACAGATAACAACCCCTTAACGCACCTGGAAACCGCCAAGCTGGGCGCCATGGAGCAGCGTTGGATGGCTCGGTTGTCCAATTACCAGTTTACTATCAAGTACCGGGCAGGCCGAAAGAATGCTAATGCCGACGCATTGTCCCGAATGCCGCATGACTCTGACACGGAAGAAGAATCGGACGACCTGGAAGAAATTGAGCTACCTGCGTTCCATCGAAATGGGGTAGTCCACGAGCATCGAGTCAACAGAAAGCAGTATGGTGCAACATTAAATCCCTTACCCCATCACAGCTGGAAAGACACTCAGGACAGCGATCCAGTGGTCAGCCGTATCAAGGAGTTGTTAAGACAGGAAGGTTCCTCTTTGGAAAAGGATGCACCTATGTCAGCAAAGCTCCTGTGGAACGAGAGAAGCAGGTTGTTCCTATACCGTGAGAAGTTGTGCAGGAGATACGTCAACCCCAGAACCCATGAGATGGTCTGGCAGATAGTGGTCCCCAAGGCAGATGTCCCAATGGTGTTGGAAGCATACCATGATCAAGCAGGACACTTTGGCTGGAGAAAGCTGGAGACCCTGTTGAGGTGCCGGTTCTACTGGGTAGGGATGCGCAGCTCCATCGAGAGGTGGTGTCGGAACTGTGGACCCTGTGGTCTCAGAAGAAAGGACTACGGTAGTCAGAAGGCGCCCCTGCAACCTATCCGGACGACTCGCCCCCTGGAGATTGTGGCCCTGGACCACGTCAAACTGTCGCCAAGTAGATCTGGATACTCATACGCCTTGACCATGGTGGACCATTACTCCAGATTTCTGGTGGTTGTTCCAGTTAAGGACCAGACCGCAGTGACGGCAGCGAAAACCTTTCAAGCAAGCTTCTGCAGACCGCATGGGTATCCGGAGCAAGTATTAACCGATCAGGGACCTGCTTTCGAAGCCGATCTATTCAAGGAGTTCTGTCACATGTATGGGTGTAAGAAAATTAGAACAACACCATACCATCCTCAAACCAACGGTCTTTGCGAAAAAATGAACCATATCGTCCTTGATTTGTTGAGATCCATACCGTTGGAAGACAGGAATCGATGGCCGGATTTACTACCTGATTTGGTTGATTTGTATAACCATATACCTGTAAGTTCCACTAACTGCACTCCAGCCTATCTTATGAGAGCAAGGCCGGAAGACTACCAATGGATTTAGAACTTGGAGTGGTAGAACCGGAGGCAGACGACGCCGTTGAAAACTGGGACATCAATCGGCAAGAGCAGTACAGACGAGTGCAAATCTGTGTAGAAGAAAGTCTCAACAAGGCACGGGAGAAACAGGAAGATATTTACAACAGGAATGTTCCTGCCAAGCCTTTGATGCTGGAGAAGTAGTATTAAAAAGAAAAAGGAAGATACATAAATTGGATAACCAGTGGGAACAAGAACCCTACGTCGTACAAGATTCCAAATATGACAACAGAAAAGTTTGTATTATCAGTAAGGACGGAGGAAGAACAATATCCACTGTGTCCAGAGACCATTTGAAATTGTGTCCAGAACCCTTAAAGCTTTGTGAAAAGAACCCTGTCATCAATCAAGAAGAAAGAAAGGAAGAGGTCATACACACGGATCTGGGAGATTTCCCTGCGGATTGGCCCAGACTGGGAGATGCTGTAATAATTCCAGTATTGCAGTTTTATCAGCCACCAGAGGAAGTTCTACCTCCAGTTATGCCCGTGGTGCCAGTTGAGCCAGTTCAGGAGTTACCCATTCCAGCAACACCTCAACCTACGGAATCTCAAGAAGGATCATCTGAAGCAGCGCCCCATGCTATGGGATCCCCTGGTGAAGCTGACTCACACCGCCCAGCCATCAGTACGCTTGCCAGATCCATAGAAAGATTGAGGCAGTTCTATAGTTTGCCGTTACGCAGTGCAGACAGATCACAACTTAATATACCTGAAGCTACTCCACGTAGATCAGAGCGAACCACAAAAGGGAAGATACCCATTCGATACCAGCAGTAATTATAACAAACTAATGTGAATATTGTAAAAAGTATATATATATGTGTCTTTTCCTTATTGTGTCTTATAATGGACTCAGAGGCTGAGGACTGAGCCAGCCCAAAAACTGTATCCTGTAAATAGTTGCACTAAGGTGCCTTTAATGGTTTCACACGAAGCCTTGACTTACCTCTGAATACAAAACCCGTGTGGTGTGGCACTGAGTGAGGTCTGCATTCGGATGTCCTGCAGCCCACCCAGGACCCACGTTGAAGGTTTGGTGCGGGTCCTTCACAAGAATTTTGTCGTCTATGTATATGAGAATGTCTATTTAATATTTTGTATTTTTCTATATTTAATGTTTTGTTTGCAACGTTCAAGACATCCTTACCTCCCGGATGGGAAGAGTTAATGTTTAATGTTTAATGCAAAAACAAAATGTCTCTTTGTATTTCACAGCCCGGGAGTGCTGTCTTTTACCATGGGGGAATTTGTAGCCCTGGTATTTAAGGTACACAGTACCAGGAGGATGAGTGGAGAGGTAACGGTTAAGGGCTCCACATGACATCACATACACTTCGGACACACCCAGCAGGGGTGTAGAGGGGTGTGGTTTTTAGCACAAGAGAGTCTGAAGTCTCCTGAGGTGGAGGGAGAGAGAAGGAGTGCCTGTCTGGAGCACCAAGATTCCTGTCGATTCAGAGAGACAGTACAGTAGTGGAGGCTAGTACAGGTGAGCCAGTTCACCTTAGCCTAGTCAGTGCTGAGATTGAGAGTTTGAGCAAGTCGAAGGGCACAGTGGAAGGATTCTTAGAAGTGCTTAGGATTGGAGAAGTCCTGCACATTGTCACCGGTCACTGGAGACCGAAGCATCACTACAGCTTCACGCATAGTGGTAGAAGAACCAGAGGCTTACTGGACCTTAGGTAACAGAAAGCAGCCCTAGAAGTGTCGGTACGTAACAGGGGTCAGGGAGAGTGAGAACCTTGAGCCTGATCAGCAAAAACAGGAACTCAGCTCTCTCAAAAGAAGGCTCCGACCACAAAACTGACTGGGCAGTACAGCTTTGAAATAGCTGGAGTTTCAGGAGGGAACTACGCTTTACGCTGGTTGGACTCATCATCATTGGAAAGTTAAGGAGGCCCCTACCTTGCTCAGCCGTTGCCTCAAAACTCATCCTCCATCAACCCCATCAGCCTCCCTGGGACCTGTCTTACCATCTGACAAGTAAAAGGTATGGAAAGACGCTGACGGTGTGAGACTGAGTTATTTAATTGCATGCCTGCACAACCCCACCATAACTATCGACCTGAGGGAAGAGTCCCACCTGTAGGGGACCCGACATCTAGCTGCCTCACCATCCCCTCAGAGATCTACAGCAGCGCTGGTACAAATTACCAGAGAACTACAGGTGGCGTCACGAACTGTAAATATATCTATCCCCTGTAAATATACCCCCCAAACATACGCCAGACCGCCAGGGCCACAGACCGAGCCACCGCTACCTGTGACAACCCCATAGACTTCCATGGGCTCGGCTCTGAGTACCCCATAGCCCTGGTAATCCACAATTGTGGTGGCGGGTCGACACAAGTCTGGATAGTGATAGAACGTCAGAGCTCACGGCTTAGATATAGAGAT
The DNA here is from genome assembly GCA_033576555.1 of Oophaga sylvatica. Classification (NCBI taxonomy): domain Eukaryota; kingdom Metazoa; phylum Chordata; class Amphibia; order Anura; family Dendrobatidae; genus Oophaga; species Oophaga sylvatica. The sequence goes on along the minus strand of JARQOD010000008.1, from coordinate 23,956,952 downwards.
AGGGAGGGACGCACAAGCAGCATGAATCGATGCACTCTTTCAGGTGCTAGATTAGGCTGGAGGAGGTGGCGTAATGATGTGGGGAATGTTTTATAGGCACATCTCTACTCCATAGACACTTGTGGATAGATGACCTCTTCATATTAGGCTGATGGCAGTGATTAAAGGTGTGAGGAAGGTCTTCTTGGCACATGCTGGGTCTTTTGATATCTATGGATGAATGTATGGACACAGTATAACTTACGTAAGCATTGTGACTGACCAAGTTCATCCCTCCATAGCAGATGTTTACCCTATGTCAGAAGTACAGTGCACCATGCCACAAGGCTTATATAGTCATGTATTAGTTATAAGAACTTGACAGTAAGTTTTCCTTGCTTCCCTAGTCTTCACAGTCTCCAGATAGTAAGGCTATAAATGGGAATCTTTGATAAAGTGGCTATTAGGTGTGTATGCCGTCTGTAATATGGCGCCATACCAGGAGACATATAGTATAGAGGTTGAGAAAATCAAGTGCACAGTGGGAACTCGATGTGTCCCATTCTCGAAAAACCAAGTGGTACATTGAAACATTCCTGTACACAGAATACAGTTCATTACAACAGACATATCATCGGGGAGTTACAGTTCAGCCACAGCAGATCGAAGAGACGAATGCGGAGAGTCACACGGTCAATTAATATTAATTTACATGGAGCGACTTAATATAACGGTGTGAACATCACGCAATCGTCAGCTATGTCACTTCTAAAATTCCTATTTATTTACTTTGGTAAAAAAAAAATCCCTCATGTTGTCGCCTTGTCGAAATGAAGACGAGGAGGTGACAATGACTATGTCCTCTTATAATTAATCCGAAAAATAAATAGAAAAAAAAATAATGAAAATTTTTCGATGCAAGCTCAAAGCCCACCTGGATTTATAGAGGAATTAAATAATAAAAAAAAAGTAGAAATAGATAAAAATAAAATAAATAAATAAGAGCAGCCATCTCCCTGACATTTAAACGATATGTCCACGCTCTGTGGTGCTATGATTGATGGCCGCATCGTATTTTATGTCAGGTTCTGCTCCTGGCTGCCAAGCAAACATTCCTTCTTTCAAGTCCCAACTGAGCTAGTTAGTATTCACAGAGAAACGAGCCATCCAGCCTGCCGAGCCTGCGCTTCGCCAATTCCAAGAGGTGACTCTGCTCCGAATACCAAATCAACTAGTGTGTGACTCCGAGCTTCAACCCATCACAAGCTTTTTCCCGGCCTCTGCAATTTTTCCAGGAAGCCGCCATAGATTAGGGAATGAATGTTGCTTACTCCATTATAAAAGGTATTTGCAGATGTAACGGAGCTGTGTCTGTCATTTAACAAGGCATTGTCTGTCTGCTTTGCTGTTTTTTACAAGCTCAGTTCTGCTGCATCAGAAACTATGATATATCTTGTTTCAGAGTAGAAATGAAATATAAAGCTTTTGGACCTTATTGCAAAATTGGAAGAAAAAAATAAACTGACCAGCACCTCCATATTGTATGAACAGGTGCTATCATGGGTTTGCCACGACAGAGACGAGCCAGAAGGCCGCAGTGTCTGATTTCTCCTTCAACTGCAATGATTAGAAGCACTTCACCTTCATATTAAATGGTGTAAATTTATTTTAGCAGTGCAGTGTTAATCTGCTCAGTTGAGAGCTCCTGGAAACTTTCCTGCATTAAGGCTCTCAGCTGTTCACGTTACCTTCTACTGCAATAATTAGAAGCACTTCACCTTCATATTAAATGGTGTAAATTTATTTTAGCAGTGTAGGGTTAATCTGCTCAGTTGAGAGCTCCTGGAAACTTCCTGCATTAAGGCTCTCAGCTGTTCACGTTACCTTCTACTGCAATGATTAGAAGCACTTCACCTTCATATTAAATGGTGTAAATTTATTGTAGCAGTGCAGGGTTAATCTGCTCAGTTGAGAGCTCCTGGAAGCTTTCCTGCATTAAGGCTCCCAGCTGTTCACTGTTAGCCACTCCCATCTCGTATATAATCTGGGCCCTGGCTAGTACTCATTGTCAGAGCTACCTTATGCTGCTGGTGGTTATCATTGGAGAAAGCATTCAGTGGATTTATCTGTGACTGTTGATAGGTTTTGAGTGTGTGATAATTCTCTTTCTTCTCCTTCTTTGGTTTTAACTCATCCTCCACTTCTTGGTGCATTCCTGTGTTATATGTGTGAGTATATTTGTATGATTGGTATTTTCCTTATATCCCTGTTCGTAATACCTTGTTAGTCTGGTTGGTGTATTACGGTACACTAATACTCTCCTCTTCCATGTGTGGGGGAAGGGTACAGACTATGGGTGGATTCAGGAGCTAAGGCAAGGTACGTGGCCCTGGTGTCTTCACCATTAGAAGTAATCCGGGGAAAAGGCCGAGCTAGGACGCCGCTAGTGTTAGGGACAGGGAAGGAGTCAAAATCACAGAAGAAAATCCAGCTCACCACCTTCAATTTTACACTTCTGGAGCACGGATAGCACCTGGGCAGGGTACAACATCCAATAGAGAAAGCAGAAAAATCAAGCTCACAGATAAAATCCAAAAAAGTGCATTTTATTTTCCAAGGTACATGAAGCAAATATTAAAATTGTGTGTTCACAAAAAAGAGAATGCAGGCATCTTTTGACGCGTTTCGAGTGACATGCGCTCTTTGTCTGCTTTCTCTATAGGGAAGGAGCCCCAGGTCCAGGGACATCATGACAAGTGCAAGCTGCAATGACTTCATAACATACAAAAAAAAGGGCACCACAGAACTCTGTAAGTACCAAGATATATGCAAACACTGAAGATATGAGATATAAACTACATTGTTGCTGAATAAAATGTACTTACAAAAAATGAAGGATCTTAGCAGATAAATTGGCCAATTCATGTGTGCCCATCAACCACAGCAAGTTGACCTCCTTCTGATGAATCCTGTCATCCTAAACATGCGTCTCAGGTTATAAACCTACAATTTTAAGTGGTCAGGTTGGAACCAGCACTAATTAAAAGTACCTATTGCAAAATTGTAAGAAAGCCCCTGCCCACCACCTGTCAAATTCACATCAGGTGGTAGAACCTGCAACTAGATACTGTAGAACATGAGGGAAAGTGAATAAGGGTTAGCCATTATTGTAGCATCCATGAAAATGTGGAGACTTCCTAAGTATGTTGGCCACTGATCCAGCCATAATGCTGTTCTAGTTTCCATAATGGTATGATGGTATGATGGGGCTAGCACACATTATGGCCTTAGATACCCACAACAAATCCCCTTTTTCTGCTTGTATTTGGTATTGATGTTAGTTCTACTGCAACAAAGTTTTTTTAAGTAATTGTAAATCTGATGCTCAGTTAATAATTATTAAGGTATATAAATATCAAAAACTGACTGTCACTTCCAAACAGAGAACAGGTGTGAACAGGTGCATACTAAGAGTACCCATCTCTGTACATAACTGACAAATAAAGCTGCACTCTATATTTTCTGTATTTTTATAACGCTATAGCATGCAAACATTTAATATATGAAATTGGAATTGCATTACTGCTCTAAAAAATAGGAAAAAAAAAAAAGATTCTTAGTGCATAAATTGACCAATTCATTTGTGCCCAGCAGCCAACGACAAGGCAATCCTCTTTACTGGGAACCTAACCTAACATGTACCTCTACTGGGCTGCTAGCCTGCAATTATGGGCAGGTAGGATCCTGCTGTGACTAAAACCATCATAGGCTGATGGGTCAGAGGGCCTATGTATACAAATATCAAATACTGACTGTCACTTCCAAACAGAGAACTGGTGTGAACATGTGCATATTCTGGCTACTCTTAGTATGCACCTGTTCACACCTGTTCTCTGTTTGGGAGTGACGATCAGTCGTTGATATTTGTATTCTATAGGCCCTCTTATCTCAGCCTATTGTGGTATTAATCACAGCAGGATCCTACCTACCCATAATTGCAGGCCACCAGCCCAGGAAAGGTACATATTAGGTAGTTTCCCAGTAAAGAGGATCGCCTCATCGTTGGCTGTTGGGCACAAATTAATTGGCCAATTTTGTGTGCTAAGAATCTTGTTTTGTTTCCTATTTTCTAGAGCAGTAATGCAATTCCAATTTCATATATTTCATGCTTGCATGCTATAGCGTTACAGCGCGCAACTTTTTTTGTTAGTTAATAATTCTTAAAGTGGCCTGGTCTGAGGATGTAAAGAGACATAATAGGCCGTGATGTGGCCAACACTGCGATCTTCTGGTCAACACAGTAGATTGCGATTGACTGTTTGGTCACCTGTTGTGTTTTGGTAGCTGAGGAGAATAAGCAAAAACGGCAATACAGAAGAGAGGCTGGAACCTATTGGATTGCAGTAACCTGAACTAACCACACAACTAGAGGTAGCGTTCCTACGTTGATCCTAGACGCCTCGTCACAGCCTGAGAGATAACTACACCTAAAGGCAGAAAGATGAAAGCTATGTGCCCCGGAGCAGATCCCCAAAGAAAATAGGAAGCCCCCAAACATGTAATGGCGGTTAGACAAGAAGAAGCACGGACACAGACAGAAAATAGAATGAGCAAACGCTGGGGCCCAATCTGTCTAGACAGAAAAGTACAGGAAAGGATACTCACTGCAATCCAAAAAAAAAACCTAAAAAATACCAACTCTTCTGATTGCAAAAACACCTGAGATCACACGATCTCTACCACCTAAATCAGATCTCTGGTGTAACAAAACTAAGCCGCAGCCACTGAAAAAACAGGAAAAAGCAAATGAACAAATAACAGTGGCTTCAGATAAACTGAGAGGAGCACAAGCCCCCCGGAGGGGACCTGGCTGACCTCCACAGAAGTGCAGGGAACAATGCAAAAAGCAAGCACAAAAATAAAAGCAGAAAATATCTTATCTGACAGCAGTTGATGCAGGCAAGACTCAGCAAACTTCCAAATGAACCAGGAACCACAATTGAGACAAGAACAATTGATCACCGGCAACCATCATGGGAGGGAACCTCCCTTATATCAGACCAGTCAGTGATCCCAGATTGCCATTCCTCGCTGAAAGGTTCAGTACTGTCTGTAACCACCAGAGGGAGCCTCTGCTTAGAAACCATCTCTAGCACATTCATAACAGTCACCCTGAAGTACATATTCCCAATCCCATTCATATGTAGTGGCCAAGGTGGGATTTAAAGGGATTCAATCTGAGAGGTTGTCCATGAGAAGCAAACTGAAATCACCCAGGATTATTTATCAGTGTATGATGGTTTTAATTGCAAGAATGCAATGATTTGAAAATCTCTTTCAGCCATATTTTATTCCTTGCAGAACATACAGTAGGACACAGATCAGAAGTTAAACGTTGGACATTTCTTCATTTCATTTGAAAAAAATAACTAATTGACAAAATGATGGCAGCGACACGTCTACACAACGTTGTGCCCAAGTCTTGTCCATCATTGTGTGGCGTCACTTCTATTTACAATAGTCTGTAAATAAATGAGCTGTGAGGAGACAGTGGACGAAATTTTGGGAGAAGAACATTGCCCCATTCATGCTTGATGTTGGATTCTCCCTGCTCCTCAGTCCGGGGTCTTTTTCTGGATTTTTCAATTCATAATGAGCCAATTTGCCAAATGTTTTCCATGGGTGAATGGTCTGGACTGGAGGCGGACGGTTCATCTCCTGAAGTCTTCTCCTGAAGAGCCATGCTGTGGTGATGGGTGCAGGATGTGGTTTACCATTGTCTTGCTGAAATACGCAAGGTCTTCTCTAAAAAAGACGTTGTCTGGATGGAGCACAAGCAGATGTTGTTCTGACGCCTATATATAATTTTTCTCTCTACATTTTCTATCTTGCATTGTCTTGCGATTAAATGGTGGCTCCTGTGGACCCACGCATGTGTTGCAGCTGTCGAACAGCCGCGGGGACTCGAACATATTTTTCGAGCATGCCAAGGTCACTTGGTTAGCACCCGAGCGTGCTCGGAAACACCTTATCCCAGCACGCTCGCTCATCACTACTACTGATTTGTTTTGTTGGCTCTTCTATCTTGTATTGTCTTGACATTATATGGTGACTAGTGTTGAGCGATACGATACCGCAAGTATCGGGTATCGGCTGATATTAGCTCTATCGGCCTTTCGATACTTAGTTTCGATATTTTCCATATATCGTATACCGGAATCGGAAGTTCCCATAATTCTTTGAGAGGCAATGTGATTTTAGTCAGCCAATGAGGAATCCTAAGAAGTGTGGGCACATCCTGTACTGCTGCGGTCATGTTAACTAATGGCATGGCTGTGATTGGATGCTGAAATGATGTCAGAATGCACTATAAAAGGCGCCGCCGCCATTTTAGCGTCACTGTGCTGTGAATTCAGTAAGGGACAGAACGCTGCTGTGCTGACTCTGAGGGACAGTTAGAGATTGCGATTTAGTGTACTGTGCTTTAGGCAGGCTAGCACCAACCGCTGTGTAAAGCTTCCTTTTGCCTGCAGTGTTGTTTTAACAGCTCTGCAAGGTGTGTGTGAGTGCAGGTGACGCTGCAGTTTGCTCTGCATGCAACGCTGTCTGTAGGCATCTGCACGTGTCACTCACAGACTCTTTTTTTTTTCTTCAGTGTAATTCTTGCAGCTCCATGCAATTTAACTATTAGTGTGACGCGCTTCCCTCCGTATCCAATACATTGGTTGCAAACACTATAGAAGTAGACAAAGGAGTAGCCTTTCACAGATTGTGAACAGTTGTGTTTCAGTGTTCACTTAAGTCTGTGTTTTTTATTTTTTGAGTGCACATCACGCTCCAGTTACTTGTTCAAGCACTGCTGCTTGTACTCTGCTGAGCGTGTCTCAGTGCCTCATCCTTTTCATTTATCTCCAATTGGTTCTGCTCCATTCCATTTAAAATATAATCTATTAGTGTGACGCGCTTCCATCCGTATCCAATACATTGGTTGCAAACACTATAGATGTAGACAAAGGAGTAGCCTTTCACAGATTGTGAACAGTTGTGTTTCAGTGTTCACTTCAGTCTGTGTTTTTTATTTTTTGAGTGCACATCACGCTCCAGTTACTTGTTCAAGCACTGCTGCTTGTACTCTGCTGAGCGTGTCTCAGTGCCTCATCCTTTTCATTTATCTCCAATTGGTTCTGCTCCATTCCATTTAAAATATAATCTATTAGTGTGACGCGCTTCCATCCGTATCCAATACATTGGTTGCAAACACTATAGAAGTAGACAAAGGAGTAGCCTTTCACAGATTGTGAACAGTTGTGTTTCAGTGTTCACTTCAGTCTGTGTTTTTTATTTTTTGAGTGCACATCACGCTCCAGTTACTTGTTCAAGCACTGCTGCTTGTACTCTGCTGAGCGTGTCTCAGTGCCTCATCCTTTTCATTTATCTCCAATTTGTTCTGCTCCATTCCATTTAAAATATAATCTATTAGTGTGACGCGCTTCCATCCGTATCCAATACATTGGTTGCAAACACTATAGAAGTAGACAAAGGAGTAACCTTTCACAGATTGTGAACAGTTGTGTTTCAGTGTTCACTTCAGTCTCTGCGTAATAACCACACTTAGGCCTTTAACTTTTCTGACTTTCTTTATCAATCTACCAAGATGAAGAAGTCAGTGAGTAAGGCACGTGGTCGTGGCCGTGGAGTTTCAGCAGGGAGAGGACGTGGGGATTCTGTGGCTGCTGCCGCCCTCAGTGACACAGCATCCACCAGTTTTACCCATGAGCGTTCCTTTATGCGCACTTTGGTAGGAGCTCGGCGTGCCCCCCTGCTGCGGGAAGAACAAATTGAAGCCGTTGTTGGTTGGATGGCAGCCAATGCATCGACTTCAATTCCTTCCACCTCCTCTCAGGAACACAACACTGTTGAGCAACCATCTGTCTGTTCACCACCTGTCAAATTGCCCAGGCAGTCAGAGAGTTCTGTACAGGAGCCAGCTGAGTCTCTGCTTCTGTTCTCAGAATCTGTAGGCTCGCAAACACGGGCACAGGCAAGCAGCATTCTGCAATTTGAAGAAGAGGGAGTATGCAGTGATGCGCAACAGTTGTGTCTCTCTCAATCTGAAGAGGCGGGTGAGCCAGTGCCGATGGACAGCACACCGCAGAACGCATCTTATGATGATGATGAGACTCAGGTGCCAGGTTTTGTGGAGCATGGTGCTGCCCAGACCATCCAACAGCAGCAGGTGTTGGAAGAGGGTAGTGGAGATGATGAAGTCCGAGACCCAACATGGCGTGAGCAACAGGAAGGTGGTGGGAGCAGCTCTGAGGAAGAGATTGTCCCAACGGTACAAAGAGGAGGGAGAGGTAGGCTGCAGACTCGCTTGCCTGTAGCCTCCAGTTTGGCACCTGTTGGGAGCAGTTCTCTTAGAAATGTCAAAATTGGCGCTCCCATGACTTGCACTGCGTGGTCCTTTTTTGACAGACTTGTAGATGATATTTGCTATGTTCAATGCAAGCTGTGTAAGCAAAAAGTTAAAAGAGGTAAAAATATCAGTAACCTGAATACCACAAATATGTGGAAACATGTACGGACAAAGCACGTAGCTGAGTTACAAAGACACACTGTAGATGTAGGCCAACCTACAGCAGCACCTACATCTTCAGGTCGTGTTCGAGCCTCTACCTCCAGCTCACACACACCTGGTTCGGCTTCCTCACAGGATCTCCATGGAAGAACCTCGGTCACTGTTGTCCATAGACAAACTGTTATTCCACCCACAGCAGCAAGTTCACAGTCATCGTCACACTCCCAGAACAAAAAACAGCCATCGGTACCACAGGCATGGGATAAAAGACGGCCATACTCGGCAAACCATCCACGAGCACAGGCTCTGAATGCTGGCATTGCAAAACTCCTGTCCCTTGAAATGCTGTCATTCAGGCTGGTGGAGACTGACAGTTTCAGGAACTTTATGGCATTGGCAGTCCCACAATATATTGTGCCAAGCCGATTTTATTTCAGCAGGCAAGCTGTCCCTGCTCTGCAAAAAACATGTCGAGGGAAACATTAAACATGCGCTACTAAACGCCGTCAGTAGCAGGGTCCACCTGACCACCGATGCGTGGACCAGTACCCATGGCCAGGGACGATACCTTTCCCTCACTGCCCATTGGGTCAATGTTGTGGAGCCGGGTACAGATCTTGCCAGTGGCGCTGTACGTGTTCTGCCAACTCCAAGGATTGTGTCATGTGTGCATCGCCACGAAGATCGTCGCGGTTGCACATTCTGACTTCTCACAGCTGAGTTGCTGTTTCTTTGTGTTTGGCAGTTAGGGAGTTAATTCTGTCTGTGCTCAGTTCTGGGACTGGGTGCAGTTTTCTCCCGGCTGCAATTAATTATTTGTTGATTGGTTCCTTTAAATCTCTGGTTGTCTGTGTTGGGAGTTGCCAGTGAAATTCTTCATGCAGACCACAGATAGGATTGTATCTGTATAGACTTAAGTTAAAGAGCTCCTTAGTTGTTTTAAGCTCACCTTGCTTAGAGTTTAATATCCCAGATCATTTATGTTCCTTCTGTGTTTGAGTGTGTATGCAAGTCTGTGTTTTCTCCAGTCTGTCTTATATGTCTAATCTGTGTATTTAGCAGAGATCAGCCCATATCCCTTTGGTGGTAATCAAAATCCTTCTTAGGACTGATTACAGGGTTCAGGGACTGATAGGAGACAGGGTTAGGCTGGAGACTTGGACCTCTGAACCATTATCAGTACCTCCAAGGTGAGGGTTTAGTTAGGACCCCAGTTTAGGGTCAGGTTAGACCCCCGGTCCTCCTCTTTCCTGTGACAGTGTATCAAGTCCTCAAGATTAACCCTGAGTTCAACGGATATCGTGTCAGGTAAATCTATTCTATATTTACATGCTGATGTTGCTAATCTATATGTTGTATAGAGTGTTGTTCTTTTAAGAAAAGTTTACTGACATCGTACACATATCATAAGACCGCGTGACAGATTGCAGGAATCCAGTCTGTACACATTGATTCCTCCTCCTACTCCAGTTCCTCAGAATCATCGCTGCACGAGCCGTCACGGTATACCTCCACATGGACCCGTGAACGCTTACCTGTTGCGACCGATATGAGCACTGCCGTGGCCAAACGTCAACAGGCCGTCCTGAAATTAATTTCCATGGGGAATCGAAGCCACACAGCGCAGGAGCTCTGGGATGCCATCAAGCAGGAGAGCGACGTGTGGTTTTTGTCAGCTAATCTCCAGCCAGGCTTGGTAGTGTGTGACAATGGCCGAAATCTGGTGGCAGCTCTGGGCCTTGGCAACCTCACTCACATACCATGTCTGGCACATGTGCTCAACTTGGTCGTGCAGAGTTTTTTGAGGGACTATCCGGATCTTGATGCACTGCTGCACAAGGTCCGCCTAGAGTGCGCTCACTTGCGACGTTCCAGCATGGCCAGATCGCGCATTGCAGCTCTGCAAGTCAGATTTTGCCTTCCTGAACATCGCATCATATGTGACGTACCCACCAGGTGGAATTCCACGTTACATATGTTGGAGCGGTTGTGTGAGCAGCAGCCAGCAGTAATGGAGTATCAGCTGCAACAGGCGCAATCAACTCACAATTTGCGCCGTTCACACTTCACCACTACTGAGTGGGCCTCTATGAAGGACATCTGCGACGTTTTGCGTGCGTTTGATGTCTCAACGCGGATGGCGAGTGCAGATGATGCACTAGTCAGCATGACTGTCCCCCTTATCTGCCTGCTTCAGAAATCACTGAAAGCACTAAAGGAAGAGGTTTTGGAAGAGGTGGAGGATGAGGAGTCACAAATTCAATTACCTTCAGGACAGTCAGCGCAACGTGGTTCCTCACAAAGGGCTGGGCAGGGCTCACTTTGTGAGGAGGATGAGGAGGAGTCAATGGAGGAGGAAGAAATCCCTACAGAGGGAGGTACACAACGCTCTAGTCAGTATGTAGAGCGAGGGTGGGGTGATGCAGAGGAGGCAGAGATGACGCCTCTTCCAGAGGACAGCCTTTGTTGGCCAGTTGGGAGTCTGCAGCACATGGTTGATTTCATGCTTCAGTGCCTGAGAAACGACCGCCGCATCGCCCACATTCTCACCACGTCAGATTATTGGGTGTACACCCTCCTAGACCCTCGCTACCGGGACAACTTACAAACCCTCATCACACCGGTGAACCGGGACCGTAAAATGCAGGAGTACCAAGACACACTGGTGCAATCAAACTGTTGTACATTCCAGCCGAGAGAGCTGCTGCTGCTACTGCTTTACAAAGCAGCTCTGTGCGTCGAGGCAGTGTAGACAGTTCTACAACAAGAGGGAGCAGAAGCAGCGCCTCTGCACAGGGCAAGAGCTGTATGTTACAAATGTGGAAAAGTTTTGTGACAGCGCCAGCAAGGTCTACACCATCCGAGACGGCTCCAGTCACCAGGAAGAAACGTTTCCGTAAGATGGTGACAGACTACTTGGCTTTCCCTCTAAGTGTACTCCCAGATGCCTCTTCCCCTTTCAAATTTTGGGTCTCTAAGTTGGATACATGGCCAGAGCTTAGCCAGTATGCATTGGAGGTGCTGGCTTGCCCTGCTGCCAGTGTATTATCTGAGCGTGTCTTTAGTGCTGCAGGTGGTGCAGTAACAGACCGTCGCATGCGACTATCCTCAGAGAATGTAGACCGGCTTACTTTTCTGAAAATGAACAAGGCATGGATCTCGCCAGAATTTGCCTGTCCGTTTTCAGATTAAATAACTGTTTGGCAACGTTTTCCATGTCTCCTGTTATGTTCATCTTTCTACCACCTGAACTCTACTCCCTGGGCTACAACACCGCCATTTGTTGCTCGTAAGTAATTGGCAGGGGTACTGACTCATGGCCAGCCTGGTTACAGCACGACAGCTGTTTCCTGGCAGTGTGAACGTCAATTATCCTCCAATAAGTTGTGCTGTCGTGTTGCATTCGGGTTAGCCGACTCTATGGTGCCTGCAGTTTAGGTGATTCCTATGTGTGCTGTGGGATATGTAAATAAAGGCGGTTTCCATTGTGACAATAGGACAAGCACCCACTGTAGGACTGTGTGATTCGGTAACTGCGGACGGCTTGCGTCCTGTCAACTTAATTTTCATGGGTGCGTTCTTCTACCCGTCCGGAGTCCAGTACCGTCAACTGGTTCTCCCCAGTGCCTTTGGCCTAGGTGCCTCCATCTCCGTATCCGAGTTCCACCAACGTCTGCTGGTCCTTGGTAGTGCTTTGGAGCACAGGTACCTCCTGCTTAGTAACCGTGTCACAGTAACGTCAGCTGGTACTCGGTTGTGACATTGCCTCTTTTCCTTCTGCTACCCGTCCGGGGTCCAGTACCGTCAACTGGTTCTCCCCAGTGCCTTTGGCCTAGGTGCCTCCATCTCCGTATCCGAGTTCCACCAACGTCTGCTGGTCCTTGGTAGTGCTTTGGAGCACAGGTACCTCCTGCTTAGTAACCGTGTCACAGTAACGTCAGCTGGTACTCGGTTGTGACATTGCCTCTTTTCCTTCTGCTACCCGTCCGGGGTCCAGTACCGTCAACTGGTTCTCCCCAGTGCCTTTGGCCTAGGTGCCTCCATCTCCGTATCCGAGTTCCACCAACGTCTGCTGGTCCTTGGTAGTGCTTTGGAGCACAGGTATCTCCTGCTTAGTAACCGTGTCACAGTAACGTCAGCTGGTACTCGGTTGTGACATTGCCTCTTTTCCTTCTGCTACCCGTCCGGGGTCCAGTACCGTCAACTGGTTCTCCCCAGTGCCTTTGGCCTAGGTGCCTCCATCTCCGTATCCGAGTTCCACCAACGTCTGCTGGTCCTTGGTAGTGCTTTGGAGCACAGGTACCTCCTGCTTAGTAACCGTGTCACAGTAACGTCAGCTGGTACTCGGTTGTGACATTGCCTCTTTTCCTTCTGCTACCCGTCCGGGTTCCAGCACAGTCAGCTGGTCCTCGTTACTTCCATTGTCTCTTGCTCCATCTGATACCCTTCAGGGTTCCAGTAACGTCAGCTGTTTCTCGGAAATTAGACTACCTTAAAGACCACCCAGAAGAAGATGACGACAACAAGGACGACGAGCATGAAGCCAACCAGCCTGAACACCATCACAAAGAAAAATAAAAGATTACCCAGAAGAAGATCACCAACAGGACAAAGAAGGTTAAGACAAACTACAAGATACAGAACAAGAGACAGAAGAACAATAAGCAGAAGATCAAAAAGCAGAAGAACATGAAGTATAAGACCAAAATGAAGAGCAAAATATATGCTCTAAATTCTAAGCAGAAGAAGACTAAGCAGTGTATGGGGGTGAGTCCGTTCCTCCTCGTGGTGCCCCTGGAAAATGCCTGCTGCTGCAGGCTAAACTGAACACGGACAAATACTGTTGTAATTTAAATCTTTTGTGACAGCAAGAACGGAAGGATGAACAATTCATACTTTTACAGATTACAAGTACAGGAATCTCTGTCACAAATAAGAATATGATGAAGAAGATGAAGAGGAAGAAGATGAAGAATTTGAATATGAAGAAGATTAATTAGTTTAATAATAACAATATGAGTAATGTAAACAAAAACATGAATAGCAAGAAGTTTAAGAAGAAGATTAAGAAGGTGAAGATGAAGAATAATTTGATGAGAAAGATGATGCTGCTGAAGATTATGAAGGAGAAAGTGTGGCACTGGCAAAAGTTAAAAAGGTGAAGAGCATGGAAGTTGTGAAACATACATATTTGCCAAAATAGAAAAAAGGTTAACAACATTGTCAATTTGTTAGTCAATCCAAACGTATTTCCAAAAAAAAATATATTAATGCTATTCCAATGCATTGGGTTAAACATGATGCCTTTATTGTCTCCTCAACCTCCCCCAATACATTCTACATTAGTCTTTGTTGTTTTCCTTCATGTACAATTAACCAACAAGGCAAGAATGGTTTTTTTTAATGTCGATATTTGTTCCCATAGACTTACATTGGACTTCCGGTATCGGAATCGGATATCGACGATATTTAGTGATATCGGCGATACCATTCCGATCCGATATTTTTAGATATCGAGCAGTATCGCTCAACACTAATGGTGACCACCATGCATGGGAACTTGAGGAGCAAGTTAAAGTCACACAGAATCAACTATCAATGTATAGGGGCATTACTTTGCAGTCGAAATGTAGTATTAAGTGGGCAACATATGTTAGCAGTATGTGGGCTCCTTAGATAGTATTATTTCAATCCTACAGATTACTTTGTCACTATATAGTAGTACTCTACTGTATGTCTCTCCTGGTCTTCTCTCTTGTATTGTCATAACATTTTTGGTTGCCCCCCTGCATGGGAATTTTATGAGCAAACTAAAGCCACCCAATATTAATTATCAGTGTGTGGCGGTATTATTTTAGATCCAAATTGTAATATTATGATGTTATTTGGATTCCACATGTTATTTGGCCATTATGTATAGTCATATTTATATAGTTATTGTCTTCGTTGGTCTTCTATTATGAATTGTCTTAGTATCATATGGCAGTATGGAGGTTTTACAAGAAAATGTAAAAATAAAGTATACAGTGTTTTACTTTGCTTATTGCCCAGGGTCCTATTTTCTATCAAAATAGAAGAACCATTAGTACACGACAACACATCCCTTCCTCCATCGTCAAGAGCTCTTTTATCATATTTTTTTCTTTTCTCATAAAACCTGGCACATTAAATAGGGCATTTTATAAATATAAAACTGCAGAAAAGAAAATGTGCAATTCAAAGATATATACAGCAACAAGCAAAGCGGAACGTAAGAAAAACATTCCACCCATTGAAAAAAGCCCACACAAACAGCGAGTGTAAACTGTACACAGACACCACCCACACAACGAACAGGAGGCTTCTTGTACCTTCCAGTCTCACTTGTGAAAAAGAAGCATTTATAACTCCACCATCGCTGATGTGTCAACACGAAAAGTGACAGCGTAGTAACGGCTTTCCTTACTCTTGTAATTAATTTACAGCATAAAGGTAATCCAAACAGATGTCTGCTATTGTCATACAATACATTTTAAAGGGCATGTATATTTTTCATCCAGTTTTTTTTATTTTGTGTCAGTGCTCCTGCAACGCGAAACAAAGCAACTTTTGCCAAGACTCCTCCTACTGTTTGGTGTACGCAGCTCCTGTGAGTTCAAATCTGTGTAGTCAGATCCTGCAATCACATGTTACTCAGCTTTATGCCCTCTTATTCATACCCTGCAGACAGTAGAAAAGCAGACAGAAGGAGGAAAGAAAGACAGGGTTTGGTTATAGCCTGAAACCATGAAGATACATCATAGTTCTAGAGGAAAGCAGCATACACATGTATGAGTGCTGAAGTTGATGTTTGCTTTAATGTGGTTAAATGTATTTTATATTTATGTATGTTATCTGAAAGTAAAACCACTGGGGCTGCAGTTTAGCCCAGACAGGGTTAACTGTAGTGGCCGGTCCAGAAAAGGGACGGGGAGCTAGAGTTAGTTTCAAGTTCAGGAAGTGTCAAGGGCAGTTAGAGAAAGTGTGGTGAAGTGACAGCAGCGGTCAAAGTCAATAGGCTGCCAGCGACAATGTGAGCCTGTTACTTGGGGCAGTGGATTGTCAAAGAACCCTTCCATGTGAGTCCATCTGTCAGCCTGGGACCCTCAAGATGGACATCGTGGCCTTTGGGCACACTTAACCTGGGAAAGATGAACACAAATACTCATTAAAAAAAATTTTAAAATCCTTATACTCGAATCACCACTCACTTTTTCAGTCTCTCCCCTCCTCGCTGTCACTGTCATCCGTCCAGTCTTCATCGCATCTTCTGAACGCTCTAGTTAAAATTCCCAGGGTTCTCACAGTGAGCCGGGACATCCGACTCTGATGAGGCCTGGAAATTTTAGAACAAGCGACGGGGATCAGAAGATGTGATGAGGACCAGATGAGTGAGAGGGGCCCAAGAGGAGAGTCTAAGGATTTTTTAAAATTTTTTACTTACTATGTTTCTAATACACTGTAGGTCTGTAGAGACCCAACAGCATAAAAAGGCACATTAAATTCACAGAGAATAACTTCTCTGCTAATTGAATTTCCTAGGAAAAACACGTAAACGGGTAAATTAGAATTTTGCCTGATCCCCTTAACTACAATGATGAGCTGTTGTGAGTGTGCATGAGAAATTACACTATTTTTTGCCATTGTATGTCTTGTATCCTTTACTTTCACAAATTTTCCCTTTTGCAGGATTTATCTATATTTTGTAGTTGTCTCTGAGCTAGTGTGTGGAGACTAGCTGCTATGATGTCTCCCATACACAGCACACACAGACAAGAGGGATTCCAGCTCTTCTGACTCTATGTAAAACATGTTCAGAAGCAGCGGCAGCACGGAGGACATAATACAACAATACTGAGCAGTGTAACTGAGAATCCAACACTGTAATAATATAAACAAGAGTCTATGTCTGTCTGTCTCTTTCTCTCTTAGTCTCCCCATCTCTCCATAGATTTCAATAGGCAGCTGTAGTCTGATTTCTAACCTTCCAGACCCAAGATTGAATGTAGCTATTTTTCAGAGACAGGAGGGAGGAGAAGAGGTGTCTCATAGGTGGAGAAAGAGAGAAGTATATTTCTCTGATCAGACACATTGCAAAGTTTCTATATTCGTTTGTACTTTTTTTATACGTATAAAGTTTGTTGAGAAGACAGTGACCATTTAAAGAGGTTTTCTAGAATCTGAGCATTCAAGGAATATTCTGAAAGTGGTTACACCAAGTTTGAAAGTTATTTCCTATGCATTGGGAACCCCACTGATCCCGAGCACAGGGCACTGAATGGAGGAGACGTTGAGCATGCATTCTTGCGCTTGGTTAGTCTTTGGTACTCCTTTTAAGAATGAATGGAGTAGAGGTGCACATGCTCGACCTCTTCTTCATTCAGACCGTGCTCTTCAGTACCCTATTCTTGGGATTGGTGGGGTTACAATGGTTCGCCCCCATGTGATTCCATTGATAGACGATATCCTCCGAACTTGGTATAACCTATATATACTTTACTAATACAACATGTGTTATAAGGTTCGATGGTCAATTCAGAAGTTATCCACGATGAGTTCTTCTCTGACAGTCCATGTTATCAGTGTAAGACTTAAACCTCTGTACTCTGCTAAAAGCCCCATAGATAATGAGGGTGTGGGTTTACATCCAGCGTACTGAGAGTTAAATACAGGGACAATACACCCATCTGAAGGACGACAAGGAAAAAATAATTTTTTTCAAGGTTACTATTTCAACTAAGAACTACTTTCTTTTTTTTTTTTTGTTGAGATCATGGACACCATAAACCAGTCTACATCAATCACCAATATGACACCTCCTTTCATTCTGGTTCCTTCCATCCGCACTTTCTCCAGAACGGCTGCCCCTCCTTTCTTCTGTATCCTATTCTCTGCTCTTTGAAGGCTCAGGGGTTTAAGCGTGTTCAGAAAAAAAAATAGTTATATGTAAAAGTGGTGCATGAAATCCGACATCGAGGGACATTTATTCAACTTCTGTCAGCAAAGCCCGGTAGAAAGAGGAGCATCATCGAAAACAAGAAAGTGGCTTAGAAGTTGATAGATTTCTCCAAAACTGGATTAAAAAAATAAGGAAAAACTATCTTGTAGGAGGTAAATCAGTCCAAACCGCTGCGAATATCAACCTGAACTTATTGATTTTATCTGCTAATCAAGAGCCCTTTCTGTTGGTTCCCCAAGATGGACCATAAATGGATCCAAATTTAAAACATCTCTAATTAAAACTCATCTAAATGCTTAACTTCTTGAGGCCCATGATTCAAGAGTTTCTTCTGATCTTCTGACATCCCACTACTGTTTACCAAGATCGCTTTTGGCTTCCAAAGTGGTCTTGACATCTGCCCAAGTTTGACCTGGTCCTGCATGACTAAATGCCTAAAAATTGTCCTTTCCTGATTTAAAAGATGGAAAATCACTTCTAATATTTCTTCTCATAGCCTTCATTGAAATGTCTACATTCCATTACTTATTGAGCTTCCTCTGATCTTCTGATGTCCCATCACCGCCGGCTTATATCCAGGATTGATCTTTGATCAATGGTTTACGACCTGTGGCTCTCTCGATATGGTGCTAATACAACTTCCAGAATGACTTGACAATTATAGCCTGAGCCACAGATTTCAGACCTCTGATGCCCAGGTTAATACAGGATGCAAGATAACAATGGCAGGAGGTCGAGAATCCAATGATCCTTATGAATAATAGAGAGCCTCAAGTTATAGACCATTGCTGAAGCCATTGTAACAAGACTTCAGGATATTGCACTGTCATGAGACTTCAGAACATTCATAATACCACAACATCTGAAAGTGCCTTATTGTTTTCTCCACGTTGACTTCTTTTTTTTTCATTTTTGACAGCATCTTGTCCTTGTTAGGAATCAGAATAGAGAAAAATATTACCAAGTAAGATATTAACCAAGTCGATCCTCAAGCCAGTATAATACTTGAGCCCTAAAACGTATCCTGCCCTGCTCAGTCAGCACTTCATCAGGGGCTTCCATCTCAATAGCTGAAAAATAATTAGCAAACGTTTCGCAGGCTTATTTGTTGACTTTAATGAGGCAAAATCTAAAACATTAAACTCTGGACTCTGTTTCACCTCCTTCCCAGCGGCATTCACGTAAAGACAACATTCTCTCCGGCCATTTGTGTGGGAGTTCTGAAAATTACGCAACTCAGTGAACCTCCATCTGTTGGACATTTATATCCTATCCGCGGGATATGCTTCACAGAGGAATAACTTTTAAGTGCAGAATTGCTGCATTGTCTACAATTTTGCCTCAGCCTTGCAGGTTGGGTGTGAGGCCATCTTATAAAATAAAAATGTTTTGCTTATAAAGCTGAAAGGCAATGTGTTTTTGCATAGACTCTATTGCAATTATTTATACTGCTTAAGCAGTAAGTCTGTGAAACTATTTTGGTGGGATCAGTAAACTACCTATTCAATATGGTGGGTTCGTAGCCAGGGATTGACTGGGACTGAAATCCAGTCCTGGCATTTTAAAGCACACAGGCCATGCTGTCCCCGTCCCCGAGCCCCAGATGGGGATATCTATTAATAATATTACCCTGCCTGGAGGAAATAATAATAATCTTTATTATTAATAATAATAAATAATCTTTATTGATATAGTGCCATCATATTCCGCAGCGCTTTACAGTTTAACAGTTTCAAAACATAAGTCATAAGTAACAACGTTAACAATACAATAATTAAAGCAAAATAAGCCGCCCCTGCTCGTGAGAGCTTACAATCTACAATGAGGTGGGGGAGTTACAAAGTACAGGTGTGTATATACAATGGTGCATTTACAATGATGGTCCAGCCATCTTGAGGGAGTGAGGGATGGATGGAGATAGTGAATGGGCTACACACACACACTTACACCTAGAATGACTTTGATTAGTGAACGTGATAGGCCGCTCTGAACAAATGTGATTTGAGGGAGCGCTTGAAACCATGCAAATTGTGGATAGTCCTAATTTCTTGGGGTAGAGTATTCCAGAGGATTGGCGCAGCGCGGGAGAAGTCTTGGAGTCGGGAGTGGGAGGTACGGATTAGTGGAGAGGTTAGTCGAAAGTCGTTTGCAGAGCGCAGCAGTCGGTTAGACCGATAGATAGAATGGAGGAGATGTGGAGGGTGCTGCACTGTGGAAGGATGGGCATGTGATAGAAGAAATAGGAGAGATGTAGGGGGGTGCTGCACTGTGGAGAGCTTTGTGGGTGAGAACAAGTACTTTGAATTGGATCCTATAATGAATGGGCAGCCAGTGTAAGGACTGGCGAAGAGCGGACGCGTCCGAGTGCCGATTAGCCAGATGGATGACCCTGGCTGCTGCATTAAGGATGGACTGGAGAGGGATAGTCGAGTAATGGGGGGGGCCAAGTAATAGAGCGTTGAGTAGTCCAGGCGGGAGTGGATCAATGCTACAGTGAGGGTTTTTGTTGTTTCCATGGTGAGAAAAGGGCGGATTCTAGAGATGTTCTTTAGGTGTAGGCGGCAAGAGATTGTATATGGGAGGTGAAGGAGAGATTGGTGTCAAACATAACACCCAGACAGCCTGATGCAGGGGTGTTATTATGGTGCCACCCACGGAGAGGGAAATGTCAGATTTAGGGAGGTTAGTAGACGGCGGGAGCAGAAGAAGTTCAGTTTTGGAGAGGTTGAGTCAAAATTTCCAATATTTCTAATAATACCGCTTTATAATATTGAATAATAACAATATTGCAATATTACAGACAAATACCAACAAACCATAACCAGATATTATCAGCATATAAAGTAGTGATAATATCATCATACTGATCATTAAAAGGGTTGTCCAGTTTGGGGTTAAAGTCTATGTGACGTCAGACTTCTGAATCCTCATAGCGCACACTGTCAGGATTCTCTGGGAGCAGCCATCATGTGACCACTTGTGAAGAGCAAGTATGCTCGTTGCTCGGGTTTTCCTGAGCACGCTTGGGTGATCTCCGAGTATTTTGGCGTGCTCGGAGATTTAGTTTGTGTCGCCGCAGCTGAATGATTTGCAGCTACTAGACAGCCTGAATACATGTGGGTATTGCATGTTTGTTAGGGAATCCCCACATGTATTCAGGCTGTCTGGCAGTTGCAAATCATGCAGCTGAGGTGACATTAGCTAAATCTCCGAGCACGCCAAAATACTCGGAGACCACCCGAGCATGCTCGGAAAACCCGAGCAACGAGCATACTCGCTCTTCACTAGCCTCCAGTGCTTCTAGTACTTTATCCATACCTTCTTTCCGATGTCCTGTCTGCCTGTAGCCCAAAGTGCATCTAGTATGTGATCCATACCTTCTTTACAGTGTCCTGTCTGCTTGCAGCCTTCAGTGCTTCTATTACTTTATCCATACCTTCTTTCCGGTGTCCTGTCTGCTTGCAGCCTCCAGTGCTTCTAGTACTTGATCGTTGTCTTCTTTCCGATGTCCTGTCTGCCTGCAGCCTTCAGTGCTTGTATTACTTTATCCATACCTTCTATCTGGTGTCCTGTCTGCCTGACGTTGGTATTGTCGAGCTGTTTACTCATACAGAACCAAGGACTCCCAAACTGAGCCCCTTTCCCATTATCAGGATACCCCCGATATCCTCCCCCAATAACGAGAGACAATAAATCTTTGGAATATATATGGCCACAGCAGCCTTTATTTAAGTACAAACAATATTAACAAGAATTAACAATATACCATAACAACATTAGGGAGGAGTCCTTGAAGCTACAAAGATCATGGTGAATTGAACCAAAATCCTGTGAACAACACCCCACCTCTTACTCCCAGCCGTTACCCCACAGGCTCAGGAGCACCAACAATCGAGGTGTGCTGTTCACCCAACTACTTGTGGATCCGCCCACTCCAGTGTGAACTCCCCTTCCACCTTTCACCAGATCACCATCCACGTAACTTCAGACAGTGGAGACCCTAAACAGAGTCCCCCCAAACCAATTTCCAACAACTTCAAGGACTCTCTCCCCACCCCCTTAAGCCGCCATGACCCAAAATTATACAAAATAAACCACCTCATCATACAGGGAGGGAGGGTGGGACTACTGATGGGGCAAGGCAGGAACTGACACCTGGAGCCGCCCCATCGCTGCCTTATAAACCCCCCACCACCCCCTCTCATTTAAATGTTCCTCCCTCTTTGTAAACCCCTCCAAACCCCCGTCATGCCGGCCTCCGCCCACGCCTCTTTCTTGAGGGGAGGGAGGCTCTGCTCCGGCCATTACTTGCAGCCTCCAGTGCTTTTAGTACTTGATTCATATCTTCTATTTGGTGTCCTGTCTGCCTGCAGCCTCCAGTGCTTCTATTACTTTATTCATACCTTCTTTCTGGTTTCCTGTCTGCCTGCATCCTCCAGTGCTTCTAATACTTCATCCATATCTTCTTTCCGGTGTCCTGTCTGCCTGAAGCATCCAGTGCTTCTATTACTTTAGCCATACCTTCTTTCTGGTGTCCTGTGTGCCTGCATCCTCCAGTGCTTCTAATACTTCATCGATATCTTCTTTCCAGTGTCCTGTCTGTCTGAAGCATCCAGTGCTTCTATTACTTTAGCCATACCTTCTTTCTGGTGTCCTGTCTGCTTGCAGCCTTCAGTGCTTCTAGTAATTGATCCATACCTTATGTCCACTGTCCTGTCTGCCTGCAGCCTCCAGTGCTTCTAATGTGTTTCCCACATGGCTTTTCTGCCTGCTGCATCAAAACCCAGGTTCTGTCTTCCCACTCGGACCAGGACCCATCCCATCTCACCAGGTGAGGTGAAACATTGGGAGACATCAAAAAAGCTAGTCTTCTCCCACTAGCTCAGAGTCAACTAAAAATTAGAGGGTAAAACTGATTAAAAATTCAGAATACAAGCCATACAATGTCCAGAAACAGTCTTATTCCATGCACACGCTCTCTTCTTACTGCATTCAATTTACGTAAAATCAGAAGCCCCTTTTAGCCTAAATTTTCTTTTTTTGCTTGCTGTGCAGTTTCATACAAGTTATTGTCCGCTGTTATCAGGAAGACAATAGCTGTAGTGATTACAAGTCCAGAATAAAATCGGAAGGTAAGTTTAGTACTCCCAAAATACTTTTTTTTTCAAATAGAGTGACATGAATGGAGTTGGAGTTGCCCCTCCAGACTCAGACCCCTCTCGTTTCTCGTTCGGCAGGGTTGGATAACTGTCTGTCATTTCTGTACAAGCCTCATTTATGGAAAAGATGATTGCAGAGCTGCTACCTTATGTCTGTTACATTGCAACAAAGAAACTGCAACCAGCTATAAACAGATGGAGAGCGCGGTCCCCAGCCACCACACGTCTATGTGCCGGAGTCTCCGGAAATAGCGGCGGGCCGCCTGTGTTTTCCTAACAGCAGCTCAGTAGCTGACACATTCGGCGCCTGATAACATGATAACAGAGGACAGCGCTGTCTATTTGCACAATTAATCGCTAACGACACAGTCTCCATGTATGAGCAATTAAAACAATTACATCCGGGCTTGTCCTCGCTGCCCTTTTACAACATGGCAGGTCTGCGCCGTACTGAATCTGAGATTATATCGGGCATTAAAGGGACCGGTCATGAATTACAATCTGAGGATCCACACGCGTTCGTTGATTTGCATGATAACAAATATCCAGTTTATTGCTTCATTATAGGAGTCATGTGACATCTCCTTGCTTTACACTGCAGCACTGCTTGTTGAGTTTTGCAGAAATTTACTAGGAATTTATTTAATAAATTATCGATTTTCATTAAAGCAACTAAATCAATAGTGAGTTAAAAAGATTTTCAGGTAATAGCTTGCACATAATTCTAGATCCTGTCGATCAGATTTGATTTTGGGGGTGGGGATGGGGGGCTTTGATAGGATGAATGAAAAGAAAGATCCGATGTGATATGAGATCTTTGAACCTGAGTCGGTCTAAAGGTGGATCAGCACAGCAGGCAGCAATTCCTCCCATTGTCTCATGCAGATGCACACTTGGGATGACTGAGCATGCACGTGCTTTCAATGTGGAGAGGTAAAAAAGCCGCTAAGGCCGGCATCACACTAAGGAGGAATACGGACGAGTGAGAGGCGTGAAAACCACGCATTACACACGGACCAATATTTCTCTATGGGGCAGCTTTGATCATGCGTATTTTTCTCAGCCGTATGTTACGGTGCGAGACACCTGCAGCATGCTGCGATTGTACGCGTATTACGCCCGTTGTACGCCAATAAAAGTCTATGGGTGCGAGAAAACAACGGATTACACACGGACCAGATGTGTGACTTGCGAGAAATACGCACCGGTGTCCTTTAGAAAAGCCGGCAATTCATCCCCGGGCTATACTGTAAAATCACACTGACAGGTTTAATAAAGAATAGATATATACACATAGAATACATATATATATACGGTACAGACCAAAAGTTTGGACACACTTTCTCATTCAAAGATTTTTCTGTATTTTCATGACTATGAAAATTGTAGAATCACACTGAAGGCATCAAAACTATGAATTAACACATGTGGAATTATACATTATACTGTACAAAAAAGTGTGAAACAACTGAAAATATGTCTTATATTCTAGGTTCTTCAAAGTAGCTGTTAAGGTAGGATCTGTTATGATTTGGTAGCTGAGGAGAGCAGGCAAAAACAGCAATACACCAGAGAGGTTGGAATCTACTGGATTGCAGTACCCTGACTAACCACCACAACTAAAGGCAGCCGTGGAGCGTACCTACGTTGGTCCTAGACACCTCGTCACAGCCTGAGAGGTTAACTACACCTAAAGATAGAAAGAGGAAAGCTATCTGCCCCGGAGCAGATCCCCAAAGAACATAGGAAGCCCCCAAACATGTAATGGCAGTTAGACAAGAGGAAATACAGACACAGACAGAAAATAGTATGAGAAAACGTTGGGGCCCAATCTTCCTAGAAAGAAAAGGATAGGAAGGACATTTACTGCAATCCAAAAAAAACCTAAAAAATACCAACTCTACTAATTGCAAAAACACCTGGGATCACACGACCTCTACCACCTAAATTAGTTCTCTGGTGTAACAAAACTAAGCCGCAGCCACTGAAAAAACTGGAAAAGGCAAATGAACAAATAACAGTGGCTCAGATAAACTGAGAGGAGCACAAGCCCCCGGAGGGGACCTGGCTGACCTCCACAGCAGTGCAGGAAAAAATGCAAAAAGCAAGCACAAAAATAAAAGCAGAAAATATCTTATCTGTTAGCAGAAGATGCAGGCAAGACTCAGCAAGCTTCCAAGTGAAACAGGAACCAAAGTTGAGACAAGAACAATTGATCACCGGCAACCCTGATGGGAGGGAACCTCCCTTATATAAGACCAGTCTGTAACTCCTGATTGCCAATCTTCACAATCTTCATTGAATGGTTTAGTACTGTTTGTAACCACCAGAGGGAGCTTCTGCTCAGAATTCATTTCTAACACATTCACAACAGTACCCCCCCTTGAGGAGGGGTCACCGAACCCTCATTTGGGCAACCAGGTCAGTCAGGATGAGCTCTGTGATACGCACGGATCAGTTTCCTAGCATGGATGTCCGAAGCAAACACCCAAGAATTGTCCTCCTGACCATAACCTCTACACTTAACCAAATACTGGAGTTTTCGTCTAGAAAAACGAGAATCCAATATTTTCTCAACCACATACTCCAGATTGCCCTCAACCAAAACAGGGTCAGGAGGCGCAGCCATAGGAACCACTGGCTCGACAAACCTCTTCAATAAGGACTTGTGGAACACGTTATGGATCTTAAATGTCCCTGGAAGAAGTAAACGAAAGGAAACAGGATTAAGAATCTCCATGATCTTATAAGGTCCAATGAACCTAGGCTTAAACTTAGGAGATGCAACTCTCATAGGGATATTTCTTGAGGACAACCAGACCAAGTCCCCCACTTCAAACCGAGGACCATCAGTCCTATGCCGGTTGGCAAACCGCTGGGTCCTCTCCTGAGAGAGGGACAACCTCTCCACCTCCTGGTCCCAAATCTGCTGCATATGCTCCACATCAGAGTCAACACCTGGACAGACAGAAGCCTCCGTCTGTCCCGAAGAAAATCGAGGGTGAAACCCAAAATTGCAGAAAAATGGAGACATCAAAGTGGCAGAGCTTGCCCTATTATTAAGAGCACACTCAGCCAAAGGCAAAAAAGAGACCCAGTCATCTTGATCAGCAGACACAAAGCATCTCAGATAAGTCTCCAATGTCTGGTTTGTTCTCTCAGTTTGTCCATTGGTCTGAGGATGAAAACTTAGGTAATGGCACAAGATGTATCATTTTGGAAAACCTATCACAAATCACCCAGATAACGGTCATTCTCTGAGAAACAGGAAGGTCGGAAATGAAATCCATAGAGATATGGGTCCATGGTCTCTTGGGCACAGGCAATGGCATCAACAAACCACTAGAGCGAGAGCAAGGCTTGGAGCGAGAGCAAGTCCCGCAGGACTGCACAAATTCCCTGACGTCACGAGACAAAGTAGGCCACAAAAAGGACCGACTAACCAAGTCTCTGTTACCAAAAATTCTGGGATGACCGGCCAACGCGGAACAATGAATCTCAGACATCACACTCTTTTTCTACCGGTCTAGGAAAAACAATTTCCCAATAGGGCAGCGCTCGGGTTTATCCTCCTGGCACCCTTCCAGAGCCAGTCTCAAATTGGGCGAGATGGCGGAAAGAACTACACCCTCTTTCAAAATAACAGCAGGATCAGATAACTCAGGAGAGTCCGCAAGGAAACTCCTCGAGAGGCATCCGCCTTAACATTCTTAGTGCCAGGAAGAAAGAAAACCACAAAATTAAAACGTGTGAAAAACAAGGCCCACCTGGCTTGTCTAGGATTAAGTCGCTTGGCTGATTCCAGATAAACCAGATTCTTATGGTCCGTGAGGACCACCACCTGATGTTTGGCTCCCTCCAGCCAATGTCTCCACTCTTCAAAAGCCCACTTCATGGCCAATAACTCCCGATTACCCACGTCATAATTACGTTCAGTTGGAGAAAATTTTCGAGAGAAAAAGGCACAAGGGTTACTTTTAGAGGTCTCTGGATCTCTTTGGGACAAAACGGCACCTGCCCCAATTTCAGAGGCATCAACCTCCACCTGAAATGGCAGAGAAACATCAGGCTGCCGTAGAACAGGAGCAGAAGTGAATCTATGCTTAAGTTCCTGAAACGCAGAGACTGCCTCAGGAGGCCAATTCACCACATCAGAACCCTTTTTGGTCAAATCAGTCAATGGTTTAACAATAACAGAGAAATTACCAATAAATTTACGATAAAAATTGGCAAAACCCAAGAATCTCTGAAGAGCCTTTAATGAAGTAGGTTGGACCCAATCACAGATGGCCTGAACCTTGACCGGGTCCATTTCAATAACAGATGGGGACAAAATGAATCCCAGAAATGAGATCCTCTGTACGCGAAAAAGACACTTTGATCCCTTCACATACAGAGCATTCTCTCTCAAAATCTGGAACACAGTCCGAACATGTTTCACATGAGAGTCCCAGTCATTGGAAAAAATCAAGATATCATCCAAATAAACAATCAGAAATGTATCCACAAAATCCCTGAAAATGTCATTCATGAAGGACTGGAAGACGGAAGGAGCATTAGTGAGCCCAAAGGGCATCACTAGGTACTCAAAATGCCCCTCTGGGGTATTAAATGCCGTCTTCCTTTCATCCCCGTGCTTAATGCGAATAAGGTTATACGCCCCCCTGAGGTCAAGCTTGGTAAACCAAGTAGCACTTTTCATCCTGGAAAACAGGTCAGAAATCAAGTGTAACGGATATTGATATTTCACAGTGATATTGTTCAAGAGACGATAATCAATACACGGCCTTAATGAACCATCCTTTTTGGCCACAAAGAAAAAACCGGCACCCAAGGGTGAAGAGGATGGTCTGATATGACCCTTCTCCAATGACTCCTTGATATAAGACCGCATAGCGTCATGTTCAGGTACAGACAAGTTAAAAAGGCGACCTTTAGGGAATTTACTACCAGGCACTAATTCAATAGCGCAGTCATAGCTCCTATGGGGGGGCAAGGATGCAGATTTACTTTCGCTAAACACATCAGAAAAATCAGTCAAAAAGTCAGGAACATCCTGAGCCTGGGGAGAGGCAGAAAAAACAGGAGTGTTGGCATTAACACATTGGCAGCCCCAACTGGTTACAGACACAGATTTCCAATCCAAAACAGGATTATGAGACTGTAACCAAGGGAAACCTAGTACAATAATGTCATGCAGATTATACAGCACCAAAAATTTGCAACTCTCCTGATGATCAGGTTCAACCCTCATTATCACCTGAGTAGAGAACTGGGGTTTATTCTCAGCCAAAGGGGTAGAATCAATCCCCAGTAGGGGAATAGACTTCCGTAGGGGTATCAAGGGAAACCCACAACGTTTAGCAAAATCAAAATCCATCAGGTTAATAACTGCTCCCGAATCAACAAAAGCCTGAGCAGAAAATGTGGACAGGGAGCAAATCAGGGTAACAGTCAACAGAAATTTAGTCTGAACACTACCCAAGACAACTGAGCGTGCAAAACGTCGTTCCCGCTTAGGGCAGACTGAAATAGCATGAGAGGCGTCACCACAGTAGAAACATAACCCATTGCATTTTCGAAACTCATGACGCTGTGCCCCAGAAGCCACTCTGTCACACTGCATGGGTTCAGAAGCTGATTCACAAGGCAACACTATTCCACGCA
Source organism: Oophaga sylvatica (assembly GCA_033576555.1). Taxonomy (NCBI): domain Eukaryota; kingdom Metazoa; phylum Chordata; class Amphibia; order Anura; family Dendrobatidae; genus Oophaga; species Oophaga sylvatica. The sequence goes on along the minus strand of JARQOD010000008.1, from coordinate 23,928,592 downwards.
TACCTCTACGCTCACGCAAACGTCTGTCAATTTGAATCGCTAATGACATAGAATCATTGAGACCAGAGGGAGCAGGGAAACCCATCATAACAGTCCAGTAAAAAACACATTACTTACCCCTCCATCATCCTGAGCTGACAAAGCTGCAGGGAGAGAATCTGCTATTAGATAGTGGCGCCCCCTGCAGTCACACTACACCCGGAGTGCTGCGATCTCTCCGATATGTCACCTCTGTCGGATCATTGTGGGTCTTAGGTCGCTGTGATACAGTCACTGTTGTGAATGTGTTAGAAATGAATTCTGAGCAGAAGCTTCCTCTGGTGGTTACAAACAGTACTAAACCATTCAATGAAGATTGTGAAGATTGGCAATCAGGAGTTACAGACTGGTCTTATATAAGGTAGGTTCCCTCCCATCAGGGTGGCCGGTGATACTGTTATGATTTGGTAGCTGAGGAGAGCAGGCAAAAACGGCAATACACCAGAGAGGTTGGAATCTACTGGATTGCAGTACCCTGACTAACCACCACAACTAAAGGCAGCCGTGGAGCGTACCTACGTTGGTCCTAGATGCCTCGTCACAGCCTGAGAGGTTAACTACACCTAAAGATAGAAAGAGGAAAGCTATCTGCCCCGGAGCAGATCCCCAAAGAGCATAGGAAGCCCCCAAACATGTAATGGCGGTTAGACAAGAGGAAATACAGACACAGGCAGAAAATAGTATGAGCAAACGTTGGGGCCCAATCTTCCTAGAAAGAAAAGGATAGGAAGGACACTTACTGCAATCCAAAAAAACCCTAAAAAATACCAAATCTACTAATTGCAAAAACACCTGAGATCACACGACCTCTACCACCTAAATTAGTTCTCTGGTGTAACAAAACTAAGCCGCAGCCACAGAAAAAACTGGAAAAGGCAAATGAACAAATAACAGTGGCTCAGATAAACTGAGAGGAGCACAAGTCCCCAGAGGGGACCTGGCTGACCTCCACAGAAGTGCAGGAAAAAATGCAAAAAGCAAGCACAAAAATAAAAGCAGAAAATATCTTATCTGTTAGCAGAAGATGCAGGCAAGACTCAGCAAGCTTCCAAGTGAAACAGGAACCAAAGTTGAGACAAGAACAATTGATCACTGGCAACCCTGATGGGAGGGAACCTCCCTTATATAAGACCAGTCTGTAACTCCTGATTGCCAATCTTCACAATCTTCATTGAATGGTTTAGTACTGTTTGTAACCACCAGAGGGAGCTTCTGCTCAGAATTCATTTCTAACACATTCACAACAAGGATCTAAGTGACCCTTCACGGTTGACCTAGTGATTTCCAAATTAATAAACAGAACGTTGCTAGCAACATAAATAACCAAACAGACACGTGTTTCCGTCTGGGAGAATCGAAACAGATTCCTATCCCATGTATTACATCATCATCTCTTATAGTATTTAGTGAGCTTGTACTTCAACCAATAGTATAAAACCACACCTACAACATTTAACCAATGGAAATACAAGAAAATTGACCTATAAGAATACAAGAAAATTAACCTTTAAGAATACAAGAAAATAGGAAACTACATATATGGTCATGTCTACGTAACATAGAAGAAACAATAACATACTCATTTCTCAAAGTATTCTACAGTGATACATCCCAAGGTCTCATATCTTGTTCAAACTGGAGCAGTCTAGTTTTTATTACAGCCCATGACCTTTACTCCAGTAGAAAAACTATTTGTGTCAGTATTCCGGGTTTTCTAGGTAACTTTGTCAATGATTTTGCCCTTTGTTAAAATGGAGTTTGCTGTTTTGTGTGCCCTACTTCCTGTTCGTTTGTTTAAAACCCGGCTCAGGTGCTGGCTTCACTGCTGGAGTATTCTGCTTCCATTTCCCTGCAACCCAGCTGCTTTGTTCCTCACAGATCTTTTGTGTATTTACAAGGAAAGTGCATAACCTTATCTTCAGGTGTTTCTCAGCCACAGCAGTTTCTACCCATGGCTCTGGACATTCTCTGCATATGTAAGTTGCACAAAGTACTGTGTTATCACTAAACTGTTGACTTGGGAATTTAACCCTTGGTTCACTCCATCTGATAAGAACTGTGTTTCTGAACTGTTGCTGTTTAACCCTTCGTGCATTACCTCTGGTGAGAGCTGTTGGAACTGTTACTGGAACCTTACTGACATATGAACTTGTTGTTGGACTTCACTGAATTAAGCCACAACTGAGATTAACTTGTTCCTGGACCTCCCTGTGTTTTCTGCATACCTGGATCTGACTCTTCACACACCAGCAGTGTGTAAATCCAGCCACGTTACCTGTGCATCAGACTTACCTTGTGGTCACATTTGTGTGAGGACTCCGTCGTAAGAACTTTACCACCCTCGCTATAGAGGTTCAAGGACTTATATATCCGGATTCATATAACTGGACTTGTGTATATATATATGGACTCATTGCATGTCACTACGGGTTGTTTGAATATTGTTTTTGGGTGTTTTGCTGTTTCACAAATACATTATTTGCATTCAAAGAAACCCGTCTCTGATTGTTCATTGCCCCACGCTATCAGAATCCTCGAGTTCCTACAATAGTATTACAGGATACTCCAGCCTAAAAAAGAGGATTCTGCTGGGGCAATGACGGAGACACGGGCAGACAAATTGTTCACCATAGTTAACTCCTTGCAGCAGGAGGTGGCGGCTGCACACAATCAGATTAGAGACTTGGAGTCTCGGGTTAACCACAATGCACAGGGGTTTGGTCAGGCTCTCCAAGATCTACGTTCTAGGTTAGGAGTCCTGGAGGCCTTACCTACTGAGCCTACCTCATCCACCAGTATGCCCAAATTGCCTCCATTCCGTTTTAATGGTGACCGAAGTTAATTCCGTGGGTTTGTTAATCAATGTATATTATTTTTTGATGTACATGCCTCCTACTACCGGTCTGATAGATCTAAGGTTCTATGTATTATTATGTTGTTGACATCACGTGCACTGGCTTGGGCAAATCCTATGGTTGAAAGTCATGATACCCGTCTAAATAATTTGGACAATTTTCTGGCAGCCATGGCGCAAATGTTCGACGATCCCAACCGCCGTGCTACCGCTGAATCTGCCTTGCTTTCCTTACGCCAGGGGAAACGGTCAGTCATAGAATATGTTACTGAATTTAAAAGGTTAGTGGTGGACACCCAGTGGGAAAACAATGCTTTATTACCAATCTTTAGAAAAGGTTTGTCAAATGCAATCAAGGATGAGCTAGCTCGTTCAGAGTCTCCACAGGAGTTTGAATTGTTTATACAGCACTGTGTACGTATTGATATCCGTTTAACTGAACGCAGACAAGAAAAATGGGCCGCTGTAAATCGCATTACTAATTACTCTCTTCCGTCCAGGGAAACCACAGGCAAAAACCCGCGAGAGGCTGAGGAGGTGCCTATGCAGGTGGACTCACTGCAGAGACGTGAGAATAATGAACGCCGCGAACACCGTCTCCGTGAGCGCTTATGTTTCTATTGTGGTCAATCGGACCATTTCCTCATCAATTGTCCTAAATGTCCTAGGCGACCCAACAAGGTGTTGGCGGTAGTAGGGGATTATGATAACACAGACGCTGAGTCTGAAGTTTCGGAAACCAGTCTACATCTAGATGCGGTTTTTCCCCCAATACTGATGCCGACTTCCCTAAAGATCAAGGGGAGAAATATTCACATTGTTCTCTTCCTATACAGATTCAGTGGGAGGAACAGTGGATATCAAGTTCTGCCATGATAGACTCTGGAGCAGGTGGGAATTTCATGGATTCTTCTTTTGCAAAGGAACATGGTATAAAGACACAACTAAGAGCTTCACCAATCACTATGGAAACGGTGGATGGTTCCCATTAGTTTCTGGACCAGTAGATCGGGAGACAGTGCCTCTGGAGTGTAAGATGGAACCAGACCATCAAGAAACACTTTCATTCATGTTAATATCTTCTCCTCATTTTCCTGTAATTTTAGGAATTCCCTGGTTACGGTCACAAAATCCAATCATCAATTGGGAAACCAAGGAGATAACCTTTCTCCCGAAGTGCAGTTCTACCATCAGTCCAACTGTAGCGGCTCCAGTTACCCAGAACTTGGAAGAGGTGATACAGGTACCTACTCTCCTCTGATTTATCAGGAATTCTCAGACATTTGTGATAAAAGGAAGGCAGATCAACTTCCCCACATAGACCGTATGACTGCCCCATAGAATTGCTTCCTGGAGCAGCGATTCCTTTCGGCCATGTTTACCGTTGGCGGCTCCGGAATTAAAATCTTTACGAGAGTATATAGATGAGAATTTAGCGAAGGGGTTTATCCGACCATCTTCTTCACCAGCGGGAGCTCCAATATTCTTTGTAAAGAAGAAGGATGGTACTCTAAGACCCTGCATTGACTACCGGGAGTTAAATAAGGTAACCATTCGTAACAGGTACCGTTGCCCCCAATTCCAGAATTGTTGGAAAGAGTTCGCCAGGCCAAGGTATTTACCAAATTAGATCTTCGTGGGGCATATAATTTACTCCGTATACGGCCCGGAGACGAATGGAAGACAGCTTTTAGATGCCGGTATGGACATTTTGAATATTTGGTGATGCCATTCGGACTCTGTAACGCTCCTGCTGCTTTTCAACATTTAGCCAACGACATTTTCAGGGATTTATTGGACCAATATGTGGTAATTTACCTTGATGACATCTTAATCTTTTCTGACTCCTTACAGGAACATCAGGAACATGTCAAGACCGTACTTAGACGTTTGAGAGATAATCATTTGTACATCAAACTCGAAAAGTGTGAGTTCCATTGTTCTGAAATTCAATTTTTAGGCTATGTTATCTCGCCTCAGGGATTGAATATGGAGTCCAGCAAGATCCAGGCAATCTTGGACTGGCCGGTACCAGGAAGCATTAAGGAGGTACAACGATTCATTGGCTTTGCTAACTTTTATAGACGGTTTATCCGAAATTTTTCAGAAATTGTCCGTCCCATCACTCTCCTCACCAAGAAGGGGAAGAAGTTTGAATGGTCTTCGCAAGCTCAGGAAGCCTTTGATCGCCTGAAGGGTTGTTTTACCACGGCTCCAATATTGATGCATCCGGATCCTGCACAGCCTTTTATCGTGGAGGTGGATGCGTCTGACTGTGCATTGGGAGCTATCCTCTCACAACGTACCGGAGACAAAGGTTTGCTGCACCGTGTGCCTTCTTCTCTCGTAGGTTATCTTCTGCAGAACTGAACTATGATGTGGCAGATAAGGAACTTTTGGCAATTATTTCTGCCTTTAAGGAATGGAGACACCATTTGCAGGGGGCAACTCAGCAGGTAGTAGTACTCACGGATCATCGCAATTTGGAATTCCTTAAGTCTGCCAGGTGTCTTTCTCCTCGACAAGCTAGGTGGAGTTTGTTCTTGAACCAGTTTAATTTTATTATTTCGTACCGCCCAGGTTCACGTAATGGGAAAGCTGACGCATTATCCCGAATCCATACCGTGGATTCCGTGCCTGGGACCCCGTCGAAGACCATCTTGTCGGAGGCCAATTTCGTTGGAGTGCTCCGGAACCGGGACTTGTGGCAGGAGATCAAGCTGGCCTATGACGGTGACGTATTTCTTGCAGCTCCACCTGACAATGTGAATCTTGTCCTTCGGAATGGTGTGTGGCTTAGAGATCGATGTATTTATGTCCCAGAGGCTGTAAGACTTCGAGTTCTCAAATTGGTCCACGACTCTAAATTGGCTGGTCATAGGGGGGTACAGAAGACGCAGGAATTGTTAACTCGTTTTTTTTGGTGGCCTACCTGCTTGAAGGATGTGAATGACTATGTCCGCTCTTGTGAAGTTTGTGCCCGGTACAAGGTTCCTCGCGTTTCACCTACTGGTCTTCTTAAACCGCTACCTGTACCGTCTCGCCCTTGGGGGTCTATTTCGATGGACTTTATTGTGGAGTTACCCACCTCTGGTGGTAAAAATACTATTTTGGTGGTAGTAGATCGTTTAACGAAAGCTGCTCATTTCATTCCGTGTGCTGGTCTTCCCTCAGCTACAGAGACAGTAGATCTAGTTATCCAGAACATTTTCCGGCTGCATGGGGTACCAGATGACATCATTTCTGACCGGGGAATACAATTTACCTCTAGATTTTGGAAAGGATTTTGTTCTGCGCTCCACATTAATGTTTGCTTGTCTTCTGCATACCATCCTCAGACCAACGGGCAGACCGAACGGACAAATCAAACCTTGGAGCAATATCTACGCTGTTACGTCAGTCATTTGCAGGACGATTGGCTGAAGCTACTTCCTCTAGCGGAATTTTCGTACAACAACTCCCAAAGCAGTTCCACGAAGGTAACGCCTTTTTTTGCCAACCTGGGTTATCATCCAAGTATTTTGCCTAGGTCTCCGGTTACGATTTCGGTACCAGCGGTTGAAGACAGAGTGACGGCGTTGCAACGTAATCTTGAAGTTTTGAAGGACTCCCTGACCACAGCACAGGAGCGTTACAAGAAGTCGGCCGATAGATTCCGGAAACCAGCACCTATGTATAAGGTAGGAGACTCGGTTTGGTTGTCCACCAAGAATCTAAAATTGGGTGTTCCTTCGCAGAAACTGGGACAGAAATTCATCGGTCCATTCAAGATCACTGGGATTGTGAGCTCTGTTGCCTGTCGGTTGAAGCTACCACGGACTTTAAAGGTACACCCAGTATTTCATGTTTCCTTATTAAAACCAGTCTCTCCTAACACGTTTCAGGGACGTATCGTACCTCCCCCTCCACCAGTGTTGGTTGATGGCGAAGAACAATTCGTGGTACAGGATATTGTTAATTCGAGACTTCATAGAAACCGGCTTCAGTATCTAGTTAGATGGCAAGGTTACTCTCCTGAAAATGATTCTTGGGAACCAGTAAGTAATATCAATGCGCCTCTGAAGATTGCTCAGTTTCATCGGAGATACCCGGACAGGCCTGGTCCAGGACCGTCCGGAGGCCGTCTTTAGGGGGGGAGTAATGTCAGTATTCCGGGTTTTCTAGGTAACTTTGTCAATGATTTTGCCCTTTGTTAAAATGGAGTTTGCTGTTTTGTGTGCCCTACTTCCTGTTCGTTTGTTTAAAATCCGGCTCAGGTGCTGGCTTCACTGCTGGAGTATTCTGCTTCCGTTTCCCTGCAACCCAGCTGCTTTGTTCCTCACAGATCTTTTGTGTATTTACCAGGAAAGTGCATAACCTTATCTTCAGGTGTTTCTCAGCCACAGCAGTTTCTACCCATGGCTCTGGACATTCTCTGCATATGTAAGTTGCACAAAGTACTGTGTTATCACTAAACTGTTGACTTGGGAATTTAACCCTTGGTTCACTCCATCTGATAAGAACTGTGTTTCTGAACTGTTGCTGTTTAACCCTTCGTGCATTACCTCTGGTGAGAGCTGTTGGAACTGTTACTGGAACCTTACTGACATATGAACTTGTTGTTGGACTTCACTGAATTAAGCCACAACTGAGATTAACTTGTTCCTGGACCTCCCTGTGTTTTCTGCATACCTGGATCTGACTCTTCACACACCAGCAGTGTGTAAATCCAGCCACGTTACCTGTGCATCAGACTTACCTTGTGGTCACATTTGTGTGAGGACTCCGTCGTAAGAACTTTACCACCCTCGCTATAGAGGTTCAAGGACTTATATATCCGGATTCATATAACTGGACTTGTGTATATATATATGGACTCATTGCATGTCACTACGGGTTGTTTGAATATTGTTTTTGGGTGTTTTGCTGTTTCACAAATACATTATTTGCATTCAAAGAAACCCGTCTCTGATTGTTCATTGCCCCACGCTATCAGAATCCTCGAGTTCCTACAATAGTATTACAATTTGGCTTTATAACAGCCAGAAACTATTGCCTAGTAACAGAATTTATCTCATAAAGACAAGATGGAGTTACAAACACAAAATGGAGCATTGATTTTGATCTTTCTTAATTTAGTCCTTCACATAGCCACCTTTTGCTTTGATTACTGCTTTGCACGCAGAAAAGGTAAACGGCTGGACTCTACATGCCTGGTTCCCACCGTAAAGCATGGAGGAGGTGGTGTGATGGTGTGGGGGTGCTTTGCTGGTGACACTGTTGGGGATTTATTCAAAATTGAAGCGGTGAGTGGTCCAGCTCACCCCAAACCATCTCGATTGGGTTCAGGTCTGGTGACTGTGGAGGCCAGGTCATCTGGCGTAGCACCCCATTACTCTCCTTCTTGGTCAAATAGCCCTTACACAGCCTGGAGGTGTGTTTGGGGTCATTGTCCTGTTGAAAAATAAATGATGGTCCAACTAAACGCAAACCCGATGGAATAGCATGCCGCTGCAAGATGCTGTGGTAGCCATGCTGGTTCAGTATGCCTTCAATTTTGAATAAATCCCCAAAAGTGTCACCAGCAAAGCACCCCCACATCATCACACCTCCTCCTCCATGCTTCACGGTGGGAACCAGGCATGTAGAGTCCATCCGTTCACCTTTTCTGCGTGCAAAGCAGTAATCAAATCAAAAAGTGGCTACTTTGAAGAACCTAGAATATAAAACATATTTTCAGTTGTTTCACACTTTTTTGTAAAGTGTAATGTATAATTCCACATGTGTTAATTCATAGTTTTGATGCCTTCAGTGTGATTCTACAATTTTCATAGCCATGAAAATACAGAAAAATCATTGAATGAGAAGGTGTGTCCAAACTTTTGGTCTGTACTGTACATGTCATTGTGACATTATATATATATATATATATATATATATATATATATAGTTCATACACTTCTACATAGTATAATAGCCGCTAATTCAATTGCCGGCTTTTGTAAAATTACAGAATCCGACATGAAATGACACATGGTTTACATACAGTTAACCATGTCATTTCATGTAGTTTGATATATGGTTTTCACTAACAATTACATGAGTGTATATGTGCAAAATTTCATACATGTAGGGGTTAATTAAAGGTGTAAATTCGTTGAAAAAAATTGCGTGGGCTCCCGCGCTATTTTCTCAACCAGACAGACAAAGCCAGCGAGTGGGGGCAGATAATAATAGCCTATGGAGGGTGCATTGGTGCATTTTTTTGGCCCCCCTGGCTACTAACATCTGCCCCTAGCCCCCAGAAAAGGCACATCTATGAGTAGATGCGCCCTTTCTGGCACTTAGCCAGTCTATTCCCATTGCCCTGTAGCGGTGGCTATTGGGTTAATAATAGGTTAAAGCCACCTTGCTATTGGAAGGTGACTTTAAGCCAGGTTAATAATTGAGAGTTGTCAATTAGACAACTCTCAATTATTAATCCTATTGTATTAAATGTTTTAAAAAAACACAGACACATTAATTAAAAATTATTTTAATGAACTAAATAGACAGTTTTTGACCATATTTTATTTGACTGGTAATCCTTTGATTCCCTTGCTCTCCTGTAATAAAAATAACATAATAAAGCAACATTATTCTTACCTTTCCGGCGCTCTGTCGGGTCCCCCGATGTAATCCTTCTGAATGCTCCAGTGTCGCAGTAAACCCCCGAATGAATGAGTTCCTCTCCCGGCTGACAGGAGATGAAGTGATTAGCTGGGAAGCTTAATTGAATGTTTCCCACGCTACTCAGTTCACTTCAGGTCAGCCGGGACTCCCTCTGACGTCACTGATGCTGTGCGGAGTCACCGGCTGACCTGAAGTGAACTGATTAACGTGGGAAGCAATCAATTAAGCTTCCCAGCTAATTACTTCCTCTCCTGGGAGAGCCGGGAGAGGAACTCATTCATTCGGGGGTTTACTGCGACGCTGGAGCATTCAGAAGGATTACATCGGGGGACCTGACAGAGCGCCGGAGAGGTAAGAATAATGTTGCTTTATTATGTTATTTTTATTACAGGAGAGCATGGGAATCGAAGGATTACCAGTCAAATAAAATATGGTCAAAAACTGTCTATTTATTTCATTAAAATAATTTTTAATTAATGTGTCTGTGTTTTTTTAAAACATTTAATACAATAGGATTAATAATTGAGAGTTGTCTAATTGACAACTCTCAATTATTAACCTGGCTTAAAGTCACCTTTCAATAGCAAGGTGGCTTTAACCCATTATTAACCCATTAGCCACCGCTACAGGGCAATGGGAATAGACGGGCTAAGTGCCAGAAAGGGCGCATCTACTCATAGATTTGCCTTTTCTGGGGTGGCTGGGGGCAGATGTTAGTAGCCGGGGGGGCCACAAAATAAATGCACACTCCCTAGGCTATTATTATCTGCCCCCACTCGCTGGCTTTCCCTGTCTGGTGGACAAAATACAGCGGGAGCCCACGCAATTTTTTTCAACGAATTTACACCTTTAATTAACCCCTACATGTATGAAATTTTGCACACATACACTTATGTAATTATTAGTGAAAACCATATATCAAACTACATGAAATAACATGGTTAACTGTATGTAAACCATGTGTCATTTTATGTCGGGTTTTGTAATTTTACAAAAGCCGGCAATTGAATTAGCGGCTATTATGCTATGTAGAAGTGTTTGAACTATAAATATATATATATGTGTCACAATGACATGTATATATATATATATATATATATATATATATATATGTATTCTATGTGTGTATATGTATTGATTCTGTTCTTTATTAAAGCTGTCAGTGTGATTTTACAGTATAGCTGGGGATGAATTGCCGGCTTTTCTAAAGGACACAGGTGAGATTTTATCGCAAGTCACACGTGCGGTCCGTTTGCAATCCGATTTTTCATCGCACCCATAGACTTGCATTGGCGATTGTCGACCCACAATCGGTGACAATTGCAGCATGCTGCGATTTCACTCGCACGTATAAAACGGACGACAAAAAATCGGATGGTGGGAGCTGCTCCATAGATTAACATTGGTCCGACTGCAATGCGATATTTCATCGCTTTGCAGTCGTCCAATTTTGTCGCCGGTGTAACTTGCGAGTGTGATGCGAGAAACTTGCGCGAGTCTCTCGCATGAACACCCGGCACTGCCACCGGCACTCGGACCGGAGCGCGCAGCTACATAGAAATACATGCACCGCACTCTCCGGTCCGAGTGCCGGCGACAGTGCCGGGTGTTGATGCGAGAGACTCGCGCAAGTTTCTCGCATCACACTCGCAAGTGAGACCCCGTCCTAATACAGGACAATTCCTTTAAGTGATTTTCCATCTCTCACATCTGTGCATACGCCATAAAACCCCACCACCTGTAGCAATATGTTATATGCTGAGCCGCCTCTAGGGGTCTCACTACCTGGATGTATTCAGAGGATAGAGAGGAGGGACTCGTTGGTAAGAGCATGAGACAGGAAGCATTCATGTAATGTGGCTGAGAGAACGTGCACACAATAAAAGTAACCCGTTACCACAATCGTGTCAGAGGCATAAACAGGAAACAGAACATTGTGGCAGCAGGGCTGAACCTATAAAGAACAAGTGGACAGACAATCCAGGCAGCTTGTGGTACAAAGCTCAACTGTAAGTACAGTGCCCACAGTACAGCATTATGGAGACTGCATTAAAACCTCCTCAGAGACTAGACATCATGTCCTCAAATCTATCGCAGACCTGGAGACATTGGAAGGAGGAGTTTACTCTGTATGTGGATCTTACAGTAGACACCAATGATCAGAAGCGTAAGGTGAAGCTCTTCTACTATCTGATTGGAGAAAAAGGCAGAGAACTTGCTCAGACCCTGATCCAGGCGGTACGGACAGTCTGGCAGACATTGTACAGGCATTTGATAAGCACTGTGACCCCAAGAAGAATGAGACAGTGGAAAGATTTAAGTTTTTCACCAAAAATCAGGAGATGGGAGAGAATATAGACGCATATGTGACTGAGCTGAAAAGACTGGCAGCAACATGCAGCTTTGGAGAGATCAGAGATTCTCTTATCAGAGATAGAATAGTGTGTGGCATCAGAGAGCCACAGCTAACAGAGAGACTGCTGAGAGAGGGGGAGTTAACCCTAGAGAAATGCATGCAAATAAGCAGAGCTGCAGAGCTAACAAGAGACAGCCTGAAGATGATGGCAGACACCACTGAGGAGCCAGTACATGCAGTAACCATGAGAGGAAAAGCAGAGCACCAAGCGAGAACAGTCCAATGCAGATACTGTGGCAGAAGACATGAGAGAGACAAAGAGAAGTGTCCAGCATATGGACAAAGCTGCAGGACCTGTGGTAAGATGAATCATTTCTCAGCTCTCTGCAGACTTAAGCCCTTTAAAAAGCACAGAGAAATTCACAGTGTGACACAGGACAATGACATGACAGTGCAGAAGATATTACATGGATACAGCTACAGTCTGCAACAGTGAATGTCAATACAGTCAGACAGCCAGAACCTAAAGATACAAGACAACTGTTTGCAACTCTTTTATTAAATGACAAACCCATTAGATTTCAGTTGGACTGTGGAGCAAGTTGCAATGTCATACCGGAGGATCTACTAAATGAACAGGTGTCCATCGAACCTACTGATAAGGTACTTATGATGTACAACAAAACGATACTGAAACCTCTTGGGACATGCAAACTGAAGGTTAGTAACCCATGCAACAGAAAGAGTTATAGAGCCCAATTTACAGTGCTGCAGGGTGGTGACCACATACCGTTACTAGGTATAAAAGCAGTTCAGGCAATGGACTTAATAAAGGTACAATTCCATAACATTATGTCTGTGGAAGTCAAACAGAGTATGAAGGATATCCCAAAAGCAGACAGCAATCTAGATTTACAGATTATAAAAACACAGTATGCGGATGTATTTGAGGGTGATGGATGTTTTGAAGGAAAACACAAACTGGAAATTGATAACACAGTACAACCTACCAGATTACCGACAAGAAAAGTGCCTGTAGCGCTACTTCAGCCATTGAAAGAAGAACTACAGGATTTAGAAAAGCGAGGCATGATAGAAGTCTTCCATCAGAGCACAGACTGGATAAGTAGTTTGGTCATAGTGCAGAAACCATCAGGAAAACTAAGAATTTGTATCGATCCCAAACCACTCAACAAAGCTCTCAAAAGGAATCACTATCCGATGCCTACAATAGAGGATGTGCTACCAGATTTATCAAAGGCAAAAATATTTTCAGTTTGTGACGTAAAAAATGGATTTTGGCATGTGGAACTGGATGAAGAATCCAGTTTATTGACAACGTTTTCTTCTCCATTTGGTCGCCGTAAATGGCTGAGAATGCCCATGGGACTGACACCAGCTCCAGAAATATTTCAGCAGAAGTTGATGCAAGCTTTGGAAGGACTCCCAGGGGTAAAGACGATAGCAGATGATATATTAATAGTGGGAGAAGGTGACGATATGCAATCTGCAATAAAGAATCACGATACAAGGATGCTACGATTTTTAGATAGGTGTAGAGAAAAAAAGATAAAGTTGAACTTGGAAAAGTTGAAACTGAAAATGACGGAAGTGCCATATATAGGACATCTTCTAACCTCAAATGGAGTGAAAGTGGATCCAGAAAAGGTGAAGGCGATACAAGAGATGCCTACCCCAACAGATGTGTGTGGAGTACAACGATTTTTGGGCATGGTGAATTATCTGTCCAAGTTTTGCAAGAATCTATCAGACATGTGTGAGCCAATGAGACAGCTAACTCACAAAGATGTGTTGTGGGAATGGACAGAAGCACAGGAGACTGCTTTTCAATCAGTAAAGACAGCCATTGCAGACACAGCAACCTTAAAATATTTTGATCCACAGTTAGAGGTGGTAGTCCAATGTGATGCATCAGAAAAATGCCTAGGTGCCACATTAATGGAAGAGCGGCAACCAATCACATTTGCAAGCAAAGCGCTAACACCGACAGAGCAGGGATATGCCCAAATCGAAAAGGAGTTACTAGCTGTGGTGTTTGGAATGGAAAGGTTTCATCAGTACACATACGGTCGACAGGTAACAGTACAGTCAGATCACAAACCGTTGGAGAGCATTACAAAAAAAAACACTACTAAATGCACCAAAAAGACTGCAGCGCATGTTTCTGCGACTTCAAAAATATGATTATGAAATTGGATATTGTCCAGGAAAAGACTTGTTGATTGCAGATACTCTAAGCAGAGCGTACTTACCCAACTCAGAGGATAAAGGACAAGAAATGGACAACATCAATATGTGTGATTATCTTGCAGTATCTAAAGATAAACTGAAACAAATACAGACCTTCACAGAAAAAGATAAAACACTACAGATATTAAAAACTGTGATCCTGCAGGGCTGGCCAAAATATAAGCAGCATGCTCCAAAGGAAGTTGCTCCATTCTTCCATATACGAGATGAACTGTCAGTACACCAAGGAATCATCATAAAGGGAGAAAGGGCAGTGATACCGGAGACTCTGAGAAGAGACATACTACAGAAATTACACTCGTCCCACTTGGGCATTGAAGGATGTTTGCGGCGAGCAAGAGAATCAGTTTATTGGCCGGGTATGAATGATCACATAAAAAGTTACATAGCACAATGTGAGATATGTGCGTCCGGCGGGGATAAAAAACGAAAGAGCCATTGCAACCGCATGCCGTTCCAAATAGACCATGGTCAAAAATAGGAATAGATTTGTTCACATTGGAGGAAAGAGAATACCTGGTAACTGTGGACTATTTTTCTAATTTTTGGGAAGTGGACCATTTGAAGGATACAAGAGCAAGAACAGTTATTAAAAAACTCAAGGCTCATTTTGCCAGATATGGGATTCCAGAGATTGTTTTTACTGATAATGCCGCTCAATTTAGGTCAGAAGAGTTCAAGGAGTTCAGCAAGTTATGGGAATTTGAACACAATACATCATCTCCTGGATATCCTCAAAGCAATGGCAAAGCGGAATCAGCGGTGAAAACAGCAAAGAAGTTGATTAAGAGAGCGAAACAGGCAGGGACAGATGTATATCTATCTATACTGGACCACAGAAACACACCTTCCCAAGGTCTAGACAGCAGCCCAGCACAGAGGCTTCTGAGTAAACGGACAAGGACACTCATACCAACAGCTAGTCGTCTTCTGAAGCCAAATCTGGTGAGGGGAATGAGGTCAAAACTAAAGAAAAATCAGGATAGACAAGCGTTCTATTATAATCAGTCAGCAAAAGATCTACCAGAACTGAGACAAAATGACAACATCAGGATGCAGCCGAGCAAATATGACAAACAATGGAGAAAAGCAAAGGTGCTCCAGAAACTAGGACCTAGATCCTACGAGATTGTGACAGAGGAGGGAAGAAAACTAAGGAGAAATCGGAGACATCTGAGGAAAACGCAAGAAGGATCTGATACATGATCATATGAACAGTATCCTCATATCCAAGATGAGGAAACAGCAAGTCTAAGCAGAGAGGCTACAGGGATGGCCCAGGTTCAGAGTGGAGATTCTGGTCGAAAACAGGCAATACCAGATGCGGTAACGCCCGAATCGAGAGAACCACCGAATAGTGGCAGTAACGCATCGTATGTTACTAGATCGGGCAGAATGATCACAAAGCCAGCACACCTCAAGGACTATATATACAACCAAGTATTTTAAAGTATCTTAATAGCATGATGCTTTCCAGTTATGTTTATGTCACCAATATCTTGAATATTGAAATGTTCACATGTATGTTAGTTATATTAGCTTAGTTATTTCTTCAGTTAAAAGACAAAGGATGTAGCAATATGTTATATGCTGAGCCGCCTCTAGGGGTCTCACTACCTGGATGTATTCAGAGGATAGAGAGGAGGGACTCGTTGGTAAGAGCATGAGACAGGAAGCATTCATGTAATGTGGCTGAGAGAACGTGCACATTGTAAGCTTTTCAGGGGATATAGCTCTGGGATCGCCGTCCGGGTAGACGGAGTGGCACGGAAACAGTTCATTCACAGACAGCAGTTCTGGTAAAAACTGGCCGCAACCAGTTTTATTAAAGTCCACAGCAAACAGAACATAATCAAAACCAAATCATAAACATAAGCCCTGGGCTTGTCCAGCCACTTACTACACTTAGATAGATTTCCCTCTCTATCCGGGTCCAGACTCTAACAGCCTGTCCCCAAAACAACACATATGTTCAGTAGTTACCAGCATGGAGGTTCGCAGAGGCTCCTCTTTGTGTCTAAAGTCATATCCAACGTCCAGACTTGAGAGAGCTCCCCTCCTATTCAGCAGCTATCCGCATGGATTCTCACAGAGACTACTCCTGTGTCCGGGGTACATCGAGCACCCAGACTGAGACAGCTCATACTCCTGGAGACTCCTTCTTGTGCCTGGACTCCTTGTCCAGACTAAGCGAGCTCTCTGTCTGTGTTCGCAGACACCTACTTCTGGTCTCCTAATTAACAGCTGAGTGGTTTCAGGCCTGAGCTGCAAGTGTGTACTGAATGTAAGGTGTAGTGACCTTTCTCTACCACTAGGTTTACAAAGCCATACATTTCCCTTATACCAGTCAGCAAAGTATCTAGGTGAAATGTACACCCCATTCAACACACATACTCTCACTGTCTCACATATCCCCCCCCTCTTCTCCAGACCGGAGGGCTGGTCATCTAGACCGGAGGGCTGGTCAACAATCCAAAAGAGACAGTGAACTCTGGACCAGTCATGGCCCTCATCAGCTTCATCTTCACTACTGTCATCTGTATCTTCACCTGAGCCATAGCCAACATCAGCTTTCTCTTCATCTGAAGCATCCGTACTACCCTGTACCCTCCCAGGCCTATGCTCTCTGCGGGCCTCGGGTATCCTGCACGGTTTCATCTTGACCTTAGGGCCGGGCTCAGTTTTGATATAGTGCCTGGCCAGAGAAGTACGACCCGGCACATCAGAACACTTCTGCTGACTCTTCCTCAGAACCTCACGTACCTCCTGTCCTTGGTGCACTGACCATGTGTCACCAACTATCACAGAAGGTATAGGGGGTTTTTCACTTTTCTCTAGTTCCCCTTGAACCCTCTTTAGCACATCTATTTTCTTTAATATCGGTTGACTCATAAAGTCTATTTCACAGACCTTAAGCTCCTCTGCCATGGTCTTTGACCATTTTAAGCTACACTGTTCAAATGATTGGCACTGTAGAAGGAGCTGATCGTTTTTCTTTTGCAGTACACATAATTCATCCGCTAAGTCTCCAGCTGAATTGTAATGTTCTACCGTGACAACAGCATTCTTATATAGAGCCTTAGACTTATTGAGCAGCATTTGCTCTTGCAACGAAGAGATTCCCTGTATCCTTCCTTTTACTTCATTGACCTTCTCACGAAGATGCTCATGGCTTTCATCACACTCCTTCATCACAGTTTGGAGTTTTTTCTGAGAAGTCATCAATTCATCTGGTACCTGTTGGACGTCTTTTATGTCTTCGGCCCCTTCTTCAGGCTCTTCTGGTAGAACATGCTCAGAAGCCCTACCGTCAGTCTTACATTCTACCTCTTCAGTCACATCATTATGGTCTCCAATATTTCCATTTATTCCGGTTTTCAAGTTCTCCTTGATAGCTGCATCTGTATACTCAGAACCCGCCGGATTCTTCTCTTCCACCACGTTCTGCATCCCATCTGAGCTCCCGTGTGTCTGCAGCGGCAACGGAGTGACACATCGCTTTTCCCATTTGTTGGGACGTGGCTCCGATGTAGACTCCATGAAAGTGCGCTTGAGCTCACCAACGCCAGCCTGATGTCTCAAAATCTCATCTTGTGACTTATCCAGATCCTTGGTGTCACTCGGGAACACCGCTGGGGCTCCGGGCGCCGAACTTCCAGCCTGAGCTTCACGAGTTGCAGCTACTGATCCGAACCGTAACCCGTCCACGCCGCTGTCTTCGGCAGAAACAGATTCCTGGACAGAGTCAGTCCCCATATCTTCAGTCTTGTTCCTCACAGCTTCACTTGAGACCTCAGCTTCTGATGAGGCATCTGGCTTGGTGACTACCACTTCTATGGCTTTTTCCACCTCTGCAGCATCTCCCTCAGAGTCCTTGGCACGATACAGATCCACACCATACCTTGGTAACTTCACATTTCCAACAGCATCTACTTGGGCTGTGTTCAGTTTCAGAGTCCTGCCTTTAAAGCTCAGCTCTCCTCCTTTCACCTTAGTCTTCGCCAGGGAACCGGCCAACTGTAAAACATCTTCAGATGCCATCTTCTGTCCGGCTGCAAGGTCAGCATCAGCCTTCCTCTCAGGACTCTCAACCTCCTCTGCTACCATGCCTTCCTCATTTGCACTGGTTGCTTGATTGTCATCAGATGATTCACTATCACTACCACTATCCCTGTCTGACCCCTTTTTCTCAGCCACATCTGGCTCACTTTCAGGTTATACACTTCATTTTCATTCACATCCTGCTCACTGTCAGGGTTATACAATTCATTCTCATTCACATCCTGCTCACTTTCAGGGTTATACAATTCATTCTCATTCACATCTTGATCTGGAACCTTAGTTAACATGTCATCCACAACATTAACTTCACCATCTGGTCCCTGGTTTCCCTCAGGTGGTCCCTCAAGTATGTGACTATGTGACAACCCCAGCACTATACTTCCATATAGCTCAGGTACTAGGAGCTGGCTCACGACCTCTCCCTGGACTTCAGTGTCCCTATACAACAGGTGAGTGTTTATGGCAACATGAGGAAACCTCTCCTCAGAGCCAGGCTCTTGGGAAACCTCATTTAGAACAATTATATTTTCCTGTGCCGTTTTAAGAGTGGGGTCTCGCCATTGTTCACTCTCAAAATTGTCACAGGACACAGGTAAGTCAGGGACACTCGGTTCCCGAGAACCACCATCCTCGTCTCCCACCATCACCTGCAAAGGAATTTCATCTCTATCACAGTCATCATCACTATCAATATCATTATCATGATTATGATCAGTATCATCATCATTATCATTATCAGCATCAGCATCATTATCATGGTCATCATCATTATCATGATCATCATTATCATTATCATCATCATTATCACATAAGTTTAACGGCCCACTAGCATTGTGTTCCGCCCCTCGGGACTGCGCACCCTCAGTAGGAGCTTCATCACACTGTCCATCAGAAACATTTTTCCCCCAGAGATCTTTAGACCGGGGAAAGTCATTACCCAATATGACGGGGTGCACCAGGTTCTTCACTACCCCCACTTCACATGAAACCTCCCCGCGTTTGGGGATCAAGTCCACGGCAGTCTCTGGGTAGACTTTGGTGTCTCCATGGATGCACACCACACTCAGGTGTTTATCAGGGATGAAGTCCCTATCAATCAGGCTGTCACATACGGAAGTCACTGGACTCTCTGAGTCCAAGAGGGCCTGTGCTGGGCAGTCATTTACAACCACCGGGGACCCCTGTGGTCCAGTCTCTTCGGCTGAGGTGGACACACACACAGGCTCTGCGCAGGGAGAGAGGGATCCGCCAACATCACAACACATAGGCTCCCCCTCTATTGGACAGTTGGCTGCAATTTCACGACATCTCCAACACTGTCCATCACACTCTCCCACCCACACGACCCCAACAGCTGGAACGCTCTTACCGGGAGAGTTCGGCGTCCAGGAACTCTGAAGTGATGACCTCTCAGACGGCTGGTCACGGAGGCAGTCTTTGGTGGCGAAGGCCCTCTCCATCAGGCTGACCAGACGATTGGCGTCCTGGTGGTCTCCTTGTCCGACCTCTGGCTGTACCTCAGGAGGACGTGCTTGGGTGTAGCGGTCCACTATCACCTTTTCAACTCCATAATCAGGTTTGCTGACTGCAGACTCCCAACTGCATCTCCAGTCATGAACTCCCCTGGCACGGGCTGTCACCGTAACACCCAGCCGGGTAAGAATCTCCGCTTTCAGCTTGGCATAGTCTTGGCTGTCCTGCTCGCTCAGGTCAGCATAGGCCCTTTGGGGTTCTCCAATCAGATAGGGTGCGACCATCATGGCCCATTCAGATAGGGGCAGATTCTCCTTCTCTGCCAGTCCCTCAAACCTAGTGAGATATGCCTCCACATCGTCACGAGGTGTCATCTTTTTCAGGGACCGTCTTACCGCCTTCTTTACAGCGGACAATGCAGGTGACTTTGCCACATTACTTCGGGACGCGGCACCGAAATCCTTTTTTTGTGCTGCCATCTGCTCAACAAATAACCGGTTATTCTCCTGCTGCTGCTGCAGGAATTGCTGCTGGGCCTGCTGCATGCGCTGCTGGTGCTGCAGGCGCTGCTGCTCCATGCTCTGCTGCATGCTCCGCTGGGCCTGGACCAGGTACTCAATGAGCTCCTCCATACTGCCGGACTTATCTGTCTCAACCACGGCAGTCTTATGTTGCACATTAACTTGCGCCATTTGTTCAAACAGCGCCTCCATGCTGTCATCCATGCTGTCAGACTTCTCTGTCTCAACAACGGCAGTCTTCACTCAAGACATACACACTCCACAGTCTTTTCCACAGAAAGTTCAGCTTTGCTGTGCAGACACTTTTTTTTTTCTCTGCAAACTCTATTAGGGCCACTGTCTCTTTAAGACTGCTCCAACAGACACACTTTTTTTTTTCTTTCTCTGCTGCTGCTTCAACAGACTTCACCTTTTATTGCTGTCTCTCGCCACTGTGTTGCACGCACATTCCAGCACCAATTGTAAGCTTTTCAGGGGATATAGCTCTGGGATCGCCGTCCGGGTAGACGGAGTGGCACGGAAACAGTTCATTCACAGACAGCAGTTCTGGTAAAAACTGGCCGCAACCAGTTTTATTAAAGTCCACAGCAAACAGAACATAATCAAAACCAAATCATAAACATAAGCCCTGGGCTTGTCCAGCCACTTACTACTATTAGATAGATTTCCCTCTCTATCCGGGTCCAGACTCTAACAGCCTGTCCCCAAAACAACACATATGTTCAGTAGTTACCAGCATGGAGGTTCGCAGAGGCTCCTCTTTGTGTCTAAAGGCATATCCAACGTCCAGACTTGAGAGAGCTCCCCTCCTATTCAGCAGCTATCCGCATGGATTCTCACAGAGACTACTCCTGTGTCCGGGGTACATCGAGCACCCAGACTGAGACAGCTCATACTCCTGGAGACTCCTTCTTGTGCCTGGACTCCTTGTCCAGACTAAGCGAGCTCTCTGTCTGTGTTCGCAGACACCTACTTCTGGTCTCCTAATTAACAGCTGAGTGGTTTCAGGCCTGAGCTGCAAGTGTGTACTGAATGTAAGGTGTAGTGACCTTTCTCTACCACTAGGTTTACAAAGCCATACATTTCCCTTATACCAGTCAGCAAAGTATCTAGGTGAAATGTACACCCCATTCAACACACATACTCTCACTGTCTCACAACACAATAAAAGTAACCCGTTACCACAATCGTGTCAGAGGCATAAACAAGAAACAGAACACCACCTATCCAGAGAGCAGAGCCCTGTCATGCACTGTCTAAAATATAGAGGCACTCTTTTTGGAGCTCCATAAAAAATGAATGAAGGAACCTATGCATGGACGCCCACGGCAGAGACTAACAAGGGGGCACTATTGGGCTCAATTTCCAAAACAGATGCATGTCCCGTTATGGCATATCCTGTAAATGCAAGTGACCCCTTTTAAGACAATGGTCTGCAACACTACAACGCCCAGCTGTCACGTCTGCTGTGACATCCCTTATTTTCCATTTTCCAATGATTTTTTTTTCTATTTCTATTTCCGTGCATTCGAGATTGAATACTCCACAAACTCTCCAGTTATAAAAAAGCAACTTTCATAAGTGATTCTTAATTCTGCCATTAGACGCTGTCCGCACAGCCCAGGTGAGTCTCTTATCAACTTGTCACTCATTTTCCTGTTTTGCAGAAAGTGAATGAAGATCTTGGGCTCCTTTGATGTGATTCAGTCAATAAGCCATTACCTTCCCCGGTAATCACAGGCTGCCAGCTGTCTCCGTAGTGGGCTTATAAAGGGACAGACCGCGGCTCAGGCTGACTGCCCAAATCTGGGGCAGAGGTCCAGGCTCGCTGGCAGGAGCAAGAGCAACAGGTGAAGTATGGATTAACACTGAGCGCTTCTTCCTACCACATCCCTGTAATATCTGTCAGAACGGAATTAATGAGACCGAACTGCCAGATCATTCTAAAATTAGGGGTCAGGTGCAGTCCTATACAAACCCAACACCCCACACATATCGGGTACAATTAATAGCGCCATAGCATTTGATATATAATTTGGTTCATCCTGAGTCACCTGCTGCATGAATAGAATTCCGGAACTTCAGTAAAGACTGACACTGGCAAAGGAGAACTCGCCTCTTCCACTTAAATTACAGTTTCTATATTATTTATTATGCTATAAGATGTCATACTGTTCCCTTAAAATGAAAAAAAAGACAAATTGAAACTTAAAAAGTAAAAAAAAAAAAAAATGTCAATATTCAGCCAAATTCTTTAAAATGCTTCTTTTCTCCATTTGCTCTTCAGATGAATGCATACTATTGTTCCCTGTTATCAGCTATTTTAGGCTTAAGAAGAAGCTGGCTGTAAATTTTGGACCAACAGAAAACCCAAAAATTTTTTAGTCCTCTTCTTTTATTAATGTAGCACATTTAGTTATTGCTGCAGGACTAGGGTTGAGCATTCCGATACTGCAAATATCGGGTATCGGCCGATATTGGCTGTATCGGAATTCCGATTCCGAGTACCGATATTTTCGTCATATCGGATACCGGAATCGGAATTGTCACTGTCACTGTCAGTGTCCGTCGGTCGGGTCTGTCAGGAGTCAGCGGCACTTACCTGGCAGAAGATCTCCGGCGGTCACGTCCTGGACTGCTTCATGGCCGCAATCTTCTTTCCCCGGCGGTCACATGCAGTTTCTCGCGATAACTGCAGTGACTGCTGGGTAATCCCGGCCGTAAAGCAGTCAGTCCGATGACGTCACCGCCGGGGAAGCAGGTAATCAGCTGTGCTGCGTTGGGATGACAGGCTCTGCCTGTCATTGCGATGTAGCAGAGTTGGATCGTCGTGGGACAATCGTTACTATGGACTGCGTCGGACAGGTGGTATACTGTTGGTTTGTTTTTTTTTCTTTTTTTACAGGAGATCGATGGCGTCGCAGGAATGAGAGAGTAATAAAAGAAATGAAAACTGTGTTGTCTCTTTTATTTCATTAAAAGACTTTTTTCTTGCTTGTCTTTTTTTTAAACATTTAAAACTTTGGGATTAATAATGGATCGGTGTCTTATTGACACCTCTCCATTATTAACCGGGCTTATTGTCACCGTGCAATCAACGGTGACATTAACCCCTTATTACCCCGCTTGCCACCGCTACAGGGCAAGTGGGAAGAGCCGGGTAAAGTGCCACAATTGGCACATCTTTTGATGCGCCAAATGTGGGGCTGCTGTAGCCTGGTATTATCAGGCTGTTGAGGGCCAAAATCCATGGGCCTTGACAGTCTTTTAATACCAGGCCGCAGCAGTCTGCATTTTACTTGGCTGGTTAACAAAAATAGGGGGGATCCCCACGCCGTTTTTTTTTCGAGGGGATCCCCTATTTTTGTTAACCAGCCAAGCTAAGCAGACTGCTGTGGCCTGGTATTATCAGGCTGGCAAGGTCCATGGATATTGGATCCTTACCAGCCTGAAAAACCAGGCCTCAGCGGTCTGCTTCATCTGGCTGGTTAACAAAATAGGGGGGACCCCACGCCAGTTTTTTTTCGAGGGGATCCCCTATTTTTGTTAATCAGCCAAGATATGCAGACTGCTGTGGCCTGGTATTATCAGGCTGGCAAGGTCCATGGATCTTGGCTCCTTAACAGCCTGAAAATCCAGGCCTCAGCGGTCTGCTTCATCTGGCTGGTTAACAAAAATAGGGGGGACCCCACGCCAATTTTTTTCGAGGGGATCCCCTATTTTTGTTAATCAGCCAAGATATGCAGACTGCTGTGGCCTGGTATTATCAGGCTGGCAAGGTCCATGGATCTTGGCTCCTTAACAGCCTGAAAATCCAGGCCTCAGCGGTCTGCTTCATCTGGCTGGTTAACAAAAATAGGGGGGACCCCACGCCAATTTTTTTCGAGGGGATCCCCTATTTTTGTTAATCAGCCAAGATATGCAGACTGCTTTGGCCTAGTATTATCAGGCTGGCAAGGTCCATGGATCTTGGCTCCTTAACAGCCTGAAAATCCAGGCCTCAGCGGTCTGCTTCATCTGGCTGGTTAACAAAAATAGGGGGGACCCCACGCCATTTTTTTTTCGAAGGGAACCCCTATTTTTGTTAATCAGTTCCCTCTGACGTCACTGATTGTGTCCCTGGCTGACCTGAAGTGAAAGTGGAAAGCAATCAATTAAGCTTTCCACTTAAGGGCCCGTCTCACATAGCGATATCGCTACCGAGATCGCTGCTGAGTCACTAGTTTTGTGAAGCAGCAGCGAGCTCACCAGCGATATCGCTGTGTGTGACATTCAGCGACGATCAGCCCCCCTGCCGGGTATCGCTGATCGTCGCTGAAATGTCAGGACCTTTTTTTGATCGCTGGTTTCCCGCTGACAGGCACACATCGCTGCGTGTGACAGGCGGGAGACCAGCGATCCGCTGGTAACCAAGGTACACAGCGGGTTTCCAGGCGCGGGGCTGTGCCTAGAAACACGCTGTGTACCTTGGATACCAGCGCCCTGATGCAGGGAGCTGGTATCCAAGGTACACAGCGGGTTTCCAAGCGCTGCGCGGTGCCTGGAAACCCGCTGTGTACCTTGGTTACCAGCGGATCGCTGGTCTCCCGCCTGTCACACGCAGTGATGCGTGCCTGTCAGAGGGAAACCAGCGATCAAAAAAAGGTCCTGACATTTCTGCGACGATCAGCGATACCCGGCAGGGGGGCTGATCGTCGCTGAATGTCACACACAGCGATATCGCTGGTGAGCTCGCTGCTGCGTCACAAAACTAGTGACTCAGCAGCGATCTCGGTAGCGATATCGCTATGTGAGACGGGCCCTTAAGCGATGTTACCTGCAGTGTCGCTGTCCCAGATCGCTGCCTGAGCTGCCTGTTTGGCAGCTCAGCAGCGATCATGTAGCGATACACCAGCGATCCTGACAAGTGCATATCGTTGTCGGGATCGCTGGTGTATCGTTATGTGACACCCAGCCTTTACTCTCCTGTCAGCCAGGAGAGGAACTCATTCATTTGGGGTTTACTGTGAGGCTGCAGCATTAGCTGCGGTCCCTGCAGTAAACATTAACCCTTTCTGAAGGATTACACCGTGGGACCTGACTGTGCATGGGATAGGTAAGAATAATTTTGCTTTTTTATTTTATTTTTATTACAGGAAATGGTTTTTGCAGTAAAATAAAAGATGGTCAAAAACATGTGTCTTTATTTCATTAAAATGATTTTTAATTAAAGTGTGTGTGTTTTATTTTTATTTCATGCAATAGGATTAATAATTGATAGTTGTCTAATTGACAGCTCTCAATTATTAACCTGGCTTAAGGTCACCTTTCAATAGCAAGGTGGCTTTAACCCCATATTAACCCATTCGCCACCGCTACAGGGCAATGGGAATAGACGGGCAAAGTGCCAGAAAGGGCGAATCTAATTATAGATTTGTCTTTCCTGGGTGTCTGGGGGCAGATGTTAGTAGCCGGGGGGGGGCAAAAATAATGGTCCCTCTCTGGGCTATTATTATCTGCCCCCACTCACTGGCTTTGTCTGTCTGGTTGCGAAAATAGGGCGGGAGCCCACGCATTTTTTTTCAGCAATTTTACACCTCATATATATATATACATGTCATTGAGTTTGTGACACATATATATATATATTTATATTTGTAGTTCATACACTTCTACATAGTATAATAGCCGCTAATTCAATTGCCGGCTTTTGTGAAAATGCAGAACCCGACATGAAATGACACTTGGTGTACATAGGGTTAACCATGTATTTTCATGTCCTTTGCTATCTAATTTGCACAAACAATTAAATCAGTCTATGTGTGCAAAATTTCACACCTGTAGGGGTTAATTAAAGGTGTAAATTCGTAGCAAAAAAGTCCGGTTTTTTTACAACGAATTTACACCTTTAATTAACCCCTACAGGTGTGAAATTTTGCACACATAGACTGATTTAATTGTTTGTGCAAATCAGATAGCAAACGACATGAAAAGACATGGTTAACCCTATGTACACCAAGTGTCATTTCATGTCGGGTGCTTCTGTCTTTTCACTGAAGCCGGCTTTACCCGGCAATTGAATCAGAGGATATTTTACTATGTAGAAGTGTATAAACTATACATATATGTATATATATATGTCACAATGACATGTATATATATATATATGTATTCTATGTGTGTATATTTAGTGTTTACAAGGAAAGAATGGGTTTTTTTTAGTTGCGATATTTTGTTCCCATAGACTTACATGGGACTTCCGGTATCGGTATCGGGTATCGCCGATATTTTAGTGATATCGGCGATACCATTCCGATTCCGATACTTTAGGATATCGGAAAGTATCGCTCAACTCTATGCAGGACTACAATATCGCTATAAAGCCCCCTAGTGGAAGCAACAGGAATCACCAAAATAATCAGATATTAAAAATACCCATAATCGGAACAACCCGTATAAATATGTTAATATGTTAGCTATGGTATGTAGTTAAATATAAAACCATACAAAAAATCATATAAAAAATATTAATATTACGCACAATCCTATTCATATGTCATTTACTGGAACATCAGACATGCATCTCCTCTACAGCGGCCACTACAGGAAAAATTTGGAACTACATGGAGCTTATTCAGGTCAAAGCATGTCTATATCACATAATTTGCATATGTAATTTCCCAGTAGAGCATTGCATGGCCTTTAAGTCTCCTTACACTGGCATGTCAGGCATATCGCTCTTCACAAGGAGAATTTTTACCCCTTAGACCCCAATCAGTAGCCTCTCATACAGCCAAATAGATTTCATGCTTTGCACTGACGATGGGAAATACCCTGAAACATGTGTCTGCAAATTGAGATTCTGGTTTTGACTTTTATCCTAAGTCATGTGACAAAAGCTTGCTAAAGGATCAATACTGACTTTTAGGATTGCTGCTTCCAATAGGTGGCGCTATAATTCCAGTCCTCTTCTTTTCTGAAGAGACAATTTCCATATTTAATTTCTCAGTGGAGCATTGCACAATCTATAAATTTACTTACCCTGGCATGTCAAGCATGTCACTCTCCACAAGGAGGAAAGTTAACCCTTTGACCCCAGTCAGAGGCCTCTCATACAGCCAAATCAAATGTCCTGCTTTGCGCTGAGGAGGGGCAAGATCCTGAAACATGTGCCTGCAAATTGAGATTCTGGTTTGTCTTTTATCCTAAGCTATATGGTATGGCTCGTTAAAGGATCGCTACTTCCGAGGGGCAGCTCAATAGTTCAAGTTATCTTCCTCTCTGAAGAGTCCATTTGCATATATAACACCAGGCCTCAGTCCACTAGCAATGCTCACAGAAAGCAGTAATATGGACAAAGGTGAAAACCTCGATTTACCCTGACCCCAGTATCTGACAATGGTCCTGCACTGCAGACAGCGGCAGAGCATGGATTGACACTTGCAATCAGGTTTTTTTTTGCTTTTTGCTGAAATCCAAAATTATTTTTTTTAAGTAATATTATTAGTAAAATTAATAATACAAATATTTGTGGTTTTTTTTTATGTACGGTAACTATTTTATTATCCCATCGCTAACCCTATCTCTAACACTATCTCTAACCTAAACCCTCCCAGCAGGCTGCTGTCTCCCCTCTCAGAACATGACGTGAGACAGGTGGCGGGAGCCACAGAGCAGAGTGCATGATACATTAGATGCTCAGCCTGTCACCTCCATTACTGCCTATGCAGAGTGCAGCAGTCTAGATGAGTTTGGAAGTAAACCTCAATATCTCCATCAGGGCCAAAATAATAATGGTCTTTTCATATGGGCCAAAGGAACTTTTTGGTCTCCCTGAAGCTCCAAGGCCCATTTGCGATTGCAACCACTTCACTTATAATTGCGCCCTTGGCTTCTGCGCTCTGCTTAGACTGAGCTCATTTTACTATCCTGAGAGCTTTGCATTCTCAGTTACTGCCTAAACAGCACAAAACAGCCATCGCCTTCACGTGTATAGAGATGGACATACTGCCCACGTTCCACTGTAAAGACATGAGTACAGGTATGATGCATAATATGTCTTGTTGTAGTGTATAATGTGAATTGTGATATGCGTTATTAGTGACAGTGTTGTAGTTTGACCGACAGTAGGGAGAGTTATGGTGAATGTTTGGGACTAGCCCAGAGTGGAAGGCACTAAAGTGTAGGGAGAGAGACTGTTTCCTGTCAGGATATTAGATAGGGCCCAGTGTGTGCCAGAAGCAGACCTAAGGCCTGGACAGTAAAGCAGTGCCGCATGGCGTGGGTGTCCCGAAATGAGAGGAGACCCAGACAGTGGATAGTGTGATCCGGAGTAAAAAGGAAGGAACACTGACAGATGGACAGGGTGGTCAACCAGAGACGGGTCCTGGGAGAGGACGCCTAGCACTATGACGCCAGGTTTAGAACTCAGAGAGGTGATGGACCAGGATGGGACACAGAACGTGAGACGAAGAGAGTGACCCAAGTGGGAGTTCCAAGGCGTCAGCAAGCTGAGAAACTAAGTAACGGCCATATGGGCAAACTAGTTCCATTAGATGGAAGAGGATGCGGAGTTATAGTTACATAGGTTAAAAAAGACCTACTTCCATCAAGCTCAACCTTTCTCCACCAACTGTACATTTGTCACTAATTTAACTATAACCTGCAATGTTACTGGGGAAATCTTCCAGCCCTCGTATAAAAGCTGTCATAGTTTTGGCCATTACTACCTCCTGTGGTCGGCATTCCACAGTCTGACTGCTCTAACTGTAAAGAACCCTTTCCTGTTTAGCTGCCGGAATCGCCTTTCTTCTACCTGGCCTGAGTGCCCCCTGGTCCTCAGTATGGTCTTTGGAAGGAATAAGTCATGTCAGTCCTGTGTACTGACCACACATATATTTATACATATAAATGAGATCAAGTATTGGCATGGCTGTGATTGGCCAGTGCATCACGTGACCAGGCCTGGCCATTCTGTCTTTAGAGCATGGTGCAGCATGTCATTAAAAAAATTGTGTACAGTGCCATAACAGGCGTGTGCAGAGTGGCAATAATACAGCCTTATGCACCGTGCCCGTAAAACAGGCTGGTGCATCAAACTCGTAGTCCAGCCTAATGCAGCGTGCCCGTAATAAAGCCTGGTGCAGCATGCCCATAATAATGCATGGTGCAGCGTGCCCGTAATAAAGCCTGGTGCAGCATGCCCATAATAATGCATGGTGCAGCGTGCCCGTAATAAAGCATGGTGCAGCGTGCCCGTAATAAAGCATGGTGCAGCGTGCCCATAAAACAGGCTGGTGCAGCAAACTCGTAGTCCAGCCTAATGCAGTGTGCCCGTAATAAAGCCTGGTGCAGCGTGCCGTAATAAAGCCTGGTGCAGCGTTGTCCGTAATAAAGCCTGGTGCAGCATGCCCATAATAAAGCATGGTGCAGCGTGCCCGTAAAAAGCATGGTGCAGCGTGCCCGTAATAAAGCTGGTGCAGCATGCCCATAATAATGCCTGGTGCAGCATGCCCGTAATAAAGCCTGGTGCAGCGTGCCCGTAATAAAGCATGGTGCAGCGTGCCAGTAATAAAGCCTGGTGCAGCATGCCCGTAATAAAGCCTGGTGCAGCGTGCCCGTAATAAAGCCTGGTGCAGTGTGCCCGTAATAAAGCCTGGTGCAGCGTGCCCGTAATAAAGCCTGGTGTAGCGTGCCCGTACTAAAGCCTGGTGCAGCGTGCCCGTAATACAGCCTGGTGCAGTGTACCCGTAATAAAGCCTGGTGCAGCGTGCCCATAATAAAGCCTGGTGCAGCGTGCCCATAATAAAGCCTGGTGTAGCATGCCCGTAATAAAGCCTGGTGCAGCGTGCCCGTAATAAAGCCTGGTGCAGCGTGCCCGTAATAAAGCCTGGTGCAGCGTGCCCGTAATAAAGCCTGGTGCAGCGTGCCCGTAATAAAGCCTGGTGCAGCGTGCCCGTAATAAAGCCTGGTGCAGCGTGCCCGTAATAAAGCCTAGTGCAGTGTGCCCGTAATAAAGCCTGGTGCAGGGTGCCCGTAATAAAGCCTGGTGCAGGGTGCCCGTAATAAAGCCTGGTGCAGCGTGCCCGTAATAAATCCTTGTGCAGCGTGCCCATAATAAAGCCTGGTGCAGCATGCCCGTAATAAAGCCTGGTGCAGCGTGCCCGTAATAAATCCTGGTGCAGGTGCCCGTAATAAAGCCTGGTGCAGCGTGCCCGTAATAAAGCCTGGTGCAGCGTGCCTAATAAAGCCTGGTGTGCATGCCTGTAATAAAGCCTGGTGAGCATGCCCGTAATAAAGCCTGGTGCAGAGTGCCCGTAATAAAGCCTGGTGCAGTGTGCCCGTAATAAAGCCTGGTGCAGCGTGCCCGTAATAAAGCATGGTGCAGCGTGCCCGTAATAAAGCATGGTGCAGCGTGCCCGTAATAAAGCATGGTGCAGCGTGCCCTTATAAAGCCTGGTGCAGCGTGCCCGTAATAAAGCCTGGTGCAGCGTGCCCGTAATAAAGCCTGGTGCAGCGTGTCCGTAATAAAGCCTGGTGCAGCATGCCCATAATAAAGCCTGGTGCAGCGTGCCCGTAATAAAGCATGGTGCAGCGTGCCCATAATAAAGCCTGCTGCAGTGTGCCCGTAATAAAGCATGGTGCAGCGTTCCCGTAATAAAGCCTGGTGCAGCGTGCCCATAATAAAGCCTGGTGCAGTGTGCCCGTAATAAAGCCTGGTGCAGCGTGCCCATAATAAAGCCTGGTGCAGTGTGCCCGTAATAAAGCCTGGTGCAGCGTGCCCGTAATAAAGCCTGGTGCAGCGTGCCCTAATAAAGCCTGGTGCAGTGTGCCCGTAATAAAGCCTGGTGTAGCGTGCCCGTAATAAAGCCTGTGCAGTGTGCCCGTAATAAAGCCTGTGCAGGTGCCCGTAATAAAGCCTGGTGCAGGGTGCCCGTAATAAAGCCTGGTGCAGCGTGCCCGTAATAAATCCTTGTGCAGCGTGCCCGTAATAAAGCATGGTGCAGCGTGCCCGTAATAAAGCTGGTGCAGCGTGCCCGTAATAAAGCATGGTGCAGCGTGCCCGTAATAAAGCCTGGTGCAGCGTGCCCGTAATAAAGCATGGTGCAGCGTGCCCGTAATAAAGCCTGGTGCAGGTGCCCGTAATAAAGCCTGGTGCAGCGTGCCCGTAATAAAGCCTGGTGCAGCGTGCCCGTAATAAAGCATGGTGCAGCGTGCCCGTAATAAAGCCTGGTGCAGGGTGCCCGTAATAAACCCTGGTGCAGCGTGCCCGTAATAAAGCCTGGTGCAGCGTGCCCGTAATAAAGCATGGTGCAGCGTGCCCGTAATAAAGCCTGGTGCAGGTGCCGTAATAAAGCCTGGTGCAGGTGCCCGTAATAAAGCCTGGTGCAGCGTGCCCGTAATAAAGCATGTGCAGCGTGCCCGTAATAAAGCATGGTGCAGCGTGCCCGTAATAAAGCATGGTGCAGCGTGCCCGTAATAAAGCCTGGTGCAGTGTGCCCATAATAAAGCCTGGTGCAGCGTGCCGTAATAAAGCCTGGTGCAGCGTGCCATAATAAAGCATGGTGCAGAGTGCCCGTAATAAAGCCTGGTGCAGTGTGCCCGTAATAAAGCCTGGTGCAGCGTGCCCGTAATAAAGCCTGGTGCAGCGTGCCCTAAAATAAAGCCTGGTGCAGCGTGCCCATAATAAAGCCTGGTGCAGCGTGTCCGTAATAAAGCCTGGTGCAGCATGCCCATAATAAAGCATGGTGCAGAGTGCCGTAATAAAGCCTGGTGCAGTGTGCCCGTAATAAAGCCTGGTGCAGCGTGCCCGTAATAAGCATGTGCGCTGCCCTTATAAGCAGGGTGCGCGTGCCCGTAATAAAGCATGGTGCAGCGTGTCCGTAATAAAGCCTGGTGCAGCGTGCCCATAATAAAGCCTGGTGCAGTGTGCCCGTAATAAAGCCTGGTGCAGCGTGCCCGTAATAAAGCCTGGTGCAGCGTGCCCATAATAAAGCCTGGTGCAGTGTGCCCGTAATAAAGCCTGGTGCAGAGTGCCCATAATAAAGCCTGGTGCAGTGTGCCCGTAATAAAGCCTGGTGTAGCGTGCCCGTAATAAAGCCTGGTGCAGTGTGCCCGTAATAAAGCCTGGTGCAGCATGCCCGTAATACAGCTTGGTGCAACGTGCCTGTAATAAAGACTGGTGCAGCGTGCCTGTAATAAAGCCTGGTGTAGCATGCCCGTAATACAGCCTGGTGTAGCATGCCTGTAATACAGCCTGGTGTAGCATGCCTGTAATAAAGCCTGGTGCAGCATGCCTGTAATACAGCCTGGTGTAGCATGCCTGTAATAAGGCCTGGTGTAGCATGCCCGTAATAAAGCCTGGTGTAGCATGTGTGGCGCCCAGCTGCACTTAGTGCCACAGATCCTAGAGGGGTGCATTAAAGGATTTCTCCACAAGAGGCCCTTAGAGCATACATACAGACCTACCCTACCTCAGACCACCAGAGGGAGTCAAGAGGAGTCTAGCTAGAGAGTCCTGCTGTGTGAGACTTAGGGAAACAAGTCCGTCTGCAGAGGAGTCTAGAGAGCACACCTAATAGCTCAGCAGTGGGGCAATAGTCTCCTGCAAGCTAGACTCAAGTAGCTCAGGCCAGCAAACTAGGAGCGTGCCAACACTCTAGAGAGCGGCAGAAGAGGCAGCCGGCTAACTGCCAGTGTGTATAGCCTGGTGAGAGCCCGAGTAGGCCGAGGGCCAGAGGAGAGAGTAGCATTGGGGGCAGAGGAGCCTTACCAGCTCACCCCCGAAAGCATATACCGGACACCGGGTCCGAGCCTACAGGGATCTCTATGACCCAGTAAGACACAACCGGAATCCCTGGAGAACTACAGGTCCCAGGATCACCCAAGAGCTGATACGTAACAGAGCCAGGAGTCACGGAGGCCCTACTAGCAGGGAGTGTGTACTCCAGAAGAAGGCCCTACCACAAAGTCAGCCGGTGCAGGACAGAGACAAAGTTAGGCCTAGCTACAGGCAGGTCAGAAACTTATTACCGAGAGGCAAGCAACAGGAGGCCCTACACCTGCTCACTGGGGAAAATCTGGATGTGCACCCCTCACCCTACAGTTCTCCCGAATGTTCCTGCACTAATTCCAGTAAAGGTACGGAAGTGACTTGTGTGTGCTCCCATTCTTGCTCTGACCCGGCTGGGTTCCCTCTGTCCTGCATCCCTACATCTACGCTGCCTTGAGGGCCTGCTCCACCTGTGGGGAGCGACACCATCTAAGCTGCCACAACACTGGCCTCAGTGGACTGCTGCAGCGCTGGTGATCCTCACCAGACACCGCAGGTGGCGTCACGAATCACTACATGAACATTATCCCCTGTAAATAAATCCACTTTTTGGTGAGTGCCCTGGGCCACGGACCGAGTCGTGGCTACCGTGACATCCCCCATAGAAGTCAATAGGATCGGTACCGAGAACCCTACGGCCCTGGCGGGCGACTCATTCCTGGCGTCACGAACAGGATTGCGTGCCCGCGGCCACGGAAGAAGTTGTGCCTGTTGCCACCAGGTACTGTGCGCCTTTACTAAAAGACCGTATATTGGACTGTGGTGAAGGTTTACTGCCATTGTCCGCCATTATTACATCACCGCGCGAGAAAAAGGGCGTAATCGTGGGGAAACTAGGAGGCGTACCTGTGAAACCACGCAAAGTCTTGAATACACCCCACGTACTGATGCAGCGTCAGGTCCTGGCAGGAAGCCCCAGCGAACGCTCTGACGTGGAACGTGGGCGACGCAAGGTCCTACCAGAAGACCGTGACCTGCGGAGCTGCGGCCTACAGAAGGAAGGTAGGCCACGGTTCACTAGGGGGGCGCCAAGATGTTGCAGCACCCGCCTGACGGCACGGCCAAGACCGACAGCCCCGATAATCTACCCTTGACCGCTGCCGCGCAGGCCGAAGCAGCCGCCCCATCACCTGGGCCTATAGCCCCTATAGTACCAATGACTTTACCGTACTTGCCTGGAGCAAAGTGGCTTCCCCAGTACAGCAGCAAGTCAGACACCCTGTCGGGATTCAAGCACAAAATATGCAGCATACTGGACATGTATTTTATGTCGGGCAAACAAAGAGCTGCGGTAGTTGTGGGACAATTGACTGGTGCTGCGGAGAGAGAAGTAGAGACTTGGTCGGCTGCAGACCAGGAATCAGTGCCTGCAATTTTCAAAAAGTTACAGACTGCCTTTGAGGACCGCACTGAAGCAGACCTCCGGATGAGGTTCTACCAATGCTCTAAGAAACCGGAGGACAGCGTTCGGGACTATGCCTGCCATTTACAAGGGGCCCTGCGAGCTCTAAAACAGGTTAGCCCAATTAGCGTCACCAATGAGAGTAAAATGCTAAAAGAACAATTTGTCCGGGGGCTGAGGTCCCAAGCGGAGAGCAGGACCATGCGTTGGTGGTCCTTGGATCATCCAGATGCTACCTTTGACGCCCTTAAGGACATGGCTATAAAGGGACTGCAACCCCTGGAAACAGCAGATACTGTAATCCAACGCTACCAGGGTGAGGCCACTCTAACGCCAGCAGCACCCACCTTTTCCCCGCTGGCTGCTGAAGCCAAAGCGCAGGCAGCGCCCCTTACTGAGCTGGACTGTCTGCGCTCAGAAGTGCGCCAGCTGACCAGAAACCTGGCCACTGTAATGAGTGCCCTGCAACTACGGACGGAGCCAGAGACGTAAGGAAAGATCCTGCTAGCCGACTGCCCTGAGGATGTCCCCTGGATGAACCGGAGGAGAAGGAGGACGTCGTCACCACGGAGGAAGACATCACCACCCTGGAGGAGGACAACGCCACCCCCAGGAAGGACCAACAACCAGCGCCATCCTCACCGAGAGTTCGTCTGCCACTGCTGCCAGAAGGAAGGTCACACCATGCACCAGTGTCCTTTAAACGAGCAAACCCTGGGTCCGAGGGCCAACACCCAGGAATAGACTCAGCAGGCCCCTCAAACTGGCACTGCAGGTTTGTGGGAGGAAGACCTTTCCTATCCATCATACTAGACGGCATTGCAATACCTGCCCTGCTGGACACCGGATCCCAGGTAACAATCATACCTGATATCCTCTACAGCAAATACTGGTCCATGGACAGTCTCCAACCCCCAAACCCAGACTTTGCAGTATACGCCTCTAATGGACTCCCTCTTGACCTACTTGGGGTCAAGAATGTAGCAGTAAAAGTGGGGAGGGTGGAGTTAAAGGACCAGGGACTTATTGTAGTGAAGACTGTCAATGAGGAAAATGGACTGAATGTGGTACTAGGCACTAACATTATTGGTAATTGTTTGGAGGAGGTTGTGTTTTTACTTCAACAGCTTGCTGACATTGCCAGACCAGGGCAGAAGAGGGCGATCCAGAAGGAGATCCGGGCCCTGATGTACCAGCAGCAAGTGGAGCTGACCG
The DNA here is from genome assembly GCA_033576555.1 of Oophaga sylvatica. Classification (NCBI taxonomy): domain Eukaryota; kingdom Metazoa; phylum Chordata; class Amphibia; order Anura; family Dendrobatidae; genus Oophaga; species Oophaga sylvatica. Next base: position 23,892,937 of record JARQOD010000008.1, on the reverse strand, counting down.
GTGGTGAGATTGGTAGTGTGCGGGTAACAGACCCGATACCCATTGTGATCCCCCCAATGAGTGAAATGCTTATCTGGTGTAGAGCAGCATGTTGCACAGCTTCTGAATCCACACCTTTGCAGAGGAAAACTTCACAGAGCAGGTTGCATGGGATAACAAGCGTTTACTTCTCTGAACACGAGGTAAAAGAATAATGCACAGTCATTACAGCATTTCATCAGCTAACAGGAACAAAACGAAAGTGAAACTAACAAGAAACTAATTCTTATACAATACATTAAAGAAGGAAACGTTACACAACATCGCCATCTACTGTCAGGTCAGCATAAAGTCCTCCTTTTACTTGTAATATAGAAGTCCTAATCTGTTGCATATGAGAACACCCTTTCTCAACAGTAAGGACCTATTCAATCAAACCCAACTTTTTTATTAGTCTCTGATGTTTATCAGCATTCAACGCCTTCGTGAAAATGTCCGCTGTCATTTCTTCAGTAGGACAATACTCCAATTTCAATACTCCTTGGTCCTGATGAGCTCTCAAGAAATGATATTTCACATCAATATGCTTGGTTCTTGGATTGACTCTTTCCATCTGAGCAAGAACAAGACATCCTTGATTGTCCTCTTTTATTTTTGTTGGTTCCAACTGTTGTTGTCCTAGGTCTGTTAACAATTGTCTTAACCACAGTACTTCTTGACTCGCATGTGCTGCTGCAACATATTCTGCCTCTGTTGAAGACAGTGTCACAATTGACTGTTTCTTACTTGTCCAACTTATTGGTCCACCTGAGACAAAAAAAATATGTCCACTGGTAGATCTTCTGTCAGTTGGATCTCCAGCCCAATCTGCATCACCATATCCTGTTAAAATGCAATTATCACCTGTGGGTAATTTCAGCTTAACATTGCTAGTTCCTTTCAAATAACGTATTACTCTCTTCACGGCATTCCAATCAGCTTTATTTGGTTTCGATACCTTTCTACTCAGGATTCCTACTGCTGCTGCGATGTCTGGTCTTGTAACGGTCGCTAGATACAGTAGTTTTCCTATTGCTGTTCTGTATTCTTCATTGTTTGGTAGCATATTTTTTCACTGTTCATCTCTTTGAGATAATTAGTTTCCATTGGAGACTTTACTGTTTTTGCATCCTTTAGTCCAAATTTTTCTGTTATGTCTTGAATCATGTGATTTTGATTCAGTAGGAAACTTCCGTCTTCTTCTCTTTCTATCTGTATTCCTAGGTACTGTTTTACATTTCCCAAGTCTTTGATTTCAAAATTTTGTTTCAGGATTTTTAGAATGTTTTCTTTATCCCTTTCTTGTTTAAAACAAATCAAAATGTCATCTACATATATGAGTACATAAATCCATCTATTACTCAGCCTTTTTGTGTACAAGCATGGATCAGCTTTGCTTCTTTGAAATTTTTCATTTGTTAGTACTTCCGTGATTTTGTCATTCCACCTTTAGCTGCTTGTTTTAAACCATATATGCTTTTCTGTAGTTTGCAAACTTTGTTTGGATTTCTTTCATCTTTGAATCCTGGAGGTTGTTCCATGTAAATGTCTTCTGTTAAATCTCCATTCAAAAAAGCTGTCTTTACATCCAGATGTCTTAGTTCCATCTGTTCCACTGCTGCAACTGTAAGTAAAGTTCTTATTGTAGTGTGTTTGACAACTGGAGCAAATGTTTCATCATAGTCTTCTCCATATTTTTGAATACCCTTTAGCTACGAGTCTTGCTCGATATCTTTCAGGTGTACCATCTGTTTGGTATTTTACTTTAAAAATCCATTTACATCCTATGGCTTTTCTTCCTTCTGGCAAATCTGTTAGTGTCCATGTATTTGAATCATGCATGGATTTAATTTCTGTTTCTGTTGCTTCATCCATTTATTAGCTTCTTCTTCAGGAAGTTTAGATATGTCTTTCCAAGAGGTAGGTTCATAGATTTTTCTTATACTTGTCTTGTATGAGAGACGTTTTGGTGGTTTTCCTTTGTTCTCTCTTATTGAACGTCTTGGTTCTGTGTCTGTTTGTAGTTGTGATTCTTCACTTTCAGTATTTTGTTCTTCATTCATTTCTACTTCTTTCTCATCAGATATTTCTTCAGTTATGTCACTATTGTTTTTCTCATTTTTTGTTTCAACTGAAATCATAATGTCTTCATTTAAATCTTCAATGAATGTCACACTGTTACTCACTGTAACTCTGTCTGTTTTGGGATCTAGGATTCTATATCCTTTGCAGTTTTCATATATCCAACGAATATTCCTTCCATGGATCTGTTTTGAAGTTTGGAACGTTTTTTGTTGGAATGAATATAAAAACTTTACATCCAAAAACTTTTAAATGATTGACACTTGGTTTCATACCTTGCCACAGTTCATATGGAGTTTTCTTCAGTTTTCTGGAAAAAAGTCGTTTGTAGATATGTAGCTGTCATTGCTGCCTCACCCCAATATTTCTCTGGTAGTTTAGAATCTGTCAGCATACATCTCATCATTTCTGTTAGAGTTCTGTTTTTCCTTTCTGCTACTCCATTTTGTTCAGGTGTGTATGGAACAGTTTTCTGATGTTCTATTCCATTTTGTCTTAAGTAGTCTTCTATTCTGTGACCTTAAATTCACCTCCATTATCACTTCTGATGACAATTGGCTTCCTTTGAAATTTGTTACTTGATCTTGTTACATAGTCTACAAGTTTATCAAAAACTTCACTTTTGTTCTTAATTAAGTATGTGACTGTGTATCTTGAGTAGTCGTCTATAAAAGTCAACATGTATCTATTGCCTCCTGATGTAGTCACTTTCATGGGTCCACATACGTCAGTATGCACCAAATCAAGTGGTTTTTTGCTTTTCATCTCACTTTCTTTTGGAATAGATATCCTTGTGGCTTTAATTTTATACAACATTCACATCTTATGGTAATTGAGCAATCTGATATCTTTAAATCTTTTGTCAATTCTTTTCTCTGTAGTTCCCTTATACTGTCCGGGTGTCTATGTCCTAGACGTCTATGCCACATGTGAATACAGTTTTTGTGATCATGTGTACATACCTTCATCTGTTCCTTTGGTTTGTCAAAATGATATAATTGTTCATCTGCCTTGACTTTGGTTATCAACTTGTTTCCTGCAATAATTGCACACTCATTATCTTTGAATTTACTGTAAGTCCTTTTGCTGTTAAACGTTTCACAGATAATAATCCGCCTTCCAATTTTGGAACATACAACACATCCTGTACAAGTATCTTTGAATCTTGTCCGAACTTGTTTGAACAATTTAGCATACCTTGTCCGATACCTTCTGCGGTTATTTTGCTTCCATCTGCAAGATAAATGGCTACTTTCTTATTTAAATCAAGATCAGTAAAGAAATTCTTGTCACTTGTCATATGACTCGTTGCTCCTGAATCAATAAACCAACCAAGTGATGATTTCTTATCAGTTACTTTAAATGTGCCATTCCAATTATTTTCACATGAATCAGAAATTGTGTTTTTCACCTTCTGTATATTATCTTTATGGTGTAATTTCTTTTGTTCTGCTTTCCATATGGTACAGTCTTTCTTTAAATGACCTTTTTTCTTACATCTGAAGCATTCTCTTGTCTCTTTATTATAGGGTTTTTTAAGTTCTGTAGCTTTAAGAGCATTTCCATTATCTTTTTCAGTAGAAGAATCATTTGTTTGCTCTTTCCTTCTCTGATATTCATCTATGAGTCTGGTCTTCACAAACTCTAATGTAATGTCAGTTTCTGGTCTTGTCTCTAGTGCATTTATTAAAGCTGTATATGAATCTGGTAAACTGCACAATAAAATTGCTGCTATATGGCTTTCCTTAATATCTTCACCAATAGATCTTAGCTGTGATATCACTTCCATCATTGAGAATATATGCTTCTGCATGCCACTGTCTGCATTTAGTCTCATATTGTAAAGCTTTCTTAGTAGAAATAACTTGTGATTTAAGCTGGGTCTCTCATATAGCTTTCTTTATTGTTCCCACATTCCTATCGCTGTTTCTTCATTTTTTTATGTGTATTAATTGAGCATCATCCACTAATAAGCTGATGGTAGCTCTTGCTTGTCTATTTTTTCTATCCCATGTCTGATTATCTTCATCAGGTCTATCTGTAGTGATTACTTCCCATAAATCATCTTTAGACAATAACATCTCTACTTTGAACTTCCATAGCTGATAGTTCTCATCATTCAGTTTAGCTACTGTGAGTTTTAGCTCTGTGCTATTCATCATTTTTAACTTATCTTACTTGTTTGGAGAGACTTGCACTGAAGAATTCTTCTGCATTCACCAGGGTCTTTCTGAGAGTTCCAATGTCCTGGGTATCTGGTATTCTTGGGTGTCCTGGGATCTGTGGTGTCTGGATTCTCTGTATCTGGGTATGCTGTATCTGGGTGCTTGGGTCTGGGTGTCTGGGCCCATAACCTGTTGCACAGCTTCTGAATCCACACCTTTGCAGAGGAAAACTTCACAGAGCAGGTTGCATGGGATAACAAGCGTTTACTTCTCTGAACACGAGGTAAAATAATAATGCACAGTCATTACAGCATTGCATCAGCTAACAGGAACAAAACGAAAGTGAAACTAACAAGAGACTAATTCTTATACAATACATTAAAGAAGGAAACGTTACACAACATCGCCATCTACTGTCAGGTCAGCATAAAGTCCTCCTTTTACTTATAATATAGAAGTCCTAATCTGTTGCATATGACAACACAGCAATAGGTCTGAAAGGACAGAGCTACCAGGTGATAGTAGTACCCCTTTGCTCAGAGCACAGACCTACACTCTTAACCGCCAGAGGGGTAGTGGATGTACGCAATGGGAGGGTGCCCTTATGTCTTCTCAACTATGGGGAAGACGAGGTCAGATTACCACGTTATGTCACTGTTGCCAAGTTACATGCTGTAAATAATAACTCCATTCACACGACGGAGTCCTTAACCTCCCCAGACCCAGTGGAGGATAATGACCCGGCAACCCAGGTGGAAGATTGGTGTCAGCAGATCCATGTTGGGACAGACACCACTCCAGCTCACCAGAAACAGGGGGTACATTGGGTAGTCCAGGAATACGCACAGGTATTCAGCAAACACTCACTTGACTTTGGGAGGATTAAAGGGGTGCAACATCACATCCCCACAGGCAACCATCCCCCCATTAAGGAACGGTACAGGCCTATACCTCCAGCACACTACCAGAAAGCCAAGGAGATGTTGCATGACATGAAGAAGGCAGGGGTGGTAAGGGATAGTTGTAGTCCCTGGGCAGCTCCCCTAGTTCTAGTCAGGAAAAAGGATGGAAGCATGAGAATGTGTGTGGATTACAGACAAGTAACTCGCATTACACATAAAGATGCATACCCTTTACCACGTATTGAGGAATCTATGGCTGCCTTAAAGTCTGCCAATTACTTTTCCACCCTTGACCTCACTAGTGGGTACTGGCAAGTAGCTGTGGCTAAGGAGGATCGGGAGAAGATGGCCTTCACCACCCCGATGGGACTCTGTGAGTTTGACAGAATGCCGTTTGGACTCTGCAGTGCCCCCGGAACGTTCCAGAGAGTGATGGAGAGCTGCCTGGGACACCTAAACTTCGAGACTGTGTTACTATTCCTGGATGACGTGATTGTGTACTCCAAAACGTATGAGGACCACTTGAAGCACCTGGCGGAAGTATTTGAGTCACTGTCCCGATATGGGATGAAACTGAAGCCCTCAAAGTGCCACCTGCTCAAAAAAAAGGTACAGTACCTGGGGCACTTTGTCAGTTCAGATGGAGAAGCACCAGACCCGGAGAAGGTCACTGCCATCCAGAAATGGCCGGAGCCAAAGAACCTCAAAGAGGTGCGTCAGTTCCTGGGACTGACAGGATACTACCAGAGGTTTGTACAAGACTACACTAAGAAAGCAGCGCCTCTGCAAGACCTCCTGGTAGGACAGTCCCCCAAGGGCAGAGATCCCCCGTTCCACTGGGGTAAAGAACAGGCTGAATCATCTTTCAAGAAATGAAGGCGATGAGATCCTAGCCTACCCTCACTACAGCCAACCGTTCCTGCTGTATACGGATGCCAGCAATGAAGGACTGGGAGCTGTCCTAAGTCAGAAGCAAAATGGCCTAGAGAAAGTCATCGCATATGCAAGCAGGAAGCTCCGCCCGACCGAGAGGAACCCAGAGAACTATAGCAGCTTCAAGTTGGAGTTCCTGGCGCTGGTCTGGGCCATTACTGAAAGGTTTAAGCACTACCTAGCCACCAGCAAGTTCACTGCCTACACTGACAATAACCCCTTGACGCATCTTGAAACAGCCAAGATGCCATGGAACAACGATGGATGGCTCGGCTGTCAAACTACCAATTCACAATAAAGTACCGGGCGGGCCGTAAGAATGCCAACGCTGATGCCCTGTCCAGGATGTTTCACCAGTCTGACACAGAAGAAGAAGTGGATGACCTGGAAGAGATCGAACTACCTGCATTTCACAGGAATGGGATGATCCACAAGCAACGAGCCTCCAGGAGGCAGCGTTGTAAGACATTAAATCCTTTACCTCACCACAGCTGGAAGGAGACCCAGGACAGAGACCCGGTTGTCAGCCATAGCAAGGAGTTGATAACTCAAGAAGGTTCCTCCCTGGAGAAGGATGCGTCTCTACAAGCAAAGCAGCTGTGGAATGAGAGAAGCCGGCTGTTTATCTACCGTGAGAAGCTGTGCCGGAGGTACGTCAATCCAAAAACCCATGAGGTGGTATGGCAGATAGTAGTCCCCAAGACGGACATTCAGATGGTGCTAGAGGCCTAACACGATCAGGCGGGGCACTTTGGCTGGAAAAAGCTAGAGACCCTGTTGAAGTGTCGATTCTACTGGATGGGAATGCGCAACTCCATTGAGAGGTGGTGCAGAGACTGTGGACCCTGTAGAAGAAAAGACTACAGCAGCCAGAAGGCACCCCTGCAACCCATCAAGACGACTCGACCCCTGGAGATCGTGGCCCTGGACCATGTCAAGTTGTCACCCAACCGGTCCGGATACTCCTATGCACTGACCATGGTGGATCACTACTCCAGGTTCCTGGTGGTTGCCCCTGTCAAAGACCTGACGGCAGAGACAGCAGCAAAGATGTTCCAAGCGTTTTCTGCAGACCCCATGGATACCCTGAGCAGGTGCTAACTGACCAAGTCCCAGCCTTCGAGGCCGAGTTGTTCAAAGAGTTCTGCCATCTGTACGGATGTAAAAAGATAAGAACTACACTGTACCACCCACAAACCAATGGTCTCTGTGAAAAGATGAACAACATCGTCATTGACCTGCTGAAGACCTTACCACTGGAGGAGAGAAACCAGTGGCCCGATCGACTACCTGACCTGGTAGATCTGTACAATCACAACTGTGAGTTCCACCAATTGCACCCCAGCTTATATCATGCAGGCAAGACCAGGAAAGCTGCCCATGGATCTGGAGCTTGGTGTTGTAGAACCAGAGGCAGATGCAACCATCGAGGACTGGGACACGACCAGACAGGAGCAGTACAGAAGAGTACAGGCCTGCGTCAAAGATAGTCTCACTCTTGTGAGGGACAAGCAGGAGGCCCACTACAACAAAAGTGCGCCCGCAGAACCCTTCACACCTGGTGAAGTAGTGCTGAAAAGAAAGAGGAGAAACCACAAACTTGATGACCAGTGGGAGAGAGAACCCTACACTGTGTTGAATTCAAAGTTTGATAACAGGAAGACGTGTTTGATCAGCAAAGATGGAGGGAGAACGACTGCAACGGTATCTAGGGACCACCTGAAGTTGTGTCCAGATCTGCTAAAGCCCCAAGAAAAAGTGCCTTTCATCACCTCGGAGGAACCTGAAGAAGCAGTAATACATACTGATTTGGGAGACATTTCCGGCAGATTGGCCTTAAATCGGAGGAGCAGTCATAATCCCAGTACTCCAATTCTCCCAACAGCCAGAAGATCCTCCACAGCAAGTTGAACCTGTAAGTGCTGCTGAAAAGCCTAGTGCCGCAGAAGAGCCTGTTCAAGAAGAATCTTCAGAAGAAGGATCCCCGGCAGAAACAGAGCAAGAAGGCCCAGCCAATGGTACACTTGCCAGTCACATAGAGAGGTTAAGGCAATTTTACAACTTACCCACACGTAGAGCAGACAGGGTAACTGATAATACAGACACTGAAACCTCACAGACCCCCGCACAGCGCAAATCAACACGTAGCACGAGAGGTCGACCCCCTGTTAGGTAAGCGAACAGTTAGAACTCCGATAGATGTAGATAGTTGCCCCTGGGTATTGTATATTACCGTATTATCTGGTATATTGCCATGTGTTCTTTGATTTACATGCTTATTAAATTATATTTTGCCCTAATGGACAATTCAAGTGATATGGATACTTTGCTTATTTGCGTCCTACTACTTTTTGGGTATCTAAGAACTCGGTGGCTGAGGACTATGTGCAGCCCAAAGACTTTATTGTACATATTTGCACTCCTTGAGTGCTCCCTTTGAGCAACCTCTCCGGAAGAGACTTGGACTTTCTGGTTGCTCACTGCCTACTGCTTTTGCAATGTATATACATATATACTTATTCATGTTTTATGTAACGTTCAAATGTTCTAACCTCCCACAAAGGGAAGATTGTTTATCCTTATTGTTTGCAAAATGTACTTCAGCCCGGGAGTGCTGAGCTTTGCTAGGGGGGAATGTGGCGCTCAGCTGCGCTTAGTGCCACAGATCCTAGAGGGGTGCATTAAAGGATTTCTCCACAAGAGGCCCTTAGAGCATACACACAGACCTACCCTACATCAGACCACCAGAGGGAGTCAAGAGGAGTCTAGCTAGAGAGTCCTGCTGTGTGAGACTTAGGGAAACAAGTCCATCTGCAGAGGGGTCTAGAGAGCACAGCTAATAGCTCAGCAGTGGGGCAATAGTGTCCTGCAAGCTAGACTCAAGTAGCTCAGGCCAGCAAGCTAGGAGTGTGCCGACACTCTAGAGAGCGGCAGAAGAGGCAGCCGGCTAACTGCCAGTGTGTATAGCCTGGTGAGGGCCCGAGTAGGCCGAGGGCCAGAGGAGAGAGTAGCATTGGGGGCAGAGGAGCCTTACCAGCTTACCTCAGAAAGCATATACCGGACACCGGGTCCGAGCCTACAGTGATCTCTATGACCCAGTAAGACACAACCGGAATCCCTGGAGAACTACAGGTCCCAGGATCACCCAAGAGCTGATACGTAACAGAGCCAGGAGTCACGGAGGCCCTACTAGCAGGGAGTGTGTACTCCAGAAGAAGGCTCTAACACAAAATCAGCCGGTGCAGGACAGAGACAAAGTTAGGCCTAGCTACATGCAGGTCAGAAACTTACTACGGAGAGGAAAGCAACAGGAGGCCCTACACCTGCTACTGGGGAAAATCCAGACTTGCACCCCTCACCCTACAGTGCTCCCGGATGTTCCTGCACTAATTCCAGTAAAGGTATGGAAGTGACTTGTGTGTGCTCCCATTCTTGCTCTGACCCGGCTGGGTTCCCTCCATCCTGCATCCCTACACCTACGCTGCCCTGAGGGCCTGCTTCACCTGTGGGGAGGGACAGCATCTAACCTGCCGCAACACCGGCCTTAGTGGACTGCTGCAGCGCTAGTGATCCTCACCAGAACACACAGGTGGCGTCACGAATCACTACACAAACATTATCCCCTGTAAATAAATCCCCTTTTTGGTGAGTGCCCAGGGCCATGGACCGAGTCATGGCTACCGTGACATCTCCAATAGAAGTCAACAGGCTCGGTACCGAGTACCCCACGGCCCTGGCGGGAGACTCACATGCCCGTAATAAAGCCTGGTGTAGCGTGCCTGTAATAAAGCCTAGTGCAGCGTGCCTGTAATAAAGCCTGGTGTAGTGTGCCTGTAATAAAGCCTGGTGTAGCGTGCCTGCAATAAAGCCTGGTGTAGCATGCCTGTAATACTGCCTGGTGTAGCATGCCTGTAATAAAGCCTGGTGCAATGTGCCTGTAATAAAGACTGGTGTAGCATGCCCGTAATAAAGCCTGGTGCAACGTGCCTGTAATAAAGACTGGTGCAGTGTGCCTGTAAAAAAGCCAGGTGTAGCATGCCTGTAATAAAGCCTGGTGTAGCATGCCCGTAATAAAGCCTGGTGCAGCGTGCCTGGAGGAGTATTTGCCTCTCTGCCAACCGGCCCAGCCCGCCCCTTCAAAAAAACATTCAAAACTGACAAGAAATTGGAGTTTAAATGAAAAAAAATGTTAAGAAACATTCTTTCCTGTATAATGACTTTTACATAAGGCAAAATTTAAATAGGATTTTCACTAAAATTAATTAAGTAAACCAAAATTTAAATTTTTAGTAAAAACTTGGACATTTCAGTGTAATTTATGAAGGAGGCGAGAACTGCTAAAAATGTGATTTAAGAGGGACTCCGCTAAACCATGTATTAAAGATAAAGGAGGGCCTCATACACATTCTGTTCAAATTGCCATGTGTTGGTACCCCTAGACTCATAAAGGCTATGCACTAAGTGCAAAGCCTCCCAAAAATTACAAGCAGGGTCATCCATACACCCTTAAAGGCATCAGCTGTAGTGCCTCATTCAAATATTTTGAGCAAAGTAGAGTTGTGGTACTCATACAGTCAAAAAAGATATGCAGAGTACAAACCCTTCCAAAAATTAGAAGCAATGTCATCTATACATGCTTGAAGGCATCCACTGGACGGCCTCATTAAAATATTAAGAAAGTGTACACCTTTGGCAGGACAATTTTGTTTTTTTATTTCATACCAATGAAATTTCACACAAAGCAGGTTCTACAGTATATATGACAATAGTAATTTTTTTTATCAAAAATATGTTGTGGACTCTACCAGGCCAAGCGGTTTTAAAAAAATATTAACCCGCCATATTTTTTCACAAAGCACGTGAAACTGTATATGCATTAATCATTGAATCCACAAAAGTTTTGGAAGCTTTTCTTAGCATTTAATATACCAGCGAAATGTAAGAAGATCCATGTTACAGTTTATGGATGAATCCTTGAATCCATAAAAAGATTTGGAAGCTTTATTTTACTTTAATATACCAGTGAAATGTATCACAAGCCAAGTTAGTGTGTGGATGAATCTTTGAATCTATAAATGTTCTTTCAAGTTTTTTTTCTATAACACCAAAATGTCACAGAAAGCACATAATACTGTATGTATCAGTAATTGAATCAATAAAAAAAATCTATTTTTTTGGAGTTTTATGTGACACCAAAAGTATATAAAACTGTATGGATGAGTAATTGAATCCAGACAAATTTCTCCCTGCTTTTTTGTAGTGTTATACATGCCACCAAAATGTACTCAAGAGCATAAAATACTGTTTGGATGAGCAATTTAATACCAAAAAAAAATTGACAACTTGTTTTGATTGTTATATAGCACTGAAATGTACTCAAGAACATGCAATACTCTATGGATTAGCAAAATAACCGATAAATTTATGAACAATTTTCTTGAAGGTTGTATACCACTAAAATGTACCTAAGAACATGTAATACAGTATGGATGAGCAATATAATACCGATAAATTTATGAACAATTTTTTTGAGGGTTAGATACCACCGAAATGTACCCAAGAAGACGTAATACCCTATGTATGAGTAATGTAATACAGATATAATTTTGATACATTTTTTGGAAGGTTATATACTAACAAAATGTATCCCAGAACTCACAGGATGTGGGGAACCCCAAAGACAGTATGCTCTTTTGGAGGTGGTAGTAGCCCTGTCTCGAGCCACGTCAAGGAGCCTCTCCCAGGCCCGTTAATTCTCTAAGAAGGGTTCATCCTGCTCTCTTCCTTCTGGGATTACACTCACTGCATACCAGCGATGTTGATCCTCCATTTTGAGGAACGTGACCCTGGTTTCAGCAAGCAGCTCTTGCAGCCTTCAAGGTAAGTGTTCCTTCTCTACTGCCCAACAGTTTAAAGAGATGTGATGGGTCCCAAACTCTTTAATGGACCCCCTTCTTCACTGAATGTCGCAAGTAATGGCCACCCCCAACTCTCGGTACCTTGTGGCTCGTGGGCCAGATAACATTTCTCCAGACCTGGTCCTGGCTCGCCTCCTTATGTCTTCCAACCAGCCTATGCCCTGCTATCCGATCACCAGTTCCTGGATCCTGACTCTCCCATCCAAAGTCCACAAGAACCCCAACCATAAAGGATGCAACCTGGGTGGTTCTGGGGAAATCACCCGGATCTGGACCGCAGGCTCCTACTACTTCTGCTGTTGTACCAGCTTCCTCTGGCTCCAATATTCTTCTGGTCACTCCCTTGGGAATCTCGCATGTTTCTGCCATCTTTTTTGCCCACTAAGCATGTTACACTGTATGGATGACTAATTGAATACAGTAAAAAAAATTAAACACATTTCTGGAGTGTTATATACCACAGAAATGTACTCCAGACCACAGAATAGTGTATGGCTGAGAAATTCAACCCCAAAAAATGTTTCAATGCTTTTTTGGAGTGATAGATATCACAGGAATGTACGCTTTATTTTTTTACTGTTATATATATCGCAAAAATGTATCCCAGACCAAGGAATTCAGTATGGCTGAGAAATGTAACACTGCAATTTTTTTTTACTTTTTTTTTGAGTGATAGATATTACATTATTGTACCCCAGACCACAGAATACTGTATGTGATATTAAGTTAACCTAGAAAAATTTTTAAACGCTTTTTGGAAGTGTTAGATATCACATAAATCTACCCCACACCATGGATTACTGTATCGCTGAGAAATTTAAACCAGTAAAAAAAAGTTATGCTTTTCTTGAGTGTTATTTATCACAAAAATGTACCCCAGACCACAGAATACTGTAAGAGTGAGCAATTCAACCAAGAAAAAAAATTTAAACACTGTTTTGGAGTGATAGATATCACATTAATGTATCTCAAACCACAGAATATCGTATGGGTGAGAAATTTAAACCAGAAACATTTTTTAATGATTTTTTAGAGTGTTAGATATTACAAAAATGTACTCCATGCCACGGAACAATCTATGGGTGAGTAATTTAATCCAGGAGAAAATTTAAACTTTTTTTGGAGTGTTATGTGACACAAAAATGTACCACAAAGCACGTAATACGTAATGAATTACACAATATATTAAATTTTTTCACATTCACAAAAATAAGCCACAGCTATATATTTTGCAAGGGACTGCACAACCCTAATCAGTGTCTACAGACTGTATTCTGCCACTGCTTCGGCAACTCTCTCTACCTCTCTAGACTACATGTAGAATGTATGTGATACAAACAGCAGAGCAAACGATTAGCCCTTAGAAGGGCTGTTAGTATGATGGTTTAACTTCAGCACTAGTATCAACACTACAGGCCTCTGAACCATTATACTGTGCACACAGGCCTAGACAAGCACTCTCACAATACGAAGTGTCACAGAGCTGTACAATGCTGTCAGTGTGCTGAGCCAGGTGGCTCCTGTTCTTTTATAACCCCTGATAATGTCATACAACCAGCCAATCACAGTAATACCACAACCAAGATGGCTATGGCATTGCAGTGGCTCACAGGCAACCCCAGCATGTTAATTGGCTGTGTATCAGCCACCAAACATGGACAGGATTAGAATTTTACATCGAACACCGCCCAATGCTCACAGAGTAATGAGTACAATCGAGCACCCAGATAATTGAGTGATTTATGAGTATCACAGAGCACGTTCACTTATCCCTTATCAAAAGTCAGGAACCAATAGGAAAATTCCCTACGATTGACAGGTGCCATCAGGCAGGTCTCAGCAGGGGCACTGCGCTAACGTCGGCCATTTTTTTTTATGAAGAGGAGGCGGAGAGCTGGTGGATGGTGGAGGTACTGAGGGTGGCTTGGGGACATCATTTCTCTCTCCTATGACATGTTATATCATGTTAGAAGAGAGAGAAATTATTTTTATAGCGGATACACTTTTTTTTGCGTAAAGGTCAAAGCAGACAGCTGTGAGCTGTTAAGCCGATATTAATAGGCTAGGAAGGTTCAGGGATATTGGCCCCTTCCCAGCACAATAAGACAATCCCACAGCTGTCTGCTTTCCCTTAGCTGGTTATTTTACTTGTTACTTATTTATTAACAAGAACAGTAAAATACACACGCAATGCACTGCTCCACTCCTCCACTTGAACCTCTGCCTCCTGGTTCAAGATTATTACTTTTTTTATTTTATGTTATTTTAAGTCCTGTCCCTATCCACATTTGCTTGCAGGGCAATTGTTTTGCTTCCTTTTGTAATCCCCTAGAACCTTACTTGACTTATATGAGGTTCAGTTCAAGTTCAGGTACCCAAATCGAACATTGGACTAAAGTTCAGCTGAACCCGACGAACCCTAACTTCCACAGGTCCGCTCATCCCTATTCCTAACCTCCCGTATTAAAACCTTGCCATATGTTTAAACCTGAATGAACTGGAATATGTTATGTTCATGTACTATTACTGTTTCTTTATTTACTCAATGGTATATGCTCATTATGTTATCGTAGGTTTTGTCTGTTTAGTGGCCAGTGTGAACATGCTCCCACACACTGCATGCAAACCAACTTATATTCCAGTTCATTTCTTTATGTTTTTGCACTCTGTGCAAATAATGACGCCGTTGCCCTTTTGTTTGAGCTGGACATTACGTTTACATAGCTCCCAATTGCTGGGTGTCCATTAGTCGGGATCTCGATCCTGCTCGGCCCTTATTCACATTTACGTCATTGACTCTAGGCAGAAGTATCTGCAGCAGTATCTCTGGCTGTTTTCTGTTTTTCCTTCAGTACGTGACCATCCAATGTATAAACATATGTCCGCCCCACCACTTTTTAGAGCCGCGGCAGAGAATTATTGAGGCCTCCCATGCTTGGCGCCTATTTTTGGAGCCTTTCAATTCTACCTCAGAGATCACTATAGTAAGTAATTAGCCGGCGCGCGCTGGGCTGAAGGGTCCACACTAATTTGCAGAGTTACATTCGCTCGTCCCTCTGCTTGATAAGTTATCCAAGCTTGCAGGAAAAAAAAAAAAAAGTGCGGTGTTCAATGTCGATGAAAAAGGAAAACGCGTCGAGTTTATTACTCGATGACAAATCCCGAGAGAGGAGACATTTCAGTGAATTAAAGCGAGAAATCCTCGCCGCTCGCGTCGCGCACTGTACTCTGTATTTATCCTCGCTAAATTATAAATCACGCACTCGGGATATTTCCGGGATGGGATATGCGCTCCAGTGCAGGGATGAAAAAGTGCTGTGTTTGTCATATGTAGCAGATCTGCGTTTGTTAAGTGGGTCCATAAATACGTTGAAAGTAACAACATAATTAGACGCCATAGTGAGAGCAGGGCGACTTTTGCAAAATAACTGTCTTTGTCGCCCGCAGTAACCAATCACGACGCAGCTTTTGTTTTACCAGCGCAGTTTAAAAAATAAAAGCTGAGCTGTGATTGGTTGCTGCACGCAATATAAACAGTTTCACTTTCAGTTTTGAGGACCAACTGTGGAATTATATTCCTTCCACAAACAGCGCCACTCATGGGCCCTGTCTGGTATCGCAGTAGTTTCCCTGTGTCATTTCTGAAAGAAGGCATCCATGAATTTCTCATCTTAATCTTAACCCGATATTTTTAAAAATGCTAAAGCATAAAAAAAAAATGTCTCGCTTTCTTTTAAAAATAGCACCACACATGTTTACAGGTTGTGACTGGTATTACCGCTCAGAAATATCAAAAATAAAATAAATGACAGACTTTGATACCCGTTTCAACCAATCACAGCAGAGCTTACATTTCATCAGCGCTGTATGACAAATGAAAGCTGAGCTGTGATTGGTTGCTAAGGAGCATTTTGACAAATTAGGCCCAACTTGTATCTACTGACTAGTTTCATCTAAAGGGGTTAATTGGGCAGAGCCTCCATACCGTATATGACCTGAGAACGGGTGTGGCGCTGTTTTTTAAAGAAAGCTGCTATGTTTTTGCATAACTCCCAACTTTTGAAGAACGGAAAGAGGGACAGATGATGCGGCGCTCGTAGCCACAGCCCAAGCCAAGCCCATTTACCATTTCTTTCTCCCCCCCGGCAGGAGATGTTAGAGGGGAGGTGGCAATGAGGGACATTCAACAGACGCTCGAGACTGTGTCTCGACCCGCCACCACAATTGTGGGTTACCAGGGCAATGGGGTACTCAGAGCCGAGCCCGTAGAAGTCTATGGGGTTTGTCACAGGTAGCGGTGGCTCGGTCTGTGGCCCTGGCGGTCTGGCGTATGTTGGGGATATATTTACAGGGGATAAATTTATATACAGTTCGTGACGCCACCTGTAGTCTTCTGGTAATTTGTACCAGCGCTGCTGTAGATCTCTGAGGGGATGGCGAGGCAGCTAGATGTCGGGTCCCCTACAGGTGGGACTCTTCCCTCAGGTCGGTAGTTAAAGCAGGGTTGTGCAGGCATGCAAGTAAATAACTCAGTCTCACACGGTCAGCGTCTTTCCATACCTTTACTTGTAAGATGGTAAGGCAGGTCCCAGGGAGGCTGATCCAAGGAGAATGTATTTCGAGATAGCAGCTGGACAAGTTAGGGGCCTCCTTTACTTTCACAACGATGATGAGTACAACCAGCATGAAGCGTAGTTCCCTCTATAACTCCAGCTATTCCAAAGCTGTACTGCCCAGTCAGTTTTGTGGTCGGAGCCTTCCTGTGAGAGAGCTGAATTCCTATCTTGTCCTGCAGAGACTCAAGGTCCTCACTCCCCCTGACCCCAGTTACGTACCGACTATTTAGGGGCTGCTTGCCGCGACCTAAGGTCCGATAAGCCTCTGGTTTTCTTACCACTAAGCTTGAAACTATAGTGATCCTTCGGTCCCGAGTGACCGGTAACAACGTGCAGGACTTCTCCAATCCAAAAGCACTTTTAAATATATCTTCCACTGTGCCTTTCGCCTTGTCCACGCTTGTAGCATAAACACTCACACTTGCAAAAAGTCATATAATCACTCCCTTCTTTTCCTTCCTTCAGAGTTAGTTACCAGACTCTCAGTAATCTTCTAGGCAGGAGCACGTCTCTGAACCTTCACTGTCTTTGAGACAGGAGACTGAAGTATTTCTGTACTAAACTCTTCTTTCTTTATCAATGTCTTCAAGTGAGGTACAGCTCTGACCAGGCTGAGGTGATCTATATCTCGCCCTTACTGGCCTCCACTTGCTGAACTGCTGATAGAACCAAGCTGGACTGCTTCCTCCCTCCAAGTCCCAGCTAGACTCCACACGTCTGCTCCGTCCGAAGACAGGAAACTGACTACTAAATCACTCAACGAATCTACACTGACCACTCCCTTCGAGTCACTACACTACCCTAAGGGTGTGTCTAGTGTATATTGAGTGAATGGGTATAGAGCATTAAACTGCTATCTCTCCACACATTCTCCAGGGTACTGCGTGTGCCTTCACACCAGGGCTACACATTCCCCCATGGTAAAAGACAGCACTCCCGGGCTGTAAAATACAAAGAGACAATTTTGTTTATGCATTAAACATCAACATTAAACATTAATTCGTCCCATCCGGGAGGTAAGGATGTCTTGAACGTTGCAAACAAAACATTATATATAGAAAAATACAATATTAAATAACGTTTTCATATAAATAGACAATATGCTTGTGAAGGACCCGCACCAAACCTTTAACGTGGGTCCTGGGTGGGCTGCAGGACTTAGGAATGCAGACCTCATTCAGTGCCACACCACACGGGTTTTGTATTCAGAGGTAGTTGTGCTGGTTTTATGTAAAACCAAGATAAGGCACAAGGTGCAACTATTTACAGATAAGTTCTGGGCTGGCACAGTCCTCAGCCTCTGAGTCCATTGTAAAACAAAGACATATTATATCAAATCACATCACAATAAAGCGCAAAAACTTTTTATCTGATTACCCAGCCGGGCATTCTACTTTTGGCAATATATATATTCGTTATATACACATTTAACTTGTGCAAAATTGGCAAACATTCTTAAACTTTTTACAACATTACTTATGGTAGACCCCTATCTGGATCTCACCGATTTTTTACTGTTTAACTATTTCAAATACATTTTCCACCCCGGGGGCTGGAACAATGCAATGGTCCCTAGATCCCATTACTAACAAGTCGTGCGCTGCTATTAGGGTCTGGGTCGCCACAGTTCTCGTGCGAACCTCTAGGGGCGCAACGGGTACTTTCTCCTTGCGAGACACCGATTGCGTTTCAATTTGCGTTACAGTTAGCGATATTGATCGTGTCATAGATTGCGATGGAGACTGGGTCGCAAGTTGCGATGTAGAAGAATAACGAGTTAGTGGAGAGTATACAGGTGTTGCTTCTATTTGCGAGATACCTGCAGGGGGCGATGCTGGGGCACGGCCGAATGCTGTTTGTGCTGGAGACGGGGACGCTGCGGTAGTGGTGACGTTACCAGCGTCGGGGACGGGGTCACGGACGATGGCGACGTTAAGGGCATACCATCCCTTCATTCCCCAGTGTCGTGTATAGGTGACAATGTCTCCATTAACTAGGTCCCTCCCGGGATGGCCTTGTGGTAGGTGGGATTCTACGTCGCGTCTACTGACAAAGACCCCTGGGTAGAGGCCCGGTTCTCTGATGAAGCCCCAGCCCTTCCGGAGCTGGAACTCTGTCACACACCCCTGCCGCCGCGGTTCCCTCAGAGTACCTTTTTCTCGACGGACACTCTCCTTGTCCGCGATCAGCTCTGCATGTTGCCGCTGTCGATTCCGCTGAGCTTCCCGCTCTTCCTCCTGCTGGCGTTGTTGTTTCTCCTCACGACGCTGCCACTCACATTCCCACTGGGCGGTATAGGCGACGTCATCCAGGCGCGCCATCTCGTCCCAGTCCACGTCTGGTAATGACGGACAGGACCCCTCCGGTGTCGGGGATCGATCGTCTGCTGCGGCCTCCTGGCCGGGCGGGCGTTCCGGAACTGGCGGTACCTCCTCAACCTCCTTCGCCTCCACCGCTTCACCGGTGGGATCAGGATCGGTACTTTCGGGGGCAGCCTCCGGTTGCTCCTTTGCCTTGGGCAGCAGAAGTTTTGATAACTCCAGACGTAGGGGGTCGTCGAGGGGAGAGAACACCGCGTCCCACAGCCGCCGCTGCTCCAGGGTACTCCGGCGTCTCTCGATCTCTTCAAATCCAGATTGTGGCAAAATCATCTTTCTTAGTCGTGCATTTTCTTCCTTAATTTCCAGCAATGCTTGCTGCAGGTGCAGGACCACGGATGGTTCCGGTGCTGGTGGCAGCTTGGCTGGGGCACGGGGCCTGCCTTCCTCCGCTTCCCTGCTCGGCTGCACACGTCCTGCTTCCATGATGTTCCAGAGCGTTCTTACATCTTCCTCCAGAGACGTCCGGTCTCTTCCGTGGAGGCGGGGTTTGCGTCTCCTCCTCTTTGCAGGAAAGGTGAAGAGGAGGCGGACCTCCTTTGCTGTAGGGCAGGATCGCATATTGTAATAGCACTTTGAGAGGGCAGGCATTTTCTTCGCGCCACAGGGGGGTACACGCCCACGAAGGTACGCCCACCTTCTTCTCCAGTGCCTGAGGGCGCGAATATGGCGATAAAGATGGCGATTTTTGGTGCCAAAAGTGCAAACAGTTCTTTTCACAAAAACAACTCCATAGGCACACAGGGCTCGCAATTTTGCGAGTTTCGCATCCTGTTCGTGACGCCAATTTGTCTCGACCCGCCACCACAATTGTGGGTTACCAGGGCAATGGGGTACTCAGAGCCGAGCCCGTAGAAGTCTATGGGGTTTGTCACAGGTAGCGGTGGCTCGGTCTGTGGCCCTGGCGGTCTGGCGTATGTTGGGGATATATTTACAGGGGATAAATTTATATACAGTTCGTGACGCCACCTGTAGTCTTCTGGTAATTTGTACCAGCGCTGCTGTAGATCTCTGAGGGGATGGCGAGGCAGCTAGATGTCGGGTCCCCTACAGGTGGGACTCTTCCCTCAGGTCGGTAGTTAAAGCAGGGTTGTGCAGGCATGCAAGTAAATAACTCAGTCTCACACGGTCAGCGTCTTTCCATACCTTTACTTGTAAGATGGTAAGGCAGGTCCCAGGGAGGCTGATCCAAGGAGAATGTATTTCGAGATAGCAGCTGGACAAGTTAGGGGCCTCCTTTACTTTCACAACGATGATGAGTACAACCAGCATGAAGCGTAGTTCCCTCTATAACTCCAGCTATTCCAAAGCTGTACTGCCCAGTCAGTTTTGTGGTCGGAGCCTTCCTGTGAGAGAGCTGAATTCCTATCTTGTCCTGCAGAGACTCAAGGTCCTCACTCCCCCTGACCCCAGTTACGTACCGACTATTTAGGGGCTGCTTGCCGCGACCTAAGGTCCGATAAGCCTCTGGTTTTCTTACCACTAAGCTTGAAACTATAGTGATCCTTCGGTCCCGAGTGACCGGTAACAACGTGCAGGACTTCTCCAATCCAAAAGCACTTTTAAATATATCTTCCACTGTGCCTTTCGCCTTGTCCACGCTTGTAGCATAAACACTCACACTTGCAAAAAGTCATATAATCACTCCCTTCTTTTCCTTCCTTCAGAGTTAGTTACCAGACTCTCAGTAATCTTCTAGGCAGGAGCACGTCTCTGAACCTTCACTGTCTTTGAGACAGGAGACTGAAGTATTTCTGTACTAAACTCTTCTTTCTTTATCAATGTCTTCAAGTGAGGTACAGCTCTGACCAGGCTGAGGTGATCTATATCTCGCCCTTACTGGCCTCCACTTGCTGAACTGCTGATAGAACCAAGCTGGACTGCTTCCTCCCTCCAAGTCCCAGCTAGACTCCACACGTCTGCTCCGTCCGAAGACAGGAAACTGACTACTAAATCACTCAACGAATCTACACT
Source organism: Oophaga sylvatica (assembly GCA_033576555.1). Classification (NCBI taxonomy): domain Eukaryota; kingdom Metazoa; phylum Chordata; class Amphibia; order Anura; family Dendrobatidae; genus Oophaga; species Oophaga sylvatica. The sequence goes on along the minus strand of JARQOD010000008.1, from coordinate 23,871,951 downwards.
GACCACTCCCTTCGAGTCACTACACTACCCTAAGGGTGTGTCTAGTGTATATTGAGTGAATGGGTATAGAGCATTGAACTGCTATCTCTCCACACATTCTCCAGGGTACTGCGTGTGCCTTCACACCAGGGCTACACAACTGCAGGGCACAGACCCAAATCCGGGACTGTCCGCTTTATCCGGGACATTTGGGACTAGAGGTGAGCGGATCGATTCCCGAGTCTCTGGTCCAGTGTGCAAGTCAGTGCTACCCGGCGCTGGACAGGAGGCCGCAAATCTCTAACCTTACGGCGACCCTGACGCGGCTTTTGGTTAGTGTGCCGTCATCTGTGCGTCCTTCTCATCTCTAGTTGGGACTTCTGGATTTATTTTTTGTTCATTCATTCACAGTCAGAGCTGCCAGAACTTTCTCATCTTCATGTAGCTTCACTATACGACATCTGGCTTTTTTGTGTCTCTAAGGCCGTGTTCACACATAGCAGAAATACTGTGTTTTTTGTTTTCAGCAGATGTCTGCACCAAACTATGCAATGGCAATATTCTCCCCCCTTATTTGATGCGTTTTTGGTGCAGATGTTTTTAATGTGGTTTTTTTTATAGTACAGAAACGCTTTGATTCTGCACTTAAAAAAAGTAACTGCAGGTTTTTACATGCGTTTTTAGGCTCCACATAGAAGACAAGAGAAAAAAAGCACCAAAACTGCAGAGTTCAGCAGCGTCTTTAGACTACAGGGGGCGCAGTTCTCATGAAATCACATCCTATTTGCTTGGACAGTGAAACACAGCAGAAGGTTTGTGTAAAAGAAGCAGCAGAAAATATGCAGCATTTATGCTACATGTGAACAAAGTCTAAATGTCCAACCAAAGTGGCTGTGAATACCATGAAATCTCCGCTCTCTGTGGTCTGAAGACGCTGCTGAACTCTGCAGTTTTGGTGCATTTATTTTCTCTTCATCTGACAAAAAAATACACATGAGAATGCAACGGCGTTTTTTTTTTTTTTCAAGAGCAGAATCAAAGCTTTTCTGTACTATTAAAAAAGCGTTAAAAACTCTGCTTTATATCTGCCCCCAAACCGCATCAAATAAGTGGGAAAATGCATAAAAGAAATGCAGCAAACGCAATAATCAAAGAAAATTATTATTTCGTTGTATGATGCGGACTCCTGCAGAAAAAAAATCAGCAGAAAGAATGCAGCATTTACGCTACGTGTGAACACGGCCTCAGCATTACTGTTTTATTACATTTTTTATAGGTTTAATAGAGAAAAAATATCAATCATGCCATTTTTTACACCATTTACCAATCCCCATAAATAATCTGATCGCTGCATTGTGCTGGTTGTTGCGAATACACAGATGTCAAATACTTGCTGATTTGTGGTGTTTATCATTTTTTAAAAAAAAAACGCATTAAAAATGAAAAAAAATTTCATTATCGAGTGTTTTTCATTATTATTTTTTAGTAATTTTATAGGATGAAAAAATCTCTTATTCTCCCTCTAGAATAGAAATACACACATTGTACATAGCAAAGTATTTCTATCAGTATAATCTGCCAGTGAAGTCAGATCCTGTATTACAAGTACACAGAATTCTCCCCAGTGATATTATCAGAGCGTGTGGCTCAGTAGCTTAAGTGTCTGCCTGTAATGTTAAGTTTGAGATCTGGGAAGACTCAGGAAAAAAAATGACATTTTTGTAATTGTTTATTATTTTTACTACTTTTATGCGAACAAAAAAAATATTTTTTCTTTACCTCAGTATACAGGACCATAGAAATTGTTATATATACGCAATGTATCTCTATGGACATGTATAACCTGCTTCTGACTTCATTGCCTGCACAGAGGTCCAGATTACCAAATTTTTCTATCTATATCATTGTGGACTACGAAGAGCAAAAGCCTGCGAACATTGAGATGTACGTTTGAGTTCTGGGGAGACTGAACACAGGAGGTAGAAACAGTGAATATCTAATTTATGCACTGAACAGAGAGATGTGGTCCCACCCCCCAGGAGCCAGGAGGAGGGGCTCAATAGCGATGGAGAAAAGAGGGGTGAGTATAGAAAACAGGACAAAAGAACTGACGGGACGGGACGCTCCTGCTGAAAACGAGACAGTTGGGCGTTATTGATCATAATCCTGGACAATCAAACATGTCCAAAAACTCATGTGACAGTTTCAGCATCAGTGTGCCACAAATAATGGAGGATACGAATGTGCAAAAGCACCGAGCAGGAAACCTGGGTGACCACTATAGGAGGCGGCCATATTGATTATCGGTGATATTCTATACCCAAATTATGAAAAAATGCAAATTAGGAAGATGAGTCCTGCGATATGTGCAGACCAGGAATATATGATGCCATATTCTGTGATACTGCATATAAAGTAATGGCCGGAGCAGAGCCTTCCTCCCCTCAAGAAAGAGGCGTGGGCGGAGGCCGGAATGACGGGGGTTTGGAGGGGTTTACAAAGAAGGAGGAACATTTAAATGAGATGGGTGGTGGGGGGTTTATAAGGCAGCGATGGGGCGGATCCAGGTGTCAGTTCCCGTCTTGCCCCATCAGTAGTCCAGCCCTCCCTCCCTGTTTGATGAGGTGGTTTATTTTGTATAATTTTGGGTCATGGCGGCTCAAGGGGGTGGGGAGAGAGTCCTTGAAGTTGTTGGAAATTGGTTTGGGGGGACTCTGTTTAGGGTCTCCACTGTTTGAAGTTACGTGGTGGTGATCTGGTGAAAGGTGGAAGGGGAGTTCACACGGAGTTGGCGGATCCCCAAGTGGTTGGGTGAACAGCACACCTCAATTGTTGGTGCTCCCGAGCCTGTGGGGTAACGGCTGGGAGTAAGAGGTGGGGTGTTGTTCACAGGATATTGGTTCAATTCACCATGATCTTTGTAGCTTCAAGGACTCCTCCCTAATGTTGTTATGGTATATTGTTAATTATTGTTAATATTGTTTGTATTTAAATAAAGGCTGCTGTGGCCATATATATTCCAAAAATTTACTGTCTCTCGTTATTGGGGTGAGGATATCGGGGGTATCCTGATAATGGGGTAGGGGCTCAGTTTGGGGAGTCCTTGGTTCCGTACAAGTAAACAGCTCAACTATACCAACGTCATGTATTACTATGGCATCCTTCATGATTGAGCAATAAGCTGCCATGAAGGCAGAGCCTAAGGGGCTGTATGAGATCAGGAACACATGGCTGCTGCCGTCCAAAAACTGCGTCTCTTGTTTATCATAGATAGATAGAAAATGAAGCAGCACTAGTAACCTTCAGAGGATTACAAAAAACCACATAAATACCAAAAAGGGAAGGCAGCACCCCAATAGGCTTGAGAAAGGCTCAATGTTTCTGCACCAAAATGTTGCATTGTACGTTACGGGCTGATACAGCGTTTGTCTTTATTGCAGTGCTGCAATCCTTGTGAGGTTTTTTGAGCTGAAACGCGCAGGTCAGTGTGCTGCTGGTTATTTTACCACAGTTTTTTTATGCAATCTTCTCAATAAATTTTTGGATTTTATTGCTGCTTCTCATCCCGCTGCAATACTTCTTCCTTTTTTTCCAAATTATACACATCATCTCCTGACATCACCCCTGCATTACTACAAAATATCAGCGTCTGTCTTTCCGCTGTCTCTAACATTATGTCCTCAATCTATCTAAAACATAATCTGTCAAAAACTGAGCTCCTTGTCTTTCCTTCCGTCCATATACAACTTATTATAGGATATATCTGGGTGGTGCACAGCTCAAAGAATAGCGTAAATTAAAAAATTGGGAATAGAAATGCAGCACTCATCCATACTCTTTGAATAAAAAGTCCTTTATTCCACACACATGGGCATCATTTTTCACAGCGAGCAGCTAAACACAGGGTTAAAGCAGGGGAGAGGAGAAACAACGGACTATGGCCGTTTCACGTTTTAACTAACGCTTCTACAGGTCCAACATCTCTAGAATTAGACCGTTTCTTACTTTTGCCTCTGCAAAAACTCTTACTGTCGCTCTTATTCATTCTCACCTGGACTATTGTAACTCTCTACTAATCGGTCTCCCTCTTACTAAACTCTCCCCTCGCCAATCCCTCCTGAATGCTGCAGCCAGGATCATATTCTTCACCAACCGTTATACTGATGCCTCTACCTTGTGCCAGTCATTGCACTGGTTACCCATCCACTCCAGAGTTCAATACAAACTTATCACTCTAACCCACAAAGTGCTCCACAGTTCAGCACCCCCCTATATCTCCACCCTCATCTCAGTCTACCACCCTACCCATGTCCTCCATTCTGCTAATGACTTAAAGGGAATCTGTCACCCCAAAATAGCCATATCAGATAAAGATATGACTGAATAGTGCGTCCCATAACTAAGCTAACGGTGGGTATCATATATCATGATACCCCCGTTTTCATATCAAAATACCTTTTTAAAGTTGGTGATTGTATGTGTCAATCACTGCAGTCAGGTCAGGAGGGCAGCGGTTTTTTATGTCCTCCCCCGCCCCCGCTCCTCGTCATCTGTTGCGTTACGCCGTCTGTGAATACCAAAGATGGCGTTAGGTTCCCGCAATTGCGCAATTCAAAATCTGGCCCGGCGCATGCGCAGTATGCTTTGCCCAACAGTGGGCAAAGCATAACATGACTACAGCGCATGCGCTAGTCTTTCCTTGCCCCGGAAGTCGTCCAAGGCAAGCAGTAATTTCCAGGGCAAGGAAAGACCAGCGCATGCGCTGTAGTCATTTTATGCTTTACCCACTGTTGGGCAAAGCATACTGCGCATGCGCCGGGCCAGATTTTGAATTGCGCAATTGCGGGAACATAACGCCGTCTGTGGTATTTACAGACGGTGTAACGCAACAGATGACGAGGAGCAGGGGCGGGGGAGAACATGAAAACCGCCGCCCTCCTGACCTGACTGCAGTGATTGACACATACAATCACCAACTTTAAAAAGGTATTTTGACATGAAAACGGGGGTATCATGATATATGATACCCACCGTTAGCTTAGTTATGGGACGCACTATTCAGCCATATCTTTATCTGATATGGCTATTTTGGGGTGACAGATTCCCTTTAAGACTAACATCCTCAATAATCTGAACCTCCCACTCCAATCTCCAAGACTTCTCACATGCTGCGACAATTCTTTGGAATGCACTACCCAGGACACTTTGATTAATTCCCAATACCCACAGTTTTCAGTGTGCCCTAAAAATGCATTTCTTTAGCGTGGCCTATTGCCTCACCATATTTATCTAACTATCCATTTTTTGCCCATGCAAAACTTTCTTTAAAATCAGGACCCTCGTAGCGTCTGTTCACACCCTCAACTAACTTATCAGCCCTCTTTGTTTGTACTTGTACTGGTACTGACTGGTGACTGGTTCATGAAGTATTATGTGAATCCCCCTAAGTATTTTTTACCATTCTCCTTTCGTGTCTCCCCTATTCCTCATAGATTGTAAGCTTGCGAGCAGCAGGAACCTCACTCCTCTTGGTATCTGTTGATTTATGCGTTATTCATTGTCTATACACGTTCCCTCTAAAATGTTAAGCGCTGCGGAATATGTTTGCGCTATAGAAATAAAATTATTATTATTATTACATGGCTTCATCCTACCAGAACAGCTCCCCTCATGGGCAGTATCTGGTAAAGCAGTTTATTCCTATTCCCCTGAGCAGCCATACATTTCTAATCTTTTATCGCCCAAAGAGTTAACCGACAAATTCCGCTCTGCAACGCCCCTATATGACAAATAACCGGATCTCCGATAAGGCGGTGTTATCTGAGATAGATGAGCGTTCTGCCGGGTCACTTGGAAGGAGTCTTATATGAAATTGATAAATGCTTGAAGCAAAAGGCAGCATAGGCTTGTGTTTATCTGGAGGGTCCTGCAGATAGCAGAATCCCGCTCTATCTGTGAATGACCCAGTTTTTCTTTATTCATCTTTTATTGCGCTGTTCCTAGACAGATGACAGAGGACACACAAAAGGTTTATCTTGTAGTCATGTGTAACACTCGGAAAACTAGGCCACATATGGATGGGATATGCTATTCTGGAGCCACACAGCTGTTCCCCGATCTCTTCTTACCAGTTGCCGGCGTTAAAAAGCCGCTGGTTGACAAATACGCTGAATTAAACCTTCCATCCCGTAAGTCAGATGGACGCTCTGTGATAAAAGTGCTACACAACTTTCATCTCGTCTCCGGAGATGCGCCGCTCTCCCGGCTGTTCCCTGGTTTTTACATGGATAATCTTTATTACACGATTAAATATACAACCTACTCAATGCCATACACTGCCAGGGGAGCCGCGCGGGCAGCACACACTGCGCCACTGACAAACACTTTCTTGTTCATGGATCGGTGGCCGAAGGGAACATACTGTATTTTATATCTGAAACTTTTGTCGAGGTTCCTTGCTTGACTTTAATGTTGGTAAATGGAGTGGAATAATTATTATAATCTGCCCAATGCAGAGTTAAAATTATAGATAGATAGTAGCGATGCGCGAGCATGCTCGGATTAGGTGTTATAAGCGCATGCTCGGGTGCTAATAGAGTATCTTCGGCGTGCTCGAATACTATGTTCTATTCCCCGCGGTTGCATGTCTCATGGCTATTCGACAGCCACCACACATACAGGGACTGCCCAACAAACAACAATCCCTTCACGTGTTGCAGCAGTAGAACAGCTGCGAGACATGCAACCGCAGGGACTAGAACATAGTATTCAAACACGCCGAATATACTCTATTAGCACCCGAGCATGGTCAGATAACACCTTATCCCAGCACACTCGTTCATCACTAGTGATGAGCAAATCTGCCACAATTCTAATTCATCACATTCACTCCAATTTGGCCAGGAAATTCAATTCACATTATGTCACCTATCCAGCCACACAGCCCCACTCCTGTCTGGTTATCTTCTTTGGTCTGCTCACCAGTGCGGTCTATACTGGGCCATCTTCAGCAACTTCTGGCTCCAAGCATTTTTTTGTTGGGAGTCTTAAGGCACCGCCATCTTCGACATTGCCTTTATCTTTCTTTGCTGCGACATTATTGTCACAAAAAAAAAATCATGATTTTGTAGCCTATTCAGCATAAAAGATGTCGGGAACCAAAAGTAGACAATGAAGGTGCATTGGCTGCTATTTTGCTGAATTTGCAAGAATCGAATTGTAAAATATTTGAAAACTGGTGAATCAGAATTTTTTGGAAATTGAATTTGCCTTTGCAATTCCCTCATCTCTAATAGATATGAAAGAGAGACCGAAAGATATATAAAAAAGATAAACAGATGCTAATTATGACGGATCACACAGGGGAAGGGGTGTGTCGACTTCACTCACCTCTGGTTACCTCTGTTACGTGATTCCCTGTCTGCGTCATATAACGGTCCTCCTGCCAGTAGAAAAACTCAGTCCAAATTGATGAGCTGCTGGCATTTATCCCCTAGGCTGCTCCCTCCCACATGCTGCGCCAGCCCCTGGGCTGGGCAGCCTCTCTCCTCCCATATCTGAGAGTTTGGTTTTCCAGGCAGAACCGTGGATGCCCATAACTTTCTGCCCGAAGGTCTAAATAAGACGGCAGCAGTGCCACTGGGTTCTGCTGGATTTTATCCGTGCAGGGAGATCAAATATGGCTACCGTATTTAATTCCTGGTAGCTATGCTTTATAACTCAATAATGCAGAGATCTAGAGGTGGCTGCATGTTATGGGCTGGTGGGGAAAGGAATGCAGATTCCGATTATGTGCTCGGCTAGGTTCAGAGATATTGCATTCTGTTATTATAGGTCATTTTCTAGATTCAATGTCTCAGAGCCGTGTGCTGGGAGCCTGGGACCTGTGGTGCCACAATGTGTGCATGACAGCCTAAGTCAAACAAAGGAAGCCAGTTGGCTGGTAACTGCACAAGAGTTCACACCCCTGTGATAACTGCTGGAGACACAGTGTCTATACCTTTTGCCCCCAATGAGCATTTCAAAGGCCTTTTTGCTCGAGCTAATTTAAAAAAAAACATTGGTCTGGGGAATCCCAAGGGTGGGGGCTGAGTTTGGGAGCAAGTATTTTGGGCCAAAGTATATCAGATAGAGAATTCCATCAGATATCAAAATGATATCAATTAGGCATCATTTACCCATATCTCACACTAATCATGCCGGATTACTGTAATAACTCGGCAAACACCTCTAACATAACCAACCAAGGCATTTTAAAACCGTCTCAGGCAGCTTTATGCCAACTTAGTATTCAGGTAGTAGAGCATTCTGCTAGCACATGCTTTACAAGGAGTTTACCTCACCTTCCTCTTGCCCCAGCTCCAGCCAGGTGTCTAATTATCTTTCCAGCTACTCCAGAAGGGGCCGGAATAGGGCGTAGCTAGGTGGAGGCCCTCCCATGACTGCGATTGGCCGGGAGGTTTGTGAAAAAGTGCATTTTTTGCAGGGATTTTAAAGAGATTGGCTGGTGGGCGGATTTTTGGGGGAGAGGGGGAGGTGTGCAGTGCAGTGTGGGCAGAAAGTGCGGGAAGCCACCATTGTTCCTGAAGAGGCCAGTGAAGACGGACGTACGGAGCGTACCTGATGTAATCAGTTGAAGATCTGGTGAACAGGTTCCGGGATGCAGCACGGTCCAGGAGGGGAGGATGGTTGGAGGCACAGCTGTCTTCTCTCCTCGGTGCTGCAGGAGAACAAGGGACGAGCCAGCGGGGGAGGAGGACGAGGCCCCCGGAGCGGCTGTCGCCTGAGGTCGGAGCGCGCAGCAGGCGCAGGCTGCGGAGCCCCTCCGGGGACCCTGTGGATGCAGAGCGCAGCAGTGTGGCGTCTACACGCAGCACTCGGTCCAGCAGGAATCCGCACTGCCGGCCTGCTGGCGCGAGACGTCGGATTATGACCGCCGCACCGGAAGTGAAGGCCCGACCGGAAGTTGGGCCTTCTGGTGCAGGAGAAACGAGCGTTGGAGCGCCGAGCAGGCGTGAGGCTCCAAGAACAGGCCGGGCAATATCGGGAGACTACGAGGCAGCAGCGGTAATACCAGCAGCGAGTGGAGGGGAGGCTGGGCAGGCGGCAGCCACCTCTCGGCTGCGTCGCACCGGGTCTCAGGGCCCGAAAAGGGGGAGGCGATCCGTGGCTACGGGCGGGCAGGGCCCTTATGATCGGGTCCTGCCTGGCCCTGTCGTGCGCAGCGGTGGCGAAGGAGCGGCGGGCAGCAGCAAGGTGCTGCCTGGCAGTCCACTGATGATGGAGTCGGGTCGGGCCGTCGGGGCTGGGCCTGGGAGTCGGTCCAGGTCTCATCCGGGCAGGAGGTCGTCTGCAAGCAGCACAGCTAACGCGTCGGTCCCCCCTGATGACGTGGAGGCCAGGGGCGGGGGCCATGAGCGCGATAGCGAACAAGAAGACTTGGAGTCCGGGAGCGATGACTACGGTGAGAGAGGACACCTGGATGCTGGAGTGTCGGCTGGCGAGACACAGCACCCGCGCAGCTTCGTGAGTATGATTCTATGTTGTGTCTGTCACCCGCAGGGGCAGGTATTTTGCAAGATAGGGATAGTCAGCCGGGTAGTTCGGGTGAGAGGAGTTTCGGTAGGCAGAGTGGGGTGGAAGCGGCAGAACTGCGGGATTTAGTAAGCAGCATGTCGCAGTTCTTGAAGTGGTTGGAGGGGGGGTAGTGAGCGGGCCTGTAGGGTCGCCAGTGGCGGCATGGTTACCGGGGCAGGGAGCCGGTTCCCAATCTGGGACTGTGTTGAGGCCTGCGGGAGGTGCGGAGTCGGTAGAGTCGGGGGAGTCTGTCTCGGTGCAGACGGAAACGGAAAAAGGGGATTCGATAAAGTTGGATGATAGTGCAAAAGGGGAGGTTTACGTATGTTTTGAGGGGCCCCTTGGAGCACACTTAAAAAAAGAAGTAAAAGAGAAGATCTGGCGGGATGAATATGTAGAGATATTCTCTCTTCTTCCCTTTGAGAAATTTAATTTGGATAGGGGTAAGAAGGATGACAGTAAGAAGGAAGAGGAAGAGAAGCGTAGGTAGAGGCTGATTCCTCAAACTTTTGTAAATTGGTCACAGGCTTTTGCGATACTCGCAAGTGTCATCGGAGAGAAGTGTCCAGAAAATTGCTCTGGCTTGTTCTGCTACCTCGATGCTATAGGAGAGGCGCATCGGACTTATGGGGGGCAAACATGGCTGAGGTATGATGAGCAATTTAGGCAGCGCAAAGCGGTTCGGCCAGAGATAAAGTGGGACCAGAAGGACATTGGGCTGTGGCTGAAGGTTATGGCTCCAGCCCGGTATGGGCAGTCCTTTCATGGGGCCGGCAGTGGCGGCAGTCAGCAGGCGGACAGGGAAGCGGAAATCAGGGGACGCAAGCAGGGAAGGATAAATTGGGAACTTGCTGGCAGTTTAACGACAGCCAGTGCAAGTATGGGAACTATTGCAAGTTCAAGCACCTGTGTTCCCACTGTAACGGTACCTCACATGGGTTGTCAAAGTGTTTTAAAAAAGGGAAAGGAAAACCTGCCGTGGGTTCCGGTCAAGGGGGAGAGTCCAGTGAGACTTCAAGAGATGGTCCCCTTTCTAAATAGGTACCCGGAGCGTATTAAGGCAGGGGTACTGATGAGTGGTTTTGCGGAAGGTTTCATGATCCCACCCCCTGAGCACTTGGTTCCTTTTTCGCTTAAGAATTTACGTTCTGCAGTTTTGCACTCTGAGGTTGTTAGTTCAAAGTTAGCAAAAGAGGTTTACTTGGGTAGGATGGCCGGCCCGTTCCCGTGTTTGCCAGTGGCGGGAGCAGTTATTTCCCCGTTAGGAGTTGTGCCAAAAAGGAACATAACAAATTTAGATTGATACAGCATTTGTCATATCCAAAAGGTTGTTCGGTTAATGACGGTATCGATCTAGAGTTGTGTTCGGTGCAGTATACGTCTTTTGATACGGCAGTGCATTGGGTGTGTAAGTATGGTGTTGGGGCGTTGTTGGCAAAGACAGACATTGAGTCGGCCTTTCGTTTGCTGCCTGTTCACCCACTTAGTATTCCGTTGTTGGGGTGTTTTTGGGAAGGGGTTATTATCTTGACAGATGTTTACCAACGGGATGTGCTATTTCATGCTCGTTGTTCGAGACATTTAGCACTTTTTTGGAATGGGTGGTTCGGGATGTGTCTGGAGTGCAGTCGATCATCCATTACCTGGATGATTTTTTGTTTATTGGGCCACCGGATTCGCGGTTGTGCGGGAATGCTTTGGCGGCAATGGTGTGGGTGTCAGAGCGTTTTGGTGTGCCATTGGCAAAGCAAAAGACTGAAGGCCCGAGCACGGTAATTAGTTTTTTGAGGATTGTAATTGATTCTGCGAGGATGGAGTGTCGTTTGCCGGAGGATAAACCATTGCCACTCAGACAGGAGGTTGATAGGATAGGGAAATTGAAGAAGGTGACGCTGAAGGATCTGCAGTCGCTGTTGGGTAGATTGAATTTTACGTGCAGGATCATGCCCATGGGGAGGATTTTTTGTCGCAGGTTGTCGCTAGCAACTGCCGGGGTCAAGGCGGCACATCACTTTGTTCGACTGAGTAAAGAGCATAGAGACGACTTGGCGGTGTGGCAGGTTTTCTTACGCTGCTACAATGGTAGATCATTGATGCAAGGTGAGGTACTGAGTAATTTTGATTGCGAGATTTACACCGATGCAGCGGGCAGTGCAGGTTACGGGGCCTATTGTAAGGGTAAATGGAGCACGGGACCTTGGCCTGAGGCATGGAAGTCTTGCGGTTTTACAAGGAATTTGGCTTTGTTGGAGTTGTTTCTGATAGTTGTGGCAGTTTCGGTTTGGGGCAGCATGTTTGCAAACAAAAGGGTCAGGTTTCATTGCGACAACATGAGTGTGGTTTCGGTCATTAACGGTTTGACAGTTTCATCCCCTCCGGTGATTAAGTTGGTAAGGGTTTTGGTCCTTCGGTGTCTTGAATTGAATACTTGGATTTCGGCGGTTCATGTGCCGGGGGTTCAAAATTCCGTGGCTGATGCTTTGTCTCGTTTTCAGTGGGACCGTTTCCGCGAGCTGGTGCCAGGATCGGAGGCATCGGGTGTGAAATGCCCTTCGCATCTGTGGCAGGTGATTATGGAAAAGCAGGAGAGTTGATTCGGGATTCAGTTACGAGGCAAACCTGGTCGTCTTATGAAGCTTCCTGGCGAGTATGGCAAATTTGGATATCGCGTTGGGGGGGCTTGATTCGGATGATGAGTGCAAGTTGGCGGTGCTGTTTTTGGTGGGTAAGGCGGCTGAGGTTGGTTGGTCGGCGGCAAAAGTGAATACATTTATAGCGGGTTTAGCTTTTGGTTTCAAATTGCAGGGGTGGCTGATGTTACGAAGAATTTTTTGGTCAGGCAGGCGTTGAGGGGATTTCGGAGAGGTAATCGTGTTTGTGACAAAAGGAGACCCATATCATTTGAAAAGCTTGGGCGGAATTTTGGCAGATATTTGCGGTTCGGTTTTTGAGGTGGCATTGTTTAGATTGGCGTATACCTTAGCCTTTTTTGGGGCATTGCATTTAGGAGAGTTGGTTTCGTACAGCAAAACTAGGGCCGGAGGCTTGGTGGCTGGTGACGTGGAATTTTGGCCAGGGGGCATTGCATTTTGCATTAGGAGGTCAAAAACTGATCAGTTGGCAAGGGGCAGACGGGTTGTTTTGGGGCGAGTTGATGGGTCATTAATGTGCCCGCGGAGGTGTTTGAGGAATTATTGGCAGTTGTGGCATGGTAGGACAGGTCCGTTGTTATGTGAAAAGGTAACCGTGTGCACAGCCAAAGAGAGAGGTGCCCGAGTAGGTTCCCACACCGTAACTAAATATGAAATGAACTCGGCACTCAACTTATGTGTATGAGATATAAGGTTTTTATTCATAGTAGTAGCGAAACGTTTCGGTCCTATATCATGGACCTTCATCAGTCACACAAACTACTGCATAAAGGGTTAATCCACAATGGGAAAAGGAGAAGCTGGATGCAGCCAGTGGTGGTAGATAAGAATGAAGCCAAATGTCTCTATTTGAGCCGATATCCTGTGGGATAAAGTCCAGCGGTGAATGTGATCTCTGCATGGGACGCGGTGTCTCTCAGACTTGCGGTGGACACTGCGTCCCCATGCAGAGATCACATTCACCGCTGGACTTTATCCCACAGGATATCGGCTCAAATAGTGACTGATGAAGGTCCATGATATAGGACCGAAACGTTTCGCTACTACTGTGAATAAAAACCTTATATCTCATACACATAAGTTGAGTGCCGAGTTCATTTCATATTTAGGTCCGTTGTTATGTCACGTGGATGGAACGTTTTTGTCGCGTTTCCAGTTTGTTGCGGTCTTGAAGAAAGGGCTGATTGGGTTGGGTCTTAATCCGGGTATATATGGATCGCATTCTTTCAGAATTGGGGCTGCCTCGGAGGCCGATAGTAGGGGTTTTGGCGCGGAGGCGATAAGGCAGATTGGAAGGTGGAGCTCGAATCGTTACTTATCGTATGTTCGTAATTAATGTGAACTGCATTGATGGATGGTGTTTTACGTGTTCCTGTTATATGTATTTCAGGAGGTGCTCCTTTTCTTGCATGGATCCTTGGACACTCGTTCGTTCACTGGGGGGCGCAGCGGGCTGACGTGAGGCCGGACGGTCGGCAACTGGGTTTCGCCCGAGATCAAGTGGTGATTCGCTGGTTGGGTTTTAGGGGGTTGTTGTGGAGTAGGGTTTTGCCTGAATTTTCCAGGGCCTCCCGTCTGGATAAATCGCCGGACATTTTGGTTGTCCATGCGGGAGGCAATGATCTGGGTGTTCGTCCAGTTCGGGAGTTGATTAGGGATATGCGGTTTGATTTGCTGAGGCTTTGGACATCTTTTCCGGGGGTGTTCACAGTTTGGTCCGACATCGTTCCCAGGAAGACATGGAGGCAGGCTAGGTCTTTGAAGGGAATTAATAGGGCCCGGATAAAACTTAACAGGGCGGTTGCTGGTTTTGTCTCGAGGAATGGGGGCTTAGGAGTGAGGCATTTTGAGCTGGAGGCAGGAGTGGGGAATTTTTGGTTAAAGGATGGGGTGCATCTTAATGCCATAGGGATGGATTTATGGGCTTTGGCGATTCAGGAGGGGATAGAGCGGTCATTGGTCTCGTTGGGGCACGCACAAGCCTGAGGTTGTCAGGGCTGTTCGTGGTTGGCGGGGGTGGGGTTCTTGGAGTTGGCGATGATTGATCGGGGAAGGAATTTTAAGGAAAATTCCAGGCTTTAAATTATGTTGGGGGTGATCTGGCATTTGGTTCTTTGGGCTCTGGACGGGGTTTTACTCCGGGAGCCTTGGCTGGTTAGTCTTCCCTGAACGGGAGGTACGGTGCCCTCGAGCTGGGGTGAACGGCTGAGGGTAACATGGTGGTTTGAATTTCTATGGTTGTTTTTTCCAGATGTTATGCCAGATATTTTGGCTTCAAGAACCCAACCCTTTTCTTTTCATATTTTGGATACCTAAGGGTATTATTATGGATATTTGTTTTATGTTATTATGTTAATAAAATTGGCCGCTGTGGCCAAAATTATCCAAAAGCATTAAATGTTGTGTTTTTATTTAAGGGGGCGACGTTAATGAGGTGGGGAAGGGTGCTAAACCTTTAGTGGGTGTCAAGAGGAAGCCGGACTCGCCATACGCGGTCAAGAAGGGGCCGGAATAGGGCGTAGCTAGGTGGAGGCCCTCCCATGACTGCGATTGGCGGGGAGGTTTTTGAAAAAGTGCATTTTTTGCAGGGATTTTAAAGAGATTGGCTGGTGGGTGGATTTTTGGGGGAGAGGGGGAGGTGTGCAGTGCAGTGTGGGCAGAAAGTGCGGGAAAGCCAACATTGTTCCTGAAGAGGCCAGTGAAGATGGACCCACCCTCTCTCCCTTATTGGTTAGGGCCTAGTGGAATTACAGGGGATGTGTTTATATGTATGTAACGTATGGATTTATATATATGATTAGGTTATGCTTGTTATCCTATTTTTTATCGTCACAAGGGTATTATACCTAAGGGTATTATTATGGATATTTGTTTTATGTTATTATGTTAATAAAATTGGCCGCTATGGCCAAAATTATCCAAAAGTGTTGTGTTTTTATTTAAGGGGGCGACGTTAATGAGGTGGGAAAGAGTGCTAAACCTTTAGTGGGTGTCAAGAGGAAGCCGGACTCGCCATACGCGGTCATGACTACAAACCAGCAACCAGCTACTCCTTCCAAGCTCAGTCCTGGTAGTCCTGTTGCTGTTTGCACTCTCAGTTCTGCTGTTCCAAGTTATAAGTTAACAAACCCATTAACAAACCCGTCTCTGCTAATAAGGTATCAGATAACCAATTTTTATCAGCTACTCCTAATCTCAGTACAGCAATCAGCTTCTACTTCCAAGCTCAGTTCACCTAATCCTGGTGATATTGCACGTTGACAACTCTGCTATTCCCTTGTGTTTGGTTTTGTGATGGTTCAGTCCCTTTCTCTTTAGGTTCCTGTATAATTCTTATGGCTTTTTGTCTTTAGATCCATTTTGGAGTGACTCAGTAGAGTAAACACCCGGGGACCGACCCTCAGATGAGTACCGCTATTATACAGTATGTGGCCGAAATGCAGTGAACTATAGGGGCCGAGGAATTGACCGAGCGCATATTGAATTTTACCCTCAATGATCCAATCGTCTGGCCTTATCTCCCTCGTCCGTGTTTGTTCCAGCACGTCCTCAAACATGGAAAATCCCTGATGGAGATGGAGATTCTCCTGGGAGCAAAGCTGAATATTTATCTTTTATAGCAAATCCAATATACCGTGCTAAATGGCACTTGACCTTTCCATATTCTTGGAGCTTTCATGCTCTATCAAAATTCATAAATCACATTTGCAGACCCGGGCTCCCTGTAAGTAAATGAGATGACACATTGATATCCACACCATCACTGGGCTATAGACAGAGGTGGTGGGTGGGAGAAGGGTAAGGTGGGGGTCCTGCCTCTGAGAATCCAACAGACCGCTGAGCATAGTAATCGTACTAATATAATACAGATGAGAAAAATCTGATCTCCAGGGATGTGGAGGTAGCCTGTGATATTGGAGGATGGAGGGGATATTACTAGGCGGCCGCTGAGAGGTTTATCAACTTGCAATTAGTGACACTTTAGTAGACGAAGCATCTTCTCTATAATTAAAGGGGGCGATATCTCCTGGAATTTCTGTAAAATATTCTCCTATACGTGGAATACAAAGGAAGGTTGATATCTAGGTCACGGTAAATCACCAGCAGGAGCAATCAAAGATCTGAGTGAAACACACAGAAATAGGTTGCATGCTTATTTAAAGGAATGCTGCAATTATCACCTTTATATGGAGGTATATTTGGAGATACTTCCGTTGTATAGATGACCTGTAATTCATATAAGGGGTGTGTGCTAAAGACAACTCATTGCATTGTCAAGAATGATCTTAAAGGGAATGTGTCAGGACGATTTTACTGCTGAAACTAGTGGCATGACTGTACAGGTCTAGGTGCAACACTAAAGATTATGCCTGTCTTATAGTAATCCGATGTAGCAGCACTGAGAAATCAAACTTTAAAACAAGGCGAAAATTAGCCTGGCAGGACCCTGGGGGGCGTGTCTGTTACTTCAAGTCTATAAACACGCCCCCATTTGACACGCCTCCAATACACTTCCAGGTTGCTTTGCTTCACAGCTTGATTTGTCAGCGCTGGCACATCGGATTGCTACAAAACAAATGGTTATCATTTTTATTATTGCTCTATGACCAATACAGTCACTTCAATATAAGTTCATCCTAAAAGGTTAAATTTAACCCCTTCATGACATATGACTTATATATGCATCATAGGTCGTGTCCCTGCACTCCATGCGGGCTTCAGCGCTGAGCCAACATATTTCCAGGCACATGTCAGCTTATTTCATTAGCTGACATGTCCCCCTAACAGCTGAGGGTAGAATCGCGATCCACCCACAGCTGTTAACATGTTAAATGCTGCTGTCAATCTCCGATAGCGGCGTTTAACGTGGCCGAAGTCACTAATCCTACCCATGACCACGGGGCGCTGATGGGGTCTGCAGGATACCCCTGTGGTTGTCATTTCTGATCTGCTATCAGCGCCACCCTACAGTCGGCGCTGATAGCAGATGATCATTTTAGCCACACATAGCAGGGCTCTGTGTAGCACAGGCAATCTGATTGTGGCAGCTTCTAGTCTCCCATGAAGAATACTGAAGCAAGGAAAAATTTTTTAAAAATATAAAAAATATAAAAGTTCAAATTACCCTCCATTTGCCCTATTCAAAATAAAACAATAAAAAAAATACACATATTTGGTATCGCCACTTTCAGAATCACCCGATCTATCAAAATATAAAACGAATCAATCCGGTTGGTAAATGGCATAACGAGAACAAAAATCAAAACGCCAGAATTAAGTTTTTTTGGTCACTACTGCAATAATATGCAATAAAAGGAGATCAAAAAATTACATGTACCCCAAAATGGTGTCAATATAAATGTCAGCTCGGTGCGCAAAAATTAAGCCCTCATCCAACCCCAGATCCAGAAAAATGGAGATGCTACAGGTCTCGGAAAATGATGCTATTTTATTTTTTGCAAACTTTGAATTTTTGTTTCACCACTGAAATAAAAAAGAACCTAGACATGTTTGGTACCTGCAACCTTGTAATGACCTGGAGAATCATAATAGCAGGTCAGTTTTAGCATTTAGTGAAGGTAGTAAAAAATAAATAAAAACAATTGTGGAATTGCACTTTTGTGCTATTTCACTGCACTTTGAATTTTTTTCCTGTTTTCCAGTACACAATAAGGTAAAACCAATGATATAGTTCAAAAGTACAAATCGTCTCGCAAAAAACAAGCCCTCACATGGCCATATTGACTGAAAAATAAAAAAAATTAAGGCTCTGGGAAGAAGGGGAGCAAAAAACAGAAACGCCAAAATGGAAAACCGGAAGGTCGTGAAGGGGCTAAGGAGAGAGAACTTAATGCTTTGTAGCCTAACTGTACCTCTACTGGTCACTAATTCTTACTAATTCTTCCTCTTGCAGTAATCATCTAGTCTACACCTTTGTCCATTTTGTTTGTCACAAGCAGGATCCCCCATTCTTTTAATAGGTTGGGGTCTCAAAGGTGCAATAATCACCTAGATGACAATTATGTCATATTCAATGCCATTGGTCATTTGCTTCTTGGCACAAGTCTGACACCCATTATTCAAATAGATAGGAATCCCAGTGGTGTAACTCCGACCAATCAGATATTTACAGCTTTTCCTCCATCTTTCCTTTTGTTTGTCACAAGTAGCAAACTCTTTTTCTTGATAGACAGGAGGTCCTAGGGAACAACCTCACCTATGAGACCATATTGACATGTCCAAAACTGACACGTATTTTTCTTAGTACAAAAGTCAGCCATCGGACCCTCATTCTCTAGATGGGCAGATCCAAGTGGTGTAAACGCCACCTGTTTTTTTTTTTTGTATCCAATTTCATTGCCAATTTTCCTTCGTACAAAAGGAATTCCCATTTTTCCAATAAGATGGGATGCCAGTGGTGTAACTTAAATTTTTCAAATATTCATAGCACTTCCTACATCATCTGCTTTTTTGCATTATACAAAGGGGGGGTCAGAGTACCATCATGCTTCTGTTAGGTGTGCATCCCAAAAGTGTAATGCTCACAAATGGGACTCGTGTTCCTCTGATTGAACCTGAAGACGCTGAAGCCCCACCTATTCCGACAAGCCTACAGCCTACAATGATCCTCAGTCTACTGAACCATCGCACGACCAGCTCTACCCTTTCCTAGTGTATCCTCACCCATCCCTGTAGACTGTGAGCCCTCGCGGGCAGGGTCCTCTCTCCTTCTGTACTTGTGTGTCCCTTGTCTAGCACGTTTATTGTACCTGTCTATATTTTCCCTTTTCATATGTAAAGCGCCATGGAATAAATGGCACTATATAAATGTGTAATAATAATAATAATAATAATAATTGATAAGGATTCCACAGTATTGGCATTTTTGCTTATAAATGGGTTCACAGGACCCTTGCTCTCCCAACATGTAAGGAGAAGCCATAGTTAGGATTTCCTTAAAACAGGCAAAGATTGAGTTTGATGCTGAAGTCCAGTCCAGGGATTAACAGGAATAGAGTGAGGTCGGAGACTCAGGCCTTTCTACCATCAAGAGTACCCCCGGGACTGGGATAATTAGAGTTCCAGTTGCAGGGACAGTTTGAGACCCCCTTCTCCTAACTAACACCATCACAGCGTGACATTGGCTAAATGTTTATTCAATAGTGAAAATAAAAACTTCTCAAACTACATTGGATGTGTTGGATTTTTGGGGGCCAATACTTATCATTAGCTGAAAAAAGGCAGCATGTTCAATCAGTGTTTTGAACAATAAAGTGTTCATGGATGGAGCAGTGGTTGAAAGGAGCAATTGTTTGTTTTACCAAAATGGATGATGATCATTCATCGCAGTGAAAATTGGAATTTTATCTTATGTGTATGGGGGTCTTAAAACTAGAGGCATGGTCAAGTATTTGATAGTAGAGGACGGGGACAGTTCAACTCCTCCCTTCTCTTTCCCAGCACAGGGGCTACTGCCCATGACAGAGAACATGCTCACTACATTTCTACACTTTCTACTTTATTTGTCTTGATAGGTTGCTTTTACACTCAACTATCATTAAGGCATAGCCTACACCATTTGCCATGTTGCTTGGTACAAGTAGGTAAAAGAGGGGTCACAGGACGCCTTTTCTTCTAAAAGGTTGGGTTCCTACAGGTATACAGGTCCTCTTCAGACATTGAGGGTACATTTTGGGTGTGGTACAATGGGATTTGTTGGACCTTAATTTTTTTTCAAATGAGGGGTGATCCTCAGCTAACACAAATTTGACTCAATGATAAATTTTGCAAATTTTCTACCCCACTATTATTCTTTTCTTATGACATGATCTGTATTCGGTTCTAGAGCTTTTACCTTTAACATAACATCTATGCCAGTTTGCATTATTTGCAGCAAATTGGCGAGGCGGAGGATTGCACCTCCGGAGTGCAGCCTTGAATTCTGCTCTTATTTTTATGCGTTAAACAAATAGGATTGAGAATTTTTGAATAGAAATCACAAGCATTGACTCTATTAATATTCCTTGCAAAACACAAATGTGACATGCAGTAGGTTTCTCTGGCACAATAAGGTTTGCAAGAAAGTATCCCGGCAGGGGGTGTCCCTCTTGCTGGGAAGCAATCTTTTACTGAATCCCACCCCACCGGCAGAAAACTGGCACCTCTACGCAACCACAACCTGTGATCCAGGCTCGGCTCAAACGCTGGCAAACAATCGGAATAATGACTCATTATTTTAATAAATAACATCATTTGTCAGGCTCTAAGAATCAGCTCGACATGCTGCACTAATCCCAAATGGAATTTCTATGTAAAAACCTTGATTAATTGGCCTCAGTAAACCTGTCTGTTGTTTTACTCCTTTGCTACTCTGGCTGTCTCTTTCTGTTATTCTCCCTCTCATTTGAGACAAGAAAGCAACAGATTCCTGAAGTGCATGGCCACCTTAAAGGGAGAGGCAGACAATATGAGATTGCACCATTGGCAGAAGGTGTTGGGAACAGATCGCCTCCTCCTCCCCTCTGCAGCACCGCACATGCTCACTACACTCTTCTATAACAGTGAATAGGTTGTTTTTTGACTTCTTTCATGCATATATCCTCATGTCTGAAAGCAAATTTATGAATGACTGCCCGAATAATCGCATATGGAAATTTAACAAAAAAATATATTATTAGAAAAAAATAGTATATCTCAGCTAAATTTTAAGACATTTCTCTTTAACTAGCTTACCTTCATAGGTGACTTCTAGAATCAGCACTATAATCTGAGGGTTCCATTGAAGTTAAAGACACCCATTAATTTCAATGAGCAATGACCGTCTCAGTGCAGCGGGTATGATGACGTCATCACAATGCTGCCCGCAGTGCCGCGATGTGCAGAGGATCAGAAGACACCATGAGGAAACCGGAGGAGCAGGGGAACAGGGAGAGGTGAGTATTTACCGTATATACTCGTGTATAAGCCGACCCGTGTATAAGCCGACCCCCCTAATTTTGCCACAAAAAACTGGGAAAACTTATTGACTCGTGTATAAGCCGGGTGTATAAACTGCCCTCCTGCTCTGTGCTGCCCCCGTCCTGCTCTTTGCTCCCCCATCCAGCTCTGTGCTCCCCCATTCTCCTCTGTACTCCCCCCCTCCTGCTCCGTCCTCCGCTGTGCTCCCCCATTCCTTCTCCGTCCTCCTGTGCCCCCCCATCCTGCTCCGTGCTCCTCTGTGCCCTCCATCCTCCCCCCGTCCTGCTCCGTGCTCCTCTGTGCCCTCCATCCTCCCCCCGTCCTGCTCCGTGCTCATTGTCCTCCTCCATGCTTCCCCCGTCCTCCCCCCGTCCTACTCCATGCTTCCCCCATCCACCGTTCTCCCCCCCGTCCTGCTCCATGCTTCCCCCGTCCTCCGTTCTCCCCCCCGTCCTCCTCCATGCTTCCCCCGTCCACCGTTCTCCCCCCCGTCCTGCTCCATGCTTCCCCCGTCCTCCCCCCGTCCTCCATGCTTCCCCTGTCCACCGTTCTCCCCCCCGACCTGCTCCGTGCTCCTTGTCCTCTCCTCCATCATACTCACCCCTCCCCGTGCCATCGCTGAACATCCCTGCAATCCTGCGTTCTCCCCGGCTTCCTACAGCTCTCCAGCACTGAGCGGTGACATAATACCGCTCATTAAGGCCATGAATATGGACACCACGCCTATGGGAGTGGCGTCGCGTCCATATTACATGACCTTAATGAGCGGGTATTACGTCACCGCTCAGCGTTGGAGAGCTGCAGGAAGCCGGGGAGAACACAGGATTGCAGGGACGTTCAGCGATGGCACGGGGAGGGGTGAGTATCATGTCCCAGCCACCGGCTCCTGCCGCGGCACCCCCTCCCCCGCTGGTTTCTGCCCTATGACTCGTGTATAAGCCGAGGGGGCATTTTCAGCATGAAAAAAGGTGCTGAAAATCTCAGCTTATACACGAGTATATACGGTATTCCATCTACAGATGTGAATCAGTTAACCTGTGTGTTATCTGACATCACCTACTGTATAACATGATCTAACAAAGGGGATCATGTGACATGTCACGTGATACATCGGGTACCTGGAAGGTCCAATGCTTTTTAAACTACATGGGACCCTGGCTACTTTTAATAATCTGGTAACAGAGTTCTCAACAATTGGTCAACTTTTCAATCTTCTTGTAGCCAGATGTAAACAATGAATAGAGCAGACCAGCACTGCTCCTCTCACTGTGTAGTGTCCGCTCCCTTTAATTTCAGTCCAAACTGAGCTGCTGTACCTAAGAACATTTGCTTACTGTTTACATCTGGAGCAGAACCCATCTGATCGTACGTGTGCCAGACCCCGCCAATCTGATATGAATTACCTACCCTAAGAATAAATCATTAATATTGCAAGCCTGCACAAACCACATCCACTCTCTAATGATTATGTCCTTACGCTTCTCAATCTATCCCAGTCTATACAGCAAATCTGACATGTAAATGCAGAGAGCAGAAAATATCAGATTAGTCTAGAAAAATATTTAGAGTTGAGAGTTCTCAGTGGTTGATACCTTTTAATGGCTAACTGAAAAGATGGTAACAAATTGCAGCTCTGGAGACTACTCAGGTCTCTTCATCAGGCGAAGACTAATACAAAATCTGAAGAATCACATATTTATACACCACACAGCACAGAAAAAATGCAATAGGTAAGACAAGTGACGTAAAGCAGAACTGTCATTATGGGAGATAGAGATGAACATAAATATTGGAACAGTTCATAGATAAGGAGTGTGAAAGTTTTATTGCCCTCTGATTGGGGTCTGGTAATGTTTTGTGATGTTTTCACAGGGTCTTTGGAGTAAATTCCTTATTTGATGTAAAACGTCATAAATCCGTGTGACAGGTTCATTCCAGCATTAAGAGTGTCAAAGGTCACCATCAGTTTGTATTCGCAAACTCTCCTCTGTCTCTGAGATGTGAAGCTACCATTCAATACAAGTAATTTCATATCCCACATGCTATGATCAGGGGAAGAAAAATGTTTTGCCACAGGTAGATCCATTCTTTTTTCTCTTATTGTGTGGCGATGAGAATTCATCCTTGTTCTCAGTTTTGGCCCGGTCTCTCCCACATACAGACCCCCAGTTGGACATTTTGTACAAATAATTAGGTACACCACATTAGATGTGATGCAGCAGAAAGTACCTGGTATCTTGTAGTCCCGATGGGAGTTGGATGTGGATCTTTGTACTCTAATATCCCACACCAGGATGGATTAAATGCCTGCAAAGACTTCATGGAAAACACCGAGAATGATGCTGATTCTGTGGTGAAACTCACAAAATTCATCCTCAACCACAATTACTTTGAATTTGACAACAAGATCTATTTACAGGAGACTGGCACAGCGATGGGAAGTAAAATGGCTCCACAGTATGCAAATCTTTTCATGGCCTGCTTGAAAGCGACTTTCTGTCCTCATGTCCATCAGGCCTCGGGCCTACTACCGCTACATTGTTTTAAAATTTTAATCATCTGGGGGAGTTTGAGAAACAGCTAAAGACGTTCCATGAACAGTTCAACCAATTTCATCCCACCATCAATTTAACACTCAACTACTCCAGCACTGAAAATTAACTTTTTGGACACCATCATTAAACTGAAGGACAATGAAATAGAGACATCCCTGTATCAGAAGCAATCGACCGTCCAAACATACCTTAAATGGGACCCGTTTCCATCCAAAACACATAAAAAACTCCATTGTCTACAGCCAAGCCATCAGATACAACCGTATATGTTCCAACCCCTTGGATAGAGATGAGAAACCCTTTGGGCGCCTTAGAAAGATCTTTTTAAATCAGGGGTATCATCCCAAAAACAATTGAAAACCAAATTACAAGAGCCACCAGAATATCAAGTAATCACCTGCTACATTACAAAACTAAAGAGAAAATAACCGGGTGCCTCTAGTGGTCACCTACATTCCAAATCTGGATGTGCTAAGGGGAGCTGCATGGAAACTACAACCTCTACTACAAAAAGATGCACGATTACAATCCATATTT
Source organism: Oophaga sylvatica (assembly GCA_033576555.1). Taxonomy (NCBI): domain Eukaryota; kingdom Metazoa; phylum Chordata; class Amphibia; order Anura; family Dendrobatidae; genus Oophaga; species Oophaga sylvatica. The sequence goes on along the minus strand of JARQOD010000008.1, from coordinate 23,847,695 downwards.
CCAGACCCCCACGACTGTGTTTTAGGCAGCCCCCAAATCTAAGAAGCATCATTGTCAGAAGTTCCCTGTCCTCCCCAAAAGCCCGCAGGAACCTTTTCCCTTTCAACCAGAAGAAATGCAAAACCTGTCCATTTATAATGACCCCGGACAAGATAAAGATCCCCAACTCCATGGGACTACAAAATACCAGGTACTTTCTGCTGCATCCATCTAATGTGGTTGTACCTAATTATTTGTACAAAAGTCCAACTGGGGTCTGTATTTTGGGAGAGACCGGGCAAAAATTTAGAAAAGGATGAATTCTCATCGCCACACAATAAGGAAAAAAAAAATGGGTCTACCTGTGGCAAAACATTTTTCTTCCCCCCGGTCATAGCATGTGGGATTGAAATTACTTGGTATTGAATGGTAGCTTCACATTCAGAGACAAAGAAAAGTTTCCGAATACAAACTGATGGTGACCTTTGCACTCTTAATGCTGGAATGAACCTGTCACACGATTTATGACGTTTTCAT